>JAPZDV010000004.1:13635215-13656123 GCA_029814665.1 Acanthurus lineatus | reverse complement strand
ATCTTCACAACTCCCATGCAGCTGTTTCATGGTGCTGATAGGAACTATTTCACCCTGTAGTCATTTGATTTGACTTTATAATGGAGTAAAATTTAAGTAAAAATCAGTAAAAGCAATCCAAAGCAACGTTAGCACCAGCGATAGGGTAGACTAGAAGACAGTGATCTGTGGAAAAGCAAAAAAATGAAAAAGAAGACTGGGTTTTGCCTTTGTAAATCGTAAATTGAGTGGAGACACCCAGCTTTGATAAGATGAAGGATTACGGAAAACATAGACTGGTAAAACAGTCCTGAACTCGGTAGATTAAAGTCTCAGAGACATGAAGTCCCCAGTGTACACATTTCAGGTTTTGCTTCTCTCAAACGTGCGACTCTGAATCTCTTGACATGAGATTTGAATGAATGTAAAAAAAAAAAAAAAAAAAACATGGATTGTACCATTTATAATTTCTGATTGTTGGGTTTCATTTTGTTTTTGTTTTAACAGACATAATGCACTTGTATATAAGCCATACCTGTTGTTAAAATAAACCACTATTTATTGATCAAACATGGATATCAATGTGTCCTTAATTTTATTACAATTTATGGATTTTTTTTCACAGTGGATCCAAAGCAAAAACAGTCAGATGTTACCACTATTGCTTAAGGCTTTGTATCTTAAAAAGAGTAACTTTTTAAGAGCACGAATTGGATTAAATGACATTTTTTTATCGCATTTCTAATTAAGCCATCCAATTTTCTCTGGCTTGCCCCCCATCAGAAGTCAGAAAAAAAGCAAAGTATCAGAAAACTTTTTTAATTTTTCTTACAAAAATCATATTCATTCAACTTAGTTTCCCTCTTTAATTTTCCCCTGGTCATCCAGATCCCACCCGCAGTGGCCCCATGAGCCTCCGTTTAAGAACGAATCCAACAGGTTTTCATAAATGTACTTATCTTTTGACAATATGATTCACGCTAAATGCTGGAATTATATGACCATGTATTTAAAAGTTAAGATGTTCTACTTCAGATCTTGAATGTGAACTTTGTGGTAACCAAAGTCATTGGAATATATTTTCTGTGTACCATGTATGTTGTTAACAAATTTCCATAGCAATTCATCACATAAGACATTAGTTACAGCGAACCAGGACCAAAGCTAGCATAAGTAAGCTAGCCCTAACCTTCAGATGGCTTCTGTTTTTTACTCAATCTTGAGGACTTTCTCGAAAATGTATTTTTTTTATTCATACATACATTTACAGTTCAGTTAATGTTATGCTTACATGATGTATATTCTTTTCAAAAAAAGTGTTTAATCAATGATCACAAGTGAAATTCAGCAAAACTTGGTGTAGGGTAGCATAATATAAATACTGGTTGGTTTGTTGATACTCTGGCCATAATAGGCTGGGGCATATTAGTGTGTGGTGGGTGGGGTTGTACCCAGTGTATGACCACATATCATTTTTGCCCCAGGGTCCCTGTGTGACTAATACTCTAGCCTTGATTGTGCCACTTTCTGGACTCATCAATAATATAGCTACATTAAAAAAAAGTTAAAATCTGATGAGTTCACAGTCATGGATAAAATGCCTTAGCAAATAGTAACAATTTTTTAAGCTACAGTCTGACTCTTTTGTACAGGTTGCTTATGGCCTCTGAACATCATATTCACACAGCTCTGTATAGAATCAGCCCACGTAGAACTGCAGCCTTGAACCAGCTGCTATCCTGATAAAGTTTGACATTTCCTTGCAATAAAAAAAAATCCTGAGCCTTTTAAAACAACCCCAGAATAGCGAAATAAGGCAACATTTTCCCTGCATGGGACGGGGTGATGTCAGGTGGATGATGCCGCATGATCCTCTGGTCCACTGCATCAAACCGGGGCGCTCCTATTGGCTGACAGGGGTACTGGGATGCTGCGCTTTGTGTAACGTCATCTGACCAGCAGCACGTTTATCTATCTCGCCGGCTCAACACTTGGAAATGAGGCAAGTGCTTATTTCGAGAAACACAGCGGCAAAGGACTGAAGACTGGACGCCGGTGAAGTCGAGACAGGACACTTCTGCAGCGCATCATGAGGGAAATCGTTCACATTCAGGCTGGACAGTGTGGGAATCAGATTGGGGCGAAGGTATAAATATTATCATTTAATTTAGAGCAATTTAATGGAGTGTTTATAATTTAACGATATAACGTTACAGGTGTTATTTCTTACTAAACAAACTAGAATCGAGTCATTAAGATAATTATTTTGGCATCTACTGGAGATGGATAGATAAACAGCTCTTCAAGAAAGTTTATTTCAGGTTATTATTTGTTTATACATGTGCAGGGTGCGGTTCAGCCCGGTTTGGCTTTGCTCCGAGTCAGCAGCTGCAGTGATGTGGCTCCCCTTTACTGCGTGTCATTTTTCCCACCATGCAGATGCGCGATTAGCCCACTAAAACAAGACCATGAGCACACGCTTTAACTCGTTTTAACAACATGATCTTCAGGTATTGAAGCTCATACAATCATGTTTGTCCCATCTTAGTTCTGGGAGGTGATAAGTGATGAGCATGGCATCGATCCCACCGGTAGTTACCAAGGTGACAGTGACCTGCAGCTGGAGAGGATAAATGTTTACTACAATGAGGCATCAGGTAAAATGATTTTTTTTAAATAAAACATGTATGCTTTAAATAATTTATCACAATATAACGCTGTTTCCATTTCTCATTAACCTTGCATGACCTTAAAGGCAACACAGACCTCATTTGAGAGCCACAGTATGCTCATGTCACTAATTTAGCTGCAAAGAGAAACTAGGTCCCACCATGAGTGCAAGAGAAAATGAGGACAGTGAATCGGCTAAAATTTCACTCTGTGTCTCCCTCTGTCTCCCTCCCTCTCTGTGTGTCTCTCTGTAGGGAGAACAGGTATCTGCAGTCTCTGAATAGCTGACCCTGAGCTAACTGTGCCTCGGTCTCATCTCATCAACGTCAGATTTTGTTGGCGTGGCATGTTGAAGGTCATTCCAAATGCACCGTGTGTCACTCCTCACAGCTGCTGTGCATTGAACAGTCAAACAGTGAGGTCCAGTGATCATACAGCTCCGTGTCTATAGTGTTTTAGCATTTGGACTGATGATGTCAGACAAGGACAATTCACTGCAGATCTCAATTCGTGTGCAGCCAGGGCTGAGATCAAACAGCACCCACCCATTGGCTCTGGATAAATGAAAGGCCTGAATGTGAGGCCACATAGGTCTAAACTGCATATTCATTGTTACTGTCTACCCTCCCCTCTCCTAGCAACAAGCATTATTGATTCCTTATTTTCATGTTGCATGCAGACATCAGTCTCACTGTTGCATGTGGATTCATTGAGCAGCCTGTAAATCAATTTTATGGTACAGACAGGCATATGTTTGGGATCAACAGAGACTTGTGCAGGCAAGAGTGGGAAAAGAAAATTGCATCTTAATTTGAGTTTTCGAGCTCTGCAGAGATCAGCACTTTGAAAACCTCACTGGTCTAGAGTAAGCAGTGCAGCATGCTGAAGTAGTTTGCCTGCAAAAAGGGGTTGCAGACAGAAAGGGTGGAGCAAAGACAAGAGAAAGAAACAAACAAAAGAAGAAACCATGCAGTCCTCCAAATTTTCTGCTTAATGGACAGGCTATAGTTATCTTTTTTAAAAAAGGCCTTTTGTCAGAATATTGCATTATCAAATAAGATTTCTGTGTTATGATTTCAGATCAGTAAACTTAATATGATTTTTTCCCACATAGTTCACAACAAATGTTCTGACATCATGCACACTGAGACTGTTAGTATCTTACTCCACCCCTCCCTCCATCACCTCTCTCTATCTCTCTATCTTCTGCTCTTTTTTGTCCAAAGGGAGCAAATTTGTCCCCCGTGCCATTCTGGTTGATCTGGAACCAGGAACCATGGACTCTGTTCGTTCCGGCCCATTTGGACAGCTATTCAGGCCTGACAACTTTGTCTTCGGTGAGTGGATGATGAATCATAATGTCATCGCTGATCCCGAACCAACTTTACACACCTTTAATATATGTTCATGTCAGCAGCTGCTGTCATATCCTGTAATGCTATGCTTAATTTCATCTGAGAGCACCGAAGAGTGCTGCATATTCCCAGTGCAAAGCTTCCGCAGCCTATCAGAGATGTGCCAGGAGTGTGATGCATTGTCCATGTGCAGCTGTGTCAGGCTGAGACAGCTCTCATGGTGACTCAGCGAAAAAGAAATCTACTAGGAGACGATGCTGCAGTGCTGAGCACACGTGAGGGTGCAGAGGCCAAAAAATTTACTACAGGATGATGCTCCATGTCTACTGAACAGAAAATAAACAAACAGAAGTTGATAATATGTAATAAATTCTGAACAAATATAACTATCACTCAGCCGGAATATAATTCGCCATATCTAAACCTTAACAAAGCTTAATTTAAAATTTTTTAATTTAGAAAAATTATTTGAGTAACCAGATATCAGTTTTCAACATGATACATTCAAATAGCTGTGTTGAAAATTTTGTAACAAATGGGCTTACCAATGGTGATTTATTAATGCTTTATAGAGCTGTAGTAAGACAAGAAGGACAACACTAGGGTTGCCAGGTTATAAAAACTGCAGCTATGCTAGCAACTCTGCAAGGCAGTACTCATAAACGATTGTACTTTGACCTGGATGCCAATGGCAGCATGGCAACATGCTAACAATGCAATGTCAGCATGCTGATGTTTGGTAAATGCAAAGCTTACCATGATTACCATTAACTGTAGTTTGTTAGCATAGCAACATTTTGAATTAGCACTAAAAAATTTACAGCGGAAGCTGTCGAGAAGTTTTCTTGTCATTTACTTCAGTCTGTTTTTCTGGTTCTAAATTTGGTAAAAAACCAAAGTATTAGACAAATGGAATTTTTTTATAGGAAAACTTCTTTTAGGGATTGCCAAAGTTATGACGCTGCATCTCAAAAAGGGACATGAATGTCTTCAACAAATTACACCATAATCAACATGTGTCTCTAAACTTTGCATGCATCATGCAGGTCAAAGTGGAGCAGGAAATAACTGGGCCAAGGGTCATTACACCGAGGGAGCTGAGCTGGTGGACTCGGTACTGGACGTGGTGAGGAAGGAGTCTGAGAACTGCGACTGCCTCCAGGGCTTTCAGCTCACCCACTCGCTGGGCGGAGGCACGGGTTCAGGAATGGGCACTCTGCTCATCAGCAAGATCCGTGAGGAGTACCCCGATCGCATCATGAACACCTTCAGCGTCATGCCTTCCCCCAAAGTGTCAGACACTGTGGTGGAGCCTTACAACGCCACTCTCTCTGTCCACCAGCTAGTGGAAAACACAGATGAGACCTTCAGCATTGACAATGAAGCCCTGTATGATATTTGCTTCCGCACCCTGAAGCTGACCACGCCTACCTATGGAGACCTAAACCACCTGGTATCGGCCACCATGAGTGGGGTGACCACCTGTCTCCGCTTCCCTGGCCAACTTAACGCAGATCTTCGTAAGCTGGCAGTCAACATGGTGCCCTTCCCTCGCTTGCATTTCTTCATGCCGGGCTTTGCTCCCCTCACGAGCAGGGGCAGTCAGCAGTACCGTGCCCTCTCCGTGCCAGAGCTCACACAGCAAATGTTCGATGCCAAGAACATGATGGCAGCCTGTGACCCTCGTCACGGACGCTACCTCACCGTGGCAGCCATCTTCCGCGGCCGCATGTCAATGAAGGAGGTGGATGAGCAGATGTTGAGCGTGCAGAACAAGAACAGCAGCTACTTTGTTGAATGGATTCCCAACAATGTCAAGACCGCCGTTTGCGACATCCCTCCCCGTGGCCTCAAGATGTCCGCCACCTTCATCGGTAACAGCACAGCCATCCAGGAGCTGTTCAGGAGGATCTCTGAGCAGTTCACGGCCATGTTCCGTCGCAAGGCCTTCCTCCACTGGTACACTGGAGAAGGAATGGATGAGATGGAGTTTACTGAGGCCGAGAGCAACATGAACGACCTGGTGTCGGAGTACCAGCAGTACCAGGACGCCACCGCTGATGAGATGGGCGAATATGAAGAAGATGAAATAGAGGATGAGGAAGAAGTCCGCCATGATGTTCGTCACTGATTGTAAAACACTCACAAGACACTGAATGAAGCAGACCCTCAAGATATTGATTGTTGTTGGACAAGTGCAGTGAGATCATAAGAAGTACGCTATGGATGCAGATGTTTCACTAAGTATCGCAGTGTGCAGATGAAATATAGCTGTTTAGCCAAAATTATACTGCATTTAGATATGGCTTCTTCTGACAATGATCATGAGTGGTGTTAGAACCTAAAAATATGCAAGTTCCATAGTGATTGGTTTTTCAAGTCATGCTTTGCCAGTTAAAAATAAAGAACAGTCTTGTCCGAAACACAGTTTTGTAACATTTACTTCAACGTGCATTAAATGTCTCTCTCTGTCAAGTCTTGAATAAAATATTGAGTCCTGTCAATACATCATGTCTTGTTTTCATTGGATTGTTACACGGGTGCAAAGGTGAGTAATGGTGAATTTATTCCTCATTTATCACAATATATGTCCTTGATTTAGTTGCAGTCATAAACATCTAAATAGTATGCAACTGTAATTATTTTGTTTATGAATTGGTCTGGTAATATTCTTTAAGTTTTAGATTGTCAGCAAATCTCATAAAAAACCCCAAACCCGCAAAAATTTGATGCTACCTTAAGTATCAAGGGTTATTGTTGTGTCAAAAGTATCAAAAGTCAAATATATCTTATAACATAGTGAGCCACATCAATTACACATGGACATGTTAGTTTATTTAAAATCAATCCTCCGCACACACTCCAGTAAATATTCATAAGCAGACACAACTCTCCTCAATAAAGTTCTATATACACATTACTGAGAAGTGTTTGAAATACTATTGTGCCCAGTAATGTTAGAAAATTATTTAACCTCTATTTAAGATTGAGGAATATATGTGTGACCAGTTTAAAAAGATTTACATCAACAAAAGGAAATGATGGGTTTGAGGCCAAGTTTTACAGACGAGGTAGAGAAATCAGAAAATGTAGTGAAGTACATATCACTGCCCTGCAGTTTATTTTCTTTTTATGGGATTTGTTGACTGTATCTTTAAGATGATGAATAGATATCTCTTACTGGAAGCATTTTGCAATACAAACTACGTCTAAGAACTCGATTCAAAAGAATCCTGTTGAGTTGCCATTCGGGTGTCGTTGTGAAATCTTGATATTGCTCTCTGAAGATTGACATCAGTTTGTCACGCATCCTAGCAACCAGGAGTGGCCCAGCGACAGTAAACAAATAATCTGCACTAATGATGCAGAGAAAGTCAGAGGAGAATTTCCCAACACACAGATTAATCACTGTCAATCTAAGAATGTAATGCACACCACGACGGTGACATGATGAAACTTGCTGATATGATGCACAAGCTTCTTTTGAGCCAGTTTAGCACAAGATGCCTGTCAGTCTAAGGCAGAGACCGGGTCTGAGGCTTTTCTCTGAGGGCTATCAGGTTGAATATGTTCACACCCCAGTCATGGCAGTCAAAGCAAGAATTTTCCATTTGATAACTTAAAACGTTTTTTTGTGACAAGACCCATGGCTAAAAGAGCAAGTCCTTGAAAAAATGTAACTGAGAGAGAGTTCTGCAGCAGCAATTATTTGCCCTGAGCAAAAGGGAAGGGTCCTCACCAGGACAGGCTTATCTGTATGTCTTTAGAAGTATTACCCCAGGAAGGAGAGTCAAGAATAGGAGAAGTTGAAGAGAAGAAAAAGTGAGCAGTATTTGCAAGAAAGAACTAAGATTTAGAGGTCCGACCTGGGCTGAACTAACTGCACTGCACTAAATGAAAATATGTACAAAATATATTTTTAGTGTTTGTAGGGTTACATGTTTTTTGGCAGGAATTTCTGCTTTAGCCAGACAAAAGCGATATAAAAAAACAATAAAACCAAATAAAAGCAAAGAAGATATTAAAAAAGGGTAACTGTGTGGAAAAACATGTCCATCTTGCAGATCTTTTTTCACCCTTTAAAAAATGTCATCATAGAACCAGTTCCTGCTTGGTTCCTCTGGATTCATTATCAACTTTCTCCAGCACAAAGAAAAAGTCATTCTTACTTTGGTAGATATGACAACAGACTGATGGAGAGATAACAAACTACTTTTTCACCTACTTTGACAGACTAAGTAACCTCTATGACAGATTCACTCACCAGCACTGACATGTTCATCTGAACAGTTGCACCCTCTTACCTATGCACACTGTAGAAAAAAATAGCATTAAAATACAACATTTAAAACAGCAATTTACCTTTAAGTTATACTTTTGTACATACAGTGCAAAATCAGCTCCACAGACCGTGAAATTTACAAAATATACCTGTCTTTCTTTCACTGCATGACTGCTTTCCTGACATCTGAGATAGTGGTAGAACATGTTCTTTGACTTTTGTACACATTTTCCTTCTGATTACCTCAAAACACTCCCAAGATTGAGATATCATAGATTTGGTTTTAAGCAAAGTCTGAAAATGAGTCCTTTTTCCAGCTACATCTCATTTAAAAACACTTTCTTGCCATTTTCTGTATCTGCATGGTAAGCAACTTGTTAACTAGCCTGTTTGGTAAAACCTGATTTACGTCATTCTCTGTGGCATTAGGCACATTAATAAATTATACCTTTAAAAGGCAATACACTGTATTTACATAGGTCAGTAATTATTTTTATTTTTTAACTTGAAACTCTAATGTCTCTGTGTCTGAATGATTTCCATATATGAATTTGACATATAAAAACAAAACAATTTTTTTAAATTTAACTTAACTCTGCTGATTTTTTCACATCAGTCTGTTCGCAGGTCCACCAAAAAGCCTTTTGTCCTCCAGGGTATCAGCTACATGCCTCAGCTGATGACATATGCACCAACAACGGTTTCGGCTAAAGACCACAAGTTGGAAAATACAAAAGAAAATCTGTAGGTGGAGGTGTGGAGAGCAAGTGACCTTAACAGACCTCTGTCATTCTTTCAGACAGTGGCTTAAGCCTTTGCAAGCAGCAGGTAGCAAAAAAACCCATAATCTTCAACTGGACAAACCCTAACCCTCAACGTGACAAAAGAATGTGTGTAGCAAAAAACCAATACATCCAGTACTGCTGCATAAGTTTCGATCCTTGTTTTAAAAAAAGTGCATCATGAGTCCAGCAATTTTATAGAAGTACAATGCTTCTAACACTACTTTTCTGCATGGATGGTGCCTTTAAGAAATATACATACCTGTGTACTGTGTTTTTTTAAAGTTTATTTGTGAAAAATTCCAACAGCCACAAAGCGTACAGCAGAAACCCGAGTGTTTGTGGGTCTCTAGTTAAGTAAAAAGGTTGTCTGTAAGTGGGTGAATTAGCAGTAAAGAGATTATGATAAGGATATTCAAATCTAGAGTGTCAAAACATTTTATTAACTTATCCAACCCTGAAAAGATTACAGTGTAAGGATGTACTTTTTTCCCAATGATTTGCAGCTTAAACAAATTCACAGTTTATTTGGATGCTGCTCTTCCTGTTCAATGCTAGCTAACTGAAACACTGACAGACTGTCTCTTTAAATCAAGACTCTGTGTGGGGTTTCATTCATCTCTGTCCTTCCTATGCTTTTGTTACATCATATACCTAGGTGTGCACGGCAATCCCTTTTTAACACTCCCAACAGTTAATGGCTTAAGTCAAATCTGCAGTTTTTGTGTTGCATGTAGTGTTCAAACATTGTGAAACGACCACAAGAGGTCAAATGCAAGTATCTGATTTCATCAATACTTCTGATAATCTGTATCAATATGTAGAGCATTAGCATATTCCTATATTATTTATTTAATATCCAGAAGCGGGAAATCGGAAAAAAAGGGTTAATTTTTTTAATAGTTGATTTTATTATGACAGGATGTGCAAAACATAAAAATGAAATACATGAATGAAAAAAGGAACATAAAAATGATGGAAGGAACACACTCTCATTATCATGCCCAACACTGCTCTACTTGACTATTGTACTTTTCATAAGCAATACTTGCTATAGCATAGCATAGCATACAGCAATAAGCAACACAGCATATTAGACACTAGAGATTAAAAAACAAATGCATCCATAGCATTAAAAGCAATATCTAACACTTCAATCCCCCCCCCAGCTGTTTTTAGTGCCTTGCAAGCCCATCCTTAATTTCTCTGTCTGTTCACACAACCCAAAATTATGTTCCCTTCACAAACACACACAAAATTTACACACACACAAACATAATTATGGCAAAATATACATTTGTAAAAATAGGGCCTTAATGCTATTATACAGATATCTTACAGCTCAGGCACTTGAGGTGAACACTTGGCCTATCATAAAAGAACAACTTAGAAACTCACACAAGTTCTGTAGAAATAATAAAATGAGTGCAACAATAAAATGGAGAATTTCTGCCAAAGTCTTTGGTTTATAGTCTGTGATGACTAGGTTGTCTACTGATAAAAGGAACCTTCTTGAAGCACTAAATCGCTTAACCACTCTGGTGTGGTTGTTCTGCAGAAGGTGCTTCCTTCAGTTTTACAGTCCAAAACAGCATTTATCTGTGTTCCACACAGTTTCAAAAGAAGCCGTGGCCACCAATAAAACAACTCCTGATTAGTTACAGAATAACTAAGTAAAAAACAATCAAAAGATCAGCAGAACAGCTTATGGCAGGGCTAAAGCTAAAACAGTACAAAATGCAACCCAAGCACATTCAGATTCACACCAAACTAAATCAGTGTTCAAAGACTTTATGGATATATTCAACAGAAATTTTGTTCTACCTCTGTTTTAGTCACCTGTAAATACAGTAACTGTGTGCTTCTCCAGAGTAATGACTAACGGTGTAAGTATGTTTATTGTATCAAAGTATTATGTTACATTTTAGAAGGATTTTCACAAAAGACTGAAGAAAGGGTCTCTCGTAACTCACATACAAGCGTTTTTTGCTCTTTTCTTATTAAAATATCAATCAAAGTGTTAACTATGGCAGGTCAGTGAGAGTACTGATCTGTACCAATAGCATGACTCTTAGCCAGGTGCTTTTCGGCTTTCAAAACCAACTTTCCACTTTCTGTTTCCACATTCACTGGGATAACAAACATTAATGCTTTAATTACTAACTGTTCTCGCTATTGTCCAGTGTTAAAACCTATAATCTCTCTTTTTCATACTGTTCTGTTATTAAATTGCTCTCTCCTCTTGTTGATGTGGCTTGTTTTAAGTGCGGCTGGGGTGCTACGATTGGTTGGCAAGTACCATTGTGCAAGTGTGTACTCGCTGGTGTTCGGTTTCTAACTGCATCCTCAGCTAATATGAAACCAGCTGCAGTCAGTGCCGCGGTCCCTGTCCTGCTCCAGCTGGAGAGGTTAGAAAGGGAAATAGGAAGTAAACTTGCTGATCTGATAGGGGTCTGGCTCATCATATTGTAAATCACCTTGCTGAAACTTCAGTACAGCTGTCCGCTTGACGTAGGAGGCGGGAGTCTTTTTGTTTGTACTCCTCTATTTCTAGTTGCTATTTGTTCAGGAGATGTGGTTAGAGGTGGTTTGGTTCTGTTTATTTTGGCTGTTCCCACCCCTTAGTCATGCTGGTTGTGTACCTGAAATAAATACAGTGCTCATCTGGTGCCTAGCTGGTCAATCTTTAGAGAAAAAGGGAAGTTACTTTTAATTTTTTGTCAGTTTTTTAGATTTTAAAATCTACTTCTTTGTACCAATTCTATAATTTACAATAATACTGTAAGTATTAGTACTAAGTAATGCACGTTTGGTCGAACAGGCTAAACTTTTAGCTAGTGTTGCCACAATCTATTGCTATTTATAAGGACATATACAGCATGTATCTATTGCAGAACATTTCGGTACACTGAAATACATTACAGTATACCATATATCTAAACAGTTGTGACATTAGTGCATATGCTGAACAAAAGGGTTGCTTTACGCTCTTGTACTGGATTCACTATTCCTCTCCACCACTGAGACCTTCTTGCGTTGCACAACCACTCTCTGGCCTCCTTGTGACTTGGGTGGGGTTGTCAGAGAAATCTCGTCATTTGACCCTATAGAACCAAGCGAACCTGCTGAAAAACTTTTCATCTGGATACCTTGACCTCTGGCATCGAAACCCTGATCTGCAAACCCATGTCCAGCCTGAACAAAGCCCTGTGCTGCGTGTACAACTCGCTCTCCACCTGAAGACATACTCTCCATCACCACTTGTTTAGACCTGGTGACATGCCCTTGTGAAGGGCCTTGTACTACCTGGCCTTGTACTACCTGTCCTTTTACACCACCTGCTCCTACATGCCTATCCACAAGGACCACACCCTGAGCGTTTTGGAGGCCACCAACCTGCACCAGCCCCTGACTGAGTCCAACTTGGGGTACTTGACCCACTGCCTGCTGGGTGCCTCCTGTTACAAGAACCATCTGGGGCTTGGGCTCGACTACATACATGGGCGCGGCTGCATAGTACATGGGGGGCTGCTGTATGAGCAGTGTCTGACTAGGAACCACGATCTTGTCCTGGACTTGTACCTTGGGAACGGTGGCTGAAGTGATTTGCTCCTCGCGTACGAAGGAGGATCCAGATGCTACATTGGAGGTGTTGAGGGTGTTGATGTTGACATTGTCCCTGTCCCTGATTGTTTCTCTGTGAGTATGGACATGTGTGTGGGTGGAGGTGGACGGCCTGATGGGAGACACTGGTCTGGGTTGAGGAACAGAAACCCCTGCATCCACAGACCTGGTTACCAAGGTTGACCCTTGGCAGACCTCAGCTAGTTTTTTGAATTTAGGCCCAAGGTCATTCAGGAAAGAAAGGTCATCATCATTCTCAAGAAGGCTGCAGCAACCAACAGAACCTGCCAGGGACTCCTGACCCTCGTAGTCATAGACAAGCGGAGTGTCCTTCTCCTGGGTTTGCTGAGCAGCATGGGCAGATTTCTACAAACAAAAAGAACCACGTTATATAAAGGGTCAAGATCAATAGTAGATAACGGTTTGGATTGTTGTTTTCAATGAGTCATTTTGTGTACTCACACTTGAAAAATACTCTCCCAGGAACTGGTCAGACACAGCCATCCCATTAAAGGCCCCAGTCTGGTATTGGGAATGAAGATGTTCTTGTCCTGCCATCATCCCAGCACCTGCGTAATCCATCTCTCCTTGACCACCGTAATGGCTATATCGGTTGTACATGTGAAGGTCATGGGCTCCCAAGGTTGAGGAGTTTATCCCACCACCTAGGGCGATTCCTCCACCTGCTGCATCCCCTACATCAGCCAGTCTTCCCAGGTACCGCTCTGATTCCAAGTTGTTGACATTCTTAACATGGATTCTGCTACCATCAACTTCCACTGGGGCGTGAAGAAGTGGAACCTCCTGTAAAACCAATAACGTCCCATCAAGAGATACAACATTTAAGACAAATAATACACGTTTCTGAACTAAAAAGGTCTGACTATTGTATGAGATCTATTCATTCCTAGACTTGACTTATCAAAATACCTTGTCTTCTCCTTGTCCCTCAGTGTGATATGAGATCAGCTGTTGCTTCGTATCATATGGGATGGGCTTGAAAGCTCCGACAGCTGCTGCATCTCCACACAGGCAGAACAGAAGCAGAAGGGGCACCACTAAAACAAAAAATGAATAATACTTGTTACTTAAGTCCATACATCCGTCAGGAAATTACTTCCTTTCATACAAGGGATTTAACTGCTGGTGAGAGAAAAAAAATATAATTGTGTAATGCATGCCAGAGTCATGATGTGGGTCTTGTAAAAACTGTGGCCCATTGATAATTTGTAGTTAATCTCTCCAAGCAAGCTAAAACTTGTACAGTTAAGCAACTATGAGGGGAAAGATAATCTTATAATATAAAATATAACCAAGAAGGAGAAAGAAGTACGTAACATTATGAAAGAGATAAGTAATTCTCTACTCACGCAGCAGAAGCAGCAGTCCCAGGAGCAGGAGCAGGATACCTGCAGCTCCAAAAGTTGAAGTCTTTGTAGTGCGAGCCGAGCAGGCTTTAGTGTTTTCATTGCAAGTACACACAGTCAATTCTATTGGCTCACTATCAGCACATGACTTTCCTTGCTGGTCTTTCACTTCCACTGCCACTTTGTAAACGCCTGGCCATAAGTTGGAATGGTCCCGCAGAATGGCGGTGGTTTCTGAGGAGAGATAAAACCAACATTTTAAAAGGTGCTTTGTGAGTTATAAAGAAGCTGTTTAATAATGTTTCCTTTCTTCATACAGATGTTTTAAATATAAAATGGACCTTTTTCATGATGGACATTTAGTTGTCATGGCAAGAAAAGCACAGATGAGACAACAAAATGAATGATGCCTACATTCAATTCAAAATTTTCAGTTATCCATGACAGTGAATAAACTTGCACAATAGCAGTGCTGTCAAACTGGCCTATAAGGATAGAATGCTTTTCTTAAGTGCTAAAGTGCTAAATTATAATCTCACCATTCAGTGGCTCCACCGTCCAGTCCCCATCGCTGCTCTCCTTAATCACTGTAAAGTCAAAAGGTGCTGAGTTGGGGAATTCGTCTTTGTCGATGGCTGTGACGTAGATGACGTTATCTTCCAAACACATGGTCTGAGATGTGGTGGTCAGTTCTGGACAGTGATCATTAAAGTCCTCCACCTGAATGGCTATGGTCCCCGTGGCAGTTTTTGAGGGAGTGTCTGAAAGGCAAATAAATGCAATTGAAATGAGCCTGTAGTGCACAATAGTAGTCCAATAAATATATAAAGAAAAATGATAACTTTGTTATTTATAAAACTCACCATTGCTGATGCTGATGATTTTGGCATAGTAAGTTCCATTGACCAAGTACTTGGACTCTCTGTCAGGCAGTTTATTCAGCTTGATATCTCCTGTCTTTTCATCGATAATCAACCAGTTGTCATCATCTTGGATTTTGGCATACCTATGGATACAAAAATCCAGTGCGAGGGCAAAAATAAGCTATTAATATAAAGTATATATATTCAGAGATATGGAAAGAGGAGTATCTGTATATCTGCTGTTGAGAAACATTTTTCCTGTTCCTGTTGTGGCTCTACCTGACGTTGGTGGCTGTCAGTAATGTGTCACTGTCAATGGCTGCATAGTTGGCGATGACTTTGCTGAGTGAGATGGATGAGCTGTCCTCGGAGAGAGTCACCACTTTGACGCTCGGCTGGAAACGGGGGCCTTCCTTCTGATTGGCCACGTTGATTTGAACAGAGTAGGGTTTTGGGGTGGGGGGCTCTAACACGATCCCTTGGCCAAAATTGTACTTTGCTTTGTTGGAGACAGTCACTTGCAAGTTGAGTGTCTTTATTTCCTCATAGTCCAAAGCCTGAGGGTTAATACACAGGAGGTGACGTTCACATGCAGATTAATCTTCATATTACTCATTTAATTACACTTAAACTGTTCACAAAAAATAATAAAACACCAGTCTTTTACCTTGTTAATCATAATAATCCCCTCATTGGTCTTAGCGTCAGTAGTGATAGTGAAATAGCCCGCCTCGTTCCCTGAAACTATGTCGAAGACAGCCAGCCAGTTGTCAGTGTTAATCAGATCCATGTCGACGGCTTTGATCCTCATTACTTCAACATTGACGGTGTTCTCCATCACACTCCCTACATACTGCAAATAACGCAGAAACCAACAGCTGCTTCAGAACAACAGTCATAAATGATTAAAAAAGCTAATTATGGAGGAATAAAAGTGCTAAATGTTGTATTTGTGGCACATTTACCATCTCTTTTTCCAGGGTTGGAATGTTGTCATTTATATCCAGAATTTTGATCTCAACTACTCCGCTTCCAGTGTGTCCTCCTGGTCGTCCATTCAGGTCAGAGGCTAGTATAGTCAACTTGTAGGTATCTTGTGTCTAAAAAAAAATAAATAATCAGAAATACAAAATTTTATTTAACTTCTTGTAAAAGTTGTGTTGAAAGCCTTTCAGAGTCACAGAACCAGCTGTACCAGGTGACAAGAGAAGAATTTCGGATCAGTCAGGTGACTCACCTCCCTATCGAGAGTGCTCTTTTGAACCATGACCTCTCCTGTCTGAGAGTTGATGAAAAACATCCCAGCTGTGTTGCTCTCCTCTAAAATGCGGTAGCTGATCTGGGAGTGCGCTGTATTCGCTTGATCTGCATCGGTAGCTATGATTTTCATCACAACAGTACCTGGAAATCACCGCCGCGAATCAAACAATGCATCAGTTCAGTTCAGGTAAGATTACTTTGCAATGTCCCAAATATGTTGTATATGACTCAAAATACCTGCTGCACTTGATTCACTGACTGATCCGACTTGCTGTAGCTTAATGACTGGCGCACAGTCGTTCTCATCCACAACAGTAATTTTGAGGTCGATATCCTTTTCAGCAAGAGACCCATCTGTGTATTTTGCTATACCTTTTAACTACAGATGGAGATATAATAAGTTTATCATTTCATCATGGTTCAACCTGAGGACATGGCTGTAAATGCAAAAAAATAATGACAAAAAAAGTGTTTGTATAAAATATTTGGGTTCTTACATGATAGAAGGCAACCTGCTCTCTGTCCAGAATGGTATGGATTTTCACATAGCCAGTGTATCGGTCACAACTAAATACACCCTCAGGGGGCTGGTCAACACCAGGCCCAGACAGGTAATACAGGATCTTTGTAAAGTTCTCCTTATCTGAGCGAATCTGAAAAACAAAACACAAACACAACATGAATTCAGGAAATTCAGGAAAGTATAACTTTAAACATATTTCCAGTGAGATTTTTTTTTTCACTCAGTTTATGTGAATTCAAAAAACACAAAACTGAAGTGAGGCATTTGAGCTTTGGTGAGAAAACACACTCAAAGATTTGCATTATTGCTTGTTAGCAACCAGGCTCAGTTGTTTATAACCTCGCTCATTACAATGATAGCATGACTCAGAGTCTGAACTTAAAGGTGGCTGAGACCCGAAACTAGATAAGCTTGAGAACATTGAACACATGTGTGTGTGTGTGTGTGTGTACGTGCATGCTGAACGACTATGAAGGTCTAAGTTATTCATCGTCATGTTCTGCGTCTGGATATGAGTCATTATAATAATAAATGTTTGCCAGTGTCTGAGAGCTGATCTCAGACAGACTCAGTCTAGGTAAGACTTAAAAAAAAAAAAAAAGAATCAAAGGAAGCCTGAGGATAAAACCAGTGAGCGGAAAAATATGCTCAGTTAAACTCTGACAGCGATGTAATATTTTTAAGGATATTAAGGAATTCTAAATGAACATTTATAATACAATGACATTCTTTGGAGAACAAAAAAAAGTGCATACTCGAGCAATACTCTCCAAGCCGGTGTAATCATGGTTCTCCTTCAGCTGCCTGGGTGCAATGATCCATTCTCTCTTGTGTCTCTGTAACCCGAGTCCATTTCCTCTTGCACTCACAGGAACAGGCTGCAGGTAAACAAAGAGGGAGGAAAAACTGAGCCACTATTCACGTGCAATAATTACAAAATCATATGGCGTGTATTATTACTCTAAATCATTAGCTTACACACGATTACAGGGTTACAAATGGTGAAAAAAATGACATAACAACAGAAAGGTAACAAAGCTGCAGCACAGCACATGATTTATTAAATTGTTTTCAATAAATTATAGCGTGTTAATGAATTGAAAAAAACATATAGCTTATTTATATGTATAAAGAGAGAGCCTATCCATAATTTCTTTAACTTTGTATTTAAAAATGCAACAAGTGTGTTGCTAGACATTTTTAATATTATAATCCATAATAAAACAAACATCTCAGTTGCGTTAAGGCTTTAATGTCCCTTATTGGACATGAACAGGACTTCGTGCCGCTACTTTTCTCCCACATCAACTACTTTCAGGGAAATAATTTCGGAAAGCTGCTCTGCTGGAGAGGAACTAAAGAAAAAAGCTGTTCCGTGATCGGTTCCCGTGTAAAGTCAAAAAACGAACAATGCGTATTTAGTTCTGTTTTTTCTTAATCTTTTACTGCAAACCCGACGGTTCAACTCTGACAACACGCATTAAACGCATCCACCACGGAGGTGCCACACCTGCCCACGATCAGTTATTCCGCACACGGTAATGGCTGTAAGTATGAAGCGCATATTGAACCGCTTTTCTTACCGTTAGGAAGAGCTGCAGGAGGACACAAAGGCTGAGAGTCAGCAGCGGAGCCATCGGCTTTGAAAAACAAAACACTTTCCAGTCGTCCAGTTGAGGTGAAATCGAGTCAACTTGGCTCTGCCACCATCTGAGGTTCGCCGTCGGTTTCTGTAGACTTTGACCCTTCGGAGGGGTAGGGACTTTTACAGCAATAGGCGGTTCCTACTCTCAGTTTGATTGCTCACCAGTCGCCGCTGATAACAGGCGGAGAAAAAGAAAGGAGGTGGTGTGTGTCCACTTTGTGCATAGTTGCAATAGTTATGCGTAGCCTATTGTTTCTGACTACGGGGGATTAAAAGACTGGACTAAAAGGAAACGACCTCAAAACTGGACATGAAGTGCGTCTAAACAAAGACAGACATGTTTTTTATTATGAATCTGAAATTGCAATGTGTGAAATAATGTTTTTATGGATAGAAAAGATGTTTAACAAGAGGGTGAAAACTTAAGCGTCACTTTGCAGATTGATTATGTTTATTGTTTATTCATTTTAATACTCGGTTTAATGAAAAAAATGTCTTTGAGTTCTTTAAGGCCAACTCTCATTCTCTCACTTATCTGTAAAACTTCATCTGCGCCTGTTAAATTCCGAAGTAGCGCATCTCTGTTTCTGGATTCACTGCTCATAAACATCCAGCTGCACTCTGTACTGTGTTAGGGTGTGGAGGGTGTGTGTGTGTGTGTGTGTTTGCGTGTGTGGGTGGGTGGGTGTGTGTGTTTGCAGGCGTTGGCAAGAGATTAAAAGAAAAAAGAAAAAAAAAAGAAAAGGTACATACTGGCGAAGTGAGAGTTTGTGTTGCCAAGTTACAGGTAACTTTTACTCCCATGTCCAAAGGTGGGAGGGAGAGGATGGACAATTAGTTTCTACCAAGGAATTAGATTTCCTTGATAGCACTTTTCACTGGAAGTGTTCCGCCCTTGTGGCTTTTAATTTTTAATTAACAATTTTACATTTAAAAACATTTGATCAACTTTGACTTATCAGAAAAACGACAAAAGAATGAACGAAACGATATTTCACTCGTGTTCTATGTGAAACTTTAGCAGCCAACTTTCTCAATCATGCCCTCAAACTTATCAGTTGTACATAGATTTGATAAATATTGAAATCATTGTCATTAATAATCACCTAAATCATTTGTTTAGTATATTTAGAAAATAAAGCAGCACGGCACGTGTAACCTGAGCTGGGTGTGTCGATGTCCATCTGGTTTGAGTGACCAAACCACTTTTAAAGGCCTCAGTGTTGTCACGTAAACATTGTTTCCAAACTGGTATTTTGACAGACCAGTAAAAGCATTTGCTTGGCAGTTGGTGCAGCATATTTCTAAGTTTAGTGAGTTGAAACATTTGTTGCGATCATGCAATGCATGAGACCACCTTAAAACAGGACAGTGTGACACATTTAGGTACTTTTAAGAGCTGAATTAATAACTAATGAATAGAATCTAAATTAATAATGACTTGTGTATTTGAATATCAGTTTGGCCTAGTTCACACTGGCAGGTATATTGAGAGCATCTCCTTAAGATTAATGCAACCTAATCCATGAGAGTTATGATCTTTAGCTTTGTTAAAAGTGTTTTAGAGGGGTGTTGGTTTAATTTTAAAGTGAGTTTTTAAGTTTCATTTATGGTACATAGAAAAAATCTGTCAGTGTATCACAACATAAATCCCCATGAAGTTGAGCCCACGCATCTCTGAATCAGCATCAACGAAACCTGAATGTATAATCTTCCTTTAGGTTGGGTTTTTTTTGCTGCTGTAGTAGGAGAATGTCACAGATAGGTGTGCCTGGCTTTGATAAATTAGTAATTTAACCGGTAACTGTTTGATGTCATACGTTTTAAGGTGAACAGTTTTGAAAATAAGACACTAATACGTCGCTTTTAGTCACATCATTCTTTCGAAGGGCATCACTCAGCAACTCGTCTCACCCAAACGTGAACCATCTCACATGACGTACACGCACCACCCTTCCTGCTGCTGGCACTCACCTAGAGGGTGTGGACAGAAGGGGTGGGGTAGTTGCTCTGGGCGCACAATGAAAAGACTTTCTTACCTCCGGGAAGTGCATGCTGCTGTCATAAACTGAATTACTACATGAAATTTTAAATGTGCGTTCTGTAAACAGCTGCTATGAGCCCTCTGGCATATATGCTACGTCTTGACAGCTCGATTTGATGCCATCATGCTGACAATTTGTTCCAAACTAGATTTTGCGACATCACTTTGAATCACCAGGTGTACTACCTGATGATCAAACAATATATAATTAACAGCACACACTTTTGCTACAGTGCTCAGAACTCAAGGTGACTGTATGAATTCATAACTGAATGACGTCAAGATATTTTTTTGTGTGTAACTTCTGAAATATTATGGCTCAAGAGCCTTTCCTGAGAAAGGAACCACCCCTGGCTTTCTTCAATCTGCATTTCTCAGAATTAAACGTAATTAAGCAGTTCTTTGTTATTCACAGAATCTAAACCACATCTGTTGTGGCTCATTCCACCACACACCAAGTCACATGGAGTGGACAGTATGAGAGATAGTGCTCAGACTTTTTGTCACCGAGATA
>JAPZDV010000004.1:13619624-13635044 GCA_029814665.1 Acanthurus lineatus | reverse complement strand
CTTTCTTCAATCTGCATTTCTCATAATTAAACGTAATTAAGCAGTTCTTTGTTATTCACAGAATCTAAACCACATCTGTTGTGGCTCATTCTACCACACACCAAGTCACAGGGAGTGGACAGTATGAGAGATAGTGCTCAGACTTTTTGTCACCGAGAGAATAAGAAGAAGCACGAGGGGATTTATCTGATCATAAGGTACTCATAGCCTACTGTTTGCTCTGTATACACACTTAAGCCTAAATATAATGATTCACTTTCATTTTAGCTTGGGAGCGACAGGAGGGTATTTCTGCTGACTCTGTTTTACATTTACTAATAAGACTGCAAGCCTCAAGCTTTTCATTATGACCACACCCAGGTCTTCCTGACATTTTTTTCACCTTTCCTGTCGCTGCCTCACAGAATCTGACTTCCAAATGAACTTTTTAACAAGGTCTACCCCCAACCCTCCCCTCAAAACAACAGCAGCAGACCCGAGTGTGACATGTTTTAAAGGACACAGGCCTGGCGTTGTTGGCTCTGCCTGCCTCTCACTTTTTTATCAGCAGTTTACAGAGATAGTGAGCGCTCCGCTTTGGGAACAGAGCCTCCCACACACCGAGCTCCATTCAGCACACATTCCTGTGGTGTTAAGTGAGGAGCCCAATTCTGTTCCTCCTACCAGAAATGCTTCAGTGGAGCTGCAAGAGAAGAAAAGGAGGGGCATGCTAGGGTCAGTCTCCAGGGAGGGGTTACTCAGACCAGATGCTCTTGAAAAACAAGCTGACAAACAAGTAATTATCGAAAAGAATAATGCCAAAAAAAAAAAGTTTAACTCTCACACAGTAATACTGTGGCTGCTCAATATAAATAATAAAAAAAAAAAAACAATAAAATAATCCTAGAAGACTTTATAATGTTTTTATGGCCATTCATATCTCATGTGATCAAACATTAAATTATCCATCATAAATTACATAACGTGCATTTTGCAAAGACCATATACTTGATTTGCTGTTACTTTACCTGCAGGAATATTTAAGCAATGTTTCCCCCTGCTGGTAGCAGTATAAGTAATATATTTGCAAACTTTGCAGGAGCGGACGTGTTGAGAACGAATGCAACGAAGCATTGAGCACAGCCCCAGGGTGCTTCGCCTCCTGATCCAACCCAGGGAGGTTCACATTCTGGGTGGGGCGGTCTGTCAAGGTGTGTCTGCCTATTGATTCCCCCGTCGGCGGCGTCAGATGGCAGAGTGAGGCCGGTCCGTCTCCATAGAAAGCACAAGTGTGGGAATACAGTCGAGTTTCACCTTTAGAGCCTCTAACACCGACGCAAATCCATCATCTGTCAACCTCCGGTCGACTTAACAGTCGGTGTTGTGAAGCTTCCTCGTCGGGACTGGGACAAAGTCCAGTCAGAAGTTTTTTGAAAATGGCGAATGTTTTAATTTTAAACATCTGCCTGGTGTTGGTGAGTACTTTTACTTTTGATTATTTATTCTCTGTGTTAAAAACAAAACACTTTACCGTCAGACCACAGTACTTTCCGGTTTATTGTCGATACTAGAGTTGAATCATAAAGTTATAAAGTTATTATTAGATATCAAATTGGTCTTTAAGGGTACCAATTATGTAAAACTTTTTATTCGATAAGCAAGTTTGAAACATTCTTTTAATCGACTTTCCGCTTTAGGTCCTGTCCGGTGTGGAGTCGTGTATTCCCCAGACCCCTAAATACATTCATGTGCCAGAAAACATTCAGGCTGGAGATCAGATCACAAAAGGTACGACACTGATTACTTTTTTAATAACCTATTTGACAGTTTTTTTACATTACTCCTCTGGGCTTTTATTGTGTAACCAACTTCACTTTCACCTTTACCTTCGCTCAATTTTTTAGTCGAAGTTGCCGACTGTGACGCCAAATCAATGCACTTAACACTGAATGACCCGAGTTTCTCAATAAACGAGAATGGAGATATAGTAGCCGTGAGTGCGGTGCAAGTGGAAACCAAAGGGCGGACATTTTCTGTGTCGGCTCACGACAACAGTGGACGGGAGAGTGTGATGGAAGTTCGCCTCATCCGCAGTGCAGAGCAGAAAAAACAGGTGAGATTGCGCACAATCAAATCTTTGTTTGCAGTATGTCCTACTGCATACATTACATACATATTCATATCCAGTGTTTTGGATGTTTTTTCTTTAATTTCCTGACTTTTTTGTTTGTTTGTTTGTTGTGCATATCACAGTACCCTGGTCAGGAGCTTCTCAGACGCTCCAAGAGACGCTGGAGCCCCCCACCCTTCAACATATTAGAGAATGATCTGGGACCTTATCCAAGAGACATTGAAACGGTAATCTTAGTTTGAAAATAAAGGTTGTGTTAACATTATAGTACATTTAATTTGATTTCTACACCATTCCCAATACAATTTCTCACCATTTCCTCTTTCATTTTTTTTCTCATGTTGTTTTAATCCATGATGTCTGATTCCCACACCCAGACACACCTGTTAATACTACACTAGTTCTGGCTTATTTGAGGCAGCGATTAATCCTATTAGTGTGCTTGTACCTCCACTATAAGATTCTCCAATGACCTGCCTTAATATGTTTTTCTCCTAGAAGCCATTGCTAAGTTTTGCAAGCTGAAGGTGGTTCATTAGCAACAGAACACGCGTGTTCGCTTGTTTGTGTAGTTAACATGTGTGTTTTGCTTGAATTGCTCGGTTTCTGTTGTAGATTGTGTCAGATTCGGCATCCACGCACGATGTGTACTACACCTTTAGTGGACCTGGTTACGATAAGCACCCAGTGGGAGTGTTCACTCTTAACCGAGACACTGGGATGCTGACTGTGCACAAGACAGTTGATCGTGAGGAGTTCCCATCTTTTAGGGTGAGTCTGAAGTAGCAACCAGCTATTATTGTCCTGACTAATAACTCTATAATATTTTATGCAATAAAATGTCATGTAACAGTGAAAAAAGATCCTGGCCAGGGCCAAATAACTATAATGATGAAGTAAGTTTCCCTCTGAGATGTTTTAACATGTAACATTTCTCATTTAAATGTATAGAAAAAAAATATCTTGTTATAAACTGTGTTCACATGTGTATTTTCGTCATCTCAATTGTTTTCAACATCATTATTTTATTAAAAGTAATAATATTTTTAATTTTGTCGTCTGTCACTTACTTCTGGGGGGGGTAACACCAGTCAGAGAGTCAGACAGGAAGTCGGTAAACGTGACAAAACATGACTAAAACTTTAATCTCTTACCTCGTCCATGAACATTTTCTAACCCTGAGTCATTCAGATTGATTTCTATCTACAACGGCTGTTCAAAAGTGAAATAAACAAAATCAAACATCCCCCGCTCCATCATGATGTCATCAAACTGCGTCATTAGTTTTCATATTTTGATAGTGAGACCTCAAGCAACAGAAAATTATATAGTGATTGAAAAAGTTTATTAATATGTGACACTTCAGTATTATACACAATATTTAAAATACATTGAATCACATTTTATGCTTTTTGCCCTTTTGGATTTCTGTGTTAACCTTCTAAAATTGACTTTTTTCTTCACAGTTAGTGACCAAAGTTTTCGACAGAGTAACACATCAGCCGACGGATGATCCTTTGCCCATCACCATTATTGTGGACGACGTGAATGACAACTATCCGATGTTCCAAGGCCCGCTGCAGTATACCGTGCAAGAGAGATGCAACCCGGGTACATCATTGGGCACGGTGAGCGCTACGGACAGAGACCAAGAGGGAACCCTCCATGTCAAGATCAGGTATAGCCTCCTGACTGGACGAGACCTGTTTAAAATCCACCCAGCGACAGGTGTCATCAGCACTGTGACTAACACCCTGGACAGAGAGGTAAGCACCGAAACTGTGTAAACTACTTTACTCTAAAATACAACATAGAAATTAGATGATGCTAACGCTTTATTTATCTCTGCTGCCTCACCTTAACTTATTATTTTCCTTTTTTCTCATTTTCTGTTTTTTCTCAAGAC
This sequence comes from Acanthurus lineatus, assembly GCA_029814665.1. Taxonomy (NCBI): domain Eukaryota; kingdom Metazoa; phylum Chordata; class Actinopteri; order Acanthuriformes; family Acanthuridae; genus Acanthurus; species Acanthurus lineatus. The sequence goes on along the minus strand of JAPZDV010000004.1, from coordinate 13,631,028 downwards.
AAAAGACAAATACACGGTGACGATCCAAATCAAAGATATGGATGGTGCATCGAGTGGTTTGGCTACAACAGGAACAGCAACCATCAGCCTGAGTGACATCAACGACAACCCACCAACTTTCAAGGAAACATCTGTGAGTGATGAGAAAACACACATCTTGAATTAATGTCTTGGGTCACATTAAACACAGCAGGTGCCTTTGTATTCGCTGTACAGGGTGTGTTTACAACTAGTTTCACTAAAAATAATTATTGTCTAATTTAAGTTGCTTGACTTTGTGTTTCTCTTAGTATAAAGTTGATGTCAAAGAGAATGAAAGTGAGAAACTGATCCTCCGAATCCCCGTTGAAGACAAGGATCTGATAAACACGCCAAACTGGATTTCTAAATTCGTCATCTCTAAAGGAAATGAAAATGGAAACTTCAGAATTGATACAGATCCCAAAACAAACGAGGGGCTTTTGTATGTCGTGAAGGTGAGTGAGATTTCTTACTACTTTTACAAAGTTAATATTAATAAATCTCACCAAAATATAATTAAAAATAATCACGTATGACACAGCACTTACAACAAGTTTGTATTTCATAATTCACCTTCTCCTTGTTTGTTTTTCAGGCCCTTGATTACGAGCAGATGCAAACTGTAAAGCTTGAGATCACAGCACAAAATGAAGCCGAGCTGAATGGCACCACTGCACAGTGGCAGTCCATCCCTGTGGACGTCACCGTCACCAATGTCGACGAAGGCCCGCAATTCTCAGCTCCCACCATCCGCTTCACTGTCAAAGAGAACACACCAAACGGCACCGTGATTGGAAGCTACAAAGCTGTAGATCCTGAGACCAAGAACAGCAACGGCATCAGGTGAGCCATCCTACTTTAAGTTTGTCCTGAAGAAACAGACTTTTCTGTGGCACAATATGGCTCCCGCTATTACAGTCAATCCTCAAGACCCCCACTCAAGCTGTGTTGTTACTCTTGAACACTGGAGGGCAGACTCTCACTGCTGAATTGAAGAATGTGCTGCTAATCCACATATGCTTTTTCTCCACTGTGTCTCAGTTATTACAAGGTCACAGACCCGGCCTCCTGGATCAATGTCGACAAAAATAGTGGGGAGCTGAGGGTTGCGAACACCATTGACAGAGAGTCCAGCTTCGTCCAAAATGGAATGTATAACATCACCGTGAAGGCTGTTGATGCTAGTAAGTTCCCTGTGATTGCTGCACATTTACTTGTTGGTGACTTTATAAGCTGTGGGCTCAACACAGAACTCAGTGTGTTACTTTAATTGCAAAAATACACTTGTATTGCTCAGATAATGACATGAGCTCAAGCGTATCTGCTGAAACTTAGAACCACTTAACTAAAAATGAAATCACAGACTTGCCATTGAACTGTTGCTCTATCTCTTACTCACATCTACAACCTGTTTTGTAAACTCAGTTCCGCCTATTAGGTTTGGCTAGTATCCATCATACTTTCACAGAAAGTACTGCGGTTTGTGCGTTGTCTGGTCTGCATGTCAAATAACCACAGGTGACTTGTTTGTCACTCACACACCTTTTGGCGGTGTTATTGTCAGCCAGCCAAAGGTTATTAAGGTTTCCAGCTCCACCCTCTCTAGTATCTGCCTAAACATATCAGCCATCTATGTCCTAGCTTTGTCTTACGTGAGAACACGTGGTGACGGCATGTGATGTGACTAGTCATTCACAGTGACTCACATGTCTTAAGTCTGAGACCAAAACAAAGGCCTTTATGCCAGATGGTTCTGAGAAATTAAAATTTCCAATGAAACTGACATCAAAGTGATACCAGAATGCAACAACCGTGGTGTTTCTTATCAATCTTATCCATCTTTGTCTTTCCTCTTAAATTTCACAACAGTACTAACATAAGAGTGATGTATTTCAGGCTCCAAGACGGGCACAGGAACCGTCATCATTGTGGTGGAGGATGAAAACGACAACATGCCCACCGTCCCCGCCAGCGAGCTGGTGGTGTGCGAGAAGGAGGGACAGCTCGGATCTACGGTGGTTGTGGCCAAAGACGGCGACCAGCCTCCTTTGTCTTCCCCCTTCAGCTTCAGTTTGCCTCCGGATAATGATGGAAAATGGGCTGTGGAAAGATTAAATGGTAGGTGACTGTATATCTGGGTCAACCGGCGAGGGAGGGTTTTCACTGGAAGCAGCAAATGTCTGTAAATTGGGAAAACAAGTTGTGGAAGCTTCTTCAGCTCTAAATTGAGGTCATGATCCACGGTGTTAATAACAGCCGTATTATAAGCTGTTATTATCTTGATAAGCAGTGTTGTTGTTAAGAACATCCTGCCAAACATCTATATAAAAGCCAAACTAGATACCAACGCTTTTTTCTTTACAAGTCACGCTAGTCGCACCTCTTCTGGCTGGCAGGCTTCCTAAATTTGTATTTTTTTTTCTGTGACCCCCACTGTCTGCCATTCACAGCGTAATCCAACTACTCCAGTTAAACTAAATGGAAAAATATGTATTTGTTTTGTAATTTCTGATTTTTTGGTCTAGTGTAAAAAGTGTAAGATCACTGTCTAATGTGGGATCTTTCTGTAAAAAGGGCGATTGATTGCTTAGTTCAATTGACTATAAAAAAAAAAGAGCTTGATACGAACTTTGGTGGAAGGAAAATTCTAAAATTCTGGTAATTTCACTAAGTGAAAGTAGCAGTACCACATTGTCAAAATACTCCATCACAAATAAAATTACTGCATTCAAAATCCCTCTAAAGTAGAATTCAGCTCAATAAACTGGACTTAAAAGTAAAAGTACTTGGCAAGCAGCTGGATGGTCCCTGTTTAGTCATGTAAAATATGATGTTATTGCATCAATAGCATGATGCATAAATTTGTAAGCAGCACTTTAATGTTGCATCACTTCTTTTCATAAAAGTTGGCAGTTTTCTTTGACTGTGTGTCATATTTCAAGAGCACAAGTGGCTGAAATTTTTACTTAAATACAGTATTTTTGTGAAAGCAACTAGGTAATTGCACTTGACAGACACACTGAAAGGAGCTTTAAATTCGGCATAACTTAGAGAAAGTCAGTGTTTTGACCATTAACCGAAAAATAAACATTTTGTAAAAGGATCTCTTTGTTTTCTACACAGCAGTGTCTATGTCATTCACTGAGTGGGACATTCTACAGTTTACAGATTAACTTATGCTCCCTAGTGGACAAATTATGTAATGCCGGCATAAGTTTTTGAAGTGCTTCCATTTATCTTTTATTATGTGGGTTATATTTTAGACAAATTACATGCACTGTGTACTGTATTTACGATCAGTTAATATTTGATGGTATTATCTGCAGGCTTTAGGAAGTGTTTGGAGCATAAAGAGTGTACAAGTTTATTCTTGAGACTCAATTTGCTGCTTGGGAAGTACATAAACACTCAAAAATTTCCTGTACTTGTAAGTGTCATTAAGGTTGATTTTGCTTAAGAGAATGTAGATGTAATTTTTAATGGTAACCAAATTTATAAGCTGTGTTTGACTTTTGGGCTCTTAATTAAATTGTAGAGCATAAATATTTTGGCTCAAATATCATTTTATGTATAAAAAAAGAAGAAGGATTTGTTGAAAGCATCACAATGAACTCTGACTCTGATCCGTCTTGTAACTTTCACTTGAACTCTTAAGTGTTCTGCTCAGTGTTGTCTTGCTGTTGCTCGAAGAAACGTTCATCTCTTCTTACTTCTCACACACGTGTTTCCTCCTCAGAGACCGCAGCTACATTGAAGCAGATGAAAGCACTTCCTACAGGGATGTACCACGTTCCCATCGACATTAAAGATCTGCAGGGCCATGGTGAAACACAGACGGTGAAAGTAAGGATCTGCCAGTGCAGGAACGGAGTCTGCCTTGCCAAGGGAAGCTCTGTGACATTAGGGCCACTGGGTATACTGACTTTGCTGTTGCCTCTGGCCCTCCTCCTACTGCTTGGTGAGTCCCCTATTGCCAGCAGAGTTTTGCAGGCTACACTGTATAGATAATAAAAGAGGAATTTTGTGCTCATGCATGTGTTAACGTGCAAGAAGAGTGATAGGAAGTTAGAGGTTATCTCACTGAATAATGCATTGTTTAGTTGCTACTGAGCAATGTGAGGTGGAAGTATTATAAAATGCATAATGTCATCATGCTCATGCTACGCTCCTGTGATGCATACCACACGTCATGCACCGTTTATTATTAAATGCCCTCCTTGTGCTCTCATTTCTTACATACTTTCTTTTGTTATCACAGGCCTACTGCTCGCCTTCTTCTGTGTGACAAAGAGAGAGAAGCTTGTCTTGGATGATGTAGGAGACAGCGGTGGAATACTGCTGAAATCAAACACTGAGGCTCCAGGGGAAGAAGTGGTAAGGAGATTATAATGAAAGCAGCGCACTGACTCATATCCTAGCTAAGAAACCTTACTCTTTTCCCTCCTTTGCTTCATTTATTTTAATTGCTGCTTGATTTTTTTTTTTGGTGTCTTGCTGCTTGACAGGATTCAAGTCTCATCACCGTCCCCACCATCGGAGTTGATCAAGCAGTGAAGGGCTCAGTTAAGAATGTCATGAGTCCGGGGTGGATTGGGAACAAGAGTGCCAGCACAATTGGAGGCCAGAGCATACACGAGAATGGGATCTACAAGTCTGGTATAGTCACAGGCGATGTGCAAGACTACTATTCTAGCCAGTATGAAGGCCAGTACGGTGCTCAGCAGTTTGGCGGAGGGCAGCTTCTCGGCAGCGGCGTGGACTTTGACAACAGGTACCTCGCCCAGGACTCGACTCTTCATCACACCTGGCAAACAAACGGCCGCTATCTGCACCAGGTAATGTTTTTGTACAGTTAAAAGCATGTTAGAGGTTTTTTAAGTGTATATAAAACAACATAAACTTTGTCTGTGGGTACAAGTTGGTCTAAGAAGCAGGAAAAGGTAGCAGAATTAAATAAGTCCATGTGTACACGTTTTATTCTCTCAGGTTTAATATCTTTGTTATCTGTTAGAGCTTACGTAACTCCCATGTGTTATATAATCTTGTTCTCCAAGCCTTGATACTGCCCCCTGTAAACTTTAATATTTCACAGGCTTAGTGAGAAATATTGTTTCTCTAACTTGTTGGTGGGTTGTTTGTTCATGGTGTAATATCTGACTGCCAGTCATATCCTGGGCAGGCTCGTGTTATCACACGGTGTAGTATCTCCCCTCTTATGGCTCAGATTCAGTCCACACAGAGTAATAACATGCTTTCTCTCCCCTTCCACTTCATCTCACAGAAACTGGCCTTCATGGGAACGGAGGAGGACGGCAGGTATGCGGACGACATCATCCACGGCTACAAGTTCGAGGGGGCGGGCTCTGCGGCCGGCTCTGTGGGATGCTGCAGCGACAACGGCGACAACGATAACCTCGACTTCTTAAACACTCTTGGACCGAAGTTCAAAACTCTAGCAGATGTCTGCTCAAAGAGATGAACAATGAAGCTCTCAAAAGAATGGTGTTTACTTTTCACTGTGCAGGATGTTGACAGTCCTGGGATCTGAATTCTTGGTTAGCCCCTGAACATGAATAAAAAAAAGAGCAGGGCAGTGACACAGTCTGGTTTGTGCGCATTGATCTGCTCTGCTATTGCTTTCTTATTTTTTTTTTATTTTTATTTTTTGCTGCTTTATTGGTAAAAGTCTTTTGCACTGAAAACTAAGCAATCAATTGTAAATACTTTGTGTTGTGTTGCGTAATGTGTGTTGTTTGCCTTTAGAGCCTTGTTTTTCCATCCATCCACCCGTCAGCCTCACCCACTTATCCTTTAAGGAGGTGGCGGGCGGATGGATTCCCAGGTTGATAATGGTAGTTGTGTTGATAGATGCAGTAAAAGGTTGTGGGGTCTTTGTATCAGTTAGTAAAAACTTAAAGGTTTTGGTTGATGTTCTCCCAATGTTCACTTGAAAATCCTTTATAACGCTTGTTTAGTTTTTTTTTTTTTTAAGAAAACAAAATTATAAATACCTAATTGAAATGAGACAAAAAACCTACCTATTTTTTTATATTTCACATGAAAGTACTTGCAAATGAAATGCTAATCATTATTTATCAGTTTTTAAAACAAAAATGTCTACCGTCATTCACCGGTTTTCCAGATCATGCAGTAACTATCCGTGCAACCGCATTCCAGAGCGGCTCTTGACCGTTGACTGGGCGTAGTTTCAGCCCTCGTGTCATAGAGGGGGGGGGGTTGCACATTCTGACAGTAATCCCGTGAAAGTCAGCACAAGGGCGTGAATGGGAGGAGTGAGGTGTTACTGTCACTGCCTGCGAGCAACCGTCTGAATAAAACAATAACCAAATATGAGAAAAGCTTAACAGATGACAGAACTGTTCTTGAACCTGCTGATGAAAGGGAACATGAAATTCCCACGTTTGTACATAAGTCATTTGTAATTTTGAACGGTCATTAAAGAATGTTTCTGTTGGTGAATGTGTGCTACTGTTGCAAATGTAGTTTTTTTAATGAGTTTCAGCTTAATTTAATTGCAATAAGATGTATAAATAAACTGCTAGTGAACAGGCTTTAAGCTTTTTAAATTACCTGCAACTCAACTATTTACACTGTAGGCTTTGCTACAGTCGGGATCTTGTGTTATTGTTTGCCTTTTGTACACATCAACGTGAATAAAAAAAAAGTTGTACTGACTGTACTTTGGCAGTGTGATAAAAAGCATAGTGCGCTCAGTGTGTGTGTGCTGTGGTGAATGATTTACAGGGTGTGGCCCCTTAAAAGCTTGCGTAATATTAAGCACATTGTGCTGCACCCACTGGCTCCTGGCTAATATTTACCTCCAGTCTGCTGCAGAAAGGCAAGTTGGTGCACTTTGAAAAACAGTAATGCTGTGCCTATCCTGTGATTATCCAATTTCCTCCACTTTAGCCTTGTTGTACCTGTTGCCCCAGAGTTTTATTGCAACATATTGGAAATTCAGTTTATTCTGGTGACAGTATAATACTTGAGAAGGCAATAAATTTTACAGGAGGAGGAAAGTCATTGTTGGGTTCAATCAAAAATTAATCAAACAATAAAGTATAACAAATTAAAAGCTTAATCTAAATTCCCCTTCAGTTGATTATCTCATTACTTTATAGGCCGATTATGTTTATTAATCTGTAGATTATATTGAAAAGAAAGACATTAATGCTTGTAAACAATTTACCAACTTTTGCTTGGGTGACATGCAGATCATGTATCAGCGTGATAAATTATGAATCTCAAAGCTGGAAATATAATTATGGGGTCTAGAAAGGACCATCTGTCATGTGATTGTGGTGATGAGTATCAAAGATGACAGCAGAGAGCAGAGGGGGCAAAAAAGGGGGGGGGCAAAATTAAATCTTGGAATGAAACCAGTCTCTTGCTAGGATCAAACACTGGAATCTTGTTAAAAATACAACAACATTATCTCCACAGATTACAATAATATTGTCACAATTATGAGAGGATGTGAACGAGATGTGAACATCAAAGGGTTTTGCTCCAAATCCCACTGGGGCCAATTAGGAGAATCTTGAAAAGTCACTTAACTCAAAATAATGAAAATAAGCAGTTAACCCAAATATCTAAAGAAAGGCACTCTAAGCACAGACAGCAGCTCTATTACCCCTATTTTACCAATAAACAGCCTTTTTTTCCCTTTTTAATTACCGTTCTCTGCAGAAATAAAAGCCTGGGTGTGACTGGTTTTCTAGAAATCTGCAATAAAAAGCTGTAATAAATCAAATCCCTTAGTTTTAAAAAAAAAAACACTGAGTTTTTCTGAAGCATTGTGCCTTCAGTTGGCTTGATTTTGAGCATGCTGGGGTTACATGAGAGTTCATGCCTTTTGCTGTCAGGAAATTCTGACTAACAAACGGGTCACAGTGATGACACAACTAAGACCTAGGAGTGAATGTCGGTTGAGCAGCAGATGTGCGTTGACTCACAGTTTATTTATTGATGCTTGCACTTAAATGGGTGTAAAATGTATCATTGGGGTCCAAACTGAAGACAGAGAGGGACAGAGTTTTACAGTAGCAGATTTCATGTGATATGCTGCCTCTTTCGGCCTCTCTCTGTCTCTAACCTGATGCTTTTTTTCTTCAAAAACACTGACAATGTGTAAAAATAAGCGTCTCTTCTTTATGCATCAGACCCTCAGCTGTCCAAGCATATGGTGCGTGTTTGCCATGGGAGCTACATGACAAAAATACCTTAGCAGCAATTAAAGCGACAACAAACTTGAGTTCTGGATAATTTCTTTAAGGATTATCAAGGCATCCTTATGTAAAGTAATGGCACTGATAAGCCAAGTAATTCAATAGACCACTTTGTGTGTCCACCCTTATCAGAGCTTCTTGAGCCATCACTTCCAGTCACTTCTGTAAAGATGCAATTAATTCCAAAGCAGTAGCGTGAAATTAATTTATTGCTTGTAATTAGTTTTCGGCATACTGTGAAAACAATCTCTTCAGATAGGGCGCTTTCACCCTCCACCAGAGAGTCTGAGGACACTTGGCTCCATCTGACTTCAATATGGAGTGGTGTCTTCAGCTGCCAAGAGCGTGGAGCGCAGAAATAAACTTCTTAACCCCCTGTTGACTTGGCTTCAGGATTTATAGCTTTAAATTACACATGCAAGATATTTTTATTGCTACGAATGCACATGACAAAGTAATTTCTTCATGGTGTGTCTAGGGGAAGCACAGACCATATGCAGTTTTATTAAATTAAGGTTGGTTTGGGAGATTCTGAATGCACCAAACCCTTTTCAAAGTACTGTGATTTATTAGAGAAATCAACTTCAGTTATACTTTGTTTAAAATGCTCCTGTCGTCTCTAAATGCATGATTCATTCGTACTTTCCTCGTGAAAGGATGTTATCCCTGCATCTAACACTAGGTGTCACACTTACCTCTCATCTGAGTTGAGCACAGTGGCAGTGGAGGTGAATATTAATAGAAGGTGGCTGACACTTTTCCTCGTCTGTCACATGTGTAACCAAACACCTCAAATCACTTCAATTAAGCTGTGAAGTCACGACAGCCCAGCTGAAGTGAAGTGATGTTACAGTTTGTGGCAGGAGCCTCATCGTGCTTTGATGTGGCATATGCCAGACTGTATCACATGCTCTTAAGTCACCTTCACTGATATTTGGTGTCACTTATCTAACAAGATCGGGCTTCTCACTGCACCGCCATGCTCATTAAAACTAAAGTGGAATAGGAGCTGACCACCGCCTCTTAAGGATGGCGTACTAATGCAATGTGCGAAACTGCCAGCAGTAATTCAAGTTCATTTTAAAAAACTCACTTTTAATGATTCAAATGTTTTACCGTCTCAAAAGCATCATTATATTTTATGCTCCACCACGATTAAATCCCAGCTCAAAGAGGGATTATGCTGTGCTTTTGTCAGGATTTTATTTACAGCAACTCAACACTGGGGAACAAAGAGTTGAATTTAATTTCAAAGGCTATTACCATGACGGTTATATTTCTGGTAACCGCACCAACTAATATGGACTGTAATTAAGAGGAGAAAAGTGACAGAATATACAAATTTATATATATATATATGTGTGGTTTTACTGTCATTATAACACCAACTCTCACCATATGGCAGCGTGTACTGTACTGTCAGACTTTTTTTACACATTATATATGCAGGAGTCATAAATTACTTGTTACATTGTTTGTTTGAGGTGTTGTGCTTCTTCCTGGAGTTGCCGTCCATATCTTTCACACTCAATTGAAATGTGCAGCGTATTAATTAGATGAATCTGTTTAGCAGCGGAAAGCCTCAGTGAGACATCTGGGTCTTAATTAGTCAAAAGGATTCAACTGATAAAGAACATGTGTACAAATGCTAAATTAACCCATTCAATTAAATCCATAATTATTAACAGTAGAAGACTCGCATGCAGTCGAAATATTTATTTGTCATTTATTTCCCTGATACTTGTTTCTGTGGGATGCAAAATAATAATTTGGTGATTTTTTTAAGCTGATTAGCTGCTCTTTAAAATCATGATTTTTTTGGAGGGTTTTTCCACACTGACTTCCGATCATTATCTCATAGACTGGAGATATCATTATACCTCCATAGTGCTAATGAGTTGGCTTGACCCTCGTAAACATTGTCTGAATAAATATGTGATTATGCTCGGTGGATTTAAGTGACGAGTCCATGTGAATTTAACTCAACAGAGGCCTGTTTTATCCGTCAGTGGGCACAAGGACATGAGTGACGCACACAGTAAAAGCATAGACGGGGAAAAAAAAGAGAAAAAAAAACCTACTGTTAAATTGTTTTGACATTGAAATTAATATTTTTTTTTTACTGTGTTTACCTCCTTTTTCTCTCTCCAAACTCTATAGGAATAGGAGAGTAGCAAACGTAGCAGGAAAGTAAAGCTTTCATCTTATTTCTCCTAATCAGAATGAAAATGTCCAAGCTTTGGCTTGCATTTCACCATCGTGTGTCCCACTCTGTAACAGCCGGGTGAAGGAAAAAAGCCTCAGACTCATTACAATGAATGGCTGAGGTTGACCACAGCCGAGGCCATTCATCTCCACAGTCGCACCTTTGAACCACATCAACGGACTGTTTAGGGATGTGGCTGAGATTTTTCCTTATGTTTGTCTTTAATGAACAGAAATACTGAACTGTGATAAACTAGAGGTCAGGACGAAGCGGCAGAGGTTATAAGATGCAGAAATCATAAAAAACGGTTCCTGTTCATTAGTTTCATCCAGCCGAGGCTCACCTTACATATCATCCACAACTTGTATGAATCTTGTTGCTTTGAGGTTGCAACCTTTTTCTGCATGTACAGTATGGCAAAGCACAACACTGCATAACCTGTCTGATAAATACAGTCATACAGTATAACACAAAACACAAAGTCACGACCAAAAGATTACAGAGAATAGCTGCAATCTGAGAAAAAAAAGGGTGTTGTTGTTGCCAGAGAACCTTCAGAGATTAAAGAGCATTTTGTTACAAGAGTTTCTGTCTGACTCGGAGTCTCATTGTGACGTTTTTGCTCGTCAGGCGCGCCACATATTAGCGTGGCGTTGGCCCCGTTGCATTCATCTGACAGAGACAGAAAAAAAAAAGGGGGGGACCTGACAAAGTGTTTTCCTCTGTAGTTATCATAATCAAAGCGAGCCCTCTGCAAAATCTTACTGTTATGCCTCGCCGGCTGCTAGAATTTAACAGTTGAACTGCTAGGATTTAGCAGCTGAACTCGCAGGGATCAGCAGAGTGCGAGAAGTCTGAGGAGGGGAGGAAAAAAAAAGGTGATAGACAGGGTAAGAGAGGCTAAGGAGGGAGGGGGGAGAGGAGAGGG
>JAPZDV010000004.1:13609205-13619614 GCA_029814665.1 Acanthurus lineatus | reverse complement strand
TGCTGTTATCCTCTGTTTGCTAGAATTCTTCGGTGTGTATAAAAAAAAATGGTTATTGACAGGGTACGCGTGTCTTTGGTGGTTGGGGGGTTTGATGTGGGGAGGGGGAACAGGTAGATTAAGAGAGTAAAAAAGAGAGACTGAGTGCCTGACACACACACACATACGCACATAGAGAGGTGAGGCAGTTTTCATGTGGGTGTTTGTGAGTTGCTTTTTGGGGGGACTGATGCCGGGCATTAAGTCGGCAGAACGACGGAGGCTCACTCTCTGGCTCTCAGTGTGAAACCCCTGAAGTGAAGATCTATAAGGCCGATCAGACCACCTTCTGCGTGAGCTTGCTGCCTTTGCCTCACTGCCAGTCTCTTGGCTGGGTGCAAAGAGAGAGAGAGAGAGCGAGAGAGAGAGCCTTCAGCAGACTACAAAATGCAGTCTCACGCAGAGGTTATGCCCTGTTAACCACACAGTCTTAGTGAGGAATTTAATTGGCCCACTGCACATTTGACTTCGGGGAATGTTTTTGACACTGTAGGTGGCAAAACACGATGAGCTAAAGGTTGAAGCTGAAGATACAAAGCATGCAACCAAAATCACAGCCCCCTCAGTCCCCTGAGCCCAATGGCCATAACGAAAAATTTGCATATTGATGAGGATACTTGGACAGTTTTTAAGCCACTAGTAAACATTCAAATTCAAAAAAAATTTTAAAAAACAAGGATTATTGGGGCTGAATGTAAACAGGGAAACACCATTTTCTGCTGTGCTTTTGGACAAACATGTTCTTATTTCATAAATTCTGAAAATAACATGGCAAAGCGGAGCTGTATCAGTCACTGAGGATCTGTATCGGCAGGTGCGACACTGCATGCATAAGAGGGAACTTAAGAATACAACTTCATTATCTTTGAATAAATATGTCCACGGAGGTAGGCAAAAATCCAATACTGCACAGCAGCAAATCTCTCACTAAGCCCTGTGACCACTTTGTTGTTTATTTATACCAAAGTCTGGAGAAGTTAAACCACACTGACACCCCTTACATGTTGATCCCTTTCATGTTCTAAGACTGAGCTCAAAAGACATTTTTTATATCCACCAACACTGATGCAAAGGGAATACGTTTTATTGATTTGCTGTCAGGCTTGGATCAACACGGTCCTATCAGGAGGCTCGGTACACAACAATGCAGGCGGTGGACGGTGAGCAGAGCACAAACAGACCGGCAAATGATGATGTGTACTGTGGAAAACACAGAGGTTGACCCCATAGCTCATGCAGCTGGCTCAAAAAGAAGTAGCATCACACAAATCTGCCATGCTCCGTCGAGTTCACTTGGCTTGCATTTCCAGACAATTGGCAGCCGAGTGATAGATATCAGTGTTGACCTGATTTAACTGAGTTTGTAAATCAGATAATCGATTCGAAAAATGAATCACAGCAGCATCCACTGTTGTAGATCTAGCTTGTGCTCCATAGTGTGGAAAGTGCAGCATCTGCAGATGAAAATTATTTGGCTAGCATTTGGCAAACGTGTTATACAATCTGAACTATCAAGCGAGAATTTGTCGTATTTTAACCAGGTGTGTAATGTAATCGCTGTTTACATGTTAAAAAAGAGAAGTGGATCCTTTTGTTTTGATGTTCTCCATCTATATATCAAAAAATGCCAGAACAGAAGGAAAACATTTAACATCGCACGCCACCTCCTCAGCATCAAGATTGATATCAGCCTAAATGGAAGGAACAATAACATGATTCCTTGATGCATCCATCAGTGAATGTACGGTACGACAGAAGTAACATGTCAAAAATGATGTAAAAAACACATCAACACGAATCAGACAAGAGAGGGAGATTTCAGCGTGGAGAAATGGGATCTTGTGAGTGTGATGTTTGTGACAGGAAGAACAGCAACATGGATGAAAGTGGACCAGACAACATCACAGATGATGACAGAGAATAATGTAAGTGATTTACACACTGAAGCAAAGTTTATATGCATTATTATCAGTATTATGTTTAATTTATTTGATTTGAATTAAAAATTTTCATTTAGCTTTTCACAGAAACAGCCAGTAACAATATCTTCAAGAGGACTATTTTTTTACTTTTACTTAAGTAAGAAGGAAGTTAAGACAGTATTTTACTCTTTTCTTTGTAAACATATATATCTGTTGTGCTGTTTGTGTGAAGAATGTGTGTACTTTTGCTGCCTCCGCCTTGTTGCAAAGCTATTGTCAATCGGAACACAGTCTAAGTGCTTTCGCACTGTCACAATGTTGCCACTATGTCTCATTTTTAACACCTGCACACAAAGCGCGCCTCTGTCAGCAAACAGACAACCTTGACCTATTTGCTTTACATGCAGGATCACCTTTTCCCCTGCGGTTCCATCCGCCAGCTGAGTGGGATGTTCTGTCTGTGACGAACTTCATGCTACACCTTTCCATTTCTCTGAGGGCGAGGTTTGTTGTTTTTTTTGTTTTTTTTTTTACCCCCGTTCTTTTACAAACCAAAACAGCTTCTCTTCTCTCTTCTCTCTTCTCTCCTCTCCCATCGATTGCCACCCTAACATCCAAGAAATCATTCCATCTATTGTGAGTGGCAGGTAAAGGAATGACGGAGGAGGATAAATCGATGCAAGTACATTTGGCAGTCATTCCTTTCCTCTAACCTTTCTTCCTCTCCACCAAGAGGTCAAATCAAAGCCTCATCATCAGCTGTTCTAACAATGCACCATGAATTCTTGCAAGGTTTTGTTGTCTTTTTAATTTCATCCAATTTTATTAAATGTGTCCAATGATATAGAAAAACCCTCATATGTGGCCTTTTTTGCAGAATGTTTTGCAGAATTGGAAATGGAATTTTGTTTTTAACGAGCTCTTCCAGTATTTCCACTTTTCTATTAAAATATTTAACTTTTATTTGAAATAAAATTTTGTTCATTTTGATGCATTTCCTGTCGCACAAAAAAACCACCCTAGTACAGTTATTTCTTACTTCTATCTTAAACACATTTAAATTAAATCTTGGCTCTGACTCATTCAATAAGTGAATAACGATTAAGTGGTATTGACTGGAGGAGCCTGCAAATACAGGCCTGGAAGAATGACCAACACCTGAGGAGTGTGACCTTTCGGGGGTCACTGTCAAACACGATGAATCCCCCCAAGATCAAATGAATGTATTACCAGCTGCCTGTGATTAATTACTAACAGATCCTACAGCAAATTGCTGCCACAGATGACAGCTCGTGTGATAACATTTCTTATCAGTGACCTCCATCACCCCCTCCATAACTCACACAGATCACACAGCCGTGAGTTCGACCCTCTTTCATGGAAGGTATTAATGGAGTCATTGTTGCCAAATGATTGATTCCATGAGAAGAATTGCAACTTTTTCTTTTAATGCATACTGATCAGTGTTACAAGTGAAAGGTAAAGAGGAGAGATGAAAATTAAATTCTTAACATGTTGTACTGAAACAAACCTTATTTTTAATTGTCCCAAAACTCACTTTTAAGATTAATAATGTGTTCAAACCTGAAAACCAAACCAAGATTTTGTGCATCTTTAAGTTAAATGAAAGATATTTCAACTCTTGATGCTTAAAAATCATAACAGATTTTTTTGTGTGTATTTTAAACAAGGATTAAGGGTTTTATTAATGTGTGGCTCTAAAGTATTGGGATGTTTCAGCAAATAAGAGTCCTGCTTGTTCAAGGATTATGATCAACAAACTAATGATAAAATATAGTTTAGAAGTTTATGACAGTGTTGAGGTCAAATTATTTATATGCTTATCCATCCACCTATAAAACTGGATGTCACTTTGGGTCCTGAATGTTCACAATTGTCAGTTTCATCTGTAATAAAATTTATGGTCATACTTTTGGTGAAGAATTTTCAAAAAAATTTAGATTCCTTGTGTATATTTTTAGTATGACATCTGTATTATCTCTCAACAATTTGGTATTTTCACTAGATTTTAAAATAATATTCTGTGGGTTTTTTGTCCGTTCACACAACATGAATTCAGAATAAAAGCACCAATAAAAATTTAATGAAGACCAAAAGGGCCAGACACTGTAACCTACAAAAACATACACCAGCTTCCATATTCAGACAAAATGTGCTAATAAGATATATTTTCACTTTCAAGCCTTTTTTGAGTTACCAAGATTAAAACCATCTATACATGTTAACTCCAGCGATCTGTAGCTAATTTAGTGGTGAAAACTTTGTACAGCTGAACAGCTTAAAATATCTACAAAACCATTTTTCAAAGTCATCATCTTGATCAAAGATCGGCTTATCAAAGAGGTAAAGCTTGTTTATCATCAAAATAACAGTAGAAACAGCTTCTTTTAATGCAGCTTGAGGGCTTATGGTGAAAAACATTTAATATACTCCCAGTATATTTGCGAGGCAAAACATTTTCCATTAATAATCTGAAGACTAATGGCCAATGTTGCTGCCTGCAAAAAATAACCTTGCACAGAAAGTCTCTGCCGCTTTTAGCCCTCCAATGGCATACAAGTGTGTTTTGCTTTACACCTGTGTTACACCGTTAAACCTGAATGCGATATTTTAGAGTGTTAAAATGAAAGAGCACATCTTGATCTCTGAATAATCACGGTAGGAAATGTTGCTCATCTAAAAAAAAACACACAAGGCAACCTTAATTATTCATCTGAATAATTATTTTATAACTTTCCATTAACAAACCAAAAGGCTCTAATGTGATCTCATATACAATTCCATGAAAAAGTAAATGGAATATTAAGGAAGCATGAAAGCCTAAATGTATCTCTTAGAGCTTTATAAGTGATATTTGCGCCTCTGTGGATTCATACAGCTAATGCATCGGAAAGTCCCGGGGCGACAGCAGCACAGGCACACAGTGAGTCAGTCCATAGGCAGCAAGTAGCCATAACAATGGAGAATAGGGCAGATGAAGGTTGCATGTAATTACACCTACCCTCAGGCTTAATTAGGTCACCCTTAAGTGAGTGTTGTGTGATAGCGTGCTGGTGTGTTTGCCAGTGAGTAAATGTGTGTATGTGTGTATGTATGTGTGTGTGTGTGTACGTGCTATCTGCAAACAGACCAGAGGTTCATGAGTCATGAGATCAGGATGAATGTACAGGAGGCTGCCGGAAAGTGCCTCTCTGTCCAGCTGAGAGCATATCTGTTAAAACATACTTATCTGGTGAGTGTGTTTTTATGAGTCACATCCAGGTTTTTAACATAATTTTTTTTTTTTTTTTTTTGGTGTGGTGTTTACACGAAACAGGCTTTATTAATATGCCGAGTGTCCAGTTTTTTTGATCAGTGTTAGTCGTCTCTGCAGGGGGAGTATTTATGGGCCCACTGATTTTCTCAACAGCTGAGCATAAGAACCATTTTAGTTTCTATCTGTTTGCTATGTGTTGTGGTGTTTCACATTATGACTAATAATGGAAGTTTTCAACCTTATCGTCATGTTGTTGATTTTTTTCTGATTAACTCCTGCGTCTCCTTTTACCTGAGTAAAAGCTCACATGTTGTTGCATGTGCTTATCCACATTTGTGTAACTGGTGCATGTTTTTCAAGTCTTAGTAGCCATGTGCCACAGTGCTGAGTGCTGTATAAATAAACTCGCCTTGCCTTGCTTTGCCAAGTATGTGTTTTGACATGTACTGCACACACACTGGAACCGCCGTTTGTGGCATCATTTCTTTGTTCATACAACATATTTTGTAAAACTGTCGTCAACATGATTGGTTTTTTTTTTTATGCATAGAAGTCTGGTCATGTTTAGGGGCTGAACTCCACAGGCTTGTCTTGCATGTCGCACGGCCAAAACTTCACACCCAACTACTTAGGATTCCGCTGTATTGACTCTTCTCAGATACTGTCATCACAGAGGAATGGTTGGAGCTACTCATTTAATCATGCTGAAATTATTCCAAGGTGACATTACTGCCTGCATTCCACATGTTATGCTGTTTTTCCTTCCACTGCTTCCATTTTTCATTGTCATTTTAAACTGTCAACCTTTTGTCCCACGTGCTCTCTCTCTCTCTCTCTCTCTCTCTCTCTCTTGCTGTGTCCTTGATATAAGTACCCACAGCTCCTGTCTGAGAACACCATTATTACCATGCATCGCTGTTTGCTGCAAAAGAGAGAGAGAAAAGCTAATGATGTTGGCTTGAGCTCAGAGCTAATTAAAATTCTATAAATATGGTGGAGGTAGGTGCCGTGATGGATGTAGTGTGTCAGAAGTGTGGTGGGCAGGGAGGTGCGCGGAGATGTCTGGGCGATCAATACTAGCATAGTGAATGCATGACACCGCATATGCATTTAATGAACCAACAGTTTTATCTGTTAATTACACACCGGGACACGCACCTTAGCATTCCTCGCACTTTTCTAAACCTTCCTGGCCGTCCAGATAATGGCCAGCTTTTTTTTTTTCCACACAACAAATCTGCAAACTGTGGGCGCATCCCTCTATTTTTACCCGCTCACTTTATCTCTCCCACTCCTGCCTGCGCTTTCATTTCTCACAGGTAATTCTCCATGCAACACGCTCCGCACAATATCAGTAAATGTAATGCATTTCTTCTTTTGTCCCTTGACCACCTAGTTAAGAGCAGCATCGGCATTCACTATGCAAACCTTGTATCTCTGAAAACGCCAGTGGTTTGTCAGTGTGCTGGGAAAATTGTGCAGGCAGGCGGAGAGGGTACGGGTTAATTGGCCTAACAGACGATGTTGGTAAATCCAGGAATAAAACTCTCGCGTTTAAGCCCACATAAAAATCATCTACAGGGACTGAAGACAAATCCAGTTTTACTTGCAAAAACTCAGTTGGGAGTGGTTATGTAAAGCTGAAACAAAGCAATATTCCAATTGCTCTCTTTGCCTTTTTTTTTTTTAAGCCATGATCACAATGAGATGATTGCTGGCGCTGAAGTAGTAAAATATCTATCAATCAATGCTTATATTACAATAATATAAGAACTTTGAGCCATTTCAGCTTATGGCTTTAAAAATCCTGTGGAGGAAGCTGCGGTATAATCCCTTATTACAGAAGAAATCCTTCTGTGATGGTGAATTATTTTGAGCGTTAAGCTTTGAATATTATCGCACATAAAGTCATTTGTTGTGGGGTGAAGAGGTTATATTGGATGCAGACTCTTGTGTAATTTACTGTGAAATATAAATAACAAAATGGAGTGGAATAACACACAATACAAAACCTCAGTCTTTGCTCTACTTTACTCCTCAGTTGTCATCGGGTTTGACTCCAACCTGTCAACTTTTAAGCAGTGAAGTCACAATAATACAAATGAACGGTTTTTCCTCTTTAGTGCTGTCCATAAATATTAGAACAGTGTATAACGGGTTTTACGCTTCAGCACAGTAGGTTTAAACAAAGATAAAATGAAAATGAGGTTTTAAAATATGACATTTGGTTAAAAACACATGCGAGTAACTTTCATATTTTGGGTGTCCCATGTGGACAAAAGCGGCATTGCTCCTTAAATGAAGGCTGCTTTTCAAATGATGACCACCACCTTGTGACCTGAAGACCTTCATCTTCATGAAAGTTCATCTGGTGTTCATTTTAATTTGGAAGCAAATATAAGACAGAGGCAAATATTTATCCTTTTATTGTTTTTGGCTCTCTATAGTAGAATAACTGGAGTTTGATGGGAAGGGAGGGAGAGACAGGATGGAGGTATGCTGGAACTGAATGAGGATAAAGTAACATATCTGTTTGTGCTACGTGAGAGAAACAACATTAATTTAGTGAAACAAAATAAGTTTTGTTTATGGTAACACTGAAGTTCATACACCAAGGTTAATGTCAGCCCAAGATGAACATATTCAGTTGCTTGATAATGGTCATTATTTTGAGCTAAGTAAATAACATTCTCATGTAATGCAAACTTTTCACAATAAGCCAAGAGAAAAAGGCAGCTTTTAACCAAGGCCAGTCGTAATACTTGAATGTTTCCTGTGATCTATAACTTGTCCTTGTTGAGTCCACACTTCCATATATATTTACATCTCACGTTGTGTTTCATGAGTGAAATAGATATATTGCATACCGGTCAAGTATGTAGAGAGCCAGTTCAGCAGGATCAGTTTTGAATCCTTTTAAATCCTGCAGTTTCTCTCTTTCTGTTGAATGACTGCCCAAGGTTGCCTTGTACTCTTTCACTTCTTTGCTCCCATCATCTTTTTTTCTGTTTCTCTTCGCTGGTCCTGCAGCGGTGTCAGCCATAACTTTATGAGTGTAACATCATAATTCTAAACTCTTTAAAAAGCAAAAAAAAAAAATCTCCTCCTGCATCCTTAAAACTGGTTAATGTACCACTCAATGCGAAACCTGGCCTGGGAAAATGCAAACACAACCATGCAGAAATTGTAAATCCACACTCTGATGATCTTGTTTGCTTATTTAGATCATATAGAGGCATCAGCATTAAACCGAGACTGTTTCATAAGCAGTTACAGACTCCTTGTAGCTCCTTTAAATTGGAGCATGTTTACAGCCACATCTAAAACATTTTACCCCCTTCTCTTTATATACAACCCCCTCCATGTTAAAAAGGACCCCACAAGAGTCACCCAATAAGGATGTAAACACCTCCAAACACCATTAAAGCTGCTTTAACGCAACTTCAACCCCACAGTCGTTAAATTTGAAATCCAGTGTACTGAGCAGGGAGCAAAATGAAAACCACACCTTTCTTTATTGTTGCAGACTGCACTGTAAGCAGTTCATGCTGTAGACACACACACTCACACACTCACACACTCACACAAGGTAGTGGATAAGTTCAGGCTTCTTAAGCTGGTAGAGGAGAGCACGGGGACGCTGGGACAGTGATTCAGCTGCAGTCAAAGAGCAGGAGGGTTGGTGAAAACTTACTATTCTCACTGCAATTCTTTCAGCACATCTACCTCGTCTCTCTGGCATACATTATCAGAGGAATGTCTTGACAGCTGCCAGAATATCCTCATGTATGATATGAAAGCTTTTTATTTTTAGTTTTACATCAGCACATAGTGGGCTGCAGCGGAATTGTAAAAAGAATAGGCGGAGGCATTTTTCATTTATCATTAAATTTCAGTTGACAATGCTGCGGCCGGGCCGCTGTAATCTTGAATAATGATAAGCAGATGAAAGGAACGAATCGATGAATGTTGTTTTTTTTTTTTTTTAAGATTTGTCTCAAGATTTCTGCTTTCATCACTGCGAGAAGGGCGGTGCTCGGATTTTGGCTGGTCCCGTATTTAACATGGAGACCGGGTTACAAACTATCTCAGCCAAAAGATTGAAATAAAATATGTGTCTTAAAGCATCTGAGGTGAGAAAATTGTAATCCATCGACAGAATCTCGATTCCACTTTCTGTAGTTTCGGTGCATGCAATATGTTTTTCCTAGGATGGCCAAAACCTGACCGGCCCTCTGTCTCAATCATGATTTCATCCAAGAAAAACACTTTTTGGCCCCACATACAGCTTGACGAGTAGTTGACAACAGTGTTACAACAAGGTCAATCCCGTCCATATTATGATTGGCTAGCCGCTAGTCCTCTGTGACGTTCATTGGTCTGTACATTACTGGGATAAGAAATGGCTGTTACATTGTTCAGTGTCAGACTCTGCAGAATGGATGGATTCAAAGGTTGTCAACCAGGTGAGTTTAATGATGGAAAAAGTCCTCAGAAAATTTGACTTTATCTTCTGTTTCACCTTCTTATAAATCTCTCATAAAAAACACATTTCCTCTGAACTGCTTTCTCCTGAACGGCCCACTCCCTTTTATCAAACTTGTTTTCAATGCATTGTGTGTTTTTTTTTTTACCTCATTGTTTTATTATTGTTCAGATTGTTCCGTTGCTTAATTCTTATCTAATCGTCCCGTTTCATGTCTTTGTCAAACGCTTAATAACTTGTTTTTGAAAAGTGTTATATAAATAAAGTTAATATTATTGTTATCACAGGGCCATTAGTCTGTTCTAATGGATTGTTTGTTGACTTGCAAAATTCTTTGACGCTCTCTTTCTCTCTCTGTTTTTCTGTCTTCCTCTTTACACACAAACACAAACACACACACACACATACACACAAGCACACAAAATACTGTGACCTCCGGACCATTAGGTCTGCTTTTTGAAGCTGCCTCTCCAGCTCTCACCCACTCTCTTCCCGTAAGTACAGTTTCTGTTTATTTTTAACTCCGGCAGCTGCATCTTGTCTTTTCTTTCGCTCTAAGTTGAAACTCGGACAGTTCAGATGGGCTCGGATGGAGGAGGCAAAGATAACATTCCTCAGCTTCATACACTGGGGGGGGGGGGGGCGCCCCCGGGGCCGCGCGGCGGCACCGGCGCGCGGGCGGTGG
>JAPZDV010000004.1:13549282-13602903 GCA_029814665.1 Acanthurus lineatus | reverse complement strand
CCCCTTTCCCCCCTCTATACGCTTTCAACCACCCCCCCCCCCCCCCCCCTTTGCAGTTTTATTAGAAAAAAATAAATTGTAGAGCCACAGAAAAAGCTCTCTAGGGGAGTAAGATAAAAAGTTTGCTAAAAGAGTTAGTGCGTCTGAAGAAAAATGTGCAAGCATACACTAAACAGTGAGGCAGAGGAGATATTGCTCCAGTTGTTCAGTAAATTTGTTTTTTACAGTATGTAATTATGGTAATTATAGTAATGTTCTGGAAAACCATTGGGAGAATAATAGTGCTCATTTACATCAATGGCAATGCTTTAAAGAGTTGAAGTCTCCTAGGTAAAAATTAGCGGCTCTAGTGTTCCTCTGTGTTCGCAATAAACAGCTCCTGAATTTTTTACTACAAACGTTTAAGAACGTTTTCTGCAATCAGCACACAGTTTGTAGAGAAAGAGATTTAAAAAAAAAAAGAGAATTAGAAATGTACACTTTTGGGGTGTGAGAGAGAGTGAAAGTGCCACCTTTGGTTCTGTGAAATTTAAATGACTCTGTCTTGCAGAGAGAGTAAAACTGTACTGTCAGAACCGTTTTTGTCCTCCTGACCAACCTTGGAAATGAGCAAAAAAAAAGGAGACAGATACTGTGAGGAAAGCGCCAGTAAATCCAGCCGGGCCACTCAGAATGAGGAATGCTACAGCTAAGAACGGGCTAATTTATCAGCATTAAGTCAAATAAGGAGAGGGATAGAGAGAACTAGTGGTTGCGGAGAGTTAGGTTGAGTGGTGGAAGGGGGGGTAGTGTGGGTTCAGTACACATCAGTAGAACAGAGCTTTTAAAAGAGACATCAATAGATAATGACTCCATCCCCCTCTTCATCTTCAGTAAGTGTACAGCAGTACCTCCACAGACTCTTTAAAACAGAAAAAAAAATGTCTGTACATGGAGGTCTGATAGTATTTAGCAGGTGAACATGCTTCTTTAGGTTCCTCCTGAATCTTTTGTGAAAAAAAATGGCCCCAATTTAAAATAAATGAGATTAAATTCAAGCAATCAAAATAGCAAAGAGGATTCATCCTGTCATTCCAACAAAGATTTATTGCTCTTCCTGTCACATGGACGCACAGATAAATACAAACACATGCTTATTGCCTCTCCCACACATAATCACACTAATACACTCTTGCACACACACATACACACACTTCTACTTCTGCTCCTCTTGCCATTGATAGGGGCCGTGACAGATTTGTCAGTGGGTGGTGGGCGTGGGTGAGTTGATGTAGCTTGCGTGGGTGGATATGATTTAGTAGACGCTGAAGCCTACTGCAGTGAGACATGATGGCTCTGCCGGTGGTACAACACTGCCTATGTCTAGTTAAAGACGGTGTAAGATTATAGCTCTTCATCCTCAACTAGTCCTTATTCTTGCTTTTGTGTATGCTGTAATTTAGAACCTTGAAGCTCTTTGTGAGTTCCTCTGCTCTTGAATCTTTCTGAAGGTTTTTTTTTTCTATGAGCTATTGTTCACTCTTTACTTTGTAAAGTTCCACTTTTTAAGATGGTTTCATGGCCTCACAAAAAAAACATTATTACAAACAAAAAACCTTCATAATAATGTCTGAAATTATTATTTTTTTACCTCAGTTTCCTGCTTGTGCTGTCTTGGTCACTGGATCTGATGTTTATTTCATTTAAATGGCAGCTTTTATGTTACCAGGAAAAGAAAAAAATCTTTCTATGTTTTTATCCAGTTAGGGAAAGAAAGCAACACATAGCATACCCCATAATCTATGGAGTTGACACTAATTTTGGATTATGTGGTGTAGTGAACATTGCACCCCCTAGGGGTCACTAGTAACCACCAGCCAGGGGGTTATATTTTTGTTTTGGTTGGTCTATTTTTAGCAGGATTACAGGAAAAAAAAAACTACAGGCCCGATTTCAATTAAACTTCCAAATCACTGGGTGGATGCTTGAATCATTTTTTTTTAACTTCCAGTAACATGCAACAACGGGCATTTGGCTCTGACGGAGCAAATGTCATACTTCCTGAAATGCAGTGGATAGTAGTTAAGTTCAACAGTGACAAAACAGCCAACTGTAGAAATGACTGAATTCACAGTCACACTGGTAACAGTTACCCACAGGGGAAGCCCACACACACAGTTTCTCAGACTTCTTACTTCATAAAACATGATTCACTGCTGTAGGTTCAACTAGCCAACTGTATTTAGTGGATCAAATGAACTCAGACTTTAACATCTAGAGCAGTAAAATGGAACATACACAGTAAAACAGTAATAATATTCATCAAAATACATCTGATTTAATATAAAAAAAACTGAAAACACGAGAACTTTTGTATTCGATACTTTGAATACATTCTGCTGATGATATTTACATATTTTTTTTAGTTAAGTTTTGAATGTATGAATATACTGATAGAAAGGTGTTTTCACAGTGGCCTTGGTGGAGGTCTACATTCTGCAGTTGTCCCGCTAGTTTGTTTATTTGCTATTTATCAGCTGTCTGGGTTTTTATGTACAATGAAACTGCAACATGAATTTGATTTCCAAGGCTTTTTTTCCATAATTATTCTTTATTTATTTTCCTGTTTTTGTTTTGTTTGCATTTCCTTAATGCTTTAACATTTTTATGCCCTATGCAAAGCCCTTGAAATCACATTTGTGTTTTAAAGTTGCTATACAAACAACCTTGATTTGTAAATGTAGTTACAAGAGATTCTTGTCAAGGAATATATATTGTTATGTAAATTATTGTTTATATTCATGATGTTAGGACTAAATGAAATGTCCTGTAATTTGTTTACTGTCCATGGAAGACACAAATGGAAAAAAAAAAGTGTAATCACTGAATAAAAATCACCCAAACTGGGTGGTTTTCATATGGCAGCAGCAGATGTATCTTTGCTTTGATTAAAGGTCAACTGTCTCCTTTGTGTCTGTGACAGAGTTCGCCCTGAGCTCCAGCTGGGGATCCTGACACCATCATATTACTCTGTTCAGGAGGACAATCATCTCTCAACCCTGCGGTGCTCCTTGTGGTGAGGGCACAGAGAATAAATCGCTGTTGTCTGGCCCAGAGACATGGAAAAGGCTGTTAACAGGTTCAACAGGGGCCTGGGGTGCTGTCCAGAGAGGAGGTCAAGGGTCAAAACTTCACTGCTGGGTTAGTAGGTCGATTCCTGACCACTGACTGCTATCTGATCGTGCATGGGTCAACTTGATGTAACACACAATCAAAGTACTGTCAGGAAGTACTGTGTTGTTTCATGAACAGTGGGGGGGATTAGTGTGACAAAGCCAGGACAGAACCAACAGTGGGATTAAAACAGGGATGAGTGGAAAGTTTTCTCAGAGGCAAAAGCACTAGAGATTTGGCCAATTCAGCTTTCATAATTATGAATTTCAATGAAATCGCTGTGGTGAGTGGGTTCCTTGGATGGGGGAAGTAAATCCGCACCACTGTTTTTCACTTCAACTTTGGTGACAAGCAATTTCTTCCTCTTGACCAACGGCAAGCTGTATTGACAGTGCTGTTGACTTTGTAGGAAACAGGAACAAGAATAATGAAGGAGGCTCCTGCAGCTTATTAACTCTGTTGCACCATCCATTTTTATTTGACCCTCCTGTGTCGGAGGATAAACTGCTCCACCAAAGATGAATGGTTTGCATAAAGTTTGTTAATTGTAAACACAGTGGGGGGCAACTTATATTGGATACAGATTTATTACGTAAGTAATAAAGGACAGGAATAAGCTATATTTGGAACCATGAAATATCAGCAGAGTTGATGTCAGCCTTTAGACCAACGCAAATCATAAAGTTGCGATGTTTTTTGCAACTTCAGAACTTTCTGCTCTCTTACTTTCGAATCAGCTCTAATTGCTCACTGGTGCTGCTTTCTGTGGCCTTCAGTGCTGATAGGCTATTACTCAAGGTGTGTAGCCAATCAGATAGTGCTGTGAGTGAGATATTGAGTGAGATCACAGAGTGTTGACTGCAGACAGAGAGAACTCGCTCCAACAGAGTCAAAGTAGTACATTTTTAGGAACTGGTAATAGAAAAAAAAGATGAATAGCGAACAAAATAATTGCCTGGACTGATAATTGGTCAATGTCCCTAAAAAGACCAGTAGAGACAAAATTGAAAGAAGCTCAGAGAGCGATTTCGAGCAATTAGCACTATCATGTTTTTTTTTTTAAACTGGCAAGCGTGATTGCAGTTAGCTTGCCAGCTACAGCACTTTTCAATTTAGTCCTGTGAGTCCCTACATCACCATGCGAACCAAATATTTCATGAATTAATTTGCTGTGCCACTTTCAATGAGATCAGGTCTTAAGAGAGACATCTTGATTTTAGTTTAATAGTCAGACATTTCTCAGGTCTAATTCTTGTTGTGCTTTTGTCAATCAATGAAAAGACCAGATAGCTGACAGTCTGACTTGTTATCTTTGGAAATAATAACACAGGTGTTATTAAAAGTTTAGCAATAGAACCACTTTATTCGAGTGTCCCAGTAATCATGACACTGTGACAGTGACTCAGCATGCACAATTCAAGGACCCTGAGAGCAGCTAAATGTAATTCAGTCATCATTCTTTTTATTATTTAAACCTGTGTTTTCCTACTGTGACACATTGTCTTTTGTGAAAAAGGGCACTTTTATCCAAGAACTAGTCCTCTTTTTGCAATAAAACTTCTAAAAAAAAGAATAAATTTAATTGAAAAACACAATAATATATCTGTTTACACATATAAAAAGTCATAAATGATCTAATAAAACAGCGTAAAGAGGGAATTAAAGGTTTATAGTGGAACACAATGACCTTTCTGCATGCGTTTAGTTAAGGTAAGTCAGTTTTATGTCTTTGTTAGGAGAAGCACTTTGTGTCGCCTCATTTAGATTCCTCAAATTACTTTAAAATGATGAACAGTGATAACAAAGCCCAAACGCAACATAATGGCTTTATTTTGAAAAAAAAATAAAATCTGTGGATTAGTGCTCCCAGCTCCATTTGACCATTAAATTCTGCCTTTAGACAATAGTTTAAAAGCTTTCACAGATAACAGCACATTTTCTCAGATATTTCAATGTTAGCAATTACCAAGGCCTATTTATATATATGTGAAAAAAAAAAAAGTTACACTCTCCATTTGCAGTCTAAACAATTTTCAGCAACTATGCAGTTACAGTCCAAACACTGCCCAGTCATTTGTTATTAAAGCAAAGAGAAAGAGCCTTGGAAAACTTTTGCAGCCAAAGAAGTATTTTCAGTCACAAGGCTCTAATGAAAGCGTTTGAAAACTAATTCCCAGTCAGCACTGAGACATGCATCTTCTGTCTTGCCTAATACCCGGATTAACATTTTTTAGACACGGCATTTTTTTCCCTTATCAGCATAAGACAGTGGGAGATAATTACATGCCATAGGACTCCATTGCCTGTACAAAACACTTCTTTAACTACTTCAATCAATATCAGTTATGTTGAGATGGATAAACAATTTGACTGTTTAGAAAATAGGAAGAGCTTCACGGGTGTCACGGCAGGTGGAAACTTAATTCATTCCAAACCGTTAATGAAAACGCTGTGGTACGTCTTAATATCAATTTCAAACTAGTCAGTAGGGGTTTAGAGGCACCCAGACTTTTGCTACACTGTATTACACTGAATATCTACGACTTGACTCTCGACTGTATGTCCGTGAATATCTATGTGAGATTTATGCTTCAGAAACCCAGCGTAATGATTAATTTAAGTTAAAAAAAACACTTAAGAATTTAATCAATTATAACATCTGCAGACATTTTCTGGTCTTTCTCCTATTTAACCTTTGACCTTCTGACCTGACGTCTCTCTGGTTTTCGCTCCTTTTCCTCTGCTTCACTAACTCTTCTAATTCTGAACACATGTTGTCTGATCCTGCTAATACATTCAGACTTAAGCGCAGGCCCTTTTTTGATTAGTGGTGACCTTATTAATTCATGATCAATTTTGTTATCGTGCGGTGTGTCTGAACCTGCCACGTCGACTCAATATCACATTCACTCAAAAGATGATATAAAAAAGATGGAAATGCAGTGAAATCGTCGGTGAAAAACAAATTTTAATCACCTGAACCTGAGCGTGTTGATGATTTGCAGCACATTAATGAACAGCGACTTGAACACTATGACTTTCATGATTTGTCACTTGTGACATTGACGTGCAATCGAGTATCTTAATTTTTTTTTAATTAACAACTTCTCTCTAGATGCTCGGTGTTGGAGATGGAAATTTAAATGTTTTGGTCTTTATTGGCATAAAACTGTATTTTTTCTCATTTATCCTTTATTCACCCCTATACATTCATATGCAGTGCACCTCTGGATGTGGTTGAGGGCTTGTCTCCTTTAATACCATATGTAGCACCTCCTTTGAAGGTCAAGATCTCCTGTTCTCAATTCAATTTAACTGGCCAGGAGCCTTGATGGGTTCCTTAAATTGAAATATGTCTGTCAGTACGAGCTTCAATTTTGAAATATGGTTCTTATCTAGTACTGGTTAGGATTCAGTCATTTTTTTTAACAAGTATTCTTTCATAAGGAGTGAAAAAATGCAAATTTTCTCTATTGGTTTGAGACTGGGGGCTGTGCAGGCAATGACAACAACACAAAGTCACTTCCATGATCTCAGTACATGTTCAAATGATGCCTTTGCCATGACTTAACCCTTATTATCTATAAAAAGATCCATTCTCTCACATTCTGGTTGGATGTGTTAGACATGTAATTGCTATTATAAAAGCAAATGCATGCATTTTTTAAAAAGAAATAGTATTATTTTGTTAACCAAACAACATTTTTTGGGACAATTTGGTTGTGAAATGGTTGCAATCAGATATCCACAAAAAAATCAGTCTATTTACAAAGATTATTAGATATATCAATTCTATGCCTAGCTCATTATTTTATGCTAATATTGCATGTAAAAGCTAAAAGTCTTTATCGAAACTGTCTTTGATGGTATGATAAATAGCCACAAATCAATAAGAAGGAGGTGCAGTGGTGGCTGAGTGGGAAGAGCAAAGGACTCTGATCTGGGTTTGAGTCCTGTGTGACGAATCTCTGGTTTACTAAATTTAAACTTGACTTTTATTTTCTGTTTTTTTTTTTTTTTAATGATGCTGCCAGAACAAACTGTGAACATAAATTAAAGCAAAACATATGAGCTGGACAGGCCCATTTGTAATAAAGCCATATTTCCACATAAGGATATTCAAGCTGATGGTGAGTAACATCATGGCAGTGGCACAGCCTCCATTTTTTAAGCTATTTTTGAAACATCACAGGATGTCTCTATTAGAATTTTAAATAGTGCTCTTTCCACACAATATTCGCTGTGAATTAATTAGCCTATGGCACACTCACACACTCATAAAAATCAAAGACTATAATAGAATCTTTTAATAAGAATTACAAAATCAAAAGTCATTAGGCAAATCACAGGTCCTTCAAGGAGAAATATTAAATAAGAAAAACCCTTATACCTTATACCAGGGAAAAGTTCTGGGAAAAACACTGTCTGGCTCACTGGCTGTGTGAAGCTATCAGACAGGTATAAACAGCAGGGGAGGACCCCCTGCCTGCTATTCATGACCACTCTACTCGAGCCCCGTCCTCCTCCAGAGCTCTCCACAGAGGGAAGGCTGTGAAAAAACAGCAGCACTATGGACTTTTATGTGTCAGTTTATGTGTTTCTATCTGTGCTACACCTCCGAGTTTTCTCTAAATCATTCAGTATTAAAAGTAAGCTTGACGACCAGCAACCCAGTGACCAGCGACTCTCAGCCCATGGCACATTAGCAACACACAAGCCATGACTGTAAAGACCTGATACATGCTCTGTGATCTGCCATGCACTTAAACTCTCCAGGACAACCGCAGTGCTTCATGATCGTTCCTCCGGCTCTTCAACCATAACTTCACTGTTTGTGAGTACATGTGAAAGTGCACTTTCCTTGCGCACCTACAGGTCATGTGATATCCTCCTCTATGCAGATCTTTGTGTTTCAATGAGTTCCTGCTCTGCTCACGTTTTGGAGCTTTCACAGTGTATAATTATAATCCCTGCTCTCTCCCAGCAGCAGGTATGTTACGTGAGTGGAGTGTAATGCTTTCACCCTGACTATTCAGACCGGGGCTTGAAGCAAAGGAGAGCCATGGAACAGCATGTTCCCCTTCCCTGTTATAATGAATTAAAAAAAAAATCAAAAAAATCCGAGGTCTGTGTGAAGGTGTGACTCTGGGCTTTAGGTAATTGTGACAGAATTTTCATAATCGGTGGATTATTTTGCCTTAATGAAAATAACTGTTAGTTTCAGTCTAATACACAATAAATAAAATTCGAAATGAGGGCCCTCTTAGCTATAAACACCGTAAAATTATGCTTTATGGGTACTGCAGGAGCAATAAAAATCTAAAGATACAATATTATAACAGTCATATGGGACATATTTGGTCCTTTTTTACAAAGTGATATCACCGCTTTACTCGTTAGTGCGAAGGAAAGGATCTGAGCACTTCCTTCACCACTGCCACCAAGGAAGTCTTTAACATAACCTTGCTTCCCAGTTGACCTAGTTAGCCCACATGGTCAGTAGATCAGAGTTTTATTGGCTCATCATATATTTCACTGGCCCCATGATAAACAAACAAAAAAAAAGAAAAAAAAAGTACTCAGTTCAGAAATTCACAACAGATTGTTCTGATATCTCAGACTTGTGCAAATCTGAGAAGCAATGCGCCCATGACCAAGAAGTGGAAAGCACACGCAGTCAGCCAAAACCCTCCTCAGTCCAGAAACACATGCAACCTTGGTAAAGCAAAGCTATTAACATAAACTTTGATAATGACTTCTCACCAAGAAACAGGGGCCCACAACATGTTTTCCACAATAGCTACACCATCCAATTATCCACAGATGTTAACTTCACAGAATGCTGGTTCACCACATCTGTTTGTTGGTGGGAGATCTCATTATAACAAGCCTGTTTTAAACCACAGCATCAAACCCTGCTTGGCACATTTTATAGCACCACGTTGAGCATTTACAACAAACATTCCTGACTGTTGTAAAAGTTTGTATGTTGGACTTGATGACTTCCAACAGTCACTAACATATTCCTTGTTTTTGTTGTTGGTGGTTGCAGTAGATGGTTTCGAGGTCGACCTTTTCTCCATGTTTTATCATTTAACCTCAAATAATGCCAAAGATGTCTTTCCAGTTTCTTTTTGTCCTATAAATTGTTTTAAAAAATGAATATTTGTGTGAGAAGACACCAAGTTTAAATCCAACTAGGGCAACACTTGTATTTATCATCAATGTTTTTTTTCAGTTACTTACTTTTCAGTTACAAAAATCATGGCTTCAATTTGTGCTCTCAAAAAATATTGTTTTTTAAAAGGCTATAAAACAGAGACAAGCAGCAAATCTCTAAAAATCGACCAAGCTGAAGCCACAGAATGTTTGGAAGTTTTGCTTGATAATGAATTCAACCATTACTTTATTATGACCAAAAAAATAATTTTCTGTTCCAAGCCAATTATTTTAGCCCTAAAATGAACCAATTTTAACTTCACTCCATATCAAACTGAACAAAAAGTCTTTAGTACAACTTCGCTAATGCATTCTGTGAAAAAACTTCAAATTATCCAAATCTCAAAAAATAAAAATTGAAAAGTGAAAATTTGCAGAGCTTCTTTGTTGCCAGTTATATGTATGATTATATAGGACAGTGAATCAGATCAGTGAGCTTTAAGCAACTCAGTGCCAACAAGAGTTGTAGGGTTTTAATTGAATAATTCTGTTTTACAATGTTATAAATTATTTCCATCATTTGGAACATGACTACACTCACAAAGGTAACAACTGCAATGTGGGAAAACAGTGACATCATTAAAACTAAGTCAGAGCAAAAGTATGTAGGAGCTAAAACTTTAAACACTTTATCCATCTTAATAATATTTATGGTGATAAAACAGGAAGTTGGGTCTTCAGAATGTTTGTTTGAGTCTTTCAAGCCAATGGAAATTTATGTGCACACAAGATGTTTGTTTTTTTAATTAGTTTGAAAGAAGAAACTAGTCCATAACAGTTTGAGTTATCATTTTAATGTGCAGCTTTATTTTCTCTTTCAAATAAGTTTTAATCTTAGAGTTTAGTAAAAACACCTGTAATCTGTCTTTGTCAGCAAACTTCTTTTCTTAATCACTTAGTGACTGAAATTGTGAAATTAATAAACATTGATCATCCTTTTTATTTCAATTATCTTTGGCACCCTGAGTACTAGATTTCTTCTCCAACTACACCATTTCTTAGGATGCAACATAAATATAAAAAATGTGCCCTAAATGATATTCAGGAGAAGCAGCTCTCACGATGTGAGGCACCCCGTTGGAATATTTTCTTCTTCTCCTCACAGAGTCACCCCTTGAAGTGGGAGACAGGGTTGCCTTTCCCCTGTGGAGAACGTTCACCACCATGGTATCTTTGAAAGTACACCTCTCACCCAAATTACAGAAATTGCAAAGTAGACATTTTCACACGTCAAGGACACAGTGGGAGCGTGCGTGTGAAACCTCTATTATTTCATTATATCATCAGGACATGCGATGTCAAGCGGAGATCCCATGCTGATAATATAATTGTCTCCTTGTATGGCAGAAGCAAAAGCATGACACCGTGCCCCCCTCCCCCATGAGAAAGACGAGGAAATAAAAAGAAGAGAAGAGGAACCTTGTTTTGACAAGTTACAGTGTGAGCAAGTAATTAATGTGTCTACAAGCAAAAAAAAAAAACACACAGCGAGCAGTTATAAAACAAGAGTTTGGTCGCACACTTTCTCACAAACACTTCAGATACTTTCAATTTTTTTTACAGACCTCTGAACTTCTCACAGTGCAGATACTGTTGAGTTGGAGGTTTGTGATGAATTCACATACACTGTTTGCAAACGATGCCCTCTATAAGGATCTTGTAAGCATGGAGGCAGCAGAAAACATGACCTTTAAAAGCTGCTTTGTTGAGCAATCCGTTCCTGCACACATTGCAGTACCCAGCCTCCGTGTCCCCTGTAGAATTAGGTTGATTGAGCATGGTTTAAATTGGATCAACCATATCTTGCATACCGGAGCCCAGGGCCCGTTAAATTGCCTGGAATTTGTGTAGGCCAAATTCTTGGCTATTTAGTCTGGCGATACGGTTTCCAAACCAAAGCCTAAGAGAGTCATAAACCCACGGGTGTGTGTGAATGACTGCTGTCAGAGTGTATTGCTCATTTATTCAAGTATGCTGTTTGTTTGAGATCTCAGGCGAGGCTGTCATCACGCTTGTTGTAAAAAAAAAAAAATAAATTAAATTTAAGAAAAACCCCAAAATTTACATTCCAGCATAATTTAAAAGAATGAAAATGACTTCAATGCTCTGGAAAAATTAAAGTCCTTTTCCGTCAGATTACACAAATAAAGCCTG
The DNA here is from genome assembly GCA_029814665.1 of Acanthurus lineatus. Taxonomy (NCBI): domain Eukaryota; kingdom Metazoa; phylum Chordata; class Actinopteri; order Acanthuriformes; family Acanthuridae; genus Acanthurus; species Acanthurus lineatus. The sequence continues at coordinate 13,591,377 of JAPZDV010000004.1, read as the reverse complement.
TTGTACCAGGAAAATTAGGCTGAATTTTGTGTCCGTTTATTAGATTTGAGAATTTAATCATCTCATTAGTATCGGACATCCACAGGGCAAGTGGAGATGGACGACGTCTCGAAAGCTCTCAGCCTAACCCCCCTCAAGAGTCACATTACATGAAAGAGAGCCAAATTTACGGTCTTACTCGATTCTGCTCTAACAACTGTCTGCACAAAAAAAAAGAAAAAAAAAAAGAGACTCCAACCCTCCCGAAACGTAACTGCTGTAGAAGCTATTAGTATCAATCAGATCTCAGTGGAGAAGGCCATTTGAGAGAAAATGAGGCTTAAATCAGCTCTGCAAAATAAAATTGATGTGAAATATTAAGATTTATCGCTGCTCTTCATCACCCCTCCCCACCCTGCTCTCCCACTCCTTTCCCAAGCGCCCACCCCCCCACACCCCCTATATGGCGCGCGAGGCCTGGGTTGGGCAGACAGTTGCACAGCTGGAGGCTAATGCAGAGAGGGATGGCTGATGATCCAGGCTGCAGATGGAGATGTGCCATGGGAGATTAATCCCCAGCACAGGCGGAGGGCTCCTGAGATTTTAATTATGCCCCCCAAAAAAGGGAGAGAAACAAGAAAAAAAAAGGGAGAAATGCTGTCACATAAATAATTTATAAGCAGCAACAGAGAAGTGTTTTTTTTTATATATACTTTTTATTCTTATTTGGGCTGAGGGACCGCGGTTGTCCCCACTGCATGGGACTTGTGTCAGACCCGCCCTCACGCTGAGGATTGACTGGTGGAAGGTTACGGTGTAATGGTGGCATGAAGTACATTAGTCAGGCGAAGAGGGAGGTGAGAACAGATCATCACAAAGGAAAGTGATTGGTTTTAGTTGTGATGTATTAGGAGGTAGGGGCCGCACATGACCCATCTCTTTTTTTGCAGGTTGACAGGCGTTTTACCACTGTCTCCCAGCGAGCGTCTGGGTTCCCACAAATGACATTTTTTGAACTTGTTGGGGGTAAAGAGAGAAAATTACGTAACATGAAGTACTGACGACTAAAAGCGATTTCGAAATAGATTAATGTTGACCTTGTACGGTCCCATTTTTGTTGAGTGTGGGATCTGTTAGGAAACACAGAGCCCTGAGGCCCGTGTGCAGGCTTCTTGTTTAATTCACTTGTGATTAATAACGGTTGGCAAAACATTTGCGAGAAAAATGTAAAAACTTTTTGCCTCAAGCTGAGAATGATCACTATTCAAATTGTCAGTTTGATAAAAGATATAACTTTAGGTCTGACAAATTGACAAATATGCGGCAATGATGTTGAACAAATAGCAGACATCTGCATATAATGGTGCATAATATGATTTGCAATGCAAAATTTCATATTACGACTGTATGCCAGTGGCTAATGATAATTGTTTCCACTATATGGTGTCTGATCACATTTTGTTAAAATTAAATGCAAAATCATTTAAATTGGAAAACACTATGTGCATCACATCTTATCCACTTGTATGCTGTCTGGGGAAGGTTTTCTGATTGTATATAGCATCTCCATTGCATGAATAAGTGCTATTTTTACTCCAGTAATTTGTAATATCGGAAAGAGGCTTTCAAGTACAAATGAGCTCATTTGTTTTCCCATTGAAAAGTCACACAAACCGCTGCTTACTGAAACAATCTTAACACGCCTCTAGTCTTTGTGAAGCTATCTGAACCTATTTAGTTGTATCTTTTTGCTTAATTACCGATAATAATTATCTTTATTGTGTTAATAAGCCATCCCAACTTAGTCAATATGCATCGGAGATATTCCTCATTTTACAGGGAGGGGGTTGACTGCTGAACAGCCTCCTGCACAATTTATTCCAAAGGGCAACAGTGGCAAAAATGGTGTAATGGACTGAAGACAAATAGACCAATAATGAGACACAGAAATCAATAAATAAGAAATAGGCATGAAATGAGCACGAACCCACATACTTAATTACTGACGCACACACACACACACACACGCATGCACACCCACACACACACACACACACACACACACGTGCACTGGGTAAAGAATGTCAGGACTTTGGAGGTGCAGCTGGCGGACTGCCCTGTCCTGTATTCAGCAGTGTGACGTGCGGATTATCAAAGAGGGACAAAAAAGAGGCTGTTTAGTGAGCATGACTCATGCAGTTACACATCTCTGCCTAATGGGGGCCTCCATTGTTTGACATGAAAACAGGGGTGAGACATGTGAAGCAGTGTTGACTCTTGAGATGCCATGTGAACAACTCAACCTGGCTGTCATCTTAGCAACAGAGAAAAAAAACACCTTTTTCACTTTCAGCTGTGGGAAAAAATCCTTTTTTTTTTTAATTAGAGTTTGACACCAATCTAAAGGTGAACAAATAATTAATCACGAACTGATAAGAGGTAAAAAATCAGGACTGTTTTTAAGTTTTATTTTATTTGATGGAATTAAATATTAGTTCTCATTTAGTACATTACAGCTTGTTAGCTGGAGTGAGCAGCAACAGGCCTTGAAAAACTGTGCATGTGTGAAAAACGCATTCACTTCCAGATAAAATTTTAATGAAAGTGACGTGGGACTTATGTCTACAAAGAAAAATAGAAAAGTTTTTCCACATTTTTGACAGTGCGGCTGATAAAAAGTCAGGCAGGCTGGGTCATTTGCATTAAGGTTTCAAAGAAGAGCCACATGAAGCACGTCTTTGTCCCTCTTGCCTTACTCATCCCTCTGATGTGCCATGTAAAGGTAGTGGCTATTAATTGACTGGTTGGGATGATAAAAAGGGCAGAGGACTCTGTCTGGTTAAAGTGAGGCTCCAGAATAAAAATTGGTCAGAGGATAGGATCAAGAGCAAACCAATTGGCTGGACAGATAAGGTAAAGGAGCACTAGATTGGACAGGATGCAGAGTCTGCAGTTCAGGCTGACGGAGGTGATGGAGTGCTGTGCTGTGTATGATGAGGGTGGATATGTCACCTGCCCTGGGTTCACACTCCACAGGGGGAAACAAACCTTACGATGGTTTATTCTTCCCTGCTGGTAACCAAAGACGCAGTTGCCACTTGGATGCATTGTTAGCTTAGCACCGCTGAAAGGTACTTTGTTGTGTAAAAGACACAAAAGGGAGAGCAGAGAGGAATTTTGATTTCTCCATTTAATCTTCACAGACATAAGTGCTCTCACGAGGATCATTATTAACCTCTTCATCATAACCAAACTCCGCACATTTTTGAGTATATTTTGTCTGCTTATCTCTCTATTTTGTGCAGTAACTTTTAACTTCAGCTTAAAACATTCACATTTCTCCTTCAGAACAGTTGAAACTTGAATTCTTTTAAATATTTTTAAATATTTTTAAAATACTGCTACAATTAAGCATTGGTATCTCTCAGAGATAACAATGTAGCATTGAATGGGGCCCATGCAAAGAGCATGTAAAAGCCTCCAAGGCGAGGTGGTGTTGTGAGGGAACATTAGTCAAGACCAGCATATTCTTCAGCTGAAAGGAAAAGGGAAACAAAGCATTCCTACAAGCATGTCAGGCAGACTCACCCTACCAATGAAAATGAATCACTGTCGGAGCCTCTGACAATGATGCATTTTCATTGGTAAGATGAGGCAGCGCTTAAACACAAAGGCAAGGTAATGCTTTCACTATTGATTGAGTCAACAATGGAGACTAGCAGTAGGAAATTATAAAGTGAAATGTAATGCTGGGTACTTTTGTTAGAGATCTACAACCCTGTGATACTATACAGGTCAACAGACTAATTAAAAGGATTTTTTTTAAACTATTACTTGAAGTGTTCATCTGGGTGGATGAATCTTTTTTGTCTCCTTTATTGTGTAAAAAAAAAAAAATCTAGGAACAATTCAGAAAATATCTATTGACAACATTTTAAAACATCTATTCTAAATCGTTTCTTTCATCTCCTCTGACTTAGATGACGAATTATTCTGAAATGCCTTTTGAGAAACATACAAAAGTAACAGTTCAGAGAATTATTTTAATTAGCCTTATGACTTCTATAGCGTCACCTAGTTGTAGGACCCTTACAAAAGTATCAAACATTGCAAACCAACTTAATTTGTTGCTGGCTTTCACTGTTGCCTAATTCAGAAGTGAAATAATTATTTAACCTTTCCACTTTAAAATACCCTTCCTTTAAAATGTGTTTTCCTTTTATGTCTCATCTGCCTTAAAAATTCTGACCTTGACTGTTTGTTTGAGTTTGAGTTTGTGAAAAGATAAGAGTTTTTAGATTTCTGTAAACTTCACAAAAATCTGGATTCAAAAGTACCCGAGGCGAAGTAGATTTAGCACATCACAAATTCAACAGCAAGTCTGAGGCAAGAGATCAAAATCTCCAGCGCAGAGCAGACTTTGTAAGTTCAGAGAGGGAGCGATTGCATTAGCACAACAGCTAACACTGTGTCATCCACTGCCAGTTACACGCTAACAAGCTAACAAGCTAACAAGCTAACAAGCTAACAAACGAACTCCGAACTTCCGTTACCACTTTAAAATGTCTGCTTGTTGCAAATATTGGTAAGGAAAGACTCCTCAACTTTGCCCCTAAACATGTGCCTGAATCTCTCTAATGGTTCCTCTGAAGCTAACTGCTCGCCATTTTGATGTGCACTGCTTCTTTGACCAATCACAAGCAGGAGTGGTGGGGTGAAGCCTGAGGACTGTGATAGAGCCCTGTTTTTTCAATGTAGGAGAAAGAGTATAGTCAGACAAATACACATAGTGTATTTGGATTTATACATTTTATATAGGCAAACCAATAGAAAATTATTGACAGCTGAGTTTTTATGCATATTTTCAACATGTCTGAAGAGGAACTTTAAGTGCTACCTCTGCACATCATATACTAGGAACTGTGCTTTAAATAGTGTTTGGAACGATGATTAACTGACTCCTAGTGGGTCATATAAACAGATAAATCCCTTATATTTCATTGCAAGCCTCTGCTTATGATCTCCCCTCCTTTGGACGTCCAGCACCACTGTACTGCCCCCGAGGAATGGTGAAAGCAATCTGTGAAGCCCAGAGAGACCTGCGGAGATCAGTCTGAACAATGCTCCGCTGCTTCTTACGCCAGAAGCTCTCTGTGAGACCCACAGAGCTTTGGGTGTGGATGTACAATACTTAATGTTATACAGCAGCCCACGAGCAACTCCTTTGAACCGTCAGAGCTGTGAGAACCTACTGTACATCACTCTGTGTGTTTGTCTGACTATTTTTACCTCCATTATCTTTGTATTTGCACTATGAAATCTTAAATTCTATGTTTAAATGGTAATTTAGGAGTAGGAAAACAAAGGGGGTATTCATGAATAAATGAAGTACTGGTGTTAATTCTTGTATGTTTTATTTCTTCTTTTTTTGTAGGGCATCAAATCCTAACAAAAGCATACAGTTAACCTCCAAATTAAATGACAAAACATGTTGTTTGTCCACGCCTTCAGTGAAGCATTTTTTGATCTAACACCCCAATTAGCAGGGAACATGATTTTCTAGGTGTTTCAACAGTTACAATCACTGCTGAAAAATGCATCTTATTTTCCTATGTGACAAAGTTACGGTCAATGCTTAGTTTTATGCACAAAAACAACAACAGGCTAAAATAAGTCTTTTTTATTCAGTTGGGATTGGCAAAAAAATGATTCAAATAAAAAGCGAGCTTCTTTTCTTCTATGATTTGGAATCAATTCCAAACTTCAAAAATGAATTTTCTAATTGTTAGTTATGTTGATGAAAAGTTGAATTAAAATGTGAGGGCAGTTTTCCACCTCTACAGTCCACAGTGCTAAAACACTACAGTTATCTTTTTTACTACGACCATTTTCATCTGTAAAAAATGGCTGCAATTGCAAGTGTTTTTTTTTTTATTTGATGACTAAAAAATAACCTTTGCAAGATGAATGTAGATGGAATGTAGAAGCAATCAGTTGTACTGGCTAAGGCTGACGAACACACACTGCAGAGACGAAGGCCAAGAACAGGAATTTATCTAACAAACTCAAGGTGCTTGTGATAATATTAAAGCTTCTGTTGTAGAGGTGAGGAAAGAACATATGAACAATTCTTCCATTCACTTCGACCACGAGCCTAATGAAGCATCATGTACAAGTGTCACTGCAGAGGATATGGTGACGATATGGAGTGAAGAGATGGTGCGAGAGATGTCACTGGCTTTAGAAGTTTGACTGGCTTTCCAGACTTTCCTCTGTGCCCCGGGGATGGAGAATGCGATGGTGCAACGGCACTGATGTAATATTAAGTGTACTTTGATTTGAGTTTTCAGTTATCTTTTATCTTTTTAAACCAAAAGGTGCTCATGGAATAGTAATAGCTCTGTAGCACAAACACAAATGAAGCTGCTGGTTTTGAATATTTATGTTAAAGTGGATTTAGAGCTCAGAAACATCTAATAGGAAGAGATATTTAACATGTATGGCATCTTTATTCATAAAACGATTGATTTCACATTTAACTTCCACAATCTGCCACCTCCCCATCTGCATCATCAGTTTCCTGAATACAAAATGTTTGTGTGCTTGGGTCGAAGTTACTAATAGGTGCATGCAGTCTCGAGTCAAGGTTAGTTTAATAGATCAAAACTTTTGCAAAAGTAGCATACCCCTGTTTAAGCTCATAGTACAGCTGCCAAGGACTGGTCACCAGAGCAGCATCTTACCGTCAAAGAACGCCATTAAAGAGAGAATAAAGTGACAAGAAAATAGAGGCTAAAATGAGTCTTAATAAAGCAAAGCATTATGTGTGCAACAGGTGATGTTATACTGTCAAATTTTAATGAAAGCAGCAACTGTACTGCGACTTACATGCCCACCCTGAGGCATTAGAATGAGAGCATTTTATCAGCTACTGAAGTGTGCCAAAATGTGCCTATTAAATTAAATTTAAAAAAAAAAAGTAAAGAAAAAGAAAAATGTCAAAACTCTCACAAAATTGGCAAGCCATAATGATGTAAATGTAACTCTAATTTGCATTAATTGAACAACTTGTTCTCTGGTGTTTTCAGTGTCATATTTTCAAAAAAAGTTAATTCATTTAAATGAAAGCATTTAAAATTTGAAGTCAAACAAGTGTTGGTCCCTGGTTTTAAGAGGGGCAGATTCTCTGTGCACGCCTCCCTCAGCAGCTGTGGCCCACTAGTAAGTTTCATTTATGAAGAAAAAAATTCCAAGTACAAGAAAATTAGGGAATGGCACAAATTCTGCACTTCTGCTCCCCACTTAAACAGAAATCTGTCGGTTTGAGTGGTTCTGCACTGAGCTATCCCCTTGATGAGAGATTTTCTCTGCTTATGTGTACCACTGTTTTCACATTCTTTCATCACAGCATGTGGATTCCAGTGGGCCTCTCTGCTTTATTTTTCTTGGATAAAAACACAGGTCTGCTGTTTATCTGTACCATCAGCATCTGGCACTTATTACAGAGGGATGGGAGCACAAGCTTGGATTATTAGGATTACTGTTGGATTGGTAGAAGGACGGGATTCATAGCAAGGTTAATAATAGCAAATTCTGCTTTTACCCACATAACAGCAGATAGGCAGACCTGCAGACTTTCCTCCTACATTACAAATGTCTGAGTCCCCCCCCCCCCCCACACTTCTGAAATGGGTCCATGAGAAATATCCTCCAAGCAGTCTCTTCAGAAGCTGCTTCGCTACCTAAGCAGAAGCTAACACATGTACAAAGATGCACCAAAGCATGGTTACACAGCCTACACAAAGAAAACACAGGTGTATTCATACATTTATTTTGCATAAACATGAAGATGACTCATAATTTACAGCAATTCAAAATATATCTTGGTGTTTTTTTTAAGCATATTTACAGCTTCAACACCTCTCTGTTACATTCTTACCATCTTGCTATCCTGTCAGCACATATCTGAATCCGCCACGGTGTGTGTGTGTGTGTTTGTGTGTGTGCCTGTGTGTTTGTTTGTGTACTGCATGTGCTATTCCTCAAGGCAGATATAAAAGGACCACTAATCCAGAGCGACAGAGGAATAAACACAATCCCTAATCTCATTGATCCCTCACAAAATTATTCAATTATACCCCACCACTTAGTATGGCACCATACACGGAGGGAGAGGCAGTAAAGGTAACAATATCTTCCTCTCATTACAGAGCGAGAGAGACGGAATTCAATGAACATGATAATGAAATACCTCACACAAACACACAGATAGGCAGCTCTATTCATAAGAGACCTGCCATGCTGTTTAATGGCCATGAAAACATGGCAGACCGACGATGTGCTATGGAACCAGCAGCAGCAGAAGCAGCAGTTATGCTCCATGGTATCACTGCAGAGGAATGTAGTTAGTGTTATCAGGAGGTGGAGGGGGGTGGGTGGGATATAGCGGCTGGCATTGCAAGAGAGGAATACTTGGTGTGGCTCGGTTGGAGGGTAAGCTTTTAAAAAGAGGTCTGTAAGGAGTGAGGGGAGATAGAGGAAAAAAAAACAGAAAAGGGATGTATACAGAGGAGAGGAGAGAGAAAAACTTTAGAGAGCTCCACAGATACATGCACCACTAAGTGACCCAGTTTAAAAGCCTAAAGCGCGCTACCTATTATCACAGGGGAAGCCTGTTTTTCTCCTGCAGCTTCAGCATGGAGGGCAGACCCACTCTGATATCAGTGTGACAGCTACAGGGTTGCTGCTGCCTGCTCATTGATTTAGGGGTTGTGTTTTTTTATCCTGTTCATTAGAGCTTTCTAAGCGGTTGGAGCGCTTGTAGGTTCGTGACATTTCAGCTCGTCACATCAAAGGCTTTGGCAAAGGTGGGCTGCATGGAGCAGCTGGGGGTACGAGGGCTGGGAGCCTGGGGTTGGATTTGTTACACACACACACACACAAACAAAAAGAGACTAAACAAGCATTCCTATGCACCTTTCCTCTCTGTTTCTCTCTCTCTCTCTCTACATTTCCCCCTTAAACCAATAGGTACAGTTGCATTTTTTGGACCGCAAGTGAACTTTGGAAAACAGGTAAAAGGACCTGTTCTGCCTCTGGACCTCACCGTTCCCCTTAACCCCCCCACTCCCCCCACTGTAAAGCAAATGTTAGTTTTAGAAGTTAGTTTGATCAGGCCAACATTCAGTGTGTGGGGCGTGGAACGTGGTGGAGCTAGTTTGATGTATGGCACCAGATGCCCGCTGCCAGATGTTGTACAGGCTAACATGCAGGTCTGGCATGAGGCTAGTTTTCAGGGCTGTCTGTGAACTAATTAATCTACTCCCGCCCTGGTTTCGCAGAAGGTCACACTAAAAATACGTGAGTTTGCGAATAACTGAATGTCTGAGCATGTACGAGTGTGTGTGTGTGTGTCTGCATTGTGTGAAATGTATATTTCAACAAAAGCTTTTGTGTCTGAGAATGCGCCCGATTCCAAGCATGGCTCACTAATAGTACGTGATTGTACAAGCATATGCCTAGTATCCTCTTTGTGGGAGTATATTATGGCCAAAGAGCATGTCTGCCAGTGAAAGGATAAATTGAAACAAGATGTGCTGGCCCCTCGCTCCTTTGAAGGTGTTCCACATCATACCTCTGATTCTGCGGAGGGTAGGAGTACTACCATAAAAGGACACTCTGTTTACCTTAACCTGCCAGCGTCTGCTTGCCAGATGTTCCAGAGTTTTTCTTTCATCTCCTCACACGAACCTTATTTTTATTTTTACAGCAAGTTTGTTGCTCTACATTTTGCACTGATGAGAAAGAAGAAAAGTCAACTTTCTCCTGCTTGAGGGAAGAGAGGCTAAATTTGAACATTGTTTCGTTTGCCTTAGAAAGCTCGCTGAGATTGAAGGATTTGGAAGGAGAGACAGACAAGGTTCGCCGGTCTCTCCTTCAGCCTGCCAATGCTGATGAAGACATTGATACCACAGGGACTAGAGGCTAGGACCTATAAACATGGTCTCCATTAAGTCCTCAGCTTTGGCGAACTCATCTACACATGTCAGACTCTCTCTTAAAGTCCCTGTTATTCTAGCAGAAGTGTTTCCTTTGGATTACTTACCAGATGATTGCTGATGACTGCTAATAGCTCTTTAAAGTCATTTCTTTTCATTTTGCAGAAGGACACATAGCAAAAAGGGGAGTGGAAAATGAATGGAAATAAACAGTATCAGTGACATTAAGATCACTTGACTTTACCTAAGATGTGCTCTGCGTTAATACATCAAAATGTTTCCATGAGAAAACTGTAATAGAGAATAGCTTTTAATATAGCATTATATGCAGCACTTAGAGCAGTAAATTCCACAGCAATGAGTCTTAGTGTGTGAGTACAATGTGGAACAGATTAGCCTCGCATTTTGTGTCAGCAGTGTTATTCTTCTCCTAGAAATGGCGTGCTGTGTTTAACCATGGACCTGAGCTTGCATCTACAGCTGCTTTCCACTGATCAAAACTCATTTTGGGTAAAAGAAAGGAGTTGCAGAGAGACAAATCCAGTGACTAGGAGGGATGTGGGGGGGGGGCAACTGTGTGGTTACAGATGAGAAACCTGCATTCTTCCAATGCGCTCTGAATGAGCTTTCTGTTGTGTTTAAGATCCTACTTGCCATTTTGCCAAAATTCAGACTATTTGCTTTGCATGTTCTCCATCAGGGGCCTCAGAACGTCGCAGCAGTGCTTAGCATTAACAATCTGACCCTAAGGGGTGAATTTATGGAGCGCAACTGTAAACATGGAGGAAAACCACCTGGATGGTCGTGGTTGTGCCTCTGACTAACACCGTGAGCTTTTCCATTGCAGAGACTGCTGTTTGGTCTCTGGGTCAAAGCTGTAGTTCCCACCCTCGTCATGAAGTTTGGTTCATTCTGGGTCGGTTGACAGAGAACATCACAGACTTGAACGTTGTGCTGCCTGAGAGTCAGGAAATTGCAAACATGCACCCGTGGTCACAAAACCGCTTGACACCCAGATGCTGATGATGATCAAGCGATTGGAATATTCACTTGCAAAAGTTATCGCGTGCACCTGCTCCATGCAAATTTGTGCACAACAGGAACAGTCTTGGAAATTTTATTGCACCTAGCAATACATTTCATCGAAATGCAGATTTATGTTAGAATTCAAGACTTGAAATACTTGTGTGTTTAGAGAGGGGAAGAGCATTTTGATTAAAAATTTCCATTGATTGCCTTTGACATGCAGAAACATATGGTTTAAGGAGTGGCTAACTCAATATTTTCCATATTGTCAGACAAAACTACTTGCACTTGCAACCCAGTAGGCAAAGACTAATATTGTTTGTTAGGCTGTTATTTTATTTCTATGTTTGACAGAAAAACTAGGGAAAATAGGGAAATCACTCTTGACAGATACATGCTCAGTCTTAATAAAAACCAGATATACACAGTAAAGTAAAACATACGTTTCTCAGCCACAGACACAGTTTGACACTGAACACTGTCAGAATTCTTACTCTTAATAGGCTGTTTAAATAATTTTCAGCTAATTTCCTCCTTTCCATGTAATCTAGAAGAGCATTTTTAATGGCAATGGTCTTAATATAATTATTTTTAATAAATTCTTAACCTTGAACTTCAGCTATTTCGATTTGAAAGAAAGTCATTGAAATGCAGTGGCAGTTATGACCAGTAATTATGTGGCCCATAACTGCTTGGCTCAAAAAAAAGAAAAGAATAAGAGTACAAGGTCATTTGCTCTCGCTAACTCACGGCTGTTACCTTCTAAAAAAACAGTAAAAACACTGACAGTGTAAAAGCTTTGTATGAATGAAGGACTAACAAAGGGACTTGATTAATTAAATAGTAGATAATAGTCATAATTACAGCATATGCTACAATTGATGTAAAAATATAAAAAATAAAACAGGAACATGCTAATCTTTTTAGATTTGCATTTCAAAAGTGTGACGTCCTGGAAAAATGGATTTCATGTAAAATCATTGCGGTTCTATAAGTGTCAGTCAATCAGTCAATCAGAGGACATTCTTTTAAACAGGATATAGTTTAAACAGAGGCTTTTTTTAAAAAAAAATATGGATTATGAATGTTCCTCAAGAAGCGGAAATAAGTTCAAGTGCGCAGATGAGTTTGGTAATCAGGCTCTATTAATAATGCAAAGATAACATCTAGATGAAGTGGTGTGTGTTTGAGAGAGATGCACTGGTGAAATATTTTCTTCAGCTGCAGACGAATCTTTCTGCTGTCTGCTTGAAAAGGTTCATCATTTCCTCATGTTTACAGGAGGACGCTTCAGAGAAAAGGAGTGTCTGACTATGATCATAAATAGTTCCGCTTTGATCTCGGAGATAATAAATACAAGCTATTGTTTGGTGAACAAAAAAGGCGTGTTAGATTTTTAGGGGACATTTGGCCACCCAAGTTTTTCCTTTGAATTTTCACACTCTAACTGCTAGCTGCTTTTTTTTTCTCACAGCTCAGATTTTACACAGAAGGTTGAGGGGGTACTAAGTGCATCACAACTGAGCTATCCAGTGAATTATTTTTTCCTTGCCAAGGTCAGACAGAGACACTGCTAATTGCCTGCCATTCAGTGCCCACATGACCGTATTTAGAAGAAAACATTTATTGGAAAAAAAATTCTAAATTCTAAATAAAGGCTCTGACAAAATAAAAAACAGCCGGTGTTCACCTGGGATCACTTAGCCGGTTTCTTACACGCTCACAGCGATGAATCAACTCTATTTTCTGCTGTATTTTTTCCCCCCCTTGCTGAACCCCTTTTGTGCAACAACTGAGAAAATGGCTACTCTGAAAAAAAAAATATTTTTTAAGAAAGAAACCTTTGTCTCTTTCTTCCCGTTGTTACAGATGCCACCTGAACCTCTCCTCCTCTCACCCTCCTCTTTTTCTTTTTCTGCGAGGAATAAAGTGACAACGCTTTCAAAAGGCTGCATGATTAGGCAGAGTGCAGTAGTCGCTGGGCCCTGCGGCTGTTGTCAGGCTCGTCTCTGCACCACTGCCTCTGCTGGTGAGATTTATCCTGTTTGTTTTGGTACAGTAGCAAACATGTTTCTCTTTCTGAGCAGATATGCACCTTCACTCCCTCGGAAGAAAAACAACATTTTCACAGACGGCGAAGAAGAGAGGCACTGAGGCAGGAACCTGCCGCCTGCTTCCTGGAAGGATTTTTCACTGGCTGACAGTACATAACACATTTGGCGTTCTTTTATCTGCTCTGCTTTGAAGGTGCTTCCACACCTTTATTTATGTGAACATTGATTCATACAGTCACACCTGCCGTATGATTATACAGCACAAGCACAAAATGCTATCGTAGCTACACATCCTGCTCAAAGATTTAAGGTAAGACCATGGTACTGGAAGTTATTACACTGCTACGTGTCAATGTGCGTGTTTGTGTGTGTGGGAGTCAGAGTGTGTGTCATGGGTCTTCACACCTGCATACATGTTGTCACTGAACATACTGTGCAAACATGTGACTGTATTGCGTACGTAGGTGCTTGTTTTCCCTTATGTTCACTCATACTGTCACAGAATGCCATTGTTGATACAGTATTTCGCTCACTATATGCACACAATGCACTGAACAAAGCAGGATGCTCATTTAAAGCTTGAATCCATAGTGTAACGCCTGTCACCTTCCCCCGTGACAGTAGGTAATTAAAATAATGTTTGAATTGTTGAGCTTCACTCGCTGTGGCTGGTTGCGGGAAAAGCCTGGTGTTTATTTGCAGCTACTGAGAGAAAAAAAAAAGACACACCAGCTAGCAAAGCATGTTATTACTGTGCTCATGCAGCTTATTTTAAAGCAGGGGAATACAAATGTGGTTTGAGAGGTGTCAGCGTCAGTGTACCGGCTGTTTTAAACAGACTTTATTGGCATTGTCAACCGGGACGGGTGCAACCCATCAGACCGATTAACATTCTCTTTTGCAGGGTATGAAAACATCTCAACCAAAATAAAGTGCTTTTTTCCAGAGAATTATATTAATAGGGATACTCCAAGCTGTAATAAGGGCCCCACTGGCTGAAAATAAGGACAGATCTTTTATTAAGTCTGTCTGCTTTTTAAATGGACTCACATTTCTCAAAAGGATATCATATATTAAGGCTTAAGATGAATTCAAAAAGAGGAACATTTATCCACCTTTCCAACTTGCCATTCTGTGCATTCTTAAAAATGATGAAGATTTTTGGGCTGATAGAGTAGAATAGATCATTTAACGTAACTGCTTTCACTTGTGACAGTTGCTCCTAACAGGGAATGCCTCGAGAGAAACCATCTGTCCAGGCCTCCTCTGACTTTCCTAATAATCATTAAAACACAGTGTGCACTGAACAGTGTGGGAACGCTACATAACTCCCTATGATTCATATCACACACAGCTGGCGTCTCTCATTACCAGTGCCACCACGGTCATTGATGTTGCCCTGGCCTTGGTTTCCTGTCTGGCCATGCCTGCCTGCTGACTGCAGGGGGTCAACAAGCGGTTGAAAATGAGGCAGTGATTCTATCGAGGCTTCCATCTCTCACCGATTGAGTGTGAGACTCGCACAATTGACACGGATCTCATGCTCTCGCGCTGTTGATGCCTTCTCCCGCTGTAACCTTCCATCTTTGCATCCTTTGATGTATTTTTATTATTTTTTTTCAACAAGCTCAGACAGGCTGAGGCGCATAGCAGCATCTTTCCACGGACTGTCCGTGAATGCACAGATCATCATCTGTCTGAAACCCAAAAGTGTGCAATGGCGAATCACTGAGAGGCGATTTCTGACGGAGCAGTCAACTTTAAAAAAGCGCTAGGAGCCATTATTTACAGACGAGCTAACAGTGCACACAGAGTACGTCCGAGGCAGTAATGCTAATAAGTTCAATAATATATACACATGCTTTAAAACTACTGTTCCTGCTTTGAGGCATAATGTAAATATTTAAGCTAACGGTGTGCAAGCAGTGTGCAGCTTGCCAGGCTCATTGGTGTAACCCGCTGAAGAGAGACATCACAAGTTAGCCCTGGTTTACATCAAATGACACGCAGATGAAAACGAATGAGAGTTGCTTTAATACCTGGTGTTAAAGTTAAGTAGGACAAAATGTGATAGACTACGGGTGGGGAGGAAAGAGAGACAGGCTTATTGCTTTACCGATCTTGCAAATCTGACAGTCTGTGACCACGGAGTGTGAATTGTTATGCACAGAAAGCTTAGCAGCTGCTCGATGCTAATTGTGGGCCTCAGGTGAGTTGGCAGCTGATGCTTTCTCAGACACCTGAACAACACAAGTCAGAGTAAAGTCATCACCAGAATACTAAAGTAGAATGAATTTAAAAACCAGCTTCACAGAAAAATGTGTCATTTAGGGATGT
Source organism: Acanthurus lineatus (assembly GCA_029814665.1). Classification (NCBI taxonomy): domain Eukaryota; kingdom Metazoa; phylum Chordata; class Actinopteri; order Acanthuriformes; family Acanthuridae; genus Acanthurus; species Acanthurus lineatus. The sequence goes on along the minus strand of JAPZDV010000004.1, from coordinate 13,575,983 downwards.
GTCATTTAAGGATTGGTGATATGGCCCAAATCTGCTATTAAGGTAAATGTAGTTTTATTTTGAAGTAACAGTACATATCACAATGCAATAATTTGTCTGCTTTTATATAAGGTTATAGTTAAGCTATGTTAGCGTGTGGTGGCTAACTTTGATCTTCCCAGAAACTTTTCAGAAAAATTTAATTAAGAAAATGACTCAAAAAAGATTCAAAACAAGCACAGTTTCATTCTTCTTCTCCATGTTTTCTTGTCAATCTGCAATTCTACATTACTGCCAACAACCTAATATGGTAACCAGTTTTGCTGCCAAATTAGGAAGAAAGTTGGATCTTTCAAGATGGCAAGATTACAAGGGAACCACACCCTAATGTGCTACGTTAGTCTGCCCAGAGTATAAAACAGAGAGGCCGAGGCAATGATCTTCAACTGTTGGCCAACGGGCCTCATCCAGCCTGCAAGATATTAACTCATTTAGCAAATGCATGCATTTAAAGAAACTCACCATCGAAAGAGGCTCAATCCATCTTTAGAGTGATGTTGATTACTTTGTCGACCCCTGGAAAGAAAACAAAAAATCCATAATTCTTAGTTAGCCCGTTGTACAGAATTGGATTATTCTCCACCTCCATCCTTCCCACTATATGGACCCACCATCCAACAGCTCAGCTCTCAGGCTGTTCATTTCTTACAGATAGCAGCAGCATGCTAGCCAACTATGGGAGTTAGCTCCTGAAGAATCACCAAGCCTCTCTTGCATATGCAAGAGGCATTGCGTGGTTTTAATTTCAATGACTATTGCTGTATTGAGTCTCAATCTTAGTATTTTTGACTGCTTCCCAGGATCCAGAGGAGAAATTCTGGTTGAGACAAAGACTCATTCATTTGTATTTAAAATGTGGGCTTTGTATTGAGCCTAACTGCCCTCTTGGCAGGGGTCTAAGGGTATTTTCTTGTAAGTATCTAATTAGAAAAAAAAGGATTTGCCAATTTTTCTTTCACACTGATTATACAAAAATAACATAATTTCTTTTTCGCGGAGGTACAACTCTAAAAACAATAAGTTCTGTCCCTTTAGAGAAAAATGTTGGCCCTCAGACAAATGTAGCTGAGGACCCCTGCATGAAGGGAAACTCCCTTATAATTTTTAGAATTACACAGAGTCAAATTAAGTGCACATGCTAAAGACTGTAATAAGCTTTTTAATCGAGTATGACCTTTCCTGTGTGGGTGTTTTTTTGTCTGCTTGAAAAAGAACAGAGGAACAGATGGAGAGAAAAAGAGGAAGAAGGAAGAAGTAATTCTGTTCTGTATCCCCCTACCCTGTTGCCCTGTGGCGAAGACATGGTCTGGAGGAGTTTCTCCATTAGTACGCGCTGACCTAATGTAATAAACATCCAGGGCTGATTCCTCCCAGACCATGGGTACTTTATCACAGATGATAAACCCTGTTCTGGTAGGGCTCGGGGGGAGGTGGGTGGGGGGTGGGGTGTGGGGGGTGGGAGATGCTTAGAGGGTGAGCACAGCCATTACAAAGGGCAGAGACGGACTGTCATGCTTTTGCGTCAACCTCAAACCCTTCGTCGTCTCTCTCTCTCTCTCTCTGTCTCTCTCTCCCTCTCTCTCTCTCTCTGTCTGCATTCTGCTTCAGTTGTCAGGAAAATTGGCAAGCAGTGGGAAACGAAAAAAAAAGAAAGAACGGATCAAGTTGAGCAAGCTCCTAACTCAGAGGCCATGTTCAGGCATTGAAAGAGAAAAAGTGAAGGTCCTCCCACATGGCAAAACAAGTGAAGAGAAAAAAAAAATAGAAGCAGAAACAGACGGGCTATTTTTAGACCAGCCTTTACATCTGTGAATATTTTATACCTCAACAAAAAAAAAAAAGTTGTCAGTTTTGAAGTACTGAGATCAACATCTGAGCGTTCGTAACCATATAAGGACTCATGAAAGATGATCGGGGCATAGATGAGTTTTCTCTGTGGCAAGGAGTTAAATTTCCCTTTAAAACATCACAGAACTTCAGCAGATTTTTGCTCAACTGGAGCTCAAGTATCAGGAATGAGAGTATAAACTGAGTATAAACTGAACAAACCGAGTAAACTGTTCCTTACATGAATGCTAAATGAGCTGTTAGCCATTATCGTACTGCTCATCTCTCCATTGTTGCTCTCACTTTATGAAGTGAAGGTGCGATACAAAATGTGTGGTATCTGTCAGGGAAAAGGAAGGTGTTTATCTTACAAGAGATTTTGCCAGTATGAGAACAAGAAGAGGTAAAAAAAAAAAAAAAGGTTTGAACTCACAAACCTGAGGCACAGTCTGAACTTTACACACATACACACACAGACTTGCACTCACACATCCTTTGAGCACTGTATCAATAAAAAACACTCTGCCTTGTGTTACTAAAGCCTGACCCTTAGTCCTGTAAAAACCATCCAGGTGGGCTCAGTATAAAAGCAAAGGAGGATTTTGTGTCTCGCTGTTGCTACAGCAACACTAAGCTTTAGTGATTAATATACCTCCCACAGAGTGCTCTCATTTATCAGACAGCTAGTGAGAACCGTGGGAACCTCTGCAATTTGGTCAAGTGCTGGGCTCCTATTAGTGTTTTCTCGCTCTTACTGAGTTAACTTACCCTAAATCTGCTCTCAAGAAAAATAAATATACACCTTTTTGGCTGTGTCAGTTTGTAACTGTGTGATTGTGCCGTCATTCTTGCAGCTTTGTTGCATTGCTCCGAGTTAATTTATCCTAAAACAATGCATTGGGAAAATGATGCAAAACCATCCTGAGGCAAAGGTGATCTGATTCGGTGGGATTGTCAAAGTCTTTAAAACTCGGATTGCACGAACAGCATCGCCGTTCTGCAGAGCGAAGCCTCAGTGAAATGGAAAACCACTTTTGGAGGTCTGCTTGTGATCCAGCTGACATCTGCTGACAAAGAGACCGGAGCTGACAGTGGACTTCCACACATTACACACCAACACTCACTGATGGAAGCTGATAAACGCCCAGGAGTTTCCCCTCAGTTCTAGCTGTCAAAAGGGAACAGTTGTGGTTTGTGTTATTTATGGCGAGAGCTGGGGTGGGTAATAAGAGGAGGACGGTGCCAGGTAATACATTGCGGTGAACCCATTAGAAGCCATCGGTAACTGATTGTCTGATGGTGGGGAGGGGGGCAATGCCCTGGAAGAGTTCACTCCCAATGGGATTGGCTGAGTTTTCTCTATCCCCTTGTGCTTGTGCTTGCAGTTGTGTGTGTGTGTGTGTGTGTGTGTGTGTGTGTAGCCAACAATGCTTAAGCAAAGGATAGCCTTGGACTTTTGATCCTTCAAACACACAGCCAGTTGACAGGAAGAGAGATTAGGGGGTGAGAGATATAATTAAAAGGCTTGCTATGGATGCAAAAAGTGATGGAACAAAGGATGTTCAGGTTTGTTGATTCATTGACTGTTTTTTTTTTGGAATCAGAGGGTGCGTGTGTGTCTTTGCATGTGTGTGCGGGCGTGGGGATTTGTTGGCCCTGAAAGGATAATGCAATCAAGTAACATAATCTCTGATTAAAAGTTCTCTGAAAAGTTACTCTGTGCCTTTGCATGCAAATACAGACAAACAGACACTTTAATCCTGAGAAAATTAAGCAAAAACTCATTCATCACTTGCACAATTTGTGCAAAATTAAGGAAATAGCCTTATAGTTACCAAAACATGGAGAAATTTTATAAACAGCCAAAATATGGAAAAGGCATTACAAATACATTTACTGCATACTGTAACTTACTTATTTACTTATTTACTACCTACAAAAGTACTACTGAAGTATTGTAAGCTAGTTAGCAGCCTGTGAAAGATGTCATGCAGGTTATTCACATTTAGTAATGGCAGCTGAACTGACACCCAAATTATACACAGATAAGCCATAATTAGTCTTTCTTTCACATGTAAAACATTAGCTAGAAAGCAGCTTCAGTGGTTTCGACACATGCAGCGATCTGCTGAGCTGTTGTAGCATTCCTATGTTTCATGGTCAGTAAAACAACTTAATGATTTTGTTCAGGTGCAAGAGCAGCAATTAGTTTGCTTACATGGATTATATAATATACATACATGGATTTCTGTTTGTTTAGGAACTGGAAGCTAGCTGAACTTTATTTAGTAAACTTCACAAAATGCTCAAGTTATTCCTCTGGTGCGTCTTATGCAGAGCAGCTTTAGGTACAGTACCCTGACTCAATTATTATTGGTACCCAATAACCAGTCAGGTTTGTTATGGAGGTATACATGAGTGCAAACACAGCTGTATAAAATCACATAAAAAGCACAGTTCAATTTTTTTTTTAGAATAATTAGTGATTATTTTTGTTTAAGTTCACCATTAAACTACCACCAGTACCAGAACCTGGAATGATGGGCAGGTGTTTATTTGTGCTTTAAAACATTTGGCCATAAAACAATCAGAAATATTGTTTCATTTATCTGAGTCTCAGTAATCTCTGGCCTTCATTCACTCTATAGCTTGCTCAGTAACATTTCCTCTTTCTCTCTCTTTTGTTCAAAGGAATTTTTTATGTTTTGTTTATGTGTGTTTACAACAACTGCCTGTCTCTGCATATTTTTGCTGAAAGAAGTTGTGTTTCTCCTCCTGAATAGAAATTTAGGCTCTTTTTGGTGTATTAATCGCTAACTGATGTTTTTGTACTTTTCATCACTTCTACACTGCTTGCATGCTAACATATTTTCCTTTAACAATAGGATGGAAATTATGTGCCATTTCATAGAAAAAGTCCGGTTATACTAAAAAAAAACCATCTCATATACTGTTTTTATGCAGCAGCCAGTGACTCAGATAAGACTATCACTAATAATAATACTAAGATAACATCAATCAAGACAGCAAAATGCCCAAGTTATGCAAAATTACTGCTTAACCAGGTAGTTGATCACCAAAATGGAGTTGTCATTGTTTTGTTGTCCTTAAAAGGTTCATTGCAGCAAGTATTCTTCTGCATGGAGTTTTGAAAAGTGTTGTGTCCACTTTTGGCTCGCCATAGCTTCAGATCACTGTAACTCGAGCAGGCTGCTGAGGCTACATAGTCTCTCTCACTCTGTGCTCTAAAGAGGCACTCTAAGGAAATTCTATTTGGCAGTGATTGATTTAATGTGAATTGGTTCTCGATGTAATTCGGTTTATTCCCCCACAGAACACAGTATGGTGCCCATCCCTACAAATTTGCAGAGGTTATTTGTCATTTAAGGTATTTTTGGGTTACATTAAGTCCTAATTTAATCATTTCATAAGAGAGAAAACATTTTGACAGCAGTAGTAAATTGTTATTAAATTGTTTTTGCATTATATTCACTCTGTTAATACATCTGACAGTCTAAAAGCATGTTATTACTATTATTTACATTATCTTAATAAAGCCTGACAGTGTAATAACATGTTATTAGTAGTCTGCCATGTCCTTTGTGCTATATGCACTAACACACATGCACATGCACACACACGTACACTCACGAACAATAGGTCAGAATGTCATAACAAACTTTGCATTGAAAGTCACATTATCAACCAAATGACACTTCATCAAAACAATCGTAAACATTTATAAATTTAATTTCTGCTCTAGTTAGAGTGTAAACATTATGACATTGTTATGACAGCTTCATGCACGCCCCTTTTTAATCAAATAATATCCCAAGGCTCCAGTGCTGAAGCTGAAGGCCAGAATTTTTTTCTGCGATTCTAACTAATCTGTCTCCTTGCTGAGAGAGCTGGGTGCACTTCCTGCTGATGCATTTGCATTTTCATACATCTTCTGACAAATCCTGGGGGATACAGGCCATTAGGAACCTGGGCTAAAGGTAGCCACTATACATGAATGCTAAATGAGCTGTTAAATAAAATCACCCTCCTCGTATTTCCTATCTGGGGAGCTTGGCAAGTCCTGTCCTACTGCTAGCAAAGACATATTGTTACAAATGTATGTGAGGGCTACATTTATCTTTCTTTTTGCAGAGTTGAGGAGGCACTGTTGTCTATGTTGCATCCTATGACCAGTATACATTAAACAATTATAATGTACATGTGTTAAGTGAGGACATTAGTTCTTATACAACCTTTTTCTGCATCACAAACTACAATTTTTATGTGAAGAATTCATGAATATTTTGATCTTGAATGGATGGCCAAAGCATCAGAGGATATCTAGCACGGCCCATTGCTCATTTACCATTTATGTGTTTTTTTAAAGTGTGTATATATATATATGAAAGAAACATTGATTTAGATACGCTCATTACTTTTTTAAAAGATACATTCACTTGAAAAAAAAAACACAGACTCTCTGGCAACATGAAACTCCAGTGAATCTCTGAATCATCGCACAAACTTCTAAATAAAACACAAATAAATGTGCTTTAGCTTTGATGAAACCCTGAGCGCTTTACATGTCAAAGAAAAAAAAAATTATGTGGCTGCCTTTTGTTTTCTTTGTGTTGCTGAGCATCAATAATTAAAGGTTTGTGAAAATGACCTTTGGTGTGATTAGCCTTCTTCAGTGCTGATGCTATCTCAAGTGACGTTCCCTCAGAGCTCTTCTCTGCTTTAAAAGACGTTCTGGAATTTGAAAGTGTACATTCAGACTTACTTGGCCTTGAACTTAATACTTGCTCTCTCTCTCTCTCCCTCCCTCTCTCTGTCTCTCTACGTCTTCCCATCTAACAACACATCAAAGTGAGGCTGTTAAAGCCTGTGGTGAGCGCTCCAGAGGCCCAGCAAAGTCCACATCCACTGAGGTGTCTGCCTGGGAGAGAAGTTTAGAGAATCACCAGGACTTTCAGCAACTTAAAATCTTGTAAAAGTGGGATTATGATTTCTGATTCCCTTTTATATCCTTGAGTCAGACAGAGCTGTTGGCCTAATACCAATCAAAACAACCAATTGTTGAGTTGACGGATAACTCCGTTCTCCAGGCAGTAACACAGCCGACTAAAGGAAACTGGATTTGACAGAATTTTTTTTTAACAGAACAAAGCTGTTCAGATATTGTTAGTCTGAAGGTTGATAGTATCCAGGTTTATATCATTATATTTGTCAAGAAGGTTGATAAAATATTTTTCCATCAAATTGATAGCTTGTCTTTTTTACCGATGAACACACACACACACACACACACATTAACACATTCTGCACTGCAGAGCTGTGTATTGAGAGGTCTGCAATGCTCTGAAACCTAAACCAAAAAAAAAGAAATCTATCATTATTTTTTTTTCCTCCAAAACCTGCTAAGAAAATGTCACACTTATCTCTGCTTGCAGTGATTCAAAATCCACTTTTAGGGAAGAAACCTCAAGACAACTGCATTTTAATATTGCAGAAGAGTTGCAAGTAAGAAGGCATCAGAACATGGTTTCAGAAAACATATGAAGATGGAAAGCAGTTTATACATACAAGTGCAAGACTAATTATGAATGGGTTTACCCATGTATAAACTTATGCAGGATATGTTATACTTTCAATTACAAGTATGTTGGCTATTATTATGCAGTGCACATTGCACTAAAACAGTTACATTTTTTGAATTTTAATCATTGTAATTGTCTTGACACTGTGAATATAAAAACATATAGGGGTAAAACAAGAGAAACAAGGGGGTTATTAGAGCCCTCATGTGTGCCTTGAGGCTTGCATAATTTCATTCTCGTTTGAAATATTCTGTTAATTGTGTTTCATAAGCATCACTGTGCCAACTACATACTGGCAAGAGACAAAAGGAGATATGATATATTCCCCATAACATTCATTTTCTGTTTATGACACGTTTGATACATGGAAAGCTTAATCATGTGGAAACAAAAGAGCACCTATGGCCGTATCAATGTGTACGGTAGCAACTGTATTACAAAACAATGGTTTGACATTTGATGGTAGAAGAAACTCTGCTCATTACCAAAGAAGAAACTTTTAACATTTAACATTTGAAAAAAACAGAATATCTAACACTGTCTTTTATATGTTCTAAAAACCTTTTACTTGCTGACCTGCACATATCAAGTTGTTTTGCTGCATTTCTGAGGAAAAACATCAGTCAGTTGACGGCATCTGCCCGCATCTTTAAAAGAACCAAAATAGCCAAAAACATTTCTAAAAATCTTCAAAATGCCTCTCAGACCTTAAAAAAAGCCCCGGGGAATGGATTATATTTTTAGTAATATGAGATAGGCCCTATGTTTTCCTCTTATTTTTATTCTGAGAAGCAACAAAAGGTAAATTATCTCAAAGATTTCAAGAGCTGCTCATACATTTTTCATGCGGTTATCTTGGGCTCACGTCTTGATGCTGCGGGCGCTGCTCTTGTAGTGACCAGTGGCAGCTTTTTTTATTGTCTGTCCGAGTTTTTCATGGCTGGGTTTCGTTTTTGTGTTTTTGATGATTTGCGGCTGCTGTAAGATAAGCTTCCCCTCACAGGGATAATAATAGTAGAGTGAAGTGAAACAGTATCTTGTTACATTAACATTTCAATACTATTATCACAGATAAATAAATTATTTGATGTAATGACGTGTGATGTAATGGAAAAAGAATTTCCATCAGACAAAACGTAATTATATACAAATAAAATAGCATTCAATTTACATAAAAAGTCAAGCTCTGCTCTTGCCTTCTGAAGTTTTAACAAGCAAAAATGCCACTTTTTTCTCAAAATAACAGCTTAGTTTTCTCTTCAGCTCAATATAAAAGCAATTCTGTGTGTTGAAAACAAAAATCACTTTGAGAAAAAGTGGTGCAAATTTATAAAAATAAAAACAGCATGTGAAAAAACATCCTAGAATGAGCCAAGAGGCAATTCTTCACCCGAAGACCCTGGTCCTAACCTTCATGAAGATGCTGAATAGATAAAAAACAGGAAAAATGTCATGGAAAATATATCACTGAACAGTTTGCCAAAAGAAGTAGAATAAAATATAATCTCAACTCAATAATTCACTACATAGTACATTTCATAAGGAAAGAATATCACTCCTGAAGCTCCTCAGCTGAAAATGTAATCTTTAGTTATTTATCTATTTATTTATTTATTTATTTATTTATGATGGATGCTCTCATCTTACTCTTAATGAAGACAGACGGATTCATTTATTTGCATAATTTATTTCCTATATTAATTTGTTATTCATAGGATACAGCAAATTGGCAGGAGTGTTTCCTCCGCGCTCTTCTTCAGATATCAGCACTTATAGCTCAAGAGCTGCAGATGTGTTTCACTTTGTGACTGAAATGGCACTTTTTATTTTAATTTCTATGAAACTGGCAGGTCTGTCGCTGAATTTGTCCACGACTACCAGTGATTTTACTGGTAGATAAATAAAAATGTGAAATGCCTGTTTTTAGATGCTTCCAAGCTATCAGTTTAATGACCACTGAGATACATTTCTATCATTTTGTATCATAACAATTCAGAGTATATGAGGCTCAGCCAAGGATTTCCCTGTCTTTGATTCCAGGGATTGGAAGGACGGAAATTATAGCTTTTATAAAAAAAAAAAAAATGACTGGAGATGTGCTTGTTGTGACTCAGAGGAAATGATTTTGTCCAGTGTGTCAGCCTTCACGACTAAATCACTGTTGCACAGACAAAAACGAGTTCATGAGTTTATATTTACAAAAAATTGTTTGGTTTCTTTTGAAAGGATTTACTGAAGGAATGAGGTTAAAATAAAAATCTATTGGATTTTGCTTTTCACAAGGTGGCTAAGGTAGTCTTACCGTTGTATTCTTCCACCAGTCAAACGTAATATATACTGTAGGCACTGATGACTTTAAAGATATTTAATGAAATGTATTAAGTTTTTGTTTTGGTAAAATTATGGTTGACTATGATAACATGTATGACTCAAGTTAATGGTTGCAAAAGACTACATTTTTTTACAAAACATGTTTTTTGCCCTGATCAGGTGAAAAAAAAGTTTGACAACAAAATCATACAGTGCAAAAAATTCAAATAAATAAGGGGAAAAAACCCTCTCCTTTAATTGGATCTGTTATTTAAGTGTTGTTATAAATGTTCACAACAAATCCTTCATACAATTCTGAAAAGGCTCTACATATTTAGTTATATATTTATTTATTCATTAGCCTTTTCCCTCTGTTATGCAGATAAATACCCTCACCATGTAATAAAAATAAATAAATAAATAGTAAAACAGAATGATATCCAGGTACAGTAGGCAGGTGCCCATCTTTTCACACAGTGGTAATACTTCACTTCATCCACATCAGAGCGCTGCCTCAGGGGACGCGGTTGGGAAACACAGACAAAGCCTGTGTAGTTGTGGTAGTGATGGGTAGAAAGAACCTCAAACTGAAAACATCAATCATGGCTTGTTTTTTCTTCACCAACATGAAGCTGTAAACCACAATTTTTAACCCTGTAATGAGACTTAAGCAGTGTAGATAAAAATACCATTCTCTGATTGCATTTGAGTTTTAATAAATAATTTCACCACCAATTTACAGCACTACCATTTCACCACTAATTTTTTAAAAATAGTTTTATTATTATATGTTATTATTATTATTATTATCACAGAAAACTGTCATAGTTTATATTTGACTTTTTGTAAGCAAAGTGTTTTGTGGCTCTTACATATTTTTGACGTGTGAATTTGTGATCAGGGTTTTTTAATTTCCTACTTTCCTACTAGTGAACAACGAACAATAAAAGTCTTTAGTCTGATGGAGTCTGATGAAGGGTAAAACTTACACTGTGACCTTTGAATAAATAGTCATCATAGTTTTTTTGTTGTGTCTGATTCTTTTCTTGTTTTGCACATTATTCGATTCCTGTAGAAACAAGAATCTGTATATATTTTATAACGTAGAAACACACAGGCCATTCTCCACTAAAAAACATTATAATTGCAATCACAATTAAGTAGTTCCGTTAATGGTACAGTCCTATTTAATGTTGTGTAATCCTTCATAAGCAGCAGCTGGCAGGTTCTGTAAATCTAACAAATGATACGTTTACATTCTGCTGCAGAAGATCGATGCCTATAAACTGGACTATAAACCTGGTTACAAACCTGGCTCAGGTTCGTAACAACAGAGGGCGTCTGCACACATAAAGTCCAATGTCAAATAAAACCAAAGCTAAGCTAAAGTTTCTTTGTTCTTCACACACACAAAAAACGGCAAGTCTGACATATACAGCAAACGGGAGGCTTGTTAAGAATTTCATCCAACGTTTTATTTGCAAACAATGTCAGAAAGCTAGACTTTTAATGAAAATCCTATCAAGCCATCAGTGCTGTATTAATATTTCAAATTCCTTCTTTTTTGGACATTTAAGTTCTTTTACTTAACATTATCACGTAATCCTTTATCCCTGCACTGACCAAAGCGAAAAATCTGTGCCGACGCTCTCAAAGATTCGAAGTGAATAAGGGCTTTTGTTTCTGCCTTAGATTTCCATCCACGTCCCATTCAGAGCAATGAACATCATCAGCACAGTTTCAAGGATAATTGTTTCATATAGTCATCTCTGACTACTGGTTATACAGACCAGTGGTTTAATATCTAATCAATCTGAATGAATTATGAGCTTCTGTCAGCTCTATTACAAATACAGACTTGACCATTACATTTTTAATTAACCCCAAGTACAACATATTGGAGAGCTGTCCCAGATGTCACCATGTATAACTCTGAGTAATAGAATGAAATGGCTTCACATATTTCACGTGGTGAATTTGAAATCATATTGGAGAGTGAATGTCTTTGGCCAGACGAGAGCAGAGTTTGTACTACTTATCAAGTGATTAAGGCAATCTCTTTATTCTACTCTAGTTTCCATGGAGACGTGGCTTGATTTGACGAGCACAATGTGTGAATGTGTGTGTGTGTGTGTACAAGAATATGTTTGTATGTGTGTATGCTTGTGTATGCATGGGTGTGTGTGTGTGTGTTCTTTAATTTTGCACAACCGTCTAAAGCAGAAAAGAGATACAGCTGAAAGTAAAACCCCAGAAGCTTTTTTTTTTCCTGTGTAAAATGTGCTTCCTTCTTTTTCTCAAGTCACGATTCCAGCAAACACTTTTGGAAGGATCCCTGAGGGCCGTACCTAACCCACACCTACACATACCTAAACCCCAGATCTGTTTTGTGTTTCCACTGCAGATGGTGCTCTTAAATATAGGCGGTGCTGTTAGCAGGGCTTCAGGGCTAACGGTCAAAGAGACAAGACTTTTTCCTGATCTTGAGTAGCTGCAGAATTTTATTAACTGACACTCTATGACTCATAATGACCATTTACTGCCAGAGAGAAAACTAACTTTTAACCTTTTCATCTGCTCCGCTCACATTTACCATCGCTCTCACTTAGAAAAAACACTCCCTTTATGCACACCATTTATGTACACACACACACACACACACACACACACACACACACACACATAATAGGACTGTGTAAGGCTTCTTTCATAACAAAATGAACACAAAATTGAGGTGGAGGTTTTCATTGGTTCGCCAGGACCCTCAACGAGACCTCAATCTGGGACCCAACAGGTTATATTTCTTGCTTTTTTTTTTAAATCAATATGCATTATAATATAAAACAACATATAGAAGCCAACAAAAATATGCAGCATAACCAACTTTATAATAGATTTTAAATAAAGGGAGCCATAAATATACTCTTGCAATAGCTGCCGTGCCTGTCTCTGTGCTTGGCCAATAGGAGAAGCTGAAACCTTCGGTGTAGTGGATGGTAAACAAATAGTGCTATCCTTTTTTAATTGTGTCAGGAGCAACAGCGTGGATGTCTGTAAACTATACAGTTTGTGGGCTCCAAATCTTAATCTACCTTGGGCCCTGAATGTGCCTGAGCCGGCCCTGCTGACAGCGCTGAATCAGCATTGAATCCCATCAGCACAAACACTCTGTGGAGCACTGGGACTTTTTTTTATAATTGAACTTTGAGCAAGACAAAAATACTTTAATATTTCCTGACTATGTGGAAATGTAATATTTTTTAAATCACACTTGATGAAGAAAGGAATGAAAACCTCAGTCTCGAAGGGAAAAATTCAGACTCATGGAGGCTGATATTGGAGTTTAGTGTAGTGCTGAGTTAAAAAGTCAAATTATTGTTTGTTCATTGAACAGCCAAAACCCTGGTCATATCATTCATGGCATGCAAGTCTATCATTTCAAATAAATAAAACAGTGGTTTATTTCTAAGTTTTCAAAACAGCTGCAGCAGAGTTAAAGACTCCTGACAGTGGCTATGTGAGTCTACCAATACCAAGTTATAGCTCTGATTGCTGAAAGGATGTCTGTGTGGAAACAATCTGACGTGTTGCAGCTCAAGTATGTTGATTAACTGACTGAGGTTCTAAACATGAGACAGACGGGTTCGATTCATTTCAGAACATCTGCGGTCCTTTTTGTTTCATGCATGAATATTTGGACCTTAGAGGACCTTGAAATGTAGGACACTGACTTTTTTGTGTGTTTCTTCTCAGTATTTAGTTATCATAATAAGGAGAAAAGCTTTGAAAAAAGAGCAGAATGGTTTCGTTGGTACCTTATAGAACTTTGACAGTGGGAACACTAAAATAATGATTCAAATGTTTAACAAACTGAAATGAAAAAAAAAAACCTGACTGCTTCGTGAAAATGTAGCCTGTGAGACTTTAGGATCCTAGTAACCATGGAAACCAGACGTATAAAGAAAAAAAAAAACAAATCTATATGTATTTAATGTTTAAAGGCAGCAGCACTAAGATAGAAGAGTTTAGTCAACTATTTACCAAAAACACAGTAATTGATCGAAACTGAACACAATCTGAATCAGCTACCCGATGCAACTGGCCCAGGGGCGATATACAGCGTCTGGAAGGCCAGATGTGATTTTAAATGATGGAGGTTTTCAGCGCTACACAGACAAAAAACAACTTGGACGGCTGCAGGGAGGACAGTTTCACCCGAGGCGAGTCTTGTTTGATGAATAATGCAGTTGTCTATGATCAACAAAATCGCAGGAATCCTTACAGCACATGTTTGCACACGTTTCTCATATTTGTTGTTTATATACAGGGCTGCGTCTAAAATGTGTGCAAACTGTTGTGCATAACTATTTTTACTTTGGTTGAACCAAAACACTTGAAGCATTTTTATCCAGCTCAATGCCATAGAAACCTAGAGTCCCCAACATAAAAAGAGATAATAAACACCTATGTGACAGTATCAGCAAACACTGATTATTGTCGGTCTCAAAAGAAAAGATTTATTGCAAAGCTGCTGTAAATAATATTGAAAGAGGTTTTTAGGGAAAAGGTGTTATTAATATTAGTTGTGGCAAATACTTTTTTTAAATAAGTTAAGTTTTTAGTTTATTTCATTATCTAAACTTAACCAGAAATAATCTAATTTTTTGCGGTTAATAAAAGGCCATTAGAACACAGCAATACAGACCCTCTCTCTCTCTCTCTCTCTTTCAAACTCACACACACAAACATATTGTGAAAGCGCACACATGCACCAACTTGGCGAAAAGACTGTGAGAGAAAGAGGCTTTGGGGACTGCCTGAGGAGCTACTAAATTCGCCTGATCCTAATTGCACTGTCCTGCTGGGGAGAAAATGCACATCATTATAGCCATTAGTTATAATCATAGCCGATTAAGGCCAGAGCTAGCATGCACATGGGCCAGCCTGTATCAGCTAACATGGGCTCGTGCACTGGAGCTGCTCATTCAATCATTGTCACCATGTGACGAGCAGCAGTTTCTTGGCAACTTTCAGTGCTTCCTGTTCTCTGATGCTTTCTGGCTTCCAGTCAGTGGTCATAATGATACGGTTTGTCACCACTGAATAAAGGCAGTTCAGAGTTCATGAGGCTCAGTGATGGGAGCTCTTTTTTTCCTCGGATGTTGTATCTCTTTTATTTTGCATATTGGACAAGGAAGTGGCAGACAGTATGCATGTAAGGTGTTGTATTTGGTGGTCAAAGACTCAATCAGTATTGTGCGAATTCCAATGAGAGGTGTTGAAATGTAACAGACGTTCATTTGTATGATAAGGTTCTACAGCTGAGGATCAGAGGCAGCATATCAACCTTAAAAAACATGTGACTTTTGCCACTTTATCTGGGCAGTGACCACATGCTTTGATTTCTTTGCTCCCATGTGGTATTGCATTGCAGGGTGCAGGAATGGTATTGTTTCATGGAACAAAGTGATTTATGACAAAGGATGATTGATGAACAGTTGCTACATGTCGCAGATAAGTGACCATGTATGATGGATAGAGACAAAGCTGAGCTGAATTTCAAAAGCTTACAATTCTCCTAAAGATCGAAGCTATGTGACTTAAACTTACGTCCATACTGATGGATGCATCTAAAATAGATTTTTTTTGGTTTCCTCCCCTTTATTGTGGTCAGGTGTTATCTGCAAAAATCACATGCCAGCTTTAGTTGGCACAAGAGAGCCTAGACTAATCCTCTGAGCACATCCTTCCTCCCTAGTACATCTGTTACACTCTTCTCTCAGGGCGTACACACACTGCAGCAACAGAGCAGTATGGGTCATCTGCAGTTCAGTCTGCAATTAACTCTATGCAATTAATTGCCGATTTCAGAAGAATAAACTGTTCTGGAAAATAAGACACTGTGGAATTTGCAAGGCTATGGTTTGATTGGCTTTCATGGTAGCTTAGGCTGAAACGGGTTATGCATAATGGCTAACACTTTGCATTAGTATGCCATTAGGTCTCCCTTTGCATATGGGGATGAGTATGCATTTGGCAGAAATATGTAATCAAATACACCCCGTGTGTTTAAATTACTGCAGAATAAAAGGGCTCTAATTGTATTATTTGTCCAGGTTGCCCATTAGTTGTTCTTGACTCTAATACAAATTAATTTAGCCTTTAGCGCTCGGAGGAAGACTTAGCTGTTCAGTATGCATTGCCCACTCAATTTCTACAGTTTGTGTACAAGCACAGGTCAAATTGTGGGTCAATTACAACGTCCAGTGTCCAAGTGTTATAAACCCTGGGTGAGCCAAGGTTTCATCTCAAGAGGCACAGGGGAGATGGGAAATAGGGAGATGAGTGTCACAGTCAGGGCTGCAATCGGGAAAAGAGAATTAAGCTTCTTTTGTCTATTGGATGGAAAAGACTTTGAGACAGAGCCATCTCTTTACAATTAGCTCAAGGTCCGGCCTTTTTACCAGAAGAACAAAGGACACTGTTGATTAATTTAGACAGAAAAGAGTTTGGGGCCTATGAACCATTTTACAAATGACATGGAGGAAACTAATCACAGAAAATCCAGCAGCGTCGAAGACAAGGGGATAGAAATGACAGGCTAATTAGTTTGGTTCCAGCCTGGTTCAGGATAGAAAGTACTGATGCTGTGCTGTGAACCAGGGTGTAATGATGAGAGAGCTGGAGTGTGTGGTCCACAGACCCAGAAGTTTAGGAAGACGTGGGAGGAAAAGCAGCCGAGCTCTCCCCCATGACTTGGCAATGTTTGTTTCACCATCTGATATTTGACATAATGAGCAGAAGTATGTGTGTGTGTGTGTGTTCATTTGTGCATGTGTGCTCAAGCTAGTAATATCTAGTCGGCACAGATTGGGAAAGTGGTAATAAATGGGGACAAAAAAAAAAGAAACTGAGCACTCCGTCTGGTGCTAGGCACTACAACTTTCCCTGTCAACAATCCCTAATCACTGGAGACAGGCCCTATTAAAGGACACAGACTGAGATGTCCAGCCTTCACCGGGGCCCCCTCTGAGTGCAAATCATTACTCTTCCTGTGTTAAATAAAGAGATAGCTGTGCCCCTTCTCTCTTGTCAGCGCAAGTCATTAGCCAGTGTAAATATGTAATGCTGTGACATTTAGGCTGACAGATTGGGCCTAATGTAAAAAATATTAAACTTGGGTAATTAGCTAGAGGAGAAATATGGGGAAATTTAAATGAAAATAATCAAAATAAACTCATGTTTTCCTGTTCAAAAGGACAGGAAACAGAACCCAAATCAATTTAACACTAACCTTAAGCAATGAGCGTCTCTTTAATGAATTTGTGTTAACTTTCTGTGATGTATAATCGAATCCACGAAAGGTCAAACAGGATTCAGATAAAGTATTAATTTCTAAGAGTATGGTCCAGAAAATATTTATTAATATTAACTAGAGTTTTTTTCAGAATCACATCTTTTGCAACAGTTTAATTAGTTTGTTGCCTATTCATAGAGAGTAAATAGGTTTTTATGTATTTGCTAACACACGCTGACACAGACACTCTTTGCTGCATTCACTGTGTGCTGCTTTTCTTAACATTTTAGTTTTAAATTGGTGGCATCACTTTTTAGAGATTATTATATACCAACTGCTAGATCACTGAGGTTTTGCTGCCATTCAGGTCAAACACAAATGACAGCTGACCACCCCAATCATTATTTCATACTTAAAAAGGTGTCAATCTCAACCAGTTCATTAAAAACTAAACTCGTGACTTTCGGTGTTTAGGGCAGAAGTGAAACACAGCTTTAGTATTTGTTGTGCATATCATGGATGTAAGCAGAGTTTTTTTTTATGGCAGAGAAAATGGTGTGTTTTCTCTCAGACATATTGCACCGTGTTTTAAATTTGCACAACAGAGAGAAGAGAAACAGCAGGAAACTAAGCTAGATAAAAAAATGTTTTGATTGCTTTTCCAAACTTCTCGTTAAACTGGGATTTAAAGATCTAGTAATCAGTCATTCAGGGTGTATCACACATACCCCTCACGGCTTCACAGCATACTGCCGATGGCATGCAATTGTGCAAAAGGAGAGGCTGAAAGGAAAATGGAAAAAATATTTCCTGTCTCCGATTTAATAATCAAGGAAAAATACAGGGCTGACTATTTCTTTTCAGTGACACACCCTCATTGTACAATGAGGAATCTTTCTTGTAAGGGCTCGACACACTGCAGCCTAAAAAAGAAAATGTAATCAAAGCAGAAGTGTTGCACGTAAACAACACTGATTCATGTTAAACAAGGTATAATTTGTCAGCTGCAGCTGGAGGAAAAAATTTTCAATTTGTAAACGCAAACACAGACAGATTCTGACATAAAATAATACCAAGTTAAAATATAAAAACATATGTGATTGCATGTTTATGATTTATAATAAATAGCATTTCCTAAGGAACAACATAAGTTTTTTTTTAACCTTTGTCAATACCAGCAGGAGCCAGTTTTCTCCTCTTTCTCTTAAGTCTTCCATTTAATCTAGAAGAGCTTTTACTTCAGGTTAATGTGTGCTGTTGAATGTGAGAGCTTATTGGGTTGTGTGTAAGTGGATTTGGCTGCGACGATGACCAAAGCTCAGCGCTGGAGACCTCTCAGACAACACATTTGAGGCCTGAGAAAGCCAGCCTCGAACGCCTGTCAACTTAAAAGCCATTAAAAACAAACAGCATAGAGAGAGATGCAGGGTAAATATTGACTTGCACTTTACCCAGGGGGGATGATGGAGGGGGAGGAAGAAGAGAAATACTGAAGGACTCTAAGGAGCAGAGAAACAGGTGGTTTCCACCACCTGAAATACTTTGTTGGGTTGTAAAACAGAGACTTATGGAGGAAAACAGTAATGATACAGTAGTTCACCCTCTGAAAACAACCTGGAAACCCCATAGTCATTACAGCTTGTGGTAAAAGCAACTCTTGTGCATTGTAGTCCAGAGGATTTAGTCTATTTCATTACTGAGACACTTAACCATCCCACACCATATCTGCTCCTGCCCTCACTCCATCCATCATATCCTTTATTGTTAGCTTAGCAGGATAAGCAATTTAGAAGGACAAAAAGGGCAGCCTGTGTTAATTCCGTGAAGCTCCAAACTTTTAATTAGGACAAGCCACAAAACAACAACAACATTAACAATAGAATACAAAACAATAAAAGGGTAATTATCGTGAAGCCATACTCTGGCTGCCAAGAACACCATAAAACTAATTACCAATGTCTGACAGCAGATGGTTTGGGGGTGGCAAGTAAAACTGGAAAAGGTATATGTACATCAGAGGATGTTCGTGTAAAAATAGTTGCTGAATCCAAAGAAAGACGCATATGCAGTTCTCCCGAGTCTTAGTCTTTATTGCAACAACGCATTCGGAGTGACAGAAAAAGAGAATGATTGACAGTTTCTCCTTAGAATTAAATTAAGGTACCAGGCTGGCAGAATGTTTAGCCAGCTCTCACAGGAAACACTTTTCTATTATTTGGATAGGAGACGAGAGAGCAGACATTACAGAATCAACGTGCGCCCACAGGACTCGACACTCATGAGCTCCCGACTTCACTGACTGGTCTTGTCCAGCACATTTATTAATTCCCTTAAGATATCATGGGAAATGGACAACTGCTGCCTGCAGGACCGAAAAGCACAAGTTAAAGTGAATGTAGAAAAAGTCAAGGAAAGTTCAGCTAATCTGTCAAGTAGAGAGAATAACAAGTAAGCACAATGGGAGTTAATTTCCACTTACATAAAACAATTTCACTCAAACTATCTTAAACTATTAAGTCTTGACCTTAGACTCTTATCTAATGGGGAAACACATCTTTAGCTAAGTCACCAGAAAAAAAACCATATTGGTGTTATAAGTTTCTGCAACCTGATATGTAGAATTTGACGAATTAATCAATTTTTCTGCAAAATGTAATAAAGTGACATAGTTAACATGACATATATATAAGGTGACTTTTCTCTTTCAGAAGGAGAAGGAGGTTATGTGGTGGTGTGACATGAGTGAAAAGAGTTTAAAGCAACAAAACAAGATCATTAAAAAAAGATATTACGCCTTTTTTTGCTAAATTGGTGGTGATAAAACAGGATATTATAAGCCACAAATATGATCAATGCAAACATTTACTCTGACAATAGATGTTAATTATGATATATTTGTTTATGTCAGAGCTGATGACTAATAGAACATTTCCAGGCCAGAAGCCATTTTTAACAAAGACATTTTTTTGTTCAGTTAAATGCTGGTTAGACTATATTCATCTTGCTTTTAAACATCTGTCTTTGCTCCTTATATGGCCATGTGTGGGCTGTCTCTAGATTAGAAGAGGGCACTCCTTATTGAATTTCAGGACTGATCACTCAGACCCATTTAAAAGGCTGAACCTGGAACATGTTGAGGACACCACTTTATATTCCTGAAAGCATCATGGCTGCATTCCAAAAGCACTGGAATAAATGTAATTAACAATTATGGTCTGCCCCGCTTGACATCTCATTATTTGAGCTTTCCTGATGTCCTTCGCCTTTCCTGCATGCATCTCTTTCCCTCCACCACGGAAATGTTTTAGTCAGTCAAAACACACAATGACAGCTGGGGGTGGGGGGTATTGCGGGGGGGGTTTAGACAGACAGGAGTCGAAGGCAGTGCTTGTGTTTAAGTACATTTTTGGCTTAGGCTTCAAAACCAGGGGTTGAAAGAACTTCCAGCAAACAAGTGGATTAGAAAATCCATTTGTGAGCCCTGACACTGTGCTGCCTGCTGATATTCTGACATAAAAAGAGTAGGTGGGTGTGTGGTACGCATCCAACACACAGTCAAACATGCCTGTCTGCGGCAAGCCATTAGGCCCAGGTGAAGTGGCTGATGGATGATCTCTCTGTCTGCCTCAAATCGTTCACATCCAGCTTGGTCTGTGGCGTGACTGGATGAGGTCTTGTAAAACTTCTCAAAGTCATGGAGTGAGCCGACTGTCTCAGCCAGCTCACCTCTGAGCACGGTGACCGCAAAAACATGTCTTTCCCTCCTGTGTTACTGAACTTGTTCGAAATTCTTGTGTAACATAAAGGTGGACTTGAATTTTACATATCAAACGCATTCAGGAGGCAAAAACAGATCCGGGCAACGTGGCATCTACATGTTAAGACCCAGCTTTGCTTTTATGTATCTTATTCATGTCTTCTCTCATTCAGCAGTCAAAATACGATCTATAAGAAAAACTGGAAAACAGTATTGCAATTTAAATATAATAGGGCTATGAGGCTAGGTATCTGCAGGCAAAGAAAACCTCGTCACTCACTCTAGAGATCAGGCTAACAGTCCTCACCGTCGCCGGCCATGTGCATCAAAGAAATATTATGCATGACTGATGAAACACTTGCAAAATGATTTTTTTTAAGCACACTACACTGAGTTGACAGAAGGCAGTTCTAACATGGTCATACAGAAGACACTTTAGCACTCCAGACAAGATCACTCTTTGATTTCTGGGCAATCCCACTTAAAAACTAAATTATTCAGTCTGTTTTGGGGAAAAAAAAATGTGCACCGTAAGTGTAAGACAGAAGCAGGCATTCAAAAGAGACCACAAAGCATGATGTGCATGATGATTAAAGGACGGTTAGAAGAATGAGAAATAATTCACCCCTCATAGCAAAGGCATTAAAGGCGTTAAAAAAAGGTAAGAGTGTTGTTTCAAAAAGGGTCACCAGTGAAGGCTACTGATTTCTGATGCAGTTATTCATACTAAGTGCAGATATGAGACACCACACCAGAAAAGTGTATCTTTTATTTATTCTCTAATTTCAAAAAAGGTAACTTAAACTTAAGAACAATACCTTTTGTTAGCAACCTTCCAACACCTGTGTGTGTATGTGTGAGACCAAAAACAGTGAAGTTTTGAGCTGTAACAGCATTCACAGAAATTTAATCAGCCTACCTGAGCATATTGAATAAGAACACATTGTACATGCAGTGATGAGGAAGACAAAACACTGTAGAGCTAATGTTCATCTTTAACTAAGGTCACAACACTCACAACTGTTCCAGATTACTGGTGTTCACAGCTACATTCAAAAACTGTTTTTTTTTTGTCAGACGTCTATTAATTCCAATGCAATACATATCCACCAAATACATCTCAGTTTGTAGCAACCTTATATTAACTTTTCTTATTACTTTGCTTTATTTTTTGCATTACCCACTTGTTCATACTGTTTGTGGTATTGCATTATTGGAATGTCATTTATAATTTCAGATTACAAAGTGTGCTTGTACTGCTATTAGTTTATATATTAGTATGTATATGACTATACTAGTGATTCATAGCTCCAGGTCCAAAATAAAAAGTTAGCTATACAAGAGCAACAAGAAACGTATGGTTTTTGTAAATAAAGTACTTCTTAGCAATTCTCCAGTGACTGCAGTCAATGTTTTTTCACTGACATTCAATTCTGCAAAAATTATTTGCTTGCAATGTCTCAGCTTTTCACCATTCTGCTGCACCATATCAATGCTTACAGTTTGTTTGGATGCAAAATGTGTGCAGAGTGTTGCCCAGATAAGTAGGAAAAGGAGTATTTTTCTCCCACTGCTACAGAAAAATCCCTGCGAAGAGAGAAAAGAGGCGCTACGCTTAGGACAGATCAATACCAGCTCTGGACAAAGTAAAATAGATGACACATTTGACCCTCTGAACTTGTTGGAACAAAAAGTCATCAGACTATTATCAGAGCGTTCGTGTGAGATGACCCCCAACAGCAGAAAGAACAAGGACAGACCATCAAGAGCAGCTTGTTGAGGACAAACAGAATCCACTCAATAGGAGAGAAATGTTGCAGGGAGGCAGCTTAGAGCACTGACCTCTTACAATCACATTAAATTCTAATGTGTTTGCAAAGATAATACACATCATTGAGTCAGAGGGCAATTTGCATCGAAAAGTGATAACAGCACCCCGCATACGCCAGAGGGGAATCAAATTTTAAAAAGTTCAACTCTGGACTCAATAGTTTTTTTTTCATGTCATGAGAACTTTCTCTCACATTAGACTAATATATAACATTTCTGTTGGTCAAAAAAAAAAAAAAGTGTCTTAATTTATCCGCAGCCCGTTCGTGTACATTTTATTAAACATCCTCGTTGTATTGATCAGGTGAAAATGTACAATTGCCTTGCTCCTCCACAAGAGAGGAATCACTCAGGGGAAACTGTCCTATAATTAAGAACCTGCCCAAAACCATTAAACCGCTCAGTAGCTCAAGCCTCTTTAGTTTGGCTTGCAGAGCCTCCTCTAGTCCATTACTTTGATCTACAGGTCACAGAGGAACAAAACTCAATACGCAGGCTTAGATGGCGTTATGAGCTATATCAAGTTCAGGTGGTGTCGGTTGGAAATCCATGACTTTTTCTACAGTATATCAGCTGTAATTTCTCAATGCGATGGAGAAAAGAGATAAAAATAGCTTAAGACTGTCACAGTGCATCAGTTCAGTAATACAGCTGAGCGGCTCGATGGTGACAGAATAAATGAATAGGAGGCACCAACTCCAAACAGCTCCTCTCTAAATCCCCATAAAAAGATAACTGCATTTCACCACATTTGAATTTCAGTGAGGTATTTGCTGATGGTGCGCCACACTTCAAACGATAAACTGAGGTTCTTGAGCAGTGGGGGGGCCGGGGTGGGGTTGTGTGGGGTGGGTTGGGGTGGGGTGGTGGTATTGGCAGAGCTTGCTTTGCCATATAAAAATTTTATCGCCAACTTTGACCGTGTGTTTACAGTGAAGAGCCAAGTGCCAAGTCTACACCGCTACACTGAGAAAGAGAGAAAAAAATACCAGCTACCTGCCACAGCAACCAGATTACATTTTATTACTTCCTTCAAAACAACACTGTATAAGTTTCACTATATAAATACTTTGTGTTCACATCTGCCTTAAGGTAAACATGAGTGTTCTCTCATGATATGTGCACATAATATCATACCAAACCTACCAATTGGTTTTAATGGCATTTTCAACAAATAGACACTGAGCCAACAGTCTTTCCATAAACTCTTTCTTGCCAGCCATAGTCTATTACCTCTCTAACTGCAGAATTAATTTGCCCCATCATAACACATTTGAGATGCTCCACAGTCAGATTTGGACTTTAAAAGTCTGCATCTGAACAAGAACTGAGGCTTAGGCTTTCATTTCATCACTACAGCACACACACAAACTCCACCTGCCAGTGATGTAACCTTTTCTAACATGCACCGTCATGCTCAAACCCTTGTTTTTTTCAAAACAGCACCTGGGTTCAGCAAATACTTCAAAATATTTCATGATCCATGTCATTCTCAAACACACACTTGAATTTTGTGCTTGCACTCAGTATCACACAAAATCATTCTAAATCTTATATAGTTTTAGTAAGTTTTTATGAAATCTTATAGTTTTAGTTGTGTTAATCCTCTTAAAAAAAGTGTGTTATGTACAATATTATGCTTAATTATTCTGTATATTGGTTAAGTTTACAGTAAATAATTCTGTTATTTTCTTGAAATTTAATTTAAAATGCAAAGCCAACTCTTAAAAAACATCAGGAGCAAATTTAAAAAAAAAAAGGTTTGGAAAGTTGTGGAAAGCTCAGAAATACACCTGTTTGGAGCACCGCACAGGTAAACGAGTGATAGTGACAAGATTTGGTTTGAAGGAGCATCATCAAAAGGCTCAGTCATTCACATGCACTCCTTAGAAGAAGTTAATCACAAGGTGAAACACATGATCGTATAAAAGATATCGCTACTTGGGCTGAGAAACACATAAAACTGTTGTCAGTAAACAGTTTGATTGCATGTGATATCACTCTGCTTTAATTTCTGTTTTCATGCAGCATCCAAGCTTACAGTAAAACATAAAAGAAACCTGAGCCAGAAGATTTTTCATTCTACTTACTTGAAGCTGATGTTGTTTCAAAGGTCTGTGCTTTCACAGGCACCGGGGCTGGTAAGAGGTGCTGCAGGCTCACACAGCTACTGATGTCCGCAAATGTCCTGAAAATTTAGAAATAATGGCAACAATAACCAGAGAGGCATGAAAGACTGCATATATTTCCAAGGTTACACAATTCTGTACAAAATGCATCTTAATAATAGAAATTTCACAAAATGTCACTGAAACTTGCTAATACATTTTTGAGACAGTGCGCTCGAAGCTAACAAACAAAGAAATGGGACTGAAAACATAATGTCCTTGTGGAGGATAATGGCGAGAAAAAAGAAAAAGATGTAGCCAGAGTGCAGAGTTTCTGCAGATTCACACCTGACACAGAGTGCTGGGAGCCGTAAGTAATAATTGGTTAGTAAAATTTAGACTAATGCTGTTTCAAGGCGCAATCCTCTATGTGTTTTTCTCAACTTATTGTCTGATTAACCCTTTATTTTTGTAAACGTACCATCAACATTGCTCTGGATTGAGCCAAGCCAAACCTTTTGCTTGCTGTGTTTCTGCATGCAAATGAGAATAAAGCAACACTCAACCTCTGAACTCTTGCTCTGTGTAATGCTCACAGCTGTACTCTGAAGATGAGAGAAGATGCTATTTATGGTTTAATGAAAGGACAGCAATGGAATCGAACTGTACATCATCAAAGTATAGTTTTTGATCTGTTGGTTTACGATAGTCGTACAGTTATCAGTAATTATAGGACCATAAGACTCAGTCTTAAAACCAGAAAGTGATAATATTATATCATGAAATATCTTAAACAACATATAATAGCACAGACTGTTTTCATACAGTATTTCATCTGGCTTAGTTATCTTCATGCAAGGTGTGTACTAAAACTCTTTTACCGTGTTCAGAAATTGGTTTTCTCCTTTTCCCACAGTTGGGATAAGCTCAAGTGATTTGTCTTTGTAATTACCACCTTAATTCTGCAGCAGCAGTCTGAAAAAACCCTCTTACCCTCCTGTACAGCAGTACCATTATAATATTTGATTTCAGTGGTTTTAGAATGCAAGTACAATAAGTGGTAAATGATGAAGAGTTGGTCTCCCTGCAGAGAGGACTGCCCTGACTATAGCAATGAATTTGCAAAAACCCTTGTGAGCTAATTATGTTATATTTCAGAGTAAATACATCTAAATCAATCAGCAGGAAAACAATTATATGTATAGCACCATTTCTGCACCTGTGTTCTATCCCTGAGTAAAAAAAACAAAAAACAAAATGCCCACCTTCCTATTAGTTTTATCACAATCTCTGCAGAAAAATGAAGGGCTCCGCAGTAATCCCTGTTCATGCCCTGTGCACAAAATGTTTAATACCTGCAAAAAGCTGCTGCACACATGAGGTAGATAACCGCTTTATCATTTTAGAGAAGTACTGGAAACCTTTGTTTTCTAGGAATTCAAGTCATGATTGCATGTGTCTTCTTTTAGGAGATTTAATCATATCATCTGTTAAACGAGTAGATTTCCCATGTCAGGTGAACAACAATACCCTTTTCATGATAGCTCCCTCCAGATCCCAACTGTCACTGCATGTGACAACAGCAACAGCAACTGCATTTTAGTCTAAGAGCACAGGTTTTTTTTTTTTGTTACACCTTAATCAGCGCTGTTTAGTGACAGTTTGACAGCAAAAAGACGCTTTTTTCCCCTCACCAAAAAGTCCTTCTTCTGCAATCAGCCTCTTGTTTTTTGTTTCCCGTTTCAGAATGGCTTTGATGATAATCATGCTCTACTAAATTTAGGCATCAAAATGCCTTTGCTGCTCCTTTGTGTTGAGCCGCATGTACCCATTCACTGCACCAAGCATAGGAGGTGCACAGTACAGTATATCGCTTGTATCCAAAGGGGGGTGGGGGGGGGGGGGGGGGGGGGGCAGTGAATTCACATTAAGT
>JAPZDV010000004.1:13435454-13549203 GCA_029814665.1 Acanthurus lineatus | reverse complement strand
CTAAGTACTGTGACATTTTATTAACCCCAGCCAACTCTTTGTGAAAACTGTACTTTAAGCATCATCTTTGCTTAGAGAAATGAAAGGTCATAATTCTCAGAGCAACATAAAAATTTACAGCAGGGATCAAATGCAAAAGTCTAGTGTTTTGTTAATTAGCCTCTTCTAGCTGCAATGTTGTCTTTTGAGTGTAATGAGGATAATTTCCAGCGTGAGAACACAAGCATGGCATTTTCATATAATCCTTAAATGGAAAAAAAAATGCTTCAATACGACTGCTGTACGGTCTGTTTTAGCTGCCTTGATGTTAGAAATTTGTTGCCATGATCTTTGCAAAATCCCAACAGTTGATTTTAGCTGAATTTTAAATGCATCTTTTTCTCTCTGTTTTTGTTTCATTTGGAAAAGACCTTCACCTTGCTTAGCATTATATTGGTGTATGAGCTTTTGAAATAAATTGTTGCTTTTTATTTATTTATTTTTTCAAAGAAACAATCCAATTCCATCCAACATTTAAACATAAAGAGAGCCATTTTGTCTCTGTCTGTCTCATTTTTGTCTCTCTTGAATGTTTCCTGGGTTGTAATGCTGTATTTTGATGATCCATAATGTTTGGAGTCTGAACACTTAGTTAAAACACAAAGAACTGTGATGTTATGCCTACATGTAAAAAAAAAAAAAAAGCCTTGGGAAAAGCTTGCGTTGATTCAATCTACGAATAAGTCAGCTGGTCAAGGAAGGTTGTGAACTTCATGTACTTGTTGGCTGCTCGATGTATTCTCTTTTGTATCATGCCTCTATGTATAATATAGTCATTGTCAGTATTTGTTAGGATGATCGTAAAAGCGTTGGTAGTTTGAGGCCTGATAGAATGAACTGAGGGCTGCATTACTCTGAGCATCTTGCACAGAAAAGAATTGAATCCAACCAATTCTAAACAAACTTTTGCCTTTTCCTTGATGGCCCAGGTAATACCCCATTTTTTTATAGTTTGTCACTAAAATGGTCCGAAAAGTAACTAAATCTGGCTATAAAATCACCAAGTTGGCAACACTGATCTGGGCTCATGCCAGGTCAGACAAGGTGTGTCACTGCCAGTCCAAGGCATTTTTTAATAAAGGCTCTCAGACCAAGTCCTTTAGAAAAATGTATCTGAAGTGTATCTGGGTGTATCTGAAGTAGGCACACTGCCAGCACTGAAGTGAAACCTCACAATGACCACAGTCTTTCAGAGAAATTTGAGTCAAAACTGAACTCAGGCTGTTGAGGAACTGAATGTGGAGACTATTTGTTTAGTCTATCTGACTAAGATAACTTTGGACCTTTAAGTTTCATTACATAATCCCAAAAGTGCCCCCATTTAAAAGAAGCAGAGGGAGGAGTGAGACTAAAATCAAATACTGATATCTAGAGTTTGAGATTATTAGAACTACAGTATAGTAAATAAATGAAGCTAAGGAATGTGCTCATGTTAAACCTATTAATATGCTTCTACTTTCACTCTATTGAAGAACATACATGACTGAAAAATGTTACTTTATTTCTGCTATGATGAGCTGTTTAGTTGAACGGTGAAGTCTGAGTCCAGCTATTATTATTCCTCAACGGGGAAATAATCACTTGGAAGTATGCTGTGGTGTTAATGGCAGTGCTTCGTCTTAGGGAAGCTCTATCAGCTAAAAGATTTCAGGCGCTGGGCCACCAAACTTCTCTATTTGTGGCACATTTTACCATGAGAGCTCGCAGAGAGAACGGAGCCTCACACAGCAGAGGTTAAGTGCTCTCATTCAAGAGAAACATTTGTTCGATTTCTCACTTTGCTGTAAAGCTATGAGCTATATGGAGGGCTAAACAAATGTGCCAGACACATTCTCATTGAATAAACAGTGGATCAAGCAAATTGCTTTTGTGCCTCCTAATTATGCTTTTGTAAAGTCTCCATCCAATGACCACATATAATTGCAAAAAATACGGAGAGATGCTGTAATGGAGGTCCCTCAGCAAATCAGCAGTGGTTACTTGAAGCAATGATGTTAGCTGCAACAACAAAATGCAAATCACCAGATAATTTGTTATTGTACCAGCATTAGAGATATTCCATTTAACAGACCGGTGGGGAAGAGCAAAACAAAAGAAAAAAAACAACCACTGACTGTGGATACTCTGACTGGAAATCATCACCTGAGCAGTATGATGCTGACAGCATTTCAGCCACATTCCTACTAACAAGGATGCATTCAATTGTCTATTAAATGTGGAAATATTGTTATTCTTATTGTAAGTCTAAAAAAAAGAACCTCACAAGATGAGAGGAAGTGTGTGGACTTAAGCATGCAGGAATCGATGCTGAGCTGTTGATTAATCAATAGTGTTGACATCTAATTTTTCAATTTGCCTCATGTGACCTGTCACCCCGTGCTCAGATACATGGCTGTAAATGCCGGAGAGAAATTTCTGGTTAATGGAAATTAAAAGTAGGATCTATGTGATTTAAATGAAATGAGATGTAGCATTTAATTAACATCAAATGTCATAAAACAATAAAAATCAGGGATATGCCACTGGAAATAGCCTTCACAGCAGGCACAGATGTCAATGAACTAGCAAACAGGTTTGTGTGTTATTAAAACAGAAAGTAACAGCCCTCTTTGGGAAATAACTTCAGCACAAATGTTCAGCATCAACACATCAACACATATTATTTTTTATATAATTGAGGAACTATGTGCCAGTACACAGACAGCAAGTTGTTTCCACGCTGTTGGCAGAATTAATGGTAGTAATAAACATGAGTACGGCCCATGAAGGACACTGGTAGGAGAAGCCTGTTTAACATGTCAGTATTCACATAAGAAATCTAATTAGCTATCATAAGATAACACATTTCCCCTACTTTGCATGCAGGAAGATGCCACATTGTCCTTTCATATTGTAAAGTGGGAATACAAATTTAATTAACATCATAATGTTGCAAGGACAATTTCCAGCATCCTATTCATAGCATTTGTTATTTTTACACAGCGACGTGCTGAGCACATCTGAGTCGCCTCATGTGCATGAGAAGTGGACGAGACGGAGTAAAGCATGACATAGATTATAGTGGCTTTTTGCAGGAAAATTTTTGCAAATCTTCAGCTGCATTTCTGGCATATTTAACTCCAGTGAAGGACAACAAAGATGTCCAGCTTTTCAGCTCAGAGCTTTGGCAGGAGAAGGATGATGATGATGATGATGACAGGAAGCCACAAAGTTTCCTCTCTGCCTGTGTGACTAAGAGGCATCATCTAATCAGTGTACTTCAACAGTAACTCACGGAAAAAAAAATGCAGCCTCCAAAATATTTTAAGAGGATTAAGCATCAGAAATAACATGCCTTTGAAATCAATCATTTTAATCCTATAAGTAATAAAACAGGTTGTAACAAGGTGATTCACAGCATATAGAACAACACTTTTGTGGAATACCATTGAATAGCGCAAATTAAGCTAAAAATAGATTTAATTAACTCTAGTTAATTAAATTTGGATGGTAAATTGCCGTTTTAGAACAAAAGCATAAAAACCTGAAGACAACAACTGATAGAGAACCTTCATAAAAAGCAGAACAAAACAGTTTTTAAAGGAGATTATTTTTTTTCTAAAGTACAAATGTTACATGGACATTTTCCCCTGAGTTTTTTAAAAAAAGCTGGTTTTAAATAGATTAGACCATAAGTACCACATAGTGGGGATAAGTATGAAAGCACAGTCATGTTGAGTTACTTTCCTCGATCCAGAATTGCTCAAAGAACAGCTAAAAATAAAATGCAGGTAAATGGAAGAGGTAAATCTCAGCTGGGTTCCTGCTCTATTCTACCACCATATTTTGTGATTCCAACATGATGCCGTGGGGAGACAGGATGTTCGACTTGTTCCAGGTTTGTAATGTGGATGGGGAGGTTTGATAAACGCAGGGGCTTTTAGCTTTCATCTGATTGTTTCAGTGTGACATGAAGGTGCTCCTAGTTGGTTCAAAAACATGCTTTTAGGCTTCAAAAGCATATGGCACAAAGATTAAAACCAGAAACAACTAAAAAGAGGATAAAAATGGCACTATGATGGTGAAGTGGAAAGTCATGTGGCTCACAGCGAGCGGTGTGAAAACCCAGAAACTTAAAAAAAAAAAAAATCGCACCGGCTCTCAGTCTCGGTGCTTGAACGGCGTACAGTAAGCTTGTCAGGAGTCTCACACGCGCCGCCTGCCTCTATCCACCTCACTGCCACCTTGTTTAGCCTGATCCGCCAATCTTGGGCAAGCTAATGCAAGATGACACTTTGTCACCAGAATCCTAAACTCTACCCACAATGCAATTTGTCATCGCATTCAGGAGCCCATGACATTCATAAGAGCCTCTCTGTCAGTATCAATTTCAGTCTTATTTTAAGGGGTCTGAGCCCTGGCATTCTCACCAACAGATGCTCAAACAGTGTCCCCAAGGTTCATCGCCAATGAATAAGCCAAGAGTGCTCACGGCCGCAGCTAACAGCTGGTCATATCCATAACATAATATCTACATTTCCCTCTGCACATACAGGCCTTTCCCTGACTGAAAGAATCATTTTGAAGCAAACAAACTAATGGAACAACCCTCCTGTGTTTCTTTTACACAAACTTTAGATTGTCGCTCTCGGGATTATAACACATAATATACATCAACACATGCAATTATAATTGTATAGCGATTCCCTCTACATGTATTACTGACTTATGAGTCTGATACTTTGTAACATCGAGCCCCAATCAAGGTAACGTCTGTCTAATTTGGCCCTAAAGGCAGAGCTGAAATACAGGCCTAATGATGTGTTTATGAGAAGTAATTTCTGACCCTCGAGGAAACAAAGTAAATTAGGCACTAGGGCATTAACTTTTTTCAGCTCTTGACCTAGCCACCATTATACTAACATTTACATGACTGTTCCCTCTATAGTGTGAGAAATTGTGAGGCAGGTTTTAATTGAAGGTTGATGTAACCTTTTCATGTGTAAGGTTGGACAATCAGTCTTAATGTAAGGGGGGGTGCAATGCTCGGTTAACCTACTCAGGTTACATCACGTCCAATACATCTACCGTTTGCAATCTGCCTGCATTAGAAAAGCCAAGTAATGAAGTGAACATGGAACCTAATTAAAAGTTGACTGTGAATCTGTATGTCAAAAGGTCAGCAATCTGTCTTACTGCAAACTGGACCTTATAAAATTAACCCTGTCAAGTTAGATTAGGGGTAAAAATACTTGTGGCAAATACGGGGAACACAAATATAAGCCACTCTTTAATACAATCAGTGTGACTTTAGAAGGTGAAGTCGTGACCTCTCTCTAAGTTACTGCTTCCCACAGCGAGGACCGGCAAAGTGATTAATTTTTCTATTTTTAGATCACTTTTCCTACGTATTTATTTCTTTATTTTGTTAATGTAGAAGGCAGACGGCAGCTCTGCCAACAGAAATACTTTGTCAGCAACTTGATTGCATTTACATGGTAGAGTGAAGCCAAAGCTGGAGCAAATTAGAGAGCTAAGCCATGGGCACTGCTGAAATAACAGGCACTTCAAGAAATGCCACGTGAGGAGACTTCTCAAAATCAACACCTCAGGACTGAAATTTTTTTCTTAACATGCCCTGAAATTATTGCTTCTCACTGTGTTTGTTTCACGCAGCATATTTTCACCATCTTCGCCCTGGTTTTTTTTTTCAAACACCAACTATTTTCCATTTTCCTAAAAATACTGTAGCAGCAGAAGACAAACGGATGATAAGAAGTGTATACAGCAGCAGATGGTCTGATTATGAGCTAAAATCTTCAAGGGAAAATTCACCAGTTGGATACTTTCATATTTCGGTTGTGATGTTCAGGAAATGTTTTATGCTTCGTAATTTAGAAGAACTGGGATGCAGGTTTAGTGCCTCGCCAGTGAGGATTTGAAAACATCTTTACTCTCCGATTTGATTGATGTTTTTAATGAAGCATTTTTGCTATGATGCGAATCCAGTATTCGGTATGGCAAACCTTCTCAAGGTGACCTTCTTTTCCCCTCACATTTATAACAGATGAGTTCACGATTAAATAAATACGACACCAAGCAACAGGTTTAGGAACGTCTTGTGTTTTAGTGCAGATTTTCCTTTAAACAGAACACTTTGGTGTAAGGGCACACAGTCACGTATGCATGATTGCAGGCGGATGAGCGTCGTCTGAATGTGCTGAATGTGTCAAGAGCAGGATGTGACACACACACACACACGTACAAACACACACAGGACAGTTTTTTTCTTGTTGTTTTTGTCACTCTTTGTGTCCTCCACATTTCTTTGCAATAGGTTGAAGCTGCAACATTGTTGGGAAGAGTTCAGCAAAGTTGAACATCATATGAAGCCTTAATGCAAATATGCGTTTCCACCACAAGTGAGTGTTTCATTCCCATCATCACTCACAAAAAGTTTAAGTCAACAACAAAAGCCTTAGTGCCACGTGTATCCTATAGAAGCATTATTTTTTTCCTGGCTACTCTTGGTCAGAAGCTACTATCATGAAACTGTTATATATTTACCTTACAGTCATTATGGCTTACCTCTTAACCTACAGTTGCTTATTTACATATCCAGCAGAGATGGAGTGACTTCAGCATTTATTCTGAGTCTGGCCTCAGGCTGCCCAATGAATTTAACCCCAACATTAACTCTCCATTTATCTCAGTTTTGGTCCTAACATACTCCTGAGGGAAATAACTGGCTTTTTAGCCTCTAAATGCTTCAGTATGTTCAGCAGCAAGATGATAACTTTTTCTACCAGCTGTTTGGTGCTTGGCAGGTGGTGGATGGGTTTATCAGACCTTTTAACTGAAAATAGCTCACTTAATCAACTCAAAATGAGGTTGATGATAGCAAATTAAACTAAACTTAAACAGTATATATGGGGGCCATAAAACCAAAACAATAAGCTAAAAGACGCTTAAACTCTCTATAAAAAGGTTATTAATATGATATATAATGAGTTATTAATATGGCACTGATGTTAAATGCACTTAATTATAGAAAGAGGTGAAAAATCCACACTTTTGGTAGAGCCCACACTCAAAAATCATAGTAATGACTGATAAAAGACACTTTTGAAATTCAAACTTGTTTGTTATCATTGGATAGAAAATGTATTGCTGTGTGGTTTTGGTTTGCCTTTGCATGAGATTTGTTCCAAGAATGCAAATTTGCCCATTTTGTCCACTAAAGTGTAATAATACGTCCAAAAGTAAACAAATCCAAGTTCATGAAAACACCAGTGGCCCATAAAAGCTTGAATCAAACAATAAAAGCCCAATTTAGGTTGTGAGTTTGGATCATAGCACGGTGAATACAACAGTTGTGTGAGGCTGATTCATGTAATATCCCCCTGTCTCTGGTTCCAGAGTCCCGCTGACACAGCAGCTGTGAGCAGCACGTATGCGCGTGGGCGTGTGTGTGTGTGTGTACGTGCACTTCTGCTCGTGTGTGTGTGTGTGCGTTGCTGTGAGTCTGTGTGTCTGTGCAGGTGGTAAGAGGGAGGGACAGCAATGCCTGTGAGCTGAATAACAAATCTAGCATACTGCACACCTGAGGAGCTGTCACTGTCATAATCAGCCGTTTATAATGCATGGCAGAAGGGGGGCAAGAGTTGAGAGGAGGAAACGAGGACACAGTTGGTATCAAAGCTCTGTCTGTGTTATATCCTTTTCTTCTTATCCTCTCCGTTGCTGTGTGCAGAGCTGAAAGGGTAAAGACATTTGTTTTGTTTTTTTTGTTTTTTTTTTCATGTTAACTCGCTGCCGCTGAATTTCCCTCAAGTCATTGCTTAGCTCATCCACTGAGTCACAGTTGTCGCATATTGAAAGCTGGACAGCCAGCTCCGCTTCCTCTCTGCCTCCTTCTTCACACCCCGTCTGGCCCAGCAGGTTCGTGTCCGGACACCTCCTCCAGAGAGCTCAAGGTGACACATGGTTGCTCAGGCACAGATGAGTGGCTGTGTCCCCGGGCCTCTTGACGACCGCCAGTTGGCCCCTTCACTTTTTCGCCTCTACAACGGCACAAGAGTCCATGAGCGGTGGGTACAAACACCCCCCTTGAGCCCTTTGTTGTTTCACTGCGACGCTAATCTATGGTTTTGCTGTGATGGCCACAGGAGCGGCAGGTTGACTCACTTCCAGCTCACTGACACAATCATTCACCGCTCATATTGGGAGTGCTGGGCTTGTGTATGTGTGTGTATGTATGTGTGTGTGTAGCTGTAACAGTGCCTGTTAGACAGACCGGCTGATATTTTTCTGCAGGGTCAGCAGAGACTTGGCCAGGCCAGCATCATGGAGGAGTAAATCAATGAAACCCAATTAGACACCACCAAAGGTGAGAGAGGAATTGAGCCGCTAAAAAAGCACAGAGTGAGGCAAAAAGTAATCCTCGAGACTTTTTGTGGAAATGCCTGTGAGCAAATCAAACATCTTTGCCACATATGGAGGAGCACTCTGTATGTTTAACAGCAAAGAAAGCTGATGTGAAAAACGGCAAAACTAAATAAAGCTTCATTCATGACTTGTGGGCGTTTTTCTAAAGTATTGTGTAGGACATGCTTTGTGTGTCTATATGTGGACTGCATGAGTCACCTTGATGCATCACTCTGCTTCCCTTTAACCAAATAAAGCTCTGCCATGACTGTTACAGGCTTTTGTTTTAACACTTTTCATGTGCAAACATTGGAAGGCACCTGAAAATAGTTTTATCTGCATCCCACTAACCCTTTGATATTAGTCTTGCCCAATTCCCCAGCGGGTGCATGGAGAAGTCATGTGTCTGTGTGGAGGGGGGAGAGTAAAGGCAATATGTCTCATGATCACCTCCTGAGCAAGCCAAATGAGGCACCCTTCGCTCTGAGCAACCTGCCACTAACATCTGCTGCTTTGGCCGCGAATGCCCTTGTAAGTTAAACCCAGGGTGAAAACTCTCAAATAAAACATATTGCTTTTAAACAAGCAGTCTTGTCTTGATCTAAATTATACATGTTATAGCTGGCAGAACCCTGTTTCGCTGGATGTGAGCAGAGAATCATTACAAGTGGCCACGATGTGCTTTTAATGCCGGATATTGTTGTTATGCAGGTGTTTCACTCTGAGTAATTATCTTATTTAGAGGAAAAATGCGGCATTATTTTCTGGATAAGCGAGAGAAAAACAGCATCTTAAGCGTTTGATAACCTGATGACTGCTAATGAGCTGTGGAGATAGCATTATGCACCAGATAATAATCCTGTTCACATTGACAGAGAAAAGTAGATACTAATACCCACAGGCAAGCATGTACGAATAGGTAACATGGCAATTATCATGAATTAGGATCATACTTTAATCTCATTCAAACACAGAATACATCAACAACACTGTTAAAATGCATAATGGTTTTAATTAAGCTGCTGTCTATCACATGGTTTTTCATCTACAATGCATAAATATAACATGTCTTTCAGAAAAGCTATATGCCACCACGGTAAAGGAAACTACTAATAACAATGCATCTTAATGTCAAATGTTTCATTTATTATGGTGGCATTTTAACGAGCTTGTCTTTTATCATTTTTGTCATGGTTTGAATTCTTTTAATGAGCACACTCCACCTCTTTATGCAATCTGACAAACTCAGCAAGCAAGCCAGCCTTTTGCCACCTTCTTAAGCCCACAGTAATTATTAACAGATTTTTGTAATCAGGTTCCTCCACCATTTGCATGAAAGCATCTAATAAATGTGAAAACTAAACTCTCCCTGCTGAACGCATTAAGATAACCAAAAAATATCAGCATTTATAGAAGTAACCTCTAATCTCATTACCTCTGTGATTACAAAAAAAAGAGAGGAAAAAAAACAGGGTTTCATTCCCCAACTGCTTCGGAAATGAAGCTGTTGATAGGAAAGCCCAGTGTGAGGCGGAGGACGGCACACGGGCGGATGAGCAGCCGCAGCAGCAGCCCCCTCATATAAATCCATCCAGGTCCCCTGTGCTCAGACAGGCAGTCGGTCCACTCCTAAATCAGACAGGCTGGGCTGTCATGACCAGGGACCTTGTCTTCCTGCAGATCAATAGTGATAAGGGGAAATAAATCTCAAACTGCCAATACTGAAGATATCAAACAGGCGCTCTGGTTGCCAAGAGCTGCATAGGCATGTATTCGGCATTTCTTAATGTAATGTCGGGAATAATGCACACTGGAAGCTGTTATTAACATTTGGTCGACTTTGCTCATGTGGATAACAGCAAGGGGGGAGGCAGAAAATAAGACTGTGATGTGTTTCTTTGAAAAGAATTTGTCACCTTTGATTAGAGGTGAGGCGATGTGCTCTTGTTATAATTCTGCTGTAAGGCCAGTTGCTGTACCATTCATGTAACATGTGACTAATGATTAAAAAGCCATTTTCAAATAACTCTAAGCTGGTGGGCTCACTTGTAAGTGTAAGTTATTGTTTGTGTGTGTATGTGTGCAAGCACTTGACCAATTGACCTGCCGTGTATAGAAGATAAAGTAATATATTAAAGCAAAACTTTCCAGTTTCGACCTGAAAACTCAGATAACAAAACCACAGCCATTTATCATTTTCACATTCAGTGCTGAGGAGAGGAATTGGAATATTTTTAGATGCTTTCTTCTTGTTATGTGTTAACATGGTAAGCTAGTGGCTTGGTTTTATGGATGGCAATATTGGTCTGTCACGAGATTCACCACTTAGGTTCAGACTGAAATATCTCAAAAAACTTAAAGATGGATTCTGATAAAAGCTTGTGCAGACATTCACAATCCCAAGATGAGGCATCCTTAGTACTGATGATTTCTTTCTTTTCCTCTAATGCCACCACTTGTGGTTTTAAATGACATATCTTGGCAACTGTCACATTGATAGACATTCATGCCCCACTCAGTATGAATTGTATTATAATGCAATGCAGCACAGAGTCATGTTGCATACATATTAAACTAAGATGGTGAACAGGGTCAAGAATACACCTGCAAACCATGCTAATATTAGCATGGTAACATAGAAAAATATGCTCTGTCAGTGGAAACATATTAGCATTCTGGAAAAAGCAGGGAATGCAGGAAGAACCTTTAGCAAGATCATAAAAAAATATTTTATTACACTATAATATAGCTGCTGTGTTTACGTTTCATAAGCATAGCACATAACCTACCGGATGCAGCATATTTATTCATACAGTTATGCATTGAAAAAATGGATAAATAAACAAGAAATCATTTACATAAAAATTACCCTTTGGACATGGTTTGTTTGAAAGAAAATACAAGTTAACAAGTGAACAATAAATAATTGAGACAACTGCCTTTTAGCACACATGTGCCATTACAAATCAATAGGCACACTTTTATTGCATCACTAACTAAAGATGCTTTCTCCTCTCCTTGGGTTGCTCTGGAGTTCAGCACAATTTTCCTTAATCAGGCAATCAATCACTATTAGATCTGTGTGCCACACCAGCACACAGCAGGCAGATGTGGCCCCCAGCAAAAACTACAATCTCTAAATTGGGGCAGACACACACTCATATGAGCCCTGTGACACAGTAGACATTGCCAGAACTGCTGCCAGAGGTTGAAAAACAGCATTTTCCCTTTATTTGTCGACAAGGGGGTGGCACCAAGCTGCTTTACTGAGATGTCTTTTCAAAAGGAATTACAGAGAAAACGCTCAGTGGAAATGTTTTCGCTTGTCTCTGTCACTGTTTGTCACTTTGCATACAATGAAATATAATCAGATCCTTTGTGAGGTTACACATTTTCAGTAATCATGAAATATTTCTACCTTAAACGCCTGCCATGCACTGCGTTTGAGGGGGGATGACATGTTGTGACCTCGCTTTAAAATATGTGTGAAAGCCAGACACAGCTATGAGTAACCAGACACACACAGTACAAATACATAAAAAAAACATTTACACATACAGTGAGTGTATGTGCTCCTTTTAATACATGTCCAACTCTATTTGGCTCCATTGTTCAAATGCCATGAAAGATTGAATGAGCCGATTTTGGCACAAGAGAAGAATAATCAGAGCAATACTGCGGTCCTTAGAGATCCTTTATTGAATGCATAACAATGAAGCTTGATTGAAATTGATAATGGCTTTTGAGGACTAGGTTGCTTCTTTCCACTCACTAATTTGTTCCAAAGCAACCTCTGACATGCGTGGGATTGCCAATGACAAAGTAATAAGCCAACAGCTAAGAAGGGGTCAGAATATGTGTATTTATACCAAAAGAGGGTACTCTTCCTCATTGATTTAATACTGCAGCTCAGTGTCATTTTCAAAATACTGCAACTGTGTCTCTGTCAATTTACATAAGCAGGCAATAGATTCAAATGGAGGAGGCTGCATGTATGTGTGTCACTGAATATCGTCATCTATATTTGGCTTTCAGTAGAAGTGACTGAGCTCTGAATTATAATACAAGATAGCAGAGGGTGAGCTGTGTGATAGTTCTGTAGTAACACAAAGTCAGCACGAAGAAGTGTCGCAGATGTGAAAGCATTGCTGACCTCGTCCATTTCTCTTTCACTGCCACCAAGGCCACTGCACTGCAATGCTCCACACGGCATCCAATTGTGCAGAGTAAAAGGTGCAGAATCAAGGGCTCCTCCAGGCCACCAGCCCCTGGACACCTGCATTTATGAGAGTCAACCGCAGTGTCAGCACCACGACCACAACATGCATCATACGGCTGCCTCACACATGCCTGCACAACAATGTTATCTGTCTGCACACAGACAGCTCAGGCCAGAGAATGTATTAACCAAAGACTGCACAGTGACCTTGATGGGAGATTTCTCCCTTTGATTGCACATTTTAGACCATGCCAAA
The DNA here is from genome assembly GCA_029814665.1 of Acanthurus lineatus. Lineage (NCBI taxonomy): Eukaryota > Metazoa > Chordata > Actinopteri > Acanthuriformes > Acanthuridae > Acanthurus > Acanthurus lineatus. The sequence continues at coordinate 13,536,283 of JAPZDV010000004.1, read as the reverse complement.
CTCAGGTATGTGCTGCACACAAAGCTCTCGAGGGGGTCTCAGATTGGGGTCTTATGAATCATGCAACATGATATTGTTTGATTGAATGCACCAAGTCCAAATTGGATTCCCACCAACGCCTCCTCCCCTCCCTGCCTCGGCAAGTACTGATGAAAGATAACCGCCTCTGCATTAATCAAAGAGATGGGGCATTTTGATCCCACTCTCAATTAGATTAGATTACATAAATTTAACAATTTGTACAAAACGTGTTATCAATTATCAACAGGTCATTCAGTTTGATCTTTTGCCCAATTCTGCCACAGCAAATAAAAGAAGTGCACGCTGAATCAGACTGCCTTCGGTGAAAACAGGATTTTGTTATGTTTCTTAATTGCAGGCAGGAAGACTGACTGTGGGGAACTGCGACCACCACAGCCTCCTTCAATGGGCTAAGTTATCTTAATTTTGTTGCACTTTTCTTTCTTCTTTTGATTGCACTCATTTCCACCAAAGAGACCGTCTAATTATTCTAAAACATGGACGATCAGGCGTGCTAATCAACGACAAGAGTGTGAAGTGACATGAGTCACTTGTTACAAGAAGCGAGCACTTTAAAAAAAACTATTCAGCCCTCTCTCTCTCTCTGCTTGTGTGTGCCGTCTGTAAGTGGGATGTGATAGTGCTTACTGTTTGTTTAGGATTACTGCACACACTCAAGAGCGGTTGGTTTGATGTGTAATAGGAGGAAAGCAGCATCGCTCCCATCACATACTCACATGTACCTCAAAACGCCAATAACTCTGAAAACAACAGAGTGCCCAGGAGGAGGTGAGCCAAAAGTCAGCCTCTGTTTATTGTTTGGAGATGGAAGAAATATTTTTGTCGTCTTCCAAACTGAAAAATCTCTGTGTCACATATACAATCTATTCCACACAGCCATCTCTTGATGGTTAATTAGGTGTCAGCAGCACAACCGAGGTAATTTAACCTTCATCAGGCTGTATCACATGAGAAGATAATGCAAGGGAATTATTCATTGCATATTTTAGTGGAACATGAAAAAAGCTTTACTTACGGGTTCTCGACTTAAGTGAAGATGAATGGATAGAACGCACAGTCCCAAATTCCACAGTAGTCGAGTCATTTGTGAAACAGGGAGCTTTTTCAGCAACAATGAAAGAGATTGCATGTGTGTGAGTGTGTGTGTGTGCAAGAGAGAGACACACAGACATGCAGATTTAGCACAAAAAGCATTGACAATTAATAATCCTTCAGATCAAACGTGCAGTAAGTAGCAATTATCTGAGGGCAATGTGATCAACATCTCCCACCAAATGATCAATACAGTCTGGGCTCAGAGAGACAACTGATTGAATCCTGAGTTACTGATGTCCATGACACACTTGCAAAGCATTTTACTCACAGGAGTCTTAAGCAAATAACCATAGTGTTAAACAGAAAACAATATAGACACACATCCCTGTGTATCATCTTGGAGAAACAAAACACTACAGGATACATTCAAACTTTTAAAACGCTAAACATTCACAATAGTTAATGTGATTTTAAGTTTATGGAAGTTACAAGATTGTCACACATAACACTGTCTGGTTTGATATTTTTGTCCTTCTTTGCATTTCTACCTCAGTGCCAGTTAAATATCATGTATAGGAACAAGTGAAACCACATAATAGGCAAATCAATGGTGACCTCAAACTGACCTTAAAACGTTTAAAACTACTGCAGGGTATTGTGATCTGACATAGGGAGACATTGTAGTTCAAGCTTTAATTTAATTTGGTCTGGAAGGACAGCTTAGCGATGCTGTTGTGGCGATTCTGCAATTCCAGTCTGACATGGAGGAACGAGACTTATCTTACAGTATGTCACACTTTATTAACGCTCAGAGCATGGTACACAAAACCAAGGTTACACCAAATAGAAACTGCTAAGTCCTTTTGTACCTTACCCTACCTTACTTTCTCCAGTCAGGGCTGTCTCCCTGTATCACTATTAGATTCCTTTGACTGTTGCAACCTTCTCTAATATTTCCAGGACCAGCTTATTCCAACACATTTGCCAGGAATTAATGTTGTGATTGTAGCTTTCTGAAAACCACATTTATGTTCTACTCTTTGTGTTGAAACTTTACATTTTTTGTGGTTGAGGTCTGGTCAGGGTTAGGCACTGAAAGGATCAGATTAGGTATGTTTTGGATTGAAATATCTGCTGGTAAAATTATATCACATAAACTCACCTTAAGAACTACTGGTTTGGGTCACCACAAAACTGGCTTGAAAATCTCCTTGTGACTCCTTGAAAACAACCCATTTATTTACTTTATGACCTATCCAAATGTAATACTTTTCTTGTAATGTTAAACTCCCAACAGACCCTCTATTGTCCTGCATGTCTCATGATACCTTCTTTTGCCTTTATCGTTTCATAGCAAGCTCCAGGGTTCATTGGAATAGAGGTTACATTTAAAACATTTAGAATAATCAAACTTGATATTAAAAATATGATTATATTCTATATATCAAGCAAAATAAGTATCAAACATGATTACAAAGCACATGCAAACAAGACATTCAAACATATTTATTCATGTCACATTTATAATTTCCCTCTCTAAGGCTTATCATCAGTTTTGCATTTACCTATTCCTTTGGGCTGATTATTCTTCATATGATAAACAACATGGATAATAATGTTTTTAATATTACAGCCACATTTTAAATACTTTACAAATCATAGACAAATACTAGTGGAATGTATCTACATACTTGTACTTTACTTAAGTATTTTTTGATATAGTTATGCTTCTTTATCTTTTCACCCCACTAAATGTTAGAGGGAAATATTGTGCATTTTATATATTTTTAAAAACTTTGATCAGCAGATTCAGATTATTATACAAAATTTACTCAGCTAATCAATTATGATTGCTGTAAAAGATCATGTAAATTAGGCAGTATTATATAAAGAGGCAGAAATCAGCCAAACAACAGCCAGCCATGCAACATTAAAGTGATGCTCAAACAAAATGTATGCTGTTTATAATCCAATGACTGAAAAAAAAACACACAATAAATGACATTTTATGGATATTTTGGTGCCACTTTTTACACTTTGAACATTTTGAGAACATTATTCACGTGTAACGCAGTATTTTCGCACAATGGTAATCTCTTAAGTAAAAGATCGGACTATTTTAAAGGAAAGACATAAACATCCTAAACGCGGCACTGGCTACCACACGCTGTAAAGAACACCGTACCAACATGTGTGAATATTAAACACTCTTGTCATTCGGGATGATTGTTAACATAAGGGACCCCGCTCCCATCCCGGAGGTGAAATTGGCTGTGTGACCAGTAGGGAGAGACAGTGAGATGGGCGGTTTATAGACTAGTGGCTTGAGCTCTTTTTGTTTTTGTGTCGGACTGGATGGGAGGGAGCAGCAGCCTCAGTACCAGGCACTGCTGTCCCTCAGTTCTGACTGGATAGATAGAGGAGGAGGCTGCTACATGCTGCCGCCGCCGCTCGTGCTGCTGCTCCTGCCTTTGTCGTAGAGGGACGTTTTTTTTTCCTCACCGTGGTCAACACTTAAGACAGACGGATATCTTTTTTTGAATTCTTCCTTATTTCTTTTTTTTTTAAAACGGATTCCGAAAGGGGAAATTAAGCAGTCGCGGGCGTACAAATGTACTCACTACACGAGGGCAGCGGTCTGTTCCTGCTGGCGGTCTTGGCAGGACTGCAGGTAATGTAATTTCCCAACGGTTTCGAGCGGAGTTACAACCGGACAGTTTAGCCGCTTTGTTGTTCTGTAGCGATGCTGTTTTGTTGAGTTACAAGCCCGGTAGAGCTGCTAGCCGTCCGACAGTGACTTTACATGGCGTGCAGTTTAAAAAACAGTGCCATAAATACATCTAAAATTCGCCACAAAGTAGGTCCTGCACTGGCTGTAATTATACTAGTTACGCTACTTACGTTACAAGCTAACGGTTCTTTTTCAACGTGTGCTCACGAGATGCTAACTGTGCCCTTAAATAAAACTGCGCACGTTCACATTAACGTTTTATTATTTCACTTACAAGAATTCAAATTGTCATGACGTCGCTTAATTTAAAGAGTTCAAATTGCTGAATCTTTGATTGTCTTGAAGTTGCGCGACACAGGCCCACATTAACCTAGTTCTCACTTGGTTATATTTAGTTTATATTTAATATTTATATAGATTACTGAAGCGTGTGTCTGTCCCCCTCCGGCGAGTTAATTGCCTCTCTGGCAAAAGCCGTTGGATGCAACAATGAAAAGTAGCCGTCAGTAAAATATTGTGGTAGTGTACATTATATAAATCTGAACTACATATAACAGTGATGGAATTAAAATTGTTGTGTAACCACAAGGATGGAGAGTGTGTGTTTTTCTTAAAATAATTTATTATCTCGACTATGTGGCTACTTTGTTAAAACTGTGTGCTGAAGAGGAACAGAGAACAGCAGCTACAGAGTTAAACAATGCATTTTTACCGGCTTAAATAATTGTTTTAAAGGACTGTGGTCTGTGTTAGCACTTATTTCTAGAAATGGACATCCTGGTGCCTTTGCAGTAACGTGCTTGGATTCCGGCTCCGCTCCTCCCCCCAGTCTGCAAGCATTTTCCATTTAAATTCCTCTGATTAAGAATGGCAAGTGGCACGGATACCCACAATGCTCTTTTTCAGCAGGACTCCTCTCGTTTTACATTCTTTTGAGAGTGCATGCAAAGAAATAAGGACAGGCCTCTTGTTGTTGAGCTGAATCAGTGCTGGGGTTTTGTGATAGAGTATATTTGGACATGCCTGGACACCAGAGCTTTTTCTTCAGTTATGCCTTGTTTGTGATTTCTCATTGTGAGAAATGTCTTTCTTTTCTTGAAATAGCCTCTCCAGTGTTTCACAGAGATTTTTTTTTCCTCAACATCTCCCCTTATTTCCAATCTCTTTTATGTTGACAACCCCATGCACAGAGATTTCTTCTTCAAAAAGCATCATATTGATCACAGCCATAGTTTCTTCAGCCATCAGCTGTTGCTGTTTATTTATTTTTTAAGAGACTTGCGCTGAAATGTTTATTCCCACCAACAGTGGATCGTTAGCATTTACTTTCTGTTCCCTTGTTCCTGTACTTCAAAGTGAAGTGTTTGTCCAGAGTAGTGTGATGATCAGAGGGGCCGACCGAGAGAGTTGGTCATAACCCTTCCCTGTGCCTGGGCCCCTCCAGGGGGACAAATGGAGCTTGTTCTTGCCTAGCCATGCTTTTTGGCTAATGCTTAACCCTTTTGGCCTCATTATCCTAATTGCGATTCCGGCTATAAAAACAACAGATGCTTTTGTACAACTGTGGGGACTTCAGAACGTGACCAAGAGGTTTTTGGAGGCAACAGGGTGCATTTTTTAACGTTGATTTATGACTCATTGTGCCCCCCCCCTTTCCCCCCTCCCTCCCCTCCCCTCCCCCCATCATTACAGATTGCAGCAGAGGGCATTGGCACCCCACCATGCAGGCCTGGCTTCTCTGAAGATGTATACAAGGTTTTGGTGCCAGAAATCACAGAGAAAGGACAACCCCTTTTTAACGGTGAGTGGGGAAATATTTCTAGTTCTGTTCTGCGCTGGATGCTTGTTATGTCTGCGTCTCAGTGTGCATTTGTGTGTGTGTGTGTGTGTAGGCATGCATGTCAGTTGTGCGTGCTTTCCTCCATGTGTTACATTTCAGGGTGGATCAGAACAAGCCTGACATATTTAAACAATTAGCTTCAGTGTAGCTGTGTGGTATTGCAAGTCGTGTAGTTGGCCTTGTAAACCAGCTCAAATGTGGTTTAACTTTATATAGCTCCTGTCCTTTGTGCTTACATGCTGTCTTTTCCTTCAAAGCATACACAAACATGGCAGATTTTTCAGCAAATTCGAGGTCATATATTGTGGCTCAACAGTTAGTGGTTTTGTAATTAGCATTTTGTCGAGATGAACATTAACTGGCTGACTTTGTCATTAAAAGTAGGAAACCTTTGTTGATTGCAGTGGGCGCACTTTTGGCTCCAATGAATAAAAATCAATTACACATAGATTTGAATACTTATGCAGCTTTAATCAAGCAAATTGCCTCGCTATTAAACATTCACTGCCCTGTGCTGGTGCATTGAATTATTTTCCCTATTGTATGCCATTATTTTGAATTTGTTATATCTAATATGTCCTAATTAAGTATCACTTCAGTGCAGATTTAAACCACATGCAAGATGAATTTCAGTCTGTTACTTTTATTTCTAAATGATTCCGCTGGAATAATATGGTAATCTATCCAGTTGTAGTGTTACACTGCTAAACCCACTCAGTGTTTGTCACAGAAATTGTTCCTCTGTGGAAAAACCAGTTGTAGCAGGTTTATATCTCTTCTATCATATAACCTGGTGCAAACAAGAAAGTGAATAATAAAGATTTTCGTGGGTGTCCATTACATTGCAGCAGGCATGACCAATACTGCCTCTTCGGAATTTAATATTGGCAGAATGAGGATGCAGCTACTGTGAAACAGTATGCAGGCTTACAGATGGTAATAAAAACTGGAATATATCACTAGTGTGCCATTAGAGAGGTTAGAGCCTTGAGGTCATTTGGACCAGAAAACATTCTCACTTGTGTTGGATTTCACACTGTGTGCCTAAAACTTGCATGCTGCTGTTAGTGTGAGTCAGAGAGGTGGAGGGGTGGTAGCAATGACGAGAGAAGAAAGGAGAGGGGGAATAGAGTGCTTAGATGGGCAGGTACAGCTTTCACTGGGCTTTACCTTGTGCACAAGTTTCCGTTTGATCCTGCAGGTGATGGATTTCCCTCTGTTGGCTTGTGGATGAGCCATGACCAGGGGTAATCAGGTTCCCTTTTGTTTGCCCCCCCTCTGCACTACCCCCTCTCTCCTTTCTCTACCTTCCCCTCCCCCCAGTGAGCTGTTGCTCTGTGGTGATTTCCTTGACAGAGAGGGACACTCCTGTGTCATTGTAATGCAGCAGGGCTCAGCAGCGTGGGATGATGTTAATGAAACTTCATTCTCTAATGAAAAGCTCCTGTGGCAGGTTTTGAAAGACAAAGCCCCCACAGTGTGGGGAGAATGGCCAAAGTTTTTCAACTTTGTTTTCACCATGCTGTTTTGGGATATTGTTTTTGACCAGGGATTGAGTTTTTTTTCTCCAATGCTACATGTAGCAGGCTAAGCAGGCATTTGGCATTTGCATTTCATTCAAGGAAACTTGTCAACTGTGCTCTGAAAAGTCTTAGACAATGAATAGAAAGGCACTGTGTGAATCTTGTTGGAATTATTTCATTAACTTTACCTGAAAGTCTGAACACAGCTTAACAAATAGATATTTCTCATGTTATAAATAACCCAGTCAGCCAATTCTAGTATACATAAACTTGTTCTTAAATTGTTTGGTAGAAAATGATCTTATTTAACATTGGATCTGCCTACATGTCTGTGTGATACTATCAGTATGTTTTGTGAGATGTCAGTAATATGAGTTCTTTCCTCATATTGTATTGCTCTTGACCTCAACATGTGAAAGAGACGCAACAGAGATGAGCTCTTAGATATCTTTTTCCCATCTAATTGCAGTATCTTCCTTGTTATTGATTAAGAGAATACACATCCTGAGGTCTGTAAATCCTGGAAATGGGGGCAGTTTACATGTAAACAACTGACATTGTATTCTCTAAATTAAAGACATCCTGTGGATTTGATTATGGCAATCGTGGCCAACAAATTAACATAGCTATTAGATTTTAAGATTTAATCACATTGCAGGGGGGCATGAACTAAATTTTAACTGTGAGCTTGCCAAGTGATGCCCCATTGATTTTCAATAGATCGGTTAAAATGCAGTGCTTCAAAGTTGTGTGGTAAAGAAGAACAAAGAAACACCAGGAAGGACAGTTACTCCTCTATGAGAACTCCTCTCCAATGATCCATTAAAGGGAGGTTGCGCTCATTGTTTGCAAATGCAAAACCACATTAGGCTTAGGAGGTTACCCTCTCTCCACCCTCTGGGGCCTGTGTGACCTTGCTTTGGAATTACGTTGGAATATTTGCTTTGGCCTAAGTAGAGAGAAAAGACCAAACATGGTTATTTATTATCGAACCGTCGTACAGATGAAAGCAGTTAAAGTCTTCAAACATTTGTGCAGTGTTTCCTCTTATCTTGTTTAGTCGCTTGATAAAGTGACTTGTTTTACTAAATTGCATTTAATTTCAGGTAGGCTGCCGTTGCGGGTGGTTTGCCCCTGAGTGTCTAATAGAATTCTTGGGGCTTTTGAGAGCTGACACACATTGTGCAGTTTTTTTTTGAGATGAGGCCTTTAAGGTTGCAAAGTGAGTCAGTTGCAGCATTATTCAGCAGAGGTTTCCCTCCCTAAAACTGGGTTAATGAAAAGCCCAAAAGCCTAATTGAGCTTAATTCACTCTCTTATGCTGCTGTCCTGCCATCCCAACCCCCTACCATCTATTCTGCTTTCATATTTCTGTCCTCTACCTCGCAAGCCTGTGTTTTACTTCTTTTTTCTTGACAATTAGGTGAGCTCTGGTAATGAAAGAGAAGTATGTCTATAGTCTGCTTTAGCCTCGGTTCAAGTGCTTTAAATGTGAGCGTGTCAAGAGGGTCCAATGAGCAGGCTCCAGAGATGAGTAGAGGGGGGTTTACAGTTGACCAGTTTAATAATGTGACTGAAGCAATTAATGTCAACATCAGCAATGTGAACAAGAACTGGAATGCCGTCTTGGGCTATATATATTGTGGAATTCTCAGTTAATCTATCATTAAGTGTAATTACCTCTCTTTGCTGTGTTTGGTTAAGAAAATCATTTTAAACAAACTACATTTCACAAGAAAAACAAGAATTTGACAAGAAAAACATTGTGTTCATAAAGTCCTGTATTTTTGAGCTGACTGAAACCATTTTTTATGTTGTTCTGGTTCTCTACGCTCTGTTGAGATTGTGATGGTCCCAGGTACAGCTGGGGCCACTCACATGTGTTTAAGGGGGCCCCACTGTTTGGTGAGAGGTGACCCCGCTCGACCCTCTCCTGTAAACTGGGCCAAGTGCTCGGCAACTACTCTTTTTTTCCCCCTGCCCACGGATTAGGGATGAGGCTAGTGGGGGTTTCCTGGTGCTGTATAGAACAACCAAAGGGGTCCTGACCTCTCACCAGGGGGGCTGCAAGTGCATGGCACCCTTGCCTCATGTTTTCTTGACCTGCAAAGTCAATCGTTCATCACTTGAGAAACTTATGCAGATTTAAATAATGCAGGTTTTGAATAGTAGGTTTGTCAGTTTTTATCCCCCAGCAGTGTTGGACAGTAAATAATGATTATGGCCCTTGTGGTGTGGGCCAAGGACTTTAAGGGAATGTCTCCAAAACATTGCAGGATTTAAATCTTATCTTGCCCTATTGTTTATTAGAGTTTTCAGTATAAGTTGGTATCTATGTAGCTATATATATCTAACAGAACGTGTGCTGAAACCCACAGTGTCAGAAAAAGGGCATCTGCCATTCAGATCTTGATGTTTGAGGTGTAGGAGGTCTGCATTGACGTCTGTGCCAGTTTTGAATAATTCAATAGCCATACACAACTCTCTTAATATTCAAATCCATGTTGAAGATGGGATCCATGAGCATGGTACAGCCATCATGCAGGAGATGAGAATAATGAAGAGCAACACAAGACCCTGTGAGGCTCTTCCTGTTTAATGGTAAAGCAGATGCTGCGTATTTCACACATTCTCTTTTTCATAGGGGGATATTGTGCAACCCCATGTCCATTTTTTCTATTATAGGGGAGGTTTTAAACTCCAGCTCTACTTTATTTTTATACACTAAGGCAGCAGTTTCACTGTACATTTGTTTGTAAGAGCAGTTCATTGCCCCCATACCCTCTGTTTTTTTTTCTTTTTTTCTGGAAGTGGATCAATAAATTCAGGGTCTTTGTTTGCAGTGATCAATATGTTGTAATGAAGGCTGCACTCCAATCCCAAGCTTAAGCATCACTGGCGGGTCTGGGTTGAATTAGTTTTATTCTTTTTTTGTTATCAGCATGCATAAATTTATTTTCAGCTCCCTGTCACTGTGTCTTTTTTTTTTTTTTTCTGGGAGCGCCATGGCCTAGATAACCACCACATATTGAGACGGCAGATTGAATCTTGGCAGTATATGGTTTCAGGGAAGTAACCTTTGATGCATTTTGCCTGCAGTATAACAACGAAGCAAAGTTGGTCGAATGCTAATGGTAGGGCCGCCACAGCCATTTGTCAAAAGATCACATCTCTGTTGAAGTTCTAAGGCTATATCATAAAAAGGAAATAAAAATGTTAGTGTATTGAAGCAAGTGCACCATTCTAATTTCTGGGTGTGCTTTGTGAGCCTGCTGGGTGGCATGACAGGATAGAGGAAATATTTTATTTATGTCTGACCTTTTTTAGTCTCGGATTTCTTAAGCAAACTAAAGGGCTGTCTGTAAATACTACCTAATTATTTTTAGGCAGACAGATACTTGAACAATGCCCATATGAAGAAAAAGTATTTTCTGAATGACTGACATTATCTTGATGGCCTGTCATCACCTCTGTTCATATTGCTCTTATCAGCTATAGGCCCTGCCCTGTGCAACTGGCACCTAACAGTGTTTGACTCTGACATTGGGCAGAAGTAAAGGTGTCCTGCTCTCGTGACTGTGTGAGTATGTGTGGGGGCTTTGTCCTTGGTATATTTAGCTTGTTGATCCAGATATAGTGGGTCCTGGTACATAGACTTCCGTAGGTAGTTGTTGGTCAAAGCTAATTGGCCTAAACTGTCTCTCAGTGCAAGATTTTACTGAAAATTAGAAGTCAGACGGCATATAGTTTTACTGTGTTAAATGTGTCTTGATTTGTTTTTCATAAGATTTCATGTGAGTAAATTTGCAAATTCAAAATTGAATTGTCTGCCATGATCTACTGGGATTAGATACAGTTTTGAAAGACCATACCAGGCTTTTCCCTGTATTGCTCCTTCACACAGTCATGTTGAGGTTAAATGGGTTTCATGGGTTATTTGGCTCTAGATCACACCTGGGCCCCTCTATTCATGATAACGCATGTCTAAGGTTTTAAAATTGATGTGTGTGCTTTCATCTAACAGACTGTCAAAAGACAAAAGATTTATTTATCCTACTAAATCCTTCTCTGTTTCTCAGGACTTGAGAGGTAGCTGGAATGATTCTTAGTGATAGTGGTGAGGTATGGCTGGTAAATTGGTTCTGATGTGTTTTATTTAACGTGAAGAACACCCAGGAAGTGCATAAGATGACCCGGCTATTTAATGAGGCCATGTATAAATAGCTGTATTGACCTGACTTTCTGCATATATGCCTCCTTAAACTAGGCTAGTGTTATTTTTCACAAGTAAAAAAAGCTAGAACCAGCGTGGAAAAGAAAATGCCAGCTTGCACGCAGAAGACAATACATCAGCACTACGGAGTGGACTGTTCACTTTTCCAGGGACTGATTTGTGGATTCCAGTGCCATTTTTCTTCAGTGGAACAGCCTTTTTTTGGCTGATAAAGCAAACAACTCCATATCTCTTTCACAGATCCTTTCTCTACAAAGAAAGCTTTGTTTGCAGTGTTGCCCCAGCTGTTTATTGTGCAATAGCCACGTTCAATTTCACCCACAGTTTTTCTCTCTGCCGTGCTTGTTTTCTTATTACGTTAAGGTAGTTGAGAGTAAAGACAGTCTAAGCTTCACATTTTCATCAGCAGGCATGTGAAGGTAAGCCACTCCCACTCCCAACCACTTTCTCACTCTCTTTAAATCTTTGTTTGTAAGGAAATAAATTTAGCTCCATGTAGCTTTAGCTTTGTTGCTTTTAGACAAGAATGCATTTACACGCTGCCCAAATGTACATTCAACAACACTGAACAACAGACTGCAGACAGGCACATTGCCTTTGTGTGCAGGGTCAAAACGGAAAGCTAATACTCAAATGAATATATTAATGAGATAGTATGAGCAAATGTAGAAAACAGAAACAGAACTAGCCTTATGTTTAGCCTTTTTTCCGTATGCAAGTGACACACATTGCTTACATTCTGAAACCTCATGCTGTGTTCAAGAGGCTACATGAATTGGCACATTATTATTCCTCTGACAACAAAAGAGAAATTTGAAGCAGGGACACGTTAATTGACCCAGATACTGTAACCATGTTCACAAAGGCCAATATCCTGCCTGGGAAGAGACGTCTACCTCCTGCGGGCCACACCAACTATTGTGTTCCAGCAAAGGCTTCAATTTCAACGCACCAGCGCCTCTCTGGACAAGAGCCTCTGATGAGTTGCTAGGTCCTATCCCGTGACATTCTCCTTTTATCCAGCCCTCTATCAACTCCACCACTCCCTCGTCTCCCCCCCTCTGCCGCATGTGAGCTTTAAGATAGAGGAGCTCCCTTGGCTCTATACAATGATTGATGAGACTTAATTGAGTAACGCAAGGACAGCACTGTAGCATTTAGTCCTTTATTCTACAAGTTTGTTTCTTGGAGTGACCTTGGCTGCTTAATGGCTTCAGTCATGAGTATGATGTGTGATTTTAGTGGTGTCGGTAATATTTTTTATAGATGACTTGCTGAGCTTTTCTTATGACGATTTTTTTTTTTTACACTTGTGCTTGATATGTCTGTGCTTGTCGAGAGACAGGATATTCAATAAAGCCCCATTCTCTATTGATTGATCATATCATTACATGGACCTGCAGGGTAAGAGTTATGTTTGTTTTTGCTTGTCTTACAAAATAAAGAACATCATTACTTTTATTTATAGTAAATAAATGTAATGATGGTCTTTATTTGATTGGTGATTGGGAACATTGCCTCCCTTCCCCTGCCCAAAGTGTTGGCTCATCAGATAAGCATATGTAGCCCAACATATTACTTGTCTCAAGTGATCTACTGTTACCAGGCCTTGCTGACACCAGTGTCTGCTATCACCACATGGATATTATGATTGACCGGCAGCAATTTCTTGCACCCATTTGAGCGCACACTATTGCAGTGAGCTACATATCGCTCTGTGGCCCGCGTTTATATTATCTCTGCCTCTGTCGATATTTACTGAGGCATTAAAGAGCGTGCAGCATGTTGCCACTTTATTTCCTGTAGCACTGCCTGCTCAGCAGGACAGGGACTGGAGGGGGTAGAGTCTCACTGAAGGGTATAACTGCTTCTAAAAAATGAGAGTCTGCTAATTTCTCTAAACATGTAGCTTACGTAAAATAACCTATGTACTATGCAAATTAGCACAAATGGAATGACTTAGAGATCTGCATATAGCCTAACAATTTGAGTATGATTTTAATTGAAATTTCTCTTGTTGTATATGTAATGCATACCTATTGTTTGTTTCAAGTCCCACATGAAATATCTGTGTGACTTTACCTTCTTAATGGTACCTGAAGGATCAAATTTCCTGGTGTTTGGGGGCAAAAAGAGTTAGAAAAAAAAGAAGTTTAATATACCTTTTCGTCATTTCATTTAGATATTTTTTTTATCAATGTCAATTTCATTAGTGTTCAGTAAACCACAATATTTGTCCTGACAACTGACAGAAATTGGCCATTCAAGATTTTTCTCTGTTACACAGTGCCTACTCTGTAGACTTAACAAAAGACAGTGGAGTTTCCAGGTTACCAGCATCTCACCTGTTTTCCATCTGATTCCACCAGAGAGCAATATACTCAATTTTATATAGGACCTGCATCAGCCCTTCACTTTCACACTAAGTGTTCTAAGCACTGTGACCTTTGTAGAAGATAAGCTTCCTTTGGCTGACTTGAAGAGTTTGGAATAACAGCCTCACCCATTAATTTATGGCATTGCTAACCATATGAGGGCTATGAGCCAAGGTTATTGACCTTTCACGCCTGTCACTAGTGATAGAGGAAGCCAGACCCAGGAGGAAAATGAATTGGGCTTATTAAAGAGCTGGGCTTCAACTCAAACCTAGGGGGCAACTTTATCCTCCCATTTTCTCTTTCATTTAAATCATTACTTTTTTACACTGACCAATTGTCTTCTGTCAAAGTAGAAATTGAGAGCACATACAGCAGGAGTTACACTGAATCATAATGCTCTCCTGAATGTGTCTGGCAGAGATCAGGGTGCAATGCGTGAAATGCCTGAAGGATTAACACTTGGAGCACAAAACACATTACAGCAGCACATCTTGAACTGAGGTCATTATTATCAGATGAAGGATTTTGTGGACTCAGAATCCCTAATCAGAAGGTTTTTTTTTTTTTTTTTTTAATAGGGCTATCTGAACTGTTAGACAAGACTTTCACAGATTTTCACTCTTAAATCTTTATGTCTTTGTGGGTGTTTGCTTGTAATTTATTTGTACATTTGTAGCTGAAACACGAAGTAGGCAAGCTGCACAGGCAGAAAAGCATTTGAATAAAATGAAGAATGCAAAGAATGTTGCGTGGACTGCGGAGAAATACAGCCATGGACAGAGGAGATTGAGTACATGGTGTTTCGGCCCAGTCCTCCCTCAAAGCTCCCAGTCTGTAAAACCTGGTGGGAGGCAAGGGAGGCATGCATTTATATTGGATCAACATGCAATGGTGTTATTTTTTCCAGCTCCACCACTTGTTTATAATCATTCTTGGTCCCTTATGGGGTTCATCTAAAACCATTTTTATTGACTCTGAAGAAGCTTATCTCGGCCTCATGCATTGTTTGTACATAGGACCACAATCTCATCCCAGCGGAAATAAGCAATAGATGAAAACGGAGAACTTGTACCATAGATGTGTTTTTGTTATTAGAGGTTGTCCCCTGTGAAGTCCAACTTAAAGAACATTTTTAATATTGTACATTTGTTCTGTTCATTCACATACCATATATATTTTAAGAAAGCTTGGCTTTAACCACATTTAGAGAGTAAGAACAGAGACAGAATCACTGATAGTGCTACAACCATCCTCTGCAGTATTAATTTAGAGGAGCATGTAGAATTTTTCAAGGGTTTGTTTATTTGCAATGAGATAGCCTGAGGATGAGGTAAAAGGACTAATGCATGCGGATTTGCTTGCTTGAGAGTGCTGTTTGTAAATGCAATCCCTGCTTGTGTGTTGGGGGTGACTTGTTTGTGTGCTCAAGTGGACTACTTATCAAAATGTGCAGTGTATGCAAAATGAAAAACAAAAAAAACAACAATGTTGTCTTTACCTGTGGGCAACTAGAGGTGTGTATGAGTGGAAGGGCTATTTTGGACCTGAAAGAGCTCTACATCGCAAGAGCTTATACCTCGAACAGGGACTGGATAAGTGGGTGCAGACTGATGGGGAAAACATGTACTTAGTGTGCGATCACACTTCAGCCAAATATAGTTGTCATTTAAAGCCCACGTTCACACCAAGTTCATTAACAAAAGAGGATGACCACCAAAAATTTTTTTCTGAATTTGGGTGTGTATTTTTTTTTAAAATTCTGTCTGAACTGTAAAGTCACTGGACTACAGAATCAAAACTCAGAAACACCAGAGTTATAGCTCACAGTAGATCACTTGAGACATAGCTCAACATTTTAATGTTTTACAGAAATCAGAGGTTGCAAGCATGGTTTTGATTGAACTTACGAATGAACTTACGAACTTACAAATGTCAAGTTAAGTATACTGCAGTTCTTTTTACACGATCGCCAATTAGACGCATGTTTACACAGTGAGGCAGCTATCAGCAGTAAGAGCCAAGGCCGGTTGACATACACACTGAAGCATTTAAGTATTAGAACTTGTACCTGTAATGAAGAGAGAACTATATGCTCAGTCAGTTTCAGCCTTAAAAAACTAACACTGAGGCTCTTGGACAGCAATAGCTTTTACCACTTTCCACTGTTAGAGTTAAATGTAATGTTCATAACAACACAGTGGAGAAATCCACCTACCCTCCATTTAATTGTTTTCATACAGGCAGGAAACTATAAGATGATTTCATATTAACTGATACTAATTGATGCACTTATCTTTAAATAAAAAAATGTATAATATTTTATCATTGCTCCTTACAAAAACCAGAATCAAAATCAATTTTATGTGGCTAGGGATTACCACTTCTACCAGATGCTACCTTTTCACTTGTGTTGCTCCCATGTGGGCAATTTAGTGGTCTGGGACCAAATGCTGCACTTTGCACAGAGCGCTTTCTTTTTAAGGTGCCACATTTGTTAGGAGGAACAGCAGATGAAGTCACTGTCGGTTTAAAATCCCACCTTTGGTTGTTTCAGCAATCAAGACAAGCTGGAAAAACACTTGTGGTGGCACCATTCCTGATCTGTAAAAGCATTTCTGTGGTGTATTCGTAATGAATAGTGACATTAATTACATTTAACCTGTTTATATTCTTAATGCTCTGATGCTGTATGTAGTTTTTAGCTGTTGAACAATTTTAGAAAACCCTTATGAAACCCTTGTTATTCATTGGTCATTAGAGTTTTAACTGACTCAGACATTTTAGGTCAAGGATCCTGTTTTTAAAAAATGAGCCCTTAGCCTCTATGTATCTATGGGACATCAGAAAGCTCGTAATGAATAATAAATGAATAACAGTGTTTTAAGAACTTTTTGTCAGATTTAGCTGTTTTAGGAATTAATATATAAACTTAAGAAATACTTCTAGTAGTGGACAAAAACCCTTTTAGCTGAGAGCAACTCTAATTTAAGTATTCTGTGGATGCCTTGTTAACAGCCTAAACCATTAGGTTGACATGACATTATTTTTTCAATATTTAGTGTTTGTTTAAAGCAACTCCCCTGTTTCATACACACACACACACACACACACACACACACGCACACAGAGACACACACACACACAACTTGTCTTGTAAAAGAGACCTTATTCGATAAATAGCGGAAAAACAACTTTAGTGAACCCGTTTGAATGTTTTCCCTCTGTCCTACCAAGAATGTGTTGTCTCGGAGAGCTGAGGTCAAAGGATACAAACAAGGCTTTATTCTGCATTTACCAGGCTAATTCTGTGCAGTGACTGTAGTCGGCAACACTGGCACACATTGTTCTTTTACCTCTATTGAAAGATTGGGTAGTTGATTAAAAGATAACATTTATTCATGAGCTCTGATGATGTTTATTAAATTAACTTTTTAACTGCCATTATAGTCACATGCTCTTGACTAATGAATTGGAATAAGTTGAAGTTTTGCCATTTGTGGTTTTTCATTGACATAAACAGTCTAAAGAAGAAAGATTTACAACCAACAGCAAGAAACTTGTTAATGAGTGTCTGCAGTCTGTGGGTTTTAGTAATAGATATTTGATTATGCAAGATGGAGAACAAACTCCACTTTTGTGTCCGAGATTTCTGGCTATGAACATAGTACATGCAAACATGCAATGCTGTCACAATAAAATTACCTAAGGATTGAATTTTACCAATCACTCATAGTGCTGAATTCAGAGATGTGGAACTAGAGTTCAACTTCATAAATGAAGTCCTGAGTGACTTATTCAATATAAAATGCCATTAT
Source organism: Acanthurus lineatus (assembly GCA_029814665.1). Taxonomy (NCBI): domain Eukaryota; kingdom Metazoa; phylum Chordata; class Actinopteri; order Acanthuriformes; family Acanthuridae; genus Acanthurus; species Acanthurus lineatus. The sequence continues at coordinate 13,518,685 of JAPZDV010000004.1, read as the reverse complement.
GAAGATGAAATCTTTCACATTTTAAAGCCACTTACAGGTAAAATGGGTACAATCTCACAGGATAACAGTGTGCCCATTGTTGGTTTTAATGGTAGACAAACTAACAACCAGAACTCTCTCACGCTGAGCACGTTATGAACAGGGCTGTTAGGAGTATTAAAGGCTATGTGTGAGGGGAGCAGTTGGGTGCTGTGTCCTGCAGACAGCTTGAACAGTATTCTATGAAACAGCCAGTGCATTCTAGTCTCTCCTTAGCTTATCGTCTGATCCCCGGCCCTCATTTATTGGTCTGTCTGCAGTGTGCTCGGAAAATGCAATTGCACTACCATTGATTTGTGTCTGTTTGAAATAAGGCAGTCCAGATACTGGGCACATGCATAAGTGGGAGTTTTTTCCCTCTTTACTCCTTCTCTCTCTCTCATTCTTTCACCATTTTCATCCCTCTGTCTCTCTCTCTCTCTCTCTCTCGCATCCACTTCTTGCAAATCCATTCTCAGCGTGCCACACGAGCGAGACGATGGTTCCTTAGCCGCTTATCATGCCTTCCACCAGACCACCAAGGGGTCTTAGCATGTGTACACGGGCAGCTGTGCACCACTGTTAAACTCTATTCTGTGCTGGATAAGTGGGGATTGGCATGTTCTCCGCCCGTCAGAGCGGGTTTCATCTGCTCAAAAATGCGACAGCTGGGCAGAGTTTTTTCACCACCCCCCCATATGAGACAGACAGACAGAAATGAGACATAGAGACACAGAATCAGAGGAGGGACGCTAAGAGTGGGGTTGCCACAGCTTCCTGACTGTGGCTTGGAGCAAAGCAAATGTTGCCACATGTGTTTTGAGTTAACACCGACATAACTGTTTTTTAAGAGTGGCCTAACACATTAAAGATGTGTGGCTGGCTCCTCTACTTTCTTTCTTTGCTCTTTATGCTGTAAACACTGAGCAGTAATGGAAGGAAGGGCATAAGAAGAGTAATTTATGTGCGGAGGAGAAGCCTGAGATGAGCCCTCCCTCTGGGATTAATGGGAGTCTCTGTCTCTGTTCACAGGAAATATGAAAGGCCCTTTGTTGGTAAAGGGCTTGCTGTTGCCAGCAAATAACTAGCCCCTGTCATATCGAAAATCCCCCAACCTCTAAATTCATTGCCTCCTTTGCTGCTCATCCTTCACCCTTTCTTTTTCTTTAAGCCTATGTGTTTTTTGTCAAAGTCGCTCATTTATGATTCTACACTGTGCCTGCTGTACAGAAGCCCAGGAGACACCAGCTCGTGCTGTTAGTATTCACTGTCACTTCTAGAGTTCTGGACATAGGTTGAGCAGAGGGAAAAATGGGAGAAGTATTGCCATACATGTTGGTGATTCATTTCTCCATGCCCTGTTCATTCTCTTCCTACCTCTGTTTTTTGTCTGATGTGTTTAATTCTAAGACTCACATCCGTATCACACAGCAAAAAGCTATTTTTTCGTGGTTAATGTGTGGCCGTTGGACTGTGCTAGTGGTAATGGTTTATTTTTAGCGTTGGTGCCGGTGTATGTTGGTCTGTGTGTTGGCTAAGCACACCTCCTTAGGCTATGCTAAATAAAGAATGGCCTATCAGTGAGGGGAAATGACTGTTTGGCACTAAACTGGCAGTGTGTCTTTCATCAGGTCACACATTGGTCTCCTCACACCTGCGGCTCAGGACAGGAGGGTGAAAAGCTGTTGGCAGGTGTTAATTGCTAAAAAAGACTGCAGAAAACAAGGCATGGCACTGTATGTGTTTGTGCAGTATCTTTTCTGCTCTCTCCACAGCTGATATTTCACACACTGCTAAGTTATTTATATTTTGCACCCAAACATAAGCAGTGGAATAGAGTGTTTTAAAACTGATTGTTCTGTTCTTTGTCTGCAGTATTTTCTTTGCTCAAGCGTTGGGGCTTTAAACTTTAAACTCCTCATTTGCTTGTAAAATGCTAAATAAAAAAAAAACTGTTTACTGGAATATCTCTGTCACACTTGAATAAATCTGGACCAAATGTGAGCAGAAATAGCCATGAATTCAGTGACTTTTTTTGTTCAGTTTTTCTCTTTTGTTTTTCCAAAAAATATCACCTCTCTTCTAAAATTATTTTCTTGCTTCAGATTGAAAACAGTTTTTCCATTTGTTTAGGACAGTCCCCGATAGCTTCGGCTATGTTTGCCTTTCCTCCCTTTACTGAGTTCTACACTTACAGCGGAGAACCCATTGGCTCCATATTGACTTCCCCGGCCTGTCTCCAATGGATTTGACATGGATAACGTGGTTGTGTTTGTAACAAAAGGGGGAGGGGATTTAATAAAAGCAGGAGACCCCCAGCTGAAAAAGAAGGGTGGAAGAGTGAAATGAAGAAGAGGGGAACTTAAATAAGAGGGTTTAACTTGGCAAAAGCCATGAGTTGTCAGGGGCAACAAAAATGGTGCTGTGTAACCCACCTCACTCCCACCACCCTCTCAAGAAGGCTCAGATGCGGGTGTATGGTAGGACTGAATATGAGCCTGACGTTGAAAGGATGAAACAAAATACACACATTGGGTGTCTGCCTTATAAATGATTTATAATTGAGTTTTCTAGGCTTGGCTTGGAGTCGAGATGGAGTAGATCTTTAATGAGCTTTATAGTTTCATGTTATTCTATGCTTTAATTGTAATAGTAAGCACGTCATTCATTTGTATAATTTACTAGACTAGAGGCTGATGGCAAGGCTGGCACAGTAGGGGGGAGTTTAATGGCCATCCTCTGGAAAGGATAAGGCTTATTAGGTCTGATGGACCTCCTGTCTCATATAACCTAATGTGGCCATGATAGACAGAGCATTCTGGGTTTGGATACATTGGAACTATAAATCGAAGCATATTCCCAGGCCCCGGACTTTGTAAGTGCCCATTAAGGGCCATGTTTGTAGATGGCGGGGCCAGATGTCCCTAATGTGGCCGAGGGTCCAAAGTGAGCTTTGAGGGAGCATCAAGTTGAAGTGAGGCAGAGCATGGACAGGACATTGCCACTCATTAAAATGACCTGCACTCTGCTAGCAGACCTATAAAAAAGCCCTTTAATGTTCTTAACAGAGAAGCTCCACAATTTGCCCACAATTCCATAGCCGTAAAAAGAGGAATTGAATTCCATATGAATTCTCTGCTGTCATAGCTCACGGCACCAGCTGTCTGACCGTGTTAAAATCTAACCCTTGGGCGCCACTCCCTCTCAGTTTGGTGTGCTCCATATGTTACATTGATCTTAAAAGCTCGACTCCCACTGGTCTACTTTAGCAGAAGACCTTAGCATGATTGAGTGGGACATATGCAGGGACAACATCAAACATTTCGGTATTTGGTATAAGATCACATGACCCCGGCGATGTTGTTCTGATTGATTTATGATGCCAATGGGATCTCTCAAGTTACCGCTCGCCTCATTTCTCATCCTAATCCTCTCTCACCAAATGCGCAAATTTGTACTCGGTTCCAAGGAACTGGCTATCATGAAATGGTAATTTAATGTATTCCAAGCACACTGTAAGGGATAGTGTGTTGTGTTATACGTAACATGCACGGCAGCACCCATCCCTCTCTGGACACCCCATCTCTTGTTTGTGTTTGGGCTGTAAACTCCCATGCACAGCTGTCACCGGGTCATGTCTGGAGGTTTCCGTAGTGCTGATGACCTCCTAATGTGGATTCCAATGAGACAGAAAGGCAAATGTTTGTGCATCCAGGTCTTCCTGGTATTCCGGGTCATTACAGCTGTCACGTTATCCTCTTCCTTCCCAAATGTTCCAGCTTACACTGCAGCTCAATATCTGCAAGCTTCCCAGCTGCAGACTCTTAGATATTTGCTGTTATTTTGACAGAAGCCTGCATATTTAATCATTAAGCTTCCGGCACAATAGCCCTCTTTGAAGCTCAAGGCTCAGTTGGAAAACAACAAGTTGTTTTCAGGGAGGAAATCTGATTTAATGTCCTCATAATGCCATGCTCTCCCATTAATGCTTAATGAACTTTGCGTGAACCACACATTTTCAAGAAAATTAACAGATTAATGTTATTCAGGGTAAAAGTAGTAAACTCTGTGCTTTGCTACGCTCGATGAAAGTGCAAAAAATCCTTCCTCCCACCATGTCTTGAATTTCATTGTTTTGTTTTTTTTCTGTGGAATGTTATAGCCTTGTTTGTATGCTGGTCATAATGACTGTCAATGGAAATCTTATTTACACTAGCTGGGTTTAGGGGTTTTGGCCAGCACAGTGGAAAGTGTCCCCTCTCTTCCAGTCTGCCGGGACTACATTGAGCTCTGTTTCTGACGGATTGTTCTTTTAATGTGACAGCTGAAAGAAGCCCCACGGTTTCTGCCAATGGACCAGGATACAATAAAAGGGCTGGTAGTAGAGCTCAGTTTTTACCCCTGCCTCTTTCTCTTTGTTTCACAATTTTTTTTCCCCTGCCTTTTTCTTTTTCTTTTTTTGCCACAGCTCGTCTTACTCTTGGTCGACAACTGATATGCAAATCGCTTCAGGTTACAGTGCAGGCTGTAAGATTCTTTTCAAACAGTAAACTCAGTGGATAACAGGAAGTAGCAGAGGTGTGGGTACAGGGATGGAGGAACGCAGCATCAAGGGAGGAGCCGCTCTCCCCTTTGCCGCTAGGCTAAAAGCATTCAGCTTCTGCCCATTGTGAGCCCTCTCTCAAAGGGATTTGTGATGGGGATGATCTTTGACCCCTCTACGCCCACATTATGTAAATGAGTATACAAAAGAGAAGGATGATACAGTTTCCTACATACACACACACACAGACACAGAGTTTATTTCGAGTATGTGTGTGTTGATTTTTGAGTTTGAATGAAATAATGGAAGCCAGTTTGACACTTGTGCTCCTCTTAAAATGGATATTATGACTGTGTGGACATGCAAGTTTTGTCTCTACTGTACGACTGCCTTCTCTCTCCTCTATGTGTGTTTGTGTTTACTGCTTAGCAATCGGTGTCCTAAGGCGTCTAAACTGCATATAGAGAAATATAGGAGGATGGACATGTTGTAATGTTACCGTGTAACTGAGCTTCTTCCAAATGTTGTTATGGTAGTGGTTGAGAGGGAAACTAGATCCCCCCCCACCGTCCATCAACCCTGCACTCCCCGCCCCCAAATGGTGTTATTGTCCCTGTGCACAAAGGATGGGGGGGGGGGGTTGTAACAGAAGACGGAGCAACACGGTAAGGTTCATGGACAACACCCTTTCCCAGACTGTTTTTAGGTGTATTAACTGACCATTTACAGTGATACAAGTTTTTTAATTCACATAAAAGAATGAATACAGAAAAAACTTTTAATTATCAGTGTGACAGGACAAAACAGACTTAATTAAATGTCACAATATTTTGACCAAATACCCACTAACTTTTTGTGACCTGACAAAAATTAACACAATGAGATTTATAAGTTGAATTAGAACAGCTGTAAAATTACAAAAATGACATCACTTTAGAACATTTTAGTAGCAACATTTTATTTACAAACCTCAACTATTTTAATTAATGTGTTAATGTATACCAAACCTGTATAACATATAATAAAAGACATCTTTCTGATATGTCATAAATGGTTAAGAAATGATGTCAGCTGAGAGATGAACCCAGTACTATGAAAATACTACACACGACTAATTTGTGTTTGGTGCCGGTTGAACATGTGTTTGCTGATTGCTTCGCTTTGGAGTCCTAGAGGATCAGTGATCTGCAATCAGTGAATTAGTCATTTTTAACTCATTTTTAAGAGGAGGAGTTAATATTTTGCTGCACTTGCCTTGACTGTAGACTGAAAGCCAGCCTTCCTTCGGAGGATTAATGACACTGTTTGACACTGAAGTTATAGAAGATTCACAGTCAAACCTAATGGCTCTTAGTGTTCAGTATTGTCTTTTTTGGTGCCTTTTCTCTGCTTTTACCTTGATTTTGCTGATTGCAGCAACATCCTTTATAACAGAGTAATGCACTTGTTGGAAGAACAGCCTTCAAACTTATTAAACTAAAGATTCAGCTAAGTTTTACTTTTGTTTGACTTGTAGCTGTTAAGTGTGTGTCTGTGTATGTTTGAACATGAGCAAGAGGTGGTAGGAAGGTTTGCAATGGAAAGATAAAAATGGGCTGTGGTAACCGTATTTAAAGGCTGAGTACATCTGCATTCTTTTTTAGGGTTTTTTCAAATGGAAAGTCCCACTCAGATGTTAGCAAGAAGCAGTGACGTAGGTTACAGCTCCAGTGCCCTCCCTCCCCTGAACCCACACACAGTTTTGCTGACAGTGTAGGCATGTAGAGTGATGAAAGCGTTAGTTTGGAAGATTTAAGCTTGGAGCTGGCAGGGAATTTTATTATTATTAAACCTTTATTTAATGACATACAATGCAGGATTTGCCAACTGCTATTTATAAAAACACAACTCAAAGTTGTCCAGACTTCCCTGCTGAATGAGGGTGACGGAAAGACGGAGAGCAAGCAAGAGAGGGAATTAAGCAGGGGAGCTGTGTTAGCACAACTAAGCAGTGAATCAGAAAAATTTTGTTCCGATTGTCTTAGCAGTTATATTGTGAACCCCAAAAACAACCGTGTGGAGTGCTGCGTTACCAAATTTTGCATATACTAAGCTGAAGCACATGTTTCAAACTGTCTGCTGTGGTCAGCTGTCTGCTCTGTACGTCTGTGTGGCACCAGCCCTGGTCTGCACCTCTCAGTCATGAAGAGGAGATGGACATCAGAGTCGTTTACAACCAAATCAGGCATTGCATTAATCACTGGTCTAATCAGAACATCAGCTGATTGGCCACCGCAGCATGACATCGGGTTGTGTTCCTTTAATAACTGTCTCTTTAACTTTCCAACTGCATTTCTTTATTCAGAGCCCCTGTGGTCACCCTGAACAGACTATCCACATTTAAATAAACAGGAGAATTTGTTTTCACTGAAAGATGGGACTTGGTTTTAGGCAGTTTAAGAGGTTTTATGTAGCAACATCATAATTCAAAAATCTGTGTAAGGCCATATGTAAAATTTCGTAGAAGTAGAGGAACTTCATACATGCTTCAATGAAAATTTGAATGTTTGGATTTGAACATATAAGAAACACAACTAAAAAGCTACAGGACAGTAACCCCCCCACTCCTGCCATGATAATGGACCCACCCTGTTTTTCAGACTACTTTGATTTCCTGAATATATCCCACCTGAACAGCATTTTGAGAGTTTGAAAAATGTGTCTAGATACTTCAGCACCACATTATACAGTCAAAAACCTCACTGTCAAATGCAGTTTAGACTTGAATTCAACACAGTTATTGGATTACAGTGAAACAGTTGGCCAAGTTTTTTTTTTTTTCATCTTTTCAATTGTGCTCTTGAAATGTGCGGTCAAATAAATCTAGTGTCAGCACTTCTACTTGTCAAGACGCATTTTATGATGTGTTCCTCATTTTTAAAAATTAATCCAGCATTTACAAATACATTGGACCTGTGCTTGTTTTTAAACCCAGTAGACTCTGATGTACTTGATTCAAACCATATGTTGAAAGGGCTTGAAAGGGTTTCTGCTGCATCAACAGACACAGCTGGTCCGCACTCTGTGATCTCATAGCATGCCATGTTTGCTACATTTTTCTTTGCTCGTCAGCCTTGCATGAGCCCTACCTCTGATAACAAATTCTTTGCCCTCAGATTGCCAAATCAAATGCTGATGAATAACCTTCAAAGGCAGACCGTTTTATGCTTTCACAAGAAAACTGGGGAATGTGAATCAGACAGTGGGGTGAGTTTTAGGAATCCGCAAGTTTTAATGCTGATGTTACAGAGCTGGTAAGCTTGTTAAAAACACCACATTATGTTATTTATGGGTACTGTGGAAGGACATGGCTACAAAGTTCACATGTAGCGTAAACATGTGAGTTACCATCCGCAATGGCATTGACTTGGCGGTGGACAGTGAGTTAGAGCCCGACTGCCCTCAGCACTGATCATTAACAGTTCTAACACACTGGGATATTAAAGTTTGTTTTACAGCTCCCATCAACAACCATGCAGGGCTATAGACATGTGTTATTGAATTCATATAATATGAGCTATTAGGTCGTAAATCTTGAGCGTCCATGTATATTGCTGAATCTGTCCGGTGTGGTCCTAGAGGAAATAGAGTAGCGGGGGAGATCATATTGGTTATTAAGCAGCTGTGCCATACCTGACTACAGATGATATGAACAAAAAATAAAAGATGGTTATTATGATTATCACCCCTGGATGGCTTGTTTAAATCCCTGCATCTATCTAGCATGCTCACACACCTGGTGCTGATTTTGTTAAAAACAATAAATAATAAGCTTACTTTTAGTACAGGGTTTTATCAGCCAATGAAAGTAATGAGATTAGGCAATTGGGAAAAAAAAAACATAATTCCTGCGCCCACTACAGTGAATCAGAGGCATGCAGATAAATGGGGAAAACAGCTCTAGATGAGAAGCCGTGTAAGTAATAAAACCATCCAAAGACCAGGTGAGGCTGCTTCCATCATTCCTGTTGGTCTGTTCATGCGCTTTAAAAAATAAGATCAATTCCAGTCCAGAGAATTGCTATTCTTCTACCTGCAGGCCTAGCAGAAGAGTTGTAAAGAAAATAGCACCCCACCTGAAACAATTTAACCTTTAGACTTGACCAACAAAGAAGCAGTGCTGCGCCTCTCCAGTATCATATGCCTGCTGGCATGTTGTTTCCAACTTAAAATTACCCCAATTTTGGCCTTCCCTCAGTAAAGAAAAAAGCTGGTCATCAAAATCAAAATTTCAGTTAATCATGGAGTTAGCTGAAGCTCTCCTTCTTAGTAAGTAAACTGCAACAAAAGAAATCTTTTCAACTACAGACCACAACATCTTATTGATGGATTAACTGTGAACAGTGTTAGAAATCAGCTTGTCTCTACTTATGTATATAGGAGAGAAGAAAGCGAGACAAACAGGGAGGCACATCAGGAATTTGGTGGTGGATTAGGGTGTAACAGTGTGGTTTGATGTTTAATCACTCCTTATGCGTAAGCTCTTCTAAAGGGGGATAGAAAGGCTTTCCAGTAAGCCCTAATGGTAGTGGAATGTCTTCCTGGTGAATATCGCCTCTGTTGGCATAACACGCTGTGAACCTGCATTTTTTTGTTTGCCTGAAAGGTTCCACTGAAGCAGAATGATTGGGCAGCACAGACCAAACATAGCATCTCACTTCTCTCCCTTCCATCTGTCTGTATCTGTCTCTGGGTCAGTTAGGGTGTCTGAGGTAGAGGAACTGTAATCACTGGCATTTTTGGTGTTTGAAAGCTCACTTTACAACCACATTGGAACACTGGCCATGCCCGAAAGCATTGTATAAATGAACAACAATTACATTGCTTAATGACCGATCAGCCTATTATTGTGACATTTTTCATATCAAAGAATTAGATAAATGGAAAAAAAAAGAAAAAAAAACATCATTTATTTTACAGCTTAACTGATGGTTTCCCTGAGACCACCTGACAGCACCGGAAGCTGTCCGCAGTGATTCACATGCTTGTGCCACCTGCTTGCTCATGCCACCACCACTGATGTTAGTGTGACCCTGACGAACATTGTTATCACTGCAAGGCGACAGACTATTCCCACGAGTCCTCGCGTTAAAAACCCAAGGTCTAGAAACATTTCCGCAGGCAGCCTTTCCAAGCGGAGACAGATTTGTACATGACCATGCTTGTGGTTTGGTGTTATAGCTGCAGACAAACTGAGGACAGATGTGTTTGGAGTCATTTTCACCTCCCTCCCTTCCTCCTCCCTTGTGATTCTCCATTCCCTCCCTCCTTCCAGTTCCCCTAATCTGGGACTCATTGTGTCTGTAATAAAGCACAGCTGCACAGATCCTTCTCTGAACCCACTCAGTTCAGCTGATTACATGGGAGTAAGAGGGCTCTCCTCTCACAGAGTCCAGTCACACAGCCATGCTCCACACATGGTAATGCTCTACTGGTCCATTAACACAGATAATGCATGTGAGAGGAGACACTTCCTTGTGCTGGAGTGATGCCAAGACTAATTGTTCGCACCTGATGTTGCATTTGCAACTGTTACACTTCAGGGACTATTATATCCTTTGCTATTTGTAATGTCTGAAGCACATTTTGCTCACATAAGGAAAATCATGCTCACTTTTTTATCTATATGGACTGAAAAAATACATTTTTAGTTATGCAGATTGCAGCCACCTATACATAATTTTCAGTCTAAAGGGATTTTAATGGAAAACTTTTTCTGAATAAACAAATAGTTTGTGTGGTTTTAATGCTGCTCACACTGCATTACGTGAAGGCGAGACTCCAATGCAGTATGTCAATTTGTCGGGTGGGATTGTGTTAAATTGCTTCTGCTCAGAAATAAAAAAGAACTCATGCATATGAAAGTGAGCAGCCTTAATAGAAAGATGTGTCTCTCTTACAAATTGATGTCGCATTGAGCGTCAGAGCCTGAACTTGTGCGTTAAAGTGAAAAAAAAAAAAACAGTAACATAGATCAATAACTGCTCTGCATTGTGTGCAAGATGTCTGTATCACACAATATACTAACTTTTTGTCCAACTCTGAACAACTCAAGTTCTCAAAGTCTACAAACTGCTCACAATCGAAAAACAGCTTTTAGATTGATTTTTTCCTTTTTATTTGGTCTGTTGCAAGTATACAAGTTTGAGAATATGATACACTCAGCCTTGAGATACAGACATTAATTGTTCGGCATAGATGGATGTTATACTGCTCTCAAACCATAGAATAACCAACCCTCTCCTATTTGATCACGAACAGTGTGTGGGGGAGGGTCGAGCAGGTCACAGCAGGTTCTCAGTGAGCCTCATACAGCATCTCAGTTTTAGCTTGATATCTCCGCGACTCAAAGGGATAAGCTCAGTTGACGCATTAAGACAGCGCTTGTAAATTCATACAAATGCTTGCTTTCCTCTCTGTTTGCTTTCTTCAACAGGAGCAGCGCATAACAAGCTGTCATGCGTCTGAAAGGCTGTGTATGTGTTGAATGTGAAAGCTTTTGAGAGGAACATTGGGCTTGTCTTTAATCTTCTCTCTGTGTATTTTTCATTTTTTTCTTTAAGCATGGGCTAATTGTGTTTCAAGGGGAATTTGACACGTATTGATTCAAACAGGCAATGGCAAATGCGCACACCCTGTGTATTGGCAGCTGCCCTAATCCCTCTCTTTGAAGAAGAAGCTTTTTCATAGCTGTCATTGTTTTGAAGATGCTTCTTTTTTTACGTTTTCTCTCCTCCCCAACCTTTCAGAGGAGGCAGGTTCATAAACACCGTAAATCCACAGCCTTGGGTTTTTCCATATGTTAGTTTGTTTCGATCTCATGGAGGGGTTCAGCGATGCAGAGAGATTTTTGAGTGTCTTGTGATGTGTGGCAAAGGGCATGTGAGTGAAATAAGGATAATGGTCGGTAACTGTGAGTGTAATGGTCTGCCCACCACCATGACACATTTGCTTTGTTTGGCTTGAAAAAGAAGCATTTAAACATCATAATGGCCTCCTAAATTAGGGTTTTTTGCTTGTTTTGTCCTTTCTTTATTTTTACTTAAAAAAGAAATTCTCTTTCCTTCTGTCTCAACATATTTTAACTGATTATTACATGTAAGTACATTTTTTACAATTTACAGAGGTTAGTGTAAGCAGGAAGGTATTTTATACAGTATATTTTGGGGGGTTTTCAAATGACTCCGTAAATCATTTTTCTTTACTTGAAGAGAGAGGCAGAAGCAGCCCCTATCTTACAGTATAATAGCCTTCTCTAGAGGCTGTCAGCCTCGTCTTCCTTTGTCTGCCGCTTTGTTTCCCAGCCAGAGAGGATTCACATGCCTTCTCCTTGTTTCTCCCTGTGCCCCGACTTCTCCAAAGGAAAAAGCAGAGAAGCAGGAATTCCATTAGCTTTGTTCTCAAAAACCCAGCATGAACCTGTGACTGTGGTACACATGCCATAATGGCCCCAAGAACAGGTCCAAGATCCCTATGCATTTTTTTACAGCTTTTATTTAATACTTAGACAGTAGGTGAATGCCTCACATCTTTTCTTTTTACAGTTTCTGTTTTGTGTAAAATCCCTCACTTTTTTGAATTCCTCTCAAATTGCTGCATTGTTCTGCTTTGAGCCCACAGAAGGATAAAGGAAAAACCGTATGTATGAGTGTGCATGTGTCCACACATGCATATTAAAAGAAGTAGGAAAAAAGTGAACAGAAATGGCATGTTTGTGTGTGTGGTTAGGTTTGTAATTGGATGCAGTGGACCGCATCAGTCTTTACCTGAGCTATTCATTTGCAAGGTTTTGATTGACAACACACACATGCAAAGCAGGCGCTAGTGCTATTCCCAGTGAAATAGGAGAAGACGCACAAACCATGCCTTTTTCATTTGACATCACTCTCTTGGTAATTAGAGTTAAGTCATTATTGCTAAAAAACTAGTTGTAATTTAATTTCAAAAAAGGTATATCAACTTAATGCAGTCAAGGTTCAACTACTGCAGTGTTGGAGTTAATTTTGGCAGATGAGATCTCACTTCAGGTTGAGCACAGTGGAAGGTTTCTATAAATTTCCTGAAGTCATCAAGCTTAACACACTTAAGAGAATCATTAAATTCAAACTTACCAGTCAAGACAGACTTAATACATCCAGACATAACAAAAGCGGTTAAAGGTCTTTTGGCTTGTGCTGTGAGAGACTTTAAACATAGAAATAAATCGGTCTCCTATTTTACCTTATACTTATACTAACCCTTTTTTCTGTATTGCTCTTATTTGTAATGGCCTCTATAGGGTAGGGTTTTTTTTCACGCATTTTAGTAAGCAGCCTTGACTACTTGACATTCCAGAATGTGTGAATATTACTCCTTGTGCAGAAAGTGGGAAGTGGTGCATGAAATTTGGAATATTATTCGTATTACTCTATTTCATTGCCTGGAAAATCACGTGATATCCTTGTCTCTGTGTTTGTTCTGGCTGGGCATTCGTGTGGCTCATTCACCACTGTGTAATGAAAGTTAAAATGTGTTTGCATACAGTGAGTCGATCAAGATAGTTACATTTATTACTAGACAGAAAGCACCAGAACATTCAAGGATCAGTATTACCACGTGCTGCTGTATAACTATTCATGGGGCGTGTCATGTATGAAGAGAGAGCACCTACCCCTGTCACGCATGATGGTCATTATTTATGGTGACTGGATCTGCCTCTTTTCAGCATTAAATTAGCTGCATGTCAAGTAATGTCACAGAAGGTTAGGCAATTTTCAGAATGTAATCATGTCCTAATATACAGCTGTGTTAATTTTATTAAATTTGATAGCTTACAAATAGCTTCCTCTGTGGTCGATCTCCCGGGAAATAGCTTTGTCTTAAACGTAAATTTGCAAAACCCTTGTCCAGTGCAAATTATAGTTTAATGATCTATTTAGTGTGTTGGTCCTGCCCGGATTTTAACTTTTACTTAAATTATAGCCTATTTAATGTTGAAGCTGATACATGTGAAAATACTTGTTTATGTCTTAATTTAAAAAGAAGTTTTTCTTTCTTGATTCATTATGCTGTACAAAAATTTCCTTGTTTTTTATTTTTCAAATTAAAGTAATAAAAATTTATTATCTACCTACTTTTTTTAATAACTGAATGCTTTTCAATTAAAGATCGGCACCTTTTATATTTCACAAAGAGCTCTGGTAACAAGATTTTTTAAAAGAATAAAAACAATTCACAAAAACCCTTTTCAAACAACTCCTGTAACATTATTCAGTCCTCTACTGTGCATCTGTATCATCAAATGACAAACATCAAAAGATGTGGCTAAATAGAGAGCTTCCATTTGTTATTCCTTCACTGTGCAGATGACAAATATGTCAGTTGTCAGGATTTGATTGATAGGATATTTTTCCAGCCTTTACTAAAACTTGCAATGTTTTTACACAAACTGGTGCATTTTTGTCTGGCACCAGCCATCTTAAACCACAGACACACTAATAGTGTGTTTTCTGCCGTGATAACAGTTCCACTCCCTTTCTAAAATAAGCGGGTATCTGGTTGCACTACCTTAAAGTGATTGTTGATATAATTTCCATAAACATGTACTACTGACTCAGTTAAGATGGGAGACATACTGTGCCAATGCAGAGCAATAGCAGTTTGACAGAAAATATTTTCAGCAAGTTAGAAGCAGTGAAACTGGAGTCTATAGCTTAACTATGCATGAGTTAACACTATTTCCAATTGGTAAAAGAGCAGAATGAGACATTGACATCATGCATGAATCACCTATTCTGTTTCTCCACAAGAAGTTCTGGGTAATGATTGTCCCAGTGGAACAATGATGGGTACAGTTTTGTGCAGAGAGATATATTTCGGTGTTTCTCCTCTTAGCAACAAATATGAGATAGAACCCCCTCTGCTGCTGTGATTAAACGTCTTACAAGAACCAGTGAACATGCCAGCAGAGGTGACCTCATCACTGGTCATAGCCTCTTTCTTTGTCTCTTTGATTTTTATGATGGTATTTTGAAAGAAATGATCAAGGGAAAGAACTAAATAGCTTTGAGTCTTTGCTTCTGAGATCAAAAAGACCTAATAATGTCACATTACAGGTTGCACTGAGGCAGTTTTAGTGCCCGGCCCTCGTGATCAGCCTTTTCAGAAAATATCAGCTCAGCTTGGAACCTGAGGCAGGGGGGCTTCAGAACAATCAGCCGATGTAGACACAGGCTGCTTTACTGGTATATTTGTTTTTTTCTTTTCTTTTATACTTCTTATGAACATTGACCTCCAAGCACACAGTAAATATCTATTTATTTCTATATTTTTCATCTTTCTGTACACAAAATGCTTAAAATTAATGAATTGGATGCAGTTTTCTAACTAACTTACTAGCTTACTCTTGAAAGACTTTAAAGGTCTTTCTTTTTAAACCCTGTCTTTGTGTCCTTTTTTTATATTTTTTTTTATTACTGCAGATGTACAATAATAAAAAAAGATCAATATCTGATGGTAAATATTTATGTTTTTTCACCCAACAAACAACTCAGAGATAAGTTGACTTTCAGTCCAGCAGAAAATTCCTGAGGCTACATATAGGGATGGGAATGAATATGATTTTATTGATACCAATGCCATTATTAATTCTCCTTATAGGTCCAATTTTCTGTTGATTTCTGCAAAAACTAGCCATTGCAGCAGCCTGCCTGTCATCTAAAATGGATGAGATGAGAGAATATTTGTACACAGCATTTGTTTTTCTTAGGTTTTCTTAAAAGAAAAAATCTGCTGCCTGCATGATACTGATGTTATTATAACATTTATTTTTGTTGGGTACCGCACAAACTGTTACGTTTTTAAGCAGTGGCATTTGAACATAGAGTACCAAATATCAATACGGAATTTATGCTTCTGTTGCCCTTTTTTTCTAATGCACAACTGTCAGATAAATATGTCACAGCATTGATCAAAGGAACTGATTGCATGATAATGATTCTAATAGACTAAAGAGTTTGGGACTGGTCCCTAAATATCCCCCCTTGCTACATTCACACTACTATATTTTCATTTAAAAAAAGCATAGTTTTTGTAATGTTTACATCTAGTCTGTACTATTTCCAGCATTTAGACAACCCCAGAAGACTTTTGGATACACTGCTGACCCTGTTATAACTGGAGAAATTCAAGGTCACATTGTAGTCTGGACATGCAAGAATGGTTCCTTCAGAGACAACAATATAAACACACTCTTGCTTTCTGATGGGGTCCTTTAAAACAAAGCAAAAAAAACGCATGTGGACACCTTAAATATATCATTATACACACTCCAATTTCCATTAGGCATCTCAGTGTCCCAACCTGACTTTGGCCTTCTTCCTTACACAGAGTTATTCTCCTCCCCTCCCTTGCTTTTGTGCTTCATCCCTATCTTCTTTAGCAAAGTTACCAATGCCAGAAGTTGTAAAGTGAATTAGGGTATAGAGAGCAATTAAAAACCTTTTTCATTTAAAGATTTTAAAAAGAAAGCTCTATCTTTCTTAATTTTACAATTTAATATTGCATCACTCATCTGGTATCATTGTTCATTGGAGCCATACAGAATAGTTAGAAGCTTCAAAGCATTACTAGTAACCTTGAAATTCTAAATCAACATTCAAATACCATCACCTTTTTTTGCACGTCTGTTCTATTTGAACACAGAATTTTGGCTAATTTCAAAGAATATGAAGCTATACTAATATTATTGTGTGGGGGCTGCATAGTTGTTAGTCCAAAAGTCAAAACTTATTTAAAAAAATAGATGTGATCATTTACAAAAATCCAAAGTATTCTGCTTCAATCAGTATTTTTTGACATTTACCCTTTGAAAACAACATTTTCACTGTGGTATTTTACAGCTCAATTACTTTTTCATTATCAGCCTGCCATGTACATGTATTTATAATGACATAACTGACAAAGTATAATCATTAAACAAAGTTGATTTCTTAATTAATATTTAAAAAGGCCTTTTTTTTCAGGGTGATTTTTGTCAAGTATGACAGCAGTATTGTACTGTTGTCAAAACTGCTTTTGTTCATCGGTTGTTTGGGGGGGTCTTCCTCTGACTTTTTGCCTTTGCTATTACTTTTTTTTGTACTTGTTTTTCATTTGATTTTTTTGTTAAGGGCTTAAGACTGAGTCTTTTTTATGAAAGTTGTAATTATCAGTTGAATTTTTCAAAAAGTATAATTTATTGTCTTTAGCTGGAAGGAGAAAGGACAGTGAAACATTATGGAAGGCAAATTTAATCTTAATCTTTATCTCTCTAATCTCTTTAATCAAATCTAGCCGTGTACAAAGCAATCAATTAACAAAATGTCCATAGTTTTATTTTCCATAAAAAAAGTGTGATGCTTTTTATAATAAGCTTCACCTATAAGCATCCAAAGCTCCAGAGGTACAAAGCTTTTCTGAAAGTCATCATAAAGAGTTAAGAGTTTGACATCCTACTAATGTGGTCAGTTTAATACCCCACTAAAACCTCTGTATCAAGCTGCTCGTCTCAATAACTCACAGAACAAAATCCCAGTAGCTATGCACTGATAACTGCAGAAGGATGTAGCTTAGTCTTATCAGCTGCTGGCTCCAGTGACACAGTAATCCACACAATGCTCGGCTGTCATTGTACTTGAAAACAGAATCATTTCATTTACCCAACAAAGGCCCAAGAATAACTGATGTCCCACCGCACTTCCCCTCCACCACTAACCCATTGAGATAGCTAATTTTCGAAGGTCAAATATTACTTATTCAGAAACGCCAAACTGTCATCATGTATTTTGCCTTTGGTGAAAAAACCTGTTTTGCCTCCGGAGTTAGAGGCACTTACTGAATGTCAGTTCTGGAAGATCAGCGAGTGGTTATGTTCGGCTAGCTTTTTTCTCAGTTGGAACTCAGCAGGTATCTACTAAGCATGCGGTTGACGTGTAGACATGGGATAAGCACTGAATAAGGAAATGGTAGTTTCATTAAGGCTAATCATTGCTGAGACACAACAGAGAACCTTTGTACTGAAAAGGAGCAGAAAAAAGCTCTGGCACTCTAAAGGAAATGGAGGTGACTCTCAGCCTGGTGGGGTGTCTGCTTTCCTTGTAATTGTCCTTTAAATCCAATGGTTCTCAAACGAGGTTGCTCAACCCTTGGAGAGCACGTCAAAATGAATGAAAATAGTTTTTCCTCTCCTAAGGGCCAGTTTGCTAGATCAAGGGAACTTAAAAAAATCTGTGTTTGGGATTGAACGAGCTCATATGGCTATAGCCGCTTAGACTTCCATGCTTCTTTAATTTCTTAGTGTGTATATCACTGTGAGAGTGTGTGATTAGGGAAGGTAGTATCAAAATGTTTTTTGAGGGCCTCCTCATAAATCACTAATTGAGGCAACAGAAAAGTAGCTCTAGCGATATACATAAACTACGTAACCCAAGTGTTGGGGGAATGGTCACTGCAATTGAGCTAGGAAAATGAGCAGGCTGCTTGTTAAATGTGTTTATGCTCTGATGCAACTCCTCTTTAGTTTCCTTAATTGCTAGAGACACTGAACAGAGTACAAACACTGCATGTTTTTTTTTCATGCAAATCCCTCATATATTTGAAGCCCAGCTATAAATGCATGGAATGCTTTGCACGTTTGAAGTGTTGTGCATTAGTAAAACGCCTTCGAGGGCTTAGCTTGCAAAAGGCAGTATCATCATTCCTAGATCCAAGCTTCAGCTACAAACAGTTTACCTTCTCTGAAGAATACCCTATTATCTGAAAACAGAAATATACTTAGCACTCAACTCTACATCCTAGTTTCTTAAATAAATTATTTTTTTTAGAAATGTCATGATTCAGTAGTGAACATAGCATTACATTAAGTACCACAGCCTCTCTAGCAATGCTTGCCATTTTATTGAAAAAGATTGATAATGCTTTTACTACCACTTCTTGCCAAATTTATTGAAGGTTCTTAAGTGACCCATTTCAATTAGCTTAGTTTATAAATTAGTGAAAAAAGAATAAATACATATTTAATTATTACATCAGATCAGAAAGCAACTAAATATCTGTTTTCAATTTGAAAACTTACTTAAAAATAGCCGTACATATTAAGTATCTACATGGAAATGGCCTAAATTGTGAAAAATAGAATGTAACAAGCTACACAATGGTGTTCAATCACCAGCCTTGATGCCATAGAGAATGAATTCATAATAGTAGCATTATGAAAAAAAAACTACATGTAAAGATCAAGTAATATGGATTCAAAACTATGCATAGTGAGCAGCTACCACAGTTTTAAAAACATTAGTGTATTGTGCTTTAGCAGTTTTTGTAATAATTGGGCATTTATAGAATAAGCTGTGAAGGACGTTTTTGTGGTTGACCTCAGAGTCTGTATGCAGACTTAAATTTGGCATGTTCTCCCTAATTTTGGACTGGATTAGAATTTCATATCACAGCAGTTTGAATAGAGGTACCAGAGTGCAAGCTCCACTGGGGCTTAACAGGATCTTATAAACAGTGGTGCTGGCATGGATCTCTCACACAGCACATTCAGTTGGAGCCTCTGCTCCATATTGCATTGTCTCATCGCCAGTGCAGGCCACTCTACTGGTCACATTCATTTGTGAATAATGCATTTTGTCAGGGGTGATGTACCATTTGCCAGGGTTGGGTCGTGGGAGGGTTGCCACTGGGATATTTGCCTGGGTCTGCATTTATCCGCAGCTACTGATGAAACACCTTTGCTGAGAATTTCTCAACTGCCAGTGACCTCACTTTCCAGAAATGACTGATGATACACTGGGATGATCTCACATGAGAGGTTTGAGCTTGTCACATTTACAGCACATTAGAGGAACTTTGAGCCCTCTCACTTGCAGACATAAAAGCTAAGATTGCGGAACATTTTATTTGCCTCCTTGCAGTCACGCAGACTGCAATGCATGTTCCAAATTAAATGTAACTCTCTGCCTCTCCCTATCTCTCTCTAACTATTTGTGTCTGTCTGAGTTAGAGTGATCACGTGATGGAGCAGACAAAAGAGAGGCACTCCGGCACTACTGAGAGGTTAGCCGGGGTTTTTGTGTTGCTTGTCAGTAAAGGGGGGGCATCTAAGCAGTGAATAGAATCATTGAGTCGGAGGTAATTTTGGGCCCCGGTGTAGGGCATTAGTTGGACAGGCCTTTCTGCTGACAGGCCTGTTTTTTCCTCACTCTCTCCCCCCTCTTTTTTTAACCCCCAACCCCCAGTCCCCCCCTTTGCTGCATCGGCATTTCTATCCAAACCAAAGGCCTTTATCGTTGTCCCCATGACGACATGTCTGATAGGGCGTGGCAGCCAAGAGCTCTTTCAGCCGTATACCTTGGGGAGCCAATACATCCAGATATAGATAAGATGCAGCAACCAGGGTTTAAGCGGTGCCACACTGCACAGTTCTGTAGTTTTATAAGCCACCAGAGTGTGTCTGATAAATGAATAGACACATGCTGGACATTCTCATTCATTATGATTGGAAATGGTCGTGCCTGCTGGGAGTTTGTGTGGTGATTGCCATGGGGGCTGACTGTTGAAGAGCCTCTCAGAGGTGTCGTGATGGCAAATTTTAGACAATGTTAAAGAGCTGGAGCTCAGCTCAACAAGAGACTTGGGCTAAAATAGCTCATGGTAGGAATGCTGCTGTCAAGTGCACTACTACACATGTTAACAAAAATGTATGGTCAAAACTGCCAGATAGGAAATGGAAAGAAAATGAAAAAAATAGAATGCAGTTTAAATGCATTTAGCAGTGGTTTAAATAAGTGACAAATACCGATCTAATAGTCTAAAAATATTAAATATAAAAGTTTGGACCCAAACTGAGTCAGATAGACCTCAGCAGTCTAAAAGTTTTATTTTTCAAGTCAGACAAGTCCATATTACATTACTGGTTTCCTGTTACCACTAATTGGCTCACTGGTGACTGAAAATTGTTTTGAAATACTGTTTTTAAGTATTTAGGTAACAAACACATATGCACCACAAAAGAAGTTATTTCCCTGTGTCACTCCTCAGTTTTTTCTGTGGTCATATCTACCTTAATAGCAAAAGAAACAATGTGCTTGTGAGGTGCTGGTGCTGGCTAAGTCTTACAACGTAGCACCTGGAGTCCGCATTTACTACATTCTTTGAAATTGATGCTATGCAGTGCTAAATGTTTGGTTAAATTTGAGGTGCAATGTGCCTTGCAGCTAATGAACCTCAAACGGTTACTGTAAATGTCCTTGTTGTTAGTTTCAATTGGAAAGTAATGCCACACTTTTGACCATTAACTGTGGTCCATGCTTCACACTACTACTTTCAAATTAGTCACACATGCTAACTACTCTAGAGGTAATTCCTTTTTTGTGTTAACAAACATTACCCAAACTCATACCAACAGGCCTCATTTTTTCAGCTTCAACCATTTTATTTATTAAATTATGTTTTTTTTTGTTTGATGTTTTTTTAAATAAAATATTCTGATGGGTTTTTTTCTAGATTGAGTTTACGTGGCCAAGCTTTACAGGAACAGTTACACCAAAAGTGAAAATTCAGTCATTATCTACCTCCTTCTATACAGACGGAAAGTTTGGTTAGTGATATTTCTAAGTGCACAGGGCAAATCTGCAACTTTACTGGAAACAGTGTTGTAGCATTCTCCTATACAACTGAAGAAGCAGGGGACGGATTTTAAAAAATAGAAAACAACCCCCCAGAAAACAAACAGAAAACATAACATGGCTTCGACTACTTCAGCTGTATGTGAAAATTCTGTAATGCTGTTGTGCTACGAAGCTCCTACAATGTTCAATGAACTGACTGGTCGTGCATTGGTGTGAGGCAATAATGACAAAATTTTTATTTTTTGGTAAATTGTTCCTTTTAATTTGCACTGATGTGGAACAGAGTTGTTTGCATCTTTGTTTTGAAAACATACATAAAATTTTGATTCATTCATCTAAATAGTTGTAATAATTTTTTTAACCGACTGATAATAATCATTTTAGCTTTCCTTAAAAAAAACAATACAGCTCAGAATAGTTTGAGTGACACAATACCCTCCTCCAAGTAAAGGTCTTAAATCTGTGGACTGTCTTCTGCTGTATTGTGAGTTATTTTGACAGTTCCTTACTCTGTATTCTACCTCTGTCTGAGTATCTGCTGACTTGGGCTCGCTGGTGATTGCCTGAAGGCTTTGAGTTTACAGGCGGCTGCCTTTAAGGCAAAACCTTCAGAGAGAGAAGGTCATCTATCTGATGTCAGCTTTGCCAGGTTCAAAGAGAAAAAACTAATTGGTCAAGGGTAATTTAACAAAGCAGCCAGGGAGGAGAGGGTCAATATCAAGTGTATTCCAGTATAGAAGGAAGATCTTGTCATCTTCTATCTTCATTATTGGAACTGCTGGCTCTCGTGCAGTGCAATTTCACCTTGTGTGCTGTTAAGCAATATTTAGATAAATTGCAATTCTTCAAGTAAAAAAAAGTCCTGCAGTTGGTTTTTTGTCTGTGTTCAAATCTTTCAGCCGTAGCTGTTAAAGCCTGCTGCACACGGTCTTGCTAAAGATTCGCTCCCTTTTTTTGGTTTTGGTAATGTAGAGCAAGATTGCATTTTCATTCATCAGGATGAATACATTGTGATTACACTGCATGTCAATTTCTAAACTCGCCATATGCAACTAGCCTATATATTTTTTATTCAGTCTCTTTCTTTCTTCCTCTCTCTTCCCTTCAACTTGCATTCAGCTTCTCACATTTGAAAACACACTTACATGTTTTTTAGGATCCTTGTACAGGCTAAAGAAAAGAGTGGGGGAAATACAAAAAACACATTTACTTTTCAATAATAGTTTTTCTTTTAGAAAGTAAATTTGCTTTCCTTTCTCTGCTGCTGCGTTGCTCTCGGCCATTGTGCCTTTAGTTGCTCACTAGTGAGAAAACATGTACATCTTTGTCAATGCTGGGACCAAGGGCATCTACCAGAAAACATCTGCTGTGTTTGCTGTTAGAGGCAACAAGAAAAGTGTTGAATTCACTCCTGTCATCACTGTTAGATTTATTATTGGTAAGGTGTGGTGCACTTTAGGAGAATTTATTGCTTGTGTTTGTGCAATGCTCTGAAGTTTAGCCTGGGGGTTAAAACTATGACTTCCGTGAGACCCCAGACTGATCTACTGCATCCTCTCCCAAAGCCCAGAGGAACTGGATGTGCGAGTTTAGGTGATACTCAGAAGACATCAGCTGGTCCCCAATGTAGCCACACAAAGGAAGATTAGGCACCCTCCTTTAAGGCTTTTGTTAAGTAATTCCTCATCTCTTTTAATAATTCAAAGAGGCACCCACAGAGTCTTCATACAAACGATATATGGTAATGTTGTGATCTCTTTGGCCAGGAGGAATTTTTAGCTTCCCCTTAATGCCTTTTTGTGTGCTCCAAACATGAAAAGGGGGGTGCAGTGGGGTGGGGGTGGCCTGCCAGAGAACAAAGACACACAAAAGGATCACACAATAAAGCTTAAGGTATGAGGTGTGTGCTTGTTTGTTTGTTTGTGTGTGCATGCAGGAACTACGTGAAAGCTGTGCAGTGACTGTCACTCACTTGAAACATGAACTGGTGTTGTACCTTTGCCACTGAGGCACCGGTGGGACATGAGCCCCCATGAGCCACCTGTCTACAGTGTATGTGCGGATACATGTGCGAATTTCACAGTGTTTTCTGTGTGAACATGCTGATGAAATAAACATCACGCACGCTTTACTTCTGTCTCCTGAGGAGCTGAGGATCGGTAGTGCGTGGAGCGCATCCCTGTATGTCATGGGAGACAAAGCTAGCATGCGATGGCCTTAGCTGGATATAAAATAAGACCATCTAGCACAATAAGACATGTTTATACATTCTGTGTATATTTTCTCAGTGCCAAGCACAGTCTAATTCACAATTTACAGATAAGGTTTAACATGTAATAGTTTGAGTTTTGGAGTTCTTTAATAGCCCTTAAGGGGCACACTCCTTTTTTTCTATAGTTTTCTCTCCCTCAAACTCTCTCCTCCACTGCACCTGTTTTCAGCTATACCTTTGGGACACAGCTTGAAGTGAATAATGTATGAGCGAGTAGGAGAATCAGAAAACCTTTGTGGACCTTCTGTCTGTCTGTGTGTCTTTCTGTCCTCCACTTCCTTTGACTCTATCTTTAGTTTTTTTTTTCCTCTAGGTATCTATCTCACTATCATTCTCACGGGCTAATTTTTTTTAACTTAAATCTATCTGTCTCTGGCTCTTGCAGTGAAGTTTTTCGACTGTGGCCGAGGTGGTCTGGTGCGTTTTGAATGCAGCAACCCATCCGACTTTCGGATAGAGGCCGACGGAGTAGTTTATGCTGCCAGGAGGATTCAGCCCTCTACTGTCCCTGCATTACCATTGTTGGTCAAGGCCAGCGACCTCAACACTCAGCAGCAATGGGTGACTCAAGTCAGGCTGATGCCCTCCACACCCTCCAGCCAGCAGGTGAATATATCTTAACAATTTCCATTACATGTCTGACTTGTTCTTTAAATTGTCTGACTGATGTTACTGCTGTAGAAAGGTGGAATGATCAATTCTCCCCTCACAACAAATAACTTAGACTTATTAGGCATACTACACATTCACAGATGACTACTTCCCTAAATTGTAGCAGGTGTTCCAAGAGACTGGATGGATGCTTACTAATTAAAACTTAATGTGTCAATTTACTAGGAGTACAAACATATACTCAACACGGTCAGTGGGTAGCAAGAGCAGATGCAAAATAGCTCCTCATAAAGTTGATTTCAGTGAGCATGCTATGCGATTGTGAGGTTATTGCCTTATCATCCAAAAGGGGACACACCTTTTTTCAATGCTCTGGAAGACAGGAAGCATCTGTCTGAGCTGTGGAACGCCGCTCTAACCGTTCCGCTCGACGCGTTGTGCAGTCATCTGCAATTAGTTAGAATGACCATGCGCTCATATGTCAACATTGTGGTTGGCTGAGGATCAGAGGAAGTGCTCAAAAAACACTGCACATGTCCCATTCATCTGCCTTGTAACCAGGAAATTAAAAAAAGCTCTTAAGGCTGTGTTATTACAGGGTTTTCAACTTCAGCGACAGTAGATTATGTGATCCTGTTCAAATAGATAATATCTGTTGCTTTAAATTTATGGGAATGACACTACACATGCCACACACACATACTCACACATTTGCACACTCGAATACTGCATATGCACACATGGGCTCTCACACACAGACAAAAAAAAACATACTTATTATCCTCATCTCTTAATCCACACCACTGTTCTCTGTTTTAAATGCATAACTTGCTGTGTTTATAGGTAACCTTCCCACTACACCAGCACTGCTGACCCAATTTTAGTTTAAAAACCTCAGGGAGACACTGTAGTCTTGACTTGCAGAAACTGATACTTTGAAAACAATGATGTTCAGTTCAGAAGTGGTTGCATTAGAATTTCTTGTTGTGCATCACCTTTACTGACAGGGTTATAAAAATACTGTCATAATATATCATAATATATCATTACCTGCCAGTTTAGTTTCATGTTTAAATTATAATAATATATTTGATAGAATGTAATTTCATAAACTACTGCATTTCATTAAAATAGCTGTCATGGAGAGATAGTGTTTTCAGAGACCTAAAATATGGATCGAGATTGTTTTCATTTATTGCGGCTCTTGATCCTGACTCATTCCACAGGGTCATGAGTGGGCCTTCATGTGCATTTGTTAATAATCACTGCTGTAAGAACTGAGATCATTAGCCTTCTGGTGAATAAAACATCACCAAATGTGATAATTGTGTTAGACATAGAAAAATAATTGTTGTTTGTTTTATCCCTCAAACTCACATAAGCAAGTGGTCATGTGTCAATTTCCCAAATGTGAGGCACAGCAGATAATCTCAAGGAATCTCATCATGTTTTATGTGTGTGCAGATTAAAAGTTAATAGCGACAGTTATGTGTAGTTACTGTCAGTAATGCAGGCACACTGGTCTGCTGGGCCTAAATTAAACTTGTAACTGGTAATGATTTCATAGCTTTTGAAAACACCATCGTTAGCCGCTTACACTCATTTACTATAGGGACTCCTGCAGGTATGTGACTTTAATGATACCATCAGTCACTGTTTTCTCTGGTTAAAGGCAAAAGCATACTTATCACAAGCAGGTAAATGTAGACTGTTTCTGGCTCCTTTTTTTAATTTAAATAATTCAGAACCTGACATTGGCCATGCATATGTATACAGTTTATCAACTGTGTCATCAACAGCCATAGTCTGATCTGTATCTGTAGAGCACTCTTGGTTTTGCCCTTCTTTGTCCGTAATGAAATCAGGGATTGACTTTCCCGTATCGTGCACGTTTATGAGGTCATGAGCGGTTGTCTTCCCCACAGCATAATTATTGTCATGAATCATCATGCATCTCTTAATCACATCAGCGATTACTTTTTTTTAATAGTCCATGAATGCGGCAGCCTTGGGGAAACATTTTAATCAATGACAACCAAACAATATCCTCATTAACATGAGAGGGTCCTCACCCACTATCTCCAACTCTATTAGAACCTCAGTCCGTGAGGAGAAAACATTTCAGGATCTAAAATAGAATTTTTCTAAAAGGGCAAATACACACACATGCCCAGTCTTTCCCACACACTCATAAACACTTAGGCCATCACTCAGCCTAACACTCCCCTGGACTCTGAAGTAGACTCCTATTCAGAAGATGGAGGGGGTACAGAGAGTGTGGATAGGCGCAGACCTCCAGTGCACCAGAGATAGATGCATGTTGGGCTGAACAAATCCACCATGCCATTCATCATTCCAGACACAGGTTGCAAATAATTACTGCTCTCACTCGCACCCATTTTAATAGGGTAATAGATATTTCTGAAGCATGCTCCTTGCTATCTGTCTGCTTGCCTCTCTGCATTTCCAATGTGTGAAAGCAGTATAATCGGATTTCAAACATGATTAGTGGAAGCTCGCCGACAGCTCCCCAGATGTTAGAGGAGGCAGAGCGTCGGATGTGGGTCACATTATAAGGTGGCAAAGTGGTAATTAATTTGTATTTGCATACAGTAGGACACTTTGTAGTAGTTTGTAGGACTAGACTACCTCACAAACAGTCACCATTCAGGTAATTACAGGAAACAGGAGGGAAAATACTTCAGCGAACATGACAGTTCCATTAAATTCCCAACACTCATTTATTGGCATTGACAGATTTCACACTTTGTTTTTTTTGTTTTCTTTCCTGCCTTGTTTTGTTCAAGGTTATTTTAACTTTCTCTGGCACTACTTCAGTCTCCTCAGTCTCTGGAGCAGCATAGGCAATTTGAGCCATCTGTGTGTTTAGTGTCTGGCTTGCAGGTACCATCCTCCTTTGTTTCAAATCTCATTCATTACAGGCAAGGGAGGATGGCAGATCCATTATGGAAGCTGGTCGGTCTGTGTGGGTGCATTTTATCAGGACATAAGAAGAAGTCTGCCATTTAAAGCAAGGCAGGCGTGCGGCTGCTCCGCTAGCCAAACAGTAGCCACACCAAAGCGTTTAGGGCATTGCATCATATGATATACTGTAGATAATTTTAGCCACAAAGAAAGACTTGAAAGAATATATTGTGGTTTTGAACACACATTTTTAATATTAGCATTAAATTAGATTTAGAAGACTTTATTAGGTTTTGCAGAAAGAGCAACATGTTTTCTTTCATCACCACATAATTAAGTTTTTGTGTAATCATAGGGAAAGTGTCATTGGTCACTCTACAATACCATTCCTGGCAGGCTGGTGCTTCTTTAGTGCGTGGGTTGGCATGTGCAAAGTGCTTATAATTCATCCTGAGGGGGGCATGAATGTGTGCATGAAATTTTATGGTAACATTTCATTCAAAACACTGAAAAAACAGAAAATCATTAAAGTGATTTGATCCATCCTCTGGGGACTTTAAACACCTATACAAAATTAAAAAGAAATTCATCCTATAGATAATGAGATATTTCAGTCTGTTATGGATGAACTAACATTGTAATCATGTGTAGATGGTGAACCTAGTTAGCAAAACTTTTGCAAGATTTTAACGCGTAGGGTTTTTTAAAATATATTTTATATTTGGGTGGCGGGAGAAATCTGCCTTCAGGACTTTTTGTTAGAAAGCTGCTGTCACTGACTCATATAAAACCACAAGTTATTGTTGACTGTTAACCAAAGCTATGATATTTCTCCTAAACACAGACACAAATTATCATTGCCATCCATAGAGCCATGTGCACTAGCGTGGCTAAAAATACATGAACTCATATTTTACTGCACAAATGCAAACACTAACCAGCTCGTGAACTAAATAATTTACTTTTCACAGGTTCAGGAAGTTGCTGTCCCTCCGGTCATGTCCAAGGATTTGACGGAAATAGTGTTTCCATTACGAAACACAGGCAGCCAGCTCAAACGCATGAAGAGAGACTGGGTCATCCCCCCAATCAATGTCCCAGAGAACTCACGAGGCCCATTTCCACAAGAACTTGTCCGGGTAACGTAGCTCACCCAAGCACATGCATGCACAGATACACACACACACACACACACACACACACACACACACACACATGCATGCACACACCACTCACTGCTCAAAGGAAATACTTTTTGCTTGATATGTCAACCTTGTATGTCCTTGTTGCCCTGAGCTTCAACTGAGAGGGTCACAGATATCAGACTTATGCCTTCAACAAAATGCTTCATATTTACAGCACTTTGATAAAGGTCAAGGCTCTTTTTTTTCTGCTGTATTATTTATCTTTTGTTTCAGGGGGCGGTCAGTATCATTGTAACCTGGCATTATTTAGAGGCACAGAGAGATCCGAACTGCTCACCGTTGAAATTGTTCCTCGGCTGACTGTTGAGATATTACACTCCTTTTATCTTGGCTCAAGGACAAACACAGCCTAATTCATTTGCATCAATTCTCTGGTCAGGGCTGAGTGTGGGTGGCTGACAGAGGACAAGCAATACTCAGGACAGCTAAGAAGTAGATCCTTTTTCAGCACATTCAGCTGACTTCCTTTCTGAGTGTTAAGTCCTGAACATGCTATTTGTATGTATTATATTTAATCCAGCCATATTAGAAGGGATGTGTCTGGGCTTTACGGGATGATATCAGTATGAGGAAATACTCTGTGTGCTCAGCTTGGATCCAGGGTGTGGGCACAGAGGGTCTCAGCTTACACGGCAAACAGAATAGACAGCAGAGCCAAGAGAGAACTCCAATAATACAGACAGACAGAGTCACTCTTTGTGCTCAGTTTTACCTACACTGCAACCTATTTTTAAACCAAGACTTGGATTGGTGCTGTGAGGATGAGTTATAAAAAAATAGCATACTGGAATTTGTACAGCAATTTTGATTAATAACGTATCTAATTATTTAATTTTTTAATAGTTTTTGGTTTAGCTGGCAGTCGAAAAAGATCAAAAGACATTAGTGGTGGCTCTTGTCAAAAACTGTTTGTGTTAATATAAGACAAACTGATAAAGTGGGCCAGTATAGCAGCTTATATTAGCTTTATATTAGCTAGCACAGTATACATGTAGATCTCAGCCACTAAGTAAAAATCATACACACAAATCCTCAGTTTACGGATGACCAAATTAAGGGATTGTCAAAAATGTTATCGATCAATGTAAAAAAGGAAATTTAACCTCCTCAAAAATCCAGTATTAGTCTGGATATAGTAAGAATTGTTTTGAGGCTTTTCTTAACAAATCTTTACACCCACAGATTCGCTCGGACCACGACAAAAATCGTTCCCTCAGATACAGTGTCACAGGCCCTGGAGCTGACCAGCCCCCCACAGGCATCTTCATCATCGACCCAATCTCTGGAGAGCTCTCTGTCAACAAGCCCCTGGATAGAGAGCACATCCCCAGCTTTCACGTAAGTCAGAAACAGTAGTTTAAAAAATACTGTTGAATGATGCTTTTATAATTTGTTCCGTCTAATGGTTTTGTACCCTAGTGGTCGGTATGTGCTCAACAAGTCATGTGTGGCTTAAATGTTTTTCTCAGACTCAATGAAGACTGAGTTCTACCAGGAAATCTGGCTTATCCGTCTGAGAATTTAAAGGACTTAACGTGATGTTTTTGAGTGTATTGAGCGGGCGTTAGAAACATTATGGTAACCTTCAGCTCTTTCACAGCTGCTTTATTCATCACTGGTTCTCTCATTATATTGCAATGATCTTTAAATTATATAGCTCCGTTTTTAAATGCCCATTCATGTGCTTCAACAAAAACTGGTAGACATCAAGCTAGGTTGTATAATTCAGCACATCCACCTATTTAAGGGATCTTCGAAGGTCAGGAAAGTCTTTCACAAGAAAAAATCCTCCACTGATGTTCATACTGATTCAGATTATGCTGTAAGCGAACCGTAAACTGTATACGCTTGACACAGTAACGTGCAATATAATTCAATTATTTATTTACACTTGAACTAGATTGAAAGGTATTAAGTGCAGGGGCATATTATGTCTACTGTTCATTGGCTCTAGATTTTCAATAGATATATATTTATTCAAGAGCATGAATTGGTGGGATAAAAATATAGGCGTGTCATTGAGTTAAAATCATATGTAAGGCACCAAGCTTGTTGTTGAAGATGCACTTGAAGTGCAAAAAAATGCAGCAGACTCGAGCTGTTTTTGTAAAACAGAAGTGAACCTGTGCTGACCCAGTGTAGGCAACGGTACTGAATAAAATCAGAGTGCATCCGTTTCATGAGACGACTATAAAAACGCTATGAAAAGGCTTGTGTTTTCCTCGACTCTGGCAGGTATTTCAACTGAATCTTATCATCCGTTTCCCTTTGCCCTTAACATGCAAATTGTGGGAAAAACATGTGCTTTGTCTCAATGGAATTCTTCTCATGGTCACGCTGGTCTGAATAAAAAAGGATTTTCTGTTTGCTCTTCTGCATACAGTAAAACGTTGTGACTGATGATAAGGTTAATTATTACAGCAGACGGTGGGTGACACTGAGTGTCTGTGTGTGTCTTAGTAAATTGTTTAAACTGTGGAGAATCATCACAGCTGAACAGTCCCACAGTCCAGATGTGTTTGTGTTTCCTCCAGCTGAGAGCTCACGCGGTGGACCTGAACGGCAACCAGGTAGAAAACCCCATCGACATTGTGATCAATGTGATCGACATGAACGACAACAGACCTGAGTTCACTCACCAGATCTGGAACGGCACTGTTCCAGAGGGCTCCAAACCAGGTAATATATCGCAAGAAGCCAAGTACAGCTTCACACTGTATGAGCAACGATTGACTGTAGCCTGAGCTCAGGCTTCACAGGCTGCTGTGATGTTTGCAGATCAAACAGCATTGATGGTATTCCTGGGGTGGCCACTTTGTTAACTTTGCCTCAGCTGTATTAAAGTATATGCTGGTATTTTAGGATCACAAGAAAGAACATTGGATGTCTATATTACAAAGCTATAAGTCTAGTAGTGTTTAATATAGTATTTTTTACTCAGTTTCTTATGTCTTTGACTGCTAATAAATGAATAAATAAAAAGATGGCATAAAAGTATTCACATCTTGTCTTTGTATTGCTCTCCCATAGGAACATTTGTCATGACAGTAACATCTGTTGACAAAGATGACCCCAAAACAGCTAATGGGATGCTGCGTTACAAGATCCTGTCTCAGAACCCAGAGAGTCCAACTTCCAATATGTTCACCATCAACAATAAAACCGGAGGCATCATTACGGTGGCAGCAGGCCTGGACAGAGAGGTGTCTGCTTTCTCTCTTCCTCTAAAGCCTTTCATTTGTTTTTTATCTCTCTTTACTTTCTCATGTATAGGTTTATAACTAAGCTTTCTTTCTTTTGATTTCATGCACCTTAATGAACCTTTTGCCTATCCACTTCCTATTTAGTGTTGGTGAATGTAGACTTATAATAGAATGACTTGATCGGCATGTAAGTGAGACTTTCATTAGCAAGGCCATCCATTATGCAAATAAATTTTCGTCTTGCATTTGCCGCCTGTTGTAGATACACAACAACATATCCACTGCACGTTTATATAAATGGGCTATGCATTCTTTTAAATATGATGACAAAACACAGCTTGAGTATATTTGCTAATATCCAGACTCTCTGAGAACTAATGAGCCAAAGTGAATTTTGCTGATTGCCAACTAAATGAGAAAGCAGATATGGACTTAGCTGTTTCACACTTATTTACTCTTACAAGGAGGGAGCGTGCATCAGTGAGCAGCTAAATGTGTCCCTTCCCTTCATTCCCTTCTATGTCTTCCTTTCTTTCCCTAAAGCAGAGGCTTTGCTCGCATTTTCTTCCTCTCTATTTCCTGTGCTATAAATGCTGCCACTCTGTCATCTAATTGGATCTCATGGCTGTTTGGGAAAATAAATAAAATAATATAAAAAGCTGGAGCCAGTTGGTGCAATTCTAGTGAGGGCAATCTGGCTTGGTGGCTGCTCAATCACTTCCGCCCTGGGGCCACAGTTTTATGTCCGACAGTTGCCACCATGAAAGTAATTTGCCCGACTCTCATTACCTAGCAACTGGTCCGTCACCTGAGTGGCTTTTAATGTGAAAAGAGTCATTTGTTAGCTCCATGATGGTGTATATAGCAGAATTGCAAGTTTCGCACATGCACACGAAAACTTGTGTCCCCAAGAGAGAATAAATCATAATTATATAAAAAGCCTCCATCAATCATCATAATTAAGAAGCTAGCCAGTTCAAATTTGTTTCAGTAGAGGCAAACACATTACCACAGTCATTCACTGAGTTAGCAGCTTTTTGGAGACTCTTGTTAAGTCTTTTTCAATCAAAACAATATTCCTGAAAGAAGACCTATTTTCATTAAATTTAATATGTTCAGTTTTTGCTAAAAAATTTGTCAAAGAGGGTCGGATTCAACTTTATGGTCATTGTGGCACCTGTAGTTTGCGGCAATGTTGTGTTGAACTGCAGTATATTTAGACCTGAGGGAGACACAATATTAGATGCATCTTTCATTATAATGGAGTCCAAGACAACATCACCGTTTGAAGTAATTGAAAGGATAAATAAGATTAATTATCAGCAATTATTACTGCGTTATTGTATTATAATGTACAGGTTACATAATAAACTGGCAATTTAGTGAGCAAGTCCTCTTGCTCCAAACATGGTGACAGATATGATTTTATTGCTCAGAAATCATAGAACTGAGCTGTAAACCTGCTATTGCTTCTCTTCCCTTTTCCTCCAGAAAGTGCCTCAGTATACGCTGATCATCCAGGCCACTGACATGGAGGGCAACCCCATGTACGGCCTCTCCAACACAGCCACCGCTGTCATCAGAGTCACTGACATTAATGACAATCCGCCAGAGTTCACTGCTGAGACGGTAAGAAACAGACTCATATCTGAGACATCAACACAGCAATCTTGGTGAAAGGAAAGCACCACAAGGACCCCCAATTCACCCCGTTGTGGGTATATATGCACTCAACCGTCAGTTCTGCTCACTTACCTAGTTCTGCTTGCCCAGCGCTTCCAAAGCCATACAGATATACAAGTAGCCAGCCATGCGTAAAGTGTTATATCCCCTTCCAAATGTTGACACATGCAACTACAGGGGTGTCTGCCTGAGTGAAAGAGGCACTTACTGTGCTCGTGAATCACTGAAATTTGTAAT
This sequence comes from Acanthurus lineatus, assembly GCA_029814665.1. NCBI lineage: Eukaryota > Metazoa > Chordata > Actinopteri > Acanthuriformes > Acanthuridae > Acanthurus > Acanthurus lineatus. The sequence continues at coordinate 13,485,299 of JAPZDV010000004.1, read as the reverse complement.
GCTACCGTTGTGCTATCAGGGGAGGACAGGGAATGAGATGACCATGACGGCATGATAAGTTACCTTAGATGTCTATTTACCCAGGATTGGTCCTGCTGTGCTGTGTGAGGCAGTGCTCGGTGTATTTTCTGCTGCCACAGCAGTATCACTAACAGCTCGCTGCTCTGTACGTTCATGGTTTATTCATGCAGTTTTTCGGCGAGGTGCCTGAAAACCGTGTGAATGTCATTGTGGCCAACCTGACGGTGACTGACAAGGACCAGCCCAACACGCCCGCCTGGAATGCTGTCTACAAAGTCACCGGGGGCGACCCTACAGGCAGGTTCTCTGTACCCACTGATCCGACCACTAACGAGGGCCTGGTGACGGTCGTCAAGGTAAGGCCTCCTCTTCAAACTCCACGCCTGAAATCCCTTGTGGATGCAGAGCTGATGTGCATATGCTGCACTGACAGGTTTAGGGGTAGCATTTCATTTAAGATTAATATTAATTTAACATTATTTTTTTAATATTAATATCTTGTAGTTTGAATATGGTGAGACTATGTTTATAATGTACGCCAAATTTGATTGAAGTAGTCTGAGTTAAGCAATTTAGACTAGGCATAAGCCTGCCATTGGGCAATTATTTCAGACAGGATTCTCCTCCCATGTTGCCATGTTGCTGTCTGTGTGTAACTATTGTGCAAGGCTCTGTCACTGCAACTGAGGCTTAGCACCACCCCAGCTAATTGTGATTTGTTTAGAAAATGTAAGAAAAGTAGCCAGGTCTCTCTCCAGTGCTGACACAGAGCTTTGGAAAGAGGGCTGGCTTTGCAAGACCAGATTCAAGTTAAGATATAAGCATATAACATGTAAAATTTCCTCATGCAGGTGTCCAAAATCAGCTATTCATTTTTTTTTAGTTGTGTACCTAAGCTATCCTAAATGTTTCAAACAATGTCTTTACTGATATACAAGGTAACAGTGAGTTTCATTTTGTCGCCTGCTGCTTTAACTTGCTGTTAAAACGCCAGTCAAAAAGTGAGGAAGGAAGTCTGCAAAAGTGATAAAACATAATGTGGATAAAACTTGAATGCATTACCTCATCTGTGAACATTTCCAACTGAGTCAGTCAGCTAGATTTCCATTAGAAATGGTGAAACAATGACGATGATTCCTCTCTAGTTCACAGTGTGCTCAAACTACATCCTTTATTTTCATTGCTTTGATTGAGAGACCACTAGCAGTAAAAACCTCATACTCTGTTTAAATTTAATATTGATCTCTAGTAATAATCTAACCATCCAGTTCAGCTGTTTGAAAAATTGAGGCTTTCATTGCAAAGCAAGTGACTTGAACTGACCACATTAAAGATCAATAGATTTTTTTTTACTAATATTTCAATTAATTTACTGACAGTAATTAGTACTAATGCTAGCAAATTCTCTGTATGTATGTGCCAATTTATAATACATAATAAAACATAACTTAAAATTCTGAACACATTTCAAATGATAATGGTTGGTTGCACAGCTTTTATGCAGGCTTTTAATGCTGTTTTATATATATATTTATATATATATTTCAGTTGACCACAATAGGATACAGTCTCTTTATCCCATCTCCCTGCCTATTATGAGCTTCAACAATGAGGTTTTTCAGACAAGAGGAAGAAAAAGCTTTAATTCTTTTAGTTGCTTTCTCACCAGTCTCAGATTACCAGAACTGTAATTTGATTTTCCTTTTGTTTATTCATTCTGCATATTGGTGGGTGACTCACCGTCTGTATACTCTGTCTTACTGTTTTCCAGCCTATTGACTATGAAATCAGTAGGACATACGTGCTGACTGTGGAAGCGAAGAATGAGGTTCCTCTGGCCAGAGGCATCCACTCTCCACGTCAGTCCACAGCCACCGTCTCCATTAGAGTGATAGATGTCAACGAAAGTCCCTACTTCGAGCCCAACCCCAAACTCATTAAACTGGAGGAGGGAATGCTGCCCAAGTCGACACTGACCACCTTTACTGCACAGGACCCCGATCGCTTCATGCCGCAAACAATCAGGTAGATCTTTGAGTCAAAGAAGAATGGAGGAACAAAAGATGTGCAGTGCTGTCTTTCTTCAACATTGCACACCTATAAATGAAGTCCAGTTAAGTCCAGTTGACAGATGTGGAACACTGAATAAATTTCTCCAGCCTTGCAGTTTTCTTCATTTCCAAGAATAACTTGCCAGATGAATAATTCACCGATTTACTACATGTTTAGCTCAAATTATTAGCAACAACAGCAGTAAGGATGCTAGTAGGTTTAAATTAAACACAGACACATTTTCATTGCTTGCCTCCCCTGCCGTTGTTAATGATTAACAAAAAATGTGGGGGGTTTTCAGCCTCTAAAGGAGGGGGGGGCATGCCAGAAAAACCTCAAGAACCACTAGCAAGATGATTTGTCATCCTGGCTACATTGTGCATCATTTCTGCTCAAATAACACTTTGCAGTCAGCATGTCTCCATCTCATTCTTGTAAAAGAAGCCCTATTTTTTTTCTTTTCATCATCAGACGGCTTGCCTCACAGCTGTTTGGCCGTGGAAGAGTTTATCTGCCTGAAAACAGTCCATGTGAAATAAGCTAGCTTTGTAATTCCACGGTTTGTCCTACAAATTAGTTTGAGCTACTGATAACAACAAGGCAGTTTGGTCTCCCCTGTGAGGCAGCTCTCTAAAGTTGGAATAATTATGTAAAATGCATGACGTCTAAAATATTTATTCTGTGTAAACAAATAAAAAAAACAGCTTTAGAAGAAAGAGATGCCAAACTGCAAGTGGGGACTATATTCACCAACATGATTTCCTTCCTGCAGAATACAAAATTGAACCTTTATAAACTTTCACAATACTTCTAAGGAAGAACTTGCAGATAACTCCTGAGTTTAAATAAAGCTTCCAGTGAATGGTAAGGACTATGAATCGTGTGTAAACCTCTTTTTTCTCCCTTTCCCTCAGATACTCCAAACTCTCAGACCCAGCCAACTGGCTAAAGATTGACCCAAACAACGGTCGCATCACAACAACTGCCATTTTGGACAGAGAGTCGCCCTTTGTGAAGAACAGTTTGTACAATGCAACGTTCCTGGCTTCTGACAACGGTATGTAACTGTTCAAGTAGCACTGCAGTTGCCAAAAATACCTTGCTGGTCGAGGTGTTTTAGCCAGGCAAGCACGCAAGCACTCTATTCCAAGCCATTATTGTCAGAGCATCTGAGAGGAGATAATGCTGTGTTTTCAACAGGAAGCCTAGTGGATGTTCAGTGTAGCCTACCTCTCAAAGGTCAATCTTCCACCTAGCATCACTTTGGCTCCCTATGTGATGTGTTTCACCTATAGGCAGCGCACAAATGCACTGTATCTTTAAAAAAAAACAAAAAAAAACCTATCTCAGTTACAGCCATTAAGACATCCTCGATGCTTGAAGGTCAGCCTTGTACTCGGCACTTGGCTTGTCTGGAAAGCTGACCGCCTTAGTTGAAGGTTAATGTGCTAGCAATCCCAGAACCATCCAGCATGTGGATGTATTCACCTCTTCCATGCACTGGTGGGATTTACCTCTGTTCAGGTTTACCCTGTTCTGCAGAGCATAGCTTAGGCCAATAGGCTTAAAAACTCTCCCAATAAAGAGGTTTCTCAGCATTAATGGGTCAGGATTGGATGACTAGCTCCTTTGAGCGTGGCCTGAATGGTAAAAAAGCCTCTTAGCTGAGTGAATACATAGAGGACCCTGAGAGGAGCGACAGTGGGCTCTGTTTGTCTACTTTAGTATTCCCATCCCGTGTTCTTCGTCAGGAAGACGTTCTGTAGTCTCACACACACACAGACACACATACACACACACACACAGACACACACTACCCAAATGTTAAGATATCTCTCTCTTTCTGTCTACCTCCTCACTAGAGATTAGATTCTCAGATCAGTATGCCGTTTGGTTGGGTCTTCTCCCACTTGAGTAAATAGCTGTTTACAGCATGAGACCCACTGAATAAAGTCCATACTTAACTTTTTCTGTTGACTGTATAATGAGTGTAAAATAGGAGGTAGTATTTCAGTATATTTTTTTTCATCCATATGTAAATTTGTTTAAAAAATAAAAATCCCCTGTCCCATTAATATGGAGGTGCTGAGTTTGTGCTCATTGTATAACCCATGCAGGTGTACCTCCAGCAAGTGGCACAGGTACTCTCCAGATTTATTTGCTGGATATCAATGACAACGCTCCCAAGGTGTTCCCTCAGGAGGCAGAGATCTGTGAAAAGCCGGAGCCAAATGCCATCAATATCACTGCACTTGATGGAGACCTGAACCCCAACGCTGGGCCGTTTGCTTTTGAGTTAGCCCACCGGCCCTCTGATGTTAGAAGAAACTGGACCATCACAAGAATCAGTGGTAAGACAAAGATCATAAACACAATCTCACATCAAAACCTGGATGTCATCCATATTATATACTCATACACAGCATTGGTTTAGCTTTTTTGCCTGCACTTTTATTTGTAACTAGAAAAAAGAGAGGAGTGATTGACCCTGTTCAGCCTTTATCTCAGTAATTGGTGTATTTAAAAAAAAAGTTAACTATCTAGCAGTATAGAGTGTATATATTGCATTTGGCTCTCTGTTGCTTTGGTAATTAAATCTCAAGACTTTTATAAGCGATTTTTCTGAGCAGCACTTGAGAAATGTGTAAATAACAGAGGGGTCAGGTAGAGCTAGGAAGAAAAAAATAATAATTAATTAACACTAACAAGTAGTCATTAATTGCTTTTGCTAATTTTGAACTAAAAACATGAGTGGAAGAACCTTTTTTTTTTGTTAGCTATTAGGCAGTGTGAGTTGAAAAGCAATGAATATATCTTAATAGGATAATGGCATTTGGATTATTGCTACTGGGATTTTAGCCTAAGCAGCCTTATCAAAAGGTTTTCAGTAGATTTATAAGCTTCAAATCTAAATCCTGACCATGTTTTGGATCAGATATACTGATGCAACTTCCAGGTATGAATTTATGCTGTGCATCTGTGATAACAGGAGTGAAAATCATATTGTGAACAAGGTCAATACAAACAGCTATTCAAAGTTTGATTTAATCCAAACGGGTGAATTCTGTTATAGATTTTATTTTATATTCAAACACATTGATCAACCTATTATCTGGTCTCACTCCTTCACGTGTATTTGTACTGACAATTAGCAATCATGGATCACTCAATCACTCTTTCTGTATTTTCTCCTCCTCATCTCACAGGTGACTATGCTCAGGTGAGCCTGAAGATTGGCTTTCTTGAAAGTGGTATCTACGAGATCCCGATCATAATCACAGACTCAGGCAACTTGCCCATGTCCAACACCTCCTATCTGCGGATTAAAGTGTGCCAGTGCGACATCAACGGAGACTGCACTGACCAGCAGCACATCATGGCTGCCGGCCTGGGCACCGGTGCCATCATCGCCATCCTCCTCTGCATCATCATCCTCCTCAGTGAGTGTCTCAGTGTCTCTCTCAAACAGCACACGAACGAGGGATTATAAAGACAGCTAAACATTATCCGAGATACCGCTAGATTACTGTAGGATTACCAAAAAGATAGCCTTGATCAGGCCCGCATCCAGGCTCTAAAACAGCGGATCCGATTACACTTGTATGAAAATATGTAAGTTATTATGTTTTTAATATGAGATCTCTCTCTCTGCCTGTCTGTCAGTTCTAGTGCTGCTGTTTGTGGTGTGGATGAAGCGTCGTGATAAAGAGCGCCAGGCCAAGCAGCTCCTCATCGATCCAGAGGATGATGTGAGAGACAACATTCTCAAGTATGATGAAGAAGGTGGAGGAGAGGAGGATCAGGTAAGAATGATGTGGTAAACACATATAGTCTCATCTATTTTGAAGGCCCTGAGAAGCTATTTCTCAATCTGCTTCTCCCTACAAATGATGTGTCCTGCATTAAAACTTTTTTTTTTTTAAATTATCATAGAATCCACTGTCTAGGACTGTGTGATAAGACCACAATATGATAGGGATATTTTTTTTCTATATTGATCAAAAAATACCTGAGGATTTATTAGTGACTTTTGGAATATAGTTTAACATAAAAACTAAAATTAGGTCATTTATACATTTAGCATTTTTGTGTTGACTTGTTTTATTAAAAAATATATTTTATAGCATCTTATTCTATAAAATAAGAACCTCGTAAACATGTTTTATCTTCCATTACAATACAATACAAGTTAACTTGCCTGGTAACTTAATGACATAATACAAGGGTGGTTGCTAGGATGCTGCTTGTTGAGGAGGTGATAAAATTTGTTGTGCTCTCCATATTAGTTGGGACTGTCTGACACATATTTTGCAGGAAGTCTTAATCTGAAATTGGTTGCTTTTGAGATATTAAAACCATTTACACATAATTGATGTCGTGATACCTATATGAGAACAATTCCCTTTGCTTTTAGCTACTAGGTGCACGAAGCTTGAAAGAAATCTGTCCCATGTTGGTAGAAATGGAGTATCATTTGTTTCAGAGTGGGATGTAACAAACATCTGAGCACCAAGATTTGACAACAGTTGATTTAGAATATGATAAAAGTTGTGGGGTTGTTTGCTTATATTGACCGATGTCACACTCCAAACAATCCTGACCAAGGAGTGAAGAGAAAGTTTTGAGCCATTGATTGATAATAAATTGATAATATCTTTTGTTTTTAATTCAAACTTTGTGTATTAGTGTTAATTAGACAAGGATATTTATAGTTTTAGTAATGAAAGTGTAAGCGGGATGTGGCTACAAGGACACAGAAAATATGAATAGGCCATTAAACTAGATTTTGTTTAGAAAACGTTTCCTGCACAGCTACTTCTGTCTAGACAACATATATCATTTGAGGAATTCATTTTGTTAAATTATGTCTGCGTATTTATTAAATTATATATAGCAAGTTTCAGAACAAGTATTATTTTAGTTTCAGGTCATCATAATAAGAAATAATGTCAAACAGTTTCCAGCCCTGCATCTCTTGAAACTACACAGAGTTTTTGAAAGGATGACAAGAGGCGGGTGTGTGGTCTTTGTTAGGGAGAAACATTCAGGTCACATCTACAGAATCCAGCAGCACTTTCTGTATAACTAAAACAAGTTCAGGACAAAGAGGACCACCAAGAATCTTTCTGCAAGCAAACAAACATCTACAGTGCATTCGTTACTGTGTTACATTTGCTCATTATGCTGCTATAAGACTCCTCACAGTCAATCACAATGACAACAGAGACAGTTTTTCATCATAAAAAGGAAACACTATCTTTATTTTTTAAGAAGGGGCTAGTAATTAAAATCTGGAATCAATAAGGAAAACAAATTTTTTCATCCAATCAGGTCTGGAAATATTGGAAGTGTTTCCTCAACTGGAATTGGGTCCAGCTTCATAATCCCAACACATACAAACACACATACACAATAGACACACAGCGTTACAGGCTTCAATATAGTCACATTTCCTTATCCTGCTGTTCCGATCACGCACACATGAACACAAATTCAATGTCCTAATGAACCCTTGTTAGGAGAACGAAACCATCTCATAAAAAAATGCAGTAATAAACCAAATGGGCTATTTCCTTGCTACTTGCTGAAGTGCTCCGGTGGCTTAGGTATAGCAGAAATGAGCAGGAGACCCCAGCCTGACCCAGCACAGTGCCGAATTAGCCTCGGGGACTTGTAATTGGTAAGCTGATGTCATTTTGAGATAGACGTCTGCTGTAGCACAATAATGAAGCTCTGTCTGTGGTAACAATATGACTGGAAAGCCATTACACATCAGCCGGTGATTAGGCAGGAGGGAGTGCACACACTTGTGTATTCACTTCCTCACTTTCACACACAAGATGCACAAACTTGCAGACTAGAACATGTCGCAAAGGAAACACGATATAACACTCATCAAAGACAAATGAGCGGGTGCAGTAATTTATTGAGGGGAAAACAAGCTTCCAGTTTGAGTGGCGCGTACGAGGGTAGAGCGCCAGGAGAAAATGGTCTTGTCTGTGGATTGGAGAGTCAGTGTTGGGTAAAAAATGGCCCCAACTTTCCCAGCGATGTGGTCTTTATAATGCCCACCTCTGTTCTCCCTATCTCCCGCTGGGGAGGAAATTGAAGTGTCAGACCATTGGGCGCTCTCAGAGTATATGATTTTGGTTGCCGCTGCCATTGCCTTGGTTTGTATTGGTTTGTGAAGCACTCATTTCATCAAAGGCAGACAGCTGATCAGGCTGCGTTCCCCAGACAGGGAAAAACGATTGCAGAAATAATAGCAAATTGAGAAGTTGTTGTGCACAGGTCTGCTGGTGGAAAAAATAAAATATAAGACCGAGATGAGTCATCTGCCTCTCAAATTGACCGTAGAATAATTTGATGCACATCCACGTTAAGTGCTGCTTTGGAGACATGACTTGAAAAATGGTTAGATTTGTTTTTCAATCCCATGCAGTTAGTGAAATAAAACAAAACAGACATGTTTATTCAGAAAACCCTCACATTTTTAACCAGGCATAAAAACAAGTTTAACATCTCACTGTTATCTTAGGACATTTGCAGCTTTTTGCAACCTGTTCTTTGCACTTGCCACCTTAATTTTAAGTGTTTTAAAATTGTACAAAGTGAAGTAATTTCAAAAATGAAGGACTTGAGCAGTCACTTTTTAGGGAATGGTCCAGAGAAATATATTTGTTCACCTACTTGCCAAGAATTTTATAATAAAGTGAATATAAAAACTTAACGGAGTATAAACAAAGTAAAAAACAGCCAACTTTGTTTTAACATAAAAACTTGTTTCAATGCTAAGCTAAGCTACCTTGCTGCACTGTCTTATATTAAACACACTGACATGACAGTGGTATCAGTCCTCACATGTAACTTTAGTAAAAAAAAACAAGCAAATATTCACAATACATCAAACTCAATTGTTGTGAGGACATGTTGTACCATAACTTGAGCCAAATTTTTTATACATCTTTCTTTCTTGTTCCAAATAAGTTTTGCTTGCTTGGAGTTTTAACAAGCGTTACCATCTGACTGCTTGTGGGGTTTTTTTTTCCAATTTGGAATTACTTTAGTTGTGTTCCTGCAAGTGTGTAGAATGTATTTTTACTATTAGAATAAATACAGCAAAAACTTTTCCGGTAATAAACTCAGTTCTCTTTTTTACTGGCTCAGCTACATCTTACAAGGCTTAGGGATGCTCACTCTCCCATGTCTGAATGTGGGTCATGAGTGCCAGGGGCAGCCATTTTGTCAGGCCAGTGTACGTGTGAGGAGTCAATTCCCTGGGGGGAGCTGGTATGTCATTAGACCTTCCTGCTTAGTTCAGCCATTATACGACTCCGTTGCAATTCCTGTCACCAACTCCTGACCCCTCCGGTGTGTGACCTCAGAGAAGGTCGAACTGGAGTCAGACGGAAATGGACCAAAGATGATGAATGGTGTTATTGCGTGATGTGTGGTGACTGTCGTTGTTCTCCAGCTAGCCTCTGGGGTTTACTGTCATTCCCCATGAAATCAAATTACACATGATAATCAATGTGTTTGTTTTATTTGAGATGATACTTATTAGTGTGGAGTGTAGAAGGTGTTTGTCAAGTGCTCGGGTTGTGTTTGTGTATCAGGGTTGTTTGTGCATCATCATAGGGTTTATATTTATTCTCATATTTATTTTTACATTAGAGCCGCTGCAGCCTTTTCTTTTTTTAAATTTTTTTCTTCAGGGAGGGAGCTTGTGTGTGTAGGTACATGTGCAACTGAGCAAAGACAATTTTGAAGGGGGATATTAGAGATGGCTGGATTACCGAAAATCTTCTAAAGAGGGACAATCCATCATGCACGCTTATTAGGCACACACCCTGATTCTTCAATGGCATTTTTTCCATCATATCTACTGTCATCGTGATACCATCCAGTCATTCAGCTCTGCTCTTCTTCACCACAGCCTCTTTTTTTACCTCCTAACTCTTCTCCTCTCTTCACTCTTTCTCCTCCTCCTACACTGCCCATGACTTTGCACAAACTGCGAGCCATTCAGGTTGCCTTGGTAATGTTAATAGGATTAGCAATGGCTTATGCATATCCACCATCCCGTGTCTGGGCATTGATTAGAGCAAAACAGTCGCCTGCACATCCTTCCTGCAGCATGCCGCACAAGTACAAACACTCTGCAGCGTAAGATGGGGTCCTCAGCTTGGACCCCCTCAGTGCTGGTGCTTTTAATGTGTCAAATTGTCCCTGGGCTTGTGCTTCACAGACAAGAAGATTAAAGTTTCCCTTGTGTTCCCTCAACTCTTCTTGCCGCATTCTCACTTTAAAATCTTCTCCACTCGCTGAACTCCACTTCCTCTGTGGAGCACAGGATGTGTTTACCTATTTATAATTATCACACGCAGTTTGGGGTCTCATGCTGCTCAGCTAACTCCAGTCTGTCTCTCTGCTCTTTAGGATTATGACCTGAGTCAGCTCCAGCAGCCGGACACGATAGAGCCTGATGCCATCAAGCCAGTGGGAATCCGCCGTCTAGACGAGAGACCCCTCCACCCTGAGCCACAGTACCCCATGAGGTCAGCAGCACCCCACCCCGGAGACATCGGAGACTTCATCAATGAGGTAAATGCAAAAACTGAGACGGTCGTGTTGTATTGGGAAAATTAGACCCCATGTGAAAAGAAAGGATTGCTGCTGCCACAAAGCTTGGATTTCATTTTCAAGCTGAATGACTTTCTTATAATCAGCTTGTCTAAATCTAAACAAATATCTAAATAAACAATTTGGTTCACATAACTCAGGATAAAAAAGCTGCACACCGCCTTGTAGTGGGAGTAAAAAAAAACTTCAAAATGAATCAATTATAATTGGAATTGTTTTCATCTTTTTTCATAGTATAAAGTAGAAACTTTTCTCATCTCATATATATCGGCTCAGACATGCATAAAGCCCAAAAAAAGCACATGATGCTAACTCACTTAGATATAATTGTTTTTCTACTCACTTTCCGCCAAAGTAGAGTTATAGATGTGTCAGCATAGAAATGGAAGATGAGAGAAGCAATGCATTGGCTTTCTATCGGAGTGCACTGTTCAGAGTATCCTCGTTTGCCTGAGGCCATCATTGACTCCAGCATGAAGGGAGAATGTAAAATGAAAAGAGCAGTCATGTATTTTTCACAAGCTCCAACAGACAAGAGTTTCACAGCATTACAAATGGAGTTCTCTTCTAGTTTTTGGATGGCGCCCATGTTTTTAGATTAGAAGTTGCTCTTTCAGCTCTGCTCCCCGACCATCCATCTCTCAGATCCCTTAACCCAGGCACCACTCATTTTCACTCTCGCCGTGTCTCATGAATACACCTAATACACTTGTCGTAACAGCTGATATTGAGTGGAATTTAATGTTTTTCACCGCTCAGCGAAGAACATTTTCGCAGTGCACACCATCCTTCATCAGACGTGTCATTTTAATATTCTCACAAGACCTCTGAGACGTTTCAAGTCTGAGCATCCTGACCCAGAAAATGCTCACTGCAACAAAGCAGTGTCGATCTGTTTTTAGTCCCAGATTTGACTGTCGCTAAAGCTCAGTCATGGTAGCTGCAACGCTCACATGGAGCTGGAATCTGACCCAACTGATAAGGGCTAGCTGCCAGAGGAGCAGGGAGACAGAGAAACATGGGGGGGAGGGGTAAGGGGGTCTGATCTCCATCATGTAAAGTGCACACACCCTAAGAGCTTGTGGCTCTTAATTAAATTAGAGGAACAAAAAATGCAGGTTTTAGCATTAGGACTTTAAATCTCCAAATCGGACAAACAAACGTCTACTAGTCGGCTCCTGGTCTGTTTCCTCTGAGCTGGGGTGACATTACACACAGTAACACTGACTTGACATGACCTCTGTTGGTCACAGGCAGACGCAGCACAAAACTAAAATGATAATGCTCAGGGTTTTGCATAGTGCCTCGTCCCACCTTTTGCAAGGTTGTCTCTGAACAGAAAAACCAGTGGATTTTACTGCCTGTTTCTGTTATCTGTGGCTTGGAGTGACTCCAGAAAGTAGTAGTTCACATTTCACTTAGGGTTGCGCTTTTCTCTTGAACAGCAAATATTTCATTGATAACAGAATCATGAGTTCTGTGATTGCCTAACCTTATGAAACTGCCAGTAGGGTTTTGGTTGTAGATGGAAGGCGGCTATAACCAGCAGAGCGATTATGGTTGTAATAAACGATCCATCTGTCATATTTCCCACCAAATTATCAGCACCACAGCCCTGAGCAAATACTTAACGAAAGCTAACAAGTGGAAAATAATCGCTAAGTGCCCAGGCACTTTAATTCAATCCATCTTTTTATTTGAGAGCATTTCAGTGCTATAATGGCTGCATAGAGGAAACAATAAATCTTCGACAAGTTCCCTATGAGCCGAGGTCTCGTTTCTCAGTGTTACATTGCTTCGCTTCTGTTAATTCATTTATTATTTGTTGGGTACCTTGTTTGTGGCGATAAGAGGGAGAAACCAGGCTTGGATCCAAAGTGGTTCATGGCCAAAGCACATCTCAACTCCTAGATTAGCAATCAATCAAGTCTCCAGAGTCCCGTTAGGGAATGGGGCTTCAAATCAATAACAATCCATAAGGACCTCTCATGATGCTATGAGGATTTCTAGGAATGTCGAGCACAATCTTTAAAATAGAACCACCCCCATCAGCACCGTGAGCCTCAAGATAACATGGAGAGAAACGCATGTGCGGCAAACACACTCAGGCTCGTCTCACTTCAGCCTCAGATGAGCTCAGCACTCACTGCTAATGTTCGCTCTTTTTTCTGACCCCTTGCTAATGCAGAAGACTGATAAATATATTAAGCAAAATGCTGTACAGATTATACATGACAAATTATCAGTGCAGAAGTTGAACTGTCTGTCAAAGGCCTTAAATGATAGATGGTGGGCTCACACAGGGGTCAGTGGGGGAAGTGTGGATGATTCCAATCATCTGAGGCTGCTGGTCATGCTCAATCTTGGCTCTTGATCAAGCAGAAGATAATCCTACATTTCAAAAACGTCAGGAGAGTTCCGACCGCAGAGGAAACTCACAGGAACGCTAGAGCCTGATTAATCTTATTTCCTGAAGAAGCGGAGGTAGAACCACTGACTGGTTTTAGGATAGATTAGTCTGTTTGTGTGCAGCAGCAGCAGGGAGGAGGGGGCTGTGTTGATATGGCCTCCCCTACTCATTGCAGATGGTGTTGGTGTGCAGACGAGCCTTAATCTTCTCATCTAACTGTGCTTTTATTTCCTTTTGTACAGGGATTGAAGGCAGCAGACAACGACCCCACCGCTCCTCCCTACGACTCCCTGCTAGTGTTCGACTACGAGGGCAGCGGCTCCACAGCTGGCTCCCTAAGCTCCCTCAACTCCTCCAGCAGCGGGGGCGACCAGGACTACGATTACCTCAACGACTGGGGCCCTCGCTTCAGAAAACTGGCAGACATGTACGGCGGAAGTAATGACTAGGACACACAGCCACTCCTTGAAAGATGAAAAGATGGAAAAAAAAAAATGAAGGAAAGATTTCCTGTTAATGGACATGGACAGCTTCTGATATTCCCCGAGAGCTGGAACTGTGACAGAAAAGAAACAAAAAATAAACAATGATTCAGAAATTTTTTCAAAAAACAACCAACCTAGGCTTATTGTTGTAGTCTACGCATACATATGCTTGTTGAAAGCTTAGGCATAGGCTGTGGTCCAGTTATGGAGGATGTGGGAGGGAACACTGGTGGACTGTCACCACTTGGATTGTTGGTATTGAATGCGCTCAGTTACACTTGAATTTCACAGTACAGAAGCACTGGGATATAATGTGCCTTTTTGTACATTTTTTTGGATCTAAATGATTAGTTTTATGTTCAAGGCTTTAATGGTACTGACTTTGGAGTGATTTCAGACAAAGTATGTTACACTCTGGTATGCTTCTACATGCTTTTTTCTTCTTTGGTTACACAATGCTCCTGTTTGTGGAAGATTATTTAAATACACAACAAAGACGAAATGAAGGATCATCTGTTAGCTTGGATGGAAAGAAAAACAATTAAGAGCAGCACTGTACAGAACGCTAGACTTCTAGACTTTTTTCACTAAAAAATTAAAATTATGCAGCTGGTTGCAAATAAAGGGAGTCATGAATCATAATTTTGTAGCAGATTTTTTTCTTTTTTTTCTGAAGTGATGTAGTATTTTACAAAAACAACAAAAAAACTGTTTTGGTCTAATCTATGTACACTTCATTTGCCTTAGTCATCATCTGATACTTTCAAGTTTGACTTCACTGTAAAAAGATGTGTGTACATAATGTTTTTTTCTTTATCTTTTTTCTTTTGATGTAGTATATGAAAAAGTGCAAAAAGTTCCAAACTTGTAAATGTTTGATTTGGACTACAAAATTCAAGTTTTTTGCATGTTTTTATCTTTTCATGACAACAAAAATGAAAAATGTTGTTTCCCAAATTTATTTACAAAGTGAAAAAAAAAAATAAAAATCTGGGTGACATTAAATGTGTAGAAGTTAAGAGAGTTTTTTTGTATAAAACGTGAAAAAAAAACAGATCGATAAAAATGATAAAAGTAGTGATCTTGTCAGCACAACTGTTGAATTTGTACCAAAAAGGGGGGTTTGGGTGGGATGACATGCTAGGCACTAATTACTGATCAGCTTTAAGACTGGAAAAGGTTTTGGACTTAAGCCTTGTGGATAACCATGTGTACTGGAAAACAAATTATACATCTCTGACCCCAACCATCCAAATAAAATGCTAATTTTGGAGCTAAAAACCGCCTCTTTATTATTTATTTGTTTTGACTCTATCTCAGTATTGTTGCAGAGGCTCAATTAGATTATGAATTGTGCAATCTATTTCAAAGGACAATAGCTTCAAACAAAAAATGTTTAAGTGGTTTATGTTTTTTACCAGAGGGAAGAATAAATAATTTATTCTCTTATTTATTTGTTGTTTGCACACATTGTGTACAAGCAAAACGCTTAAGGCCCATAGAAGTCCGTGGATAATAGGAAGTGTGGTTTGCAGGGCAAGAAGTAAACAATAAGCTCATTGTGTAACTCTATCTGTGTGTTTTTAAGCCAAGGTCACAAGCTTATGGAAATGCCAAATCCATCCAGCACCTGTCTGCTATTGGGGATTTATCCTGTAAAGTACAGTAGGTCAGATTGGACTTGACCTCAAAATGAAGACTGCCCCCAAAAACTGCCCCCGGGGACTCTGCATGTGTCTGCACTCCCATGGTATGTGGGAGGATGAAAATAAGGATGAGTGTTATGTATGTGTGTGCTAATGTGTGTGTGTAAATGTTTAGGTAGTGATACAGATCCATTCAGCCCAACGTGCACGTTGAATTCGAATGATGCAAGTCATGGGGCGTCAGCCGTTCATCCTCCACCTGCCCTTCCTTTCCCCTCTCCACTTTATTATAGTGGGACCTGGAATTCACAGAGCCACCATTTGAACCGAGTGCAATAGACGTGGACATGGCTTATTAATTCAGCCAAATTAGACAGGAGTTTGGTTTCGTAGTCCTCGCACAAGAAGCAATGAATGTCTATTAGAGCATAACTAGTGAACCGTACCTGCCTTTTGTTTTTCAGCTCGTGTAATCAGTGTAGCTGCTCTGTGTTAATCAGTTCCACATTCTGTAGCTCTTAAGAACACCGGTAGTTTTCACAGATCCTTCTGCATGAAGTGAGGAGTTGTTCTTGCACAGTGTGTTTTTAAATGACCTTGTCCGGTGCATATCGCTTATCTCAGAGCATGCACAACTATGCACTCCGTTTGCCAGAAGCAACACCAAATTCTACATTAGCCGGTCGAAACAAACAACCTCTCTGACCTCGGAGTTGTTGTTTCAACTGTAACTGAGTCAGATTTGTTTTGCCAAATCACTTCCTTTAACTTTGAGGTCTTCAAACCAGACGGCTGGTTTTAATCTCCGTGCTTTTGTTTCTGCCTTCCTAATAGAAGCGTTACACCACTTAAACCTTTGTCTAACTACTCTCTGTTCTTTGATCTCGGGCAGCCACAGATGTGGTTAGTGACTCAACATCTCCAAAAGGGCTTCATTAAATCCTTTTTATTGCTCGGACATGTTCAAAGTTAACCGTGCAGCTGAACATACTCCGAGAGGAAGATTTTATATTACGAGCACTTAGACGTTTTTTTGCTTTCTGGCAAAGAGTTTGATAGGAAGATTAATACAACCCTTTTACCTTTCTATTAAATAAAAGGTTTTCAGCTTGGCTAAGCGAAGGCTAGTCACGATATCAGATTTTCACTACACAATTATCCTGGCCTATAGTTTAATAAAAAGATGTTATCACAATATATATCAAAAATTTTTACAAGAAAAGCAATCAGTCATATTCATCTTCAACTCTTTTGATGAATAATACACTCAAAATAATAGTGTAGGAGGGTGGAGAGAAAGTCTCATAACTGTACAGAAGTGTACAAAACGAGTGTTTCCACTTACTAAGTTTTTGTTTGCTGAAAGGTGGCTGTTTGACTGAACAACTGCTGCACAAAGTGTCTACAAAGAAAGTTTTTCTGCTGCCAGCCCCATCTTTCTACATTGAGTTTTCCTCAGACAAGGGCAATCAATTATAGAATTTAATTTCACTGTGAGTTTTATTAGACAGAACAAGGTTAAGCTGTAAGCTTTAAGTAAAAACAAGGTTAAGTGTTGAGTAAAAAGAATTTTCCTCCTCTGTTTTCATTCCGGTGGCCTCAACTGCAGATGGGCCTGGAAATGTATTTTTTTGATATATCAACTGATCAGTAAAACTAATATCTGAACATTTCATATCAGAATTTCAACAATACACTTCAAAGTGATGTTCTGTAGTTCTGATTGCAGGTATGTGAGCCGACCCTCTCATCAGTCACAGAGGGGATGGTGGTGGTGTAACAATAATAGATGACTGCCACACAGCAAACCACTCGACTTCCCTTTACAACTGAAAAAAGAGAAAATTATCAGCAAGTCATGAGGTCATTTTCCAGCCCTGTTTGTGGCAACAAAAGCTGTATTTTAGGCTAAAATATGATGATTTCCAAACCCTCACTCTGTGGTTTTTATGTCTCAACTTGACCAACTTTACAACAGTGTTTCAACAACATAAAATTTAGAGTCGTACCATAAAAAAATTTAAGAAACACAAAGTTTTAGCATGTTTGGTTTGCAAAAACATACAATTCCTGGTGATTGGGTCATCATGCAGAAATTAAAGCAACATGCTAAATCTGCTGCTGCAGCCACACCTGAGCTGCACTGCTTGCATGGGCTGTGTGGCTGCAACAACCTCTTAACATGGGCGTTGAAATGAAAAACATAACCAAGCAGGAAATGTGGCTTGAGCACTAGCCCAGCATTTCACATCCATATTTAAGAGTGCCATTGATCTTTTCATCCAACTCTGCCATTATACTTACATGCTTTTGTAGGAAGTAAACAAAGAAGACACAACAAGTGGTTAGGGAGCTTTGGAAGTGCTGGTAGGTAGATTTTGATGACAATTTCCTTTTCAGTTACAGCCAGCAAGCTCGGAGTCTGATAGCCTCTCATTCGACAGACAGATGAAATTGTGACATTGATCTTTTCATCTAACTCACTGTTACACAGTTTTATATAAAGTCTTCCATGCAGACACTGCAACTTCTTTGTGATCCTTAAAAAGTGCTGTTATTTGGTTTTCATGGTGTTTGGATTTGCAGGCTGTTCCACCCTGTTTACAGCAGCAGCCATCAAACTAACAGTCCTCCGGTTTAAGCCTTATATTTATCATACAGATCTGACAGTGACATTCATCTTTTTTTAACTTAACTTTCCACCAGAAAGCAAAAAAGGCCCTAGCATATTTCCCCAAATGTTAAAGTACTCCTTTAAATCACACACAAAAGACGAACGGCTTTATAGTCGTAGCTTAGTGCTGCGGCGTACGTTCGTCCAGTTCTTATGCCGTCTATTCCCCGGCTTTAACTCCTCTACATGCTCTCCCATCCTGCCATATTGTCATCTTGATGTTCAGATTGCTCCAACGGGTTCATATCCACCAAGCAGTCAAGTCCTGTTTCATTTTTTAACCCTCAGCAGGGGAAAAAAAAAAAGAATTGATATTCCTGCACTGCACTTCAATTTCACAACATGGATTATCCCCGAAGGAAAGCTGGCAATCTAAGAGAGCCCAGAACATAAAGGCAGCCGCTACACAGCTCCTTCACTATCTACACCCCAAACATACAGCTCTGTACCATTTATAGACATGTAGTGTTAGAGAGTGTTAAACAAAGCAAGGAAAAGGGTCTGCTTCAGGTACTAATGCTGGAGTGTTACATGTGAAACTAAAAGATGGCTTATTTTGAGGATTAAATCCATTGACATTGACTGACTGAGTCGTAATTAGAATGTCTATTGTGTGAGAAGCATATTATTTTTTTATAATTTATTTGCCATATGGTGGTCCACAGCAAAGATGATTGAAATAAGTGCTGAAAATAGTAGTAATTTTTTTTTTGCACATTTTAACAAGCTGACAAATGGATAAAAATAGTGATGCAAGGGAATTTAATTATGCAGGAAATTATTTGCAAAGCTAATTAAGTTGGATGGGGATGACATTGGTTTCATCTGCCAGTTTATGTGAATGTCTTTGACATGCAAAATGCAGGAATACAAAACGATAAATAAATAAGGAATGTGCTATCAGTTTTTGGCTCGCATCGTGAGCTTTGTTGTCTATCCTGGAGTGCATTCTGGCTCTCGTGTGCACATTGCATTCCAGTGGCTCCATGTCTTTTCCCATTAGATACTGCAATATGTGCTGGGCACATTATTGTTTCAGTTTTTATTCAAAATATTAACTCCAAATCCGAGGAGGAACTCAACTTATAACCCTTGAGGACTCCCAAGATGTTCTCTTTGGAAAATGGCTGCAGATTGCTGTTCTTACAAGCACCCCAGGGCCCCTTTTATTGACTGTGAAACAATGCTTTCACCAACACCCCCCTCCCCTACCATTGCAGATTTACAAGACAGCTATCCTCAGCTCCTCTGTGTGTGTGTGTGTGTGTGTGTGTGTGTGTGTGTGTGTTTGTGTGTGTGTGTGAATGGCTGAGCAAGTGTCACAGAGCCACCCAGCCTCCGTGGGGGCACTGTCAGTAAACATGCTGAATACAGACTAGAATCCAATGCAAACCAGCTTCTAAGTTATGCTGCTCCTGACCTTTGGTGGACTTTGGGAAGATGGATGCTACCCAGGCTATCGATAGAAATTTCTGGCCCGCAGCAGCAAGAGCATATTTCTTATGGTTTCTCGGCCCCTCTATGCTACCTTTAAATGAATAAATAAGTAGGCTGGATGACAGCCTGCACACACAGGTTACTTGCAGTCCTTTAATGTATTTTTGTATAGACCGAGTCACTTGTGCAGAATTAATCACTTTAATTTCTACAGCGTTGCCCTCTAAGTGTAATATTACTGGTAGATCAATTTGTTTGTATTTCTCATCCACAGAGAGTGAAAGGGACCTGTACTTGAGTCCCAGATTTTTTTTTTTGTGTGGCGATCACACCAACATCTAGGCTTGATCTACGACTCCCTGTGTTCTCACTGACTGCAGGCAGATATCTCTCCACTGACTCTCCCTCTGTTTCAGCAGATATTGTTCTGCCTCTGTTTGCGACACTGATTTATCAGCTCTCATTTATCAGGCCCCATCCTGCCATTATTCTCAGTCCACATACAGCCATGACACCGTGGTCACAGAATTGTTGGGTGAGGGAGTGGGTGGGGGTGTGTGTGTGTGTGAAGGTGGGAGGGTGTGGCGCGCTGAGACGAGGCGTGATGAACGCCGCGTCTCTCATAAGATGCATATCGGCCGAGCATGAGATTTTCAGCTCGCATATGAGCGTTCAATGTCACTTTTTCTGCTGCCTGCGAGTGTGCGGAAGGAATTTCTCATCTCGCTGTGGTCCCTCTTGCATGAATGGTTGATGTGCTCCACAAAGGACATGTAATCATCAACCATGCACGCACATTTACAGACACCAAGGCCATCTTTTTCTTTCCCTCTCTCAAAACACACACACACAGGCAGACGTACTTACCTTCTTTATCACAACCCGAAAATGACTGCCAAAGAGAAAAAAAAATATAATTACATTAACCAAAAGCAAATGGAAACCGTGCACTCTAGAGAAATACTTTTTGATTTTTTTTTATTCTCCTGTGGAATAAAATATGCAAAAACAGAAAGAAGAGGAAAGAAGATGAGGAAAAAAAAGAGGGAAAACAAAGGCTCCCTGGAGAACCTTTAGATTTATTCATGCTTTTAAACACTTGACATTCCGTCACCCTCTTGTCATTAAGGCTTTATGTCCCTTGGCCACATTCACACAATAGCTAGATAATTTCTTCCAATGAAAACAAATATGTTGTGTTTTTTTTTTGCAGCTGACGAGTGAGGGACTTTCACGATCGGTGGCTAATAAATGTGCTAAAGGCCAGACGGCACTGCGATCAATGCTCTGCTGATTGTACAACTGGGTCGTTAGATTATTGTCTATATGGGGGAGAAAAGAGGCCACTGGGTAGGCCAGTCTTTCCTGTCTACTGACTCTATTGTAGTCACCCATTCGCATGGATAGCCGAGGGCTGGAGTGACAAGCCATCAACCGGGCAAGAACAAAACTCCAGAGCACGGTTGGTCCGGAAGAACATCAGCTTTCATTCACACATTGTCAAAGAAGGCTAGATGCGATATGAGAGGGTGCATCAATCTGAGCGCGTTTTAATCAGCCTGTTATTTGTCTGACATCTGTAGAATGCACACAATGCGTGAATTACAGCTCATCACTGTAACATAGCGATGAATTAGCGGCTGAAAATCATTAGTCAACTCTGGCATATATGTCAAACCATCCGCTTCGCCGAGCAGTGATAAACACAGTGATTATAAGCTCCCTTTAATCCTTTTTACACTTTAAAATTCAATTGACAAAATTCCCATGATATAATAAATAGCACAAACTGGTATTTCATGCTAATATGACATTGCCCCCGCTACTCTCAAAAGGTGTAAAAACAGATTTACACGGCGACCGGATGATGTTAAATGAGTTTTCACCCGACACTGGCTAATCTCTTTTCAGGCCATCGTTTTTACAAATGCCCTCTTCTCTTGATTTGACCCATTTGCCCTCAATTCTAAGTGAAGAAGAGCTTCAAAAGCAGGGTGGCTTACACTGGGAGCGTCTCCGCTCTCTGTAGCTGGAAGTTTTTACAAGCTGTGTCCTTTAGAAGTCCAAAGTCCAGGCACAGATTTTCCTCAGGGGAGATTTCCGAAGTGTCACATTGGGTCTTACAGCCGTGGAGTCCTTGGCTCATCTGCATGTCTCATGTGGATGGAAGAGATAAAAAAAAAAAGAAAGAAATACATCCAGTTATTGCTGCACTAGATGAAATTCAGTGCAGCAATTGATTTATGTTGGTATACAGCCTGCACATTACAGAGCTAAATGACTTTTCAGGTCGCATCAATGGAATACCTTTCTGTAATGTTACAGCTATAATAACACCTTAATAACTCCCACACTATAGGGAGAATGAGGATGAGGGGGGGAAAAAAACTGTGACTGCTTCACAGTTTTTGAATATTTCAGAACATTTCTTGAATGCTTTGTGTCTCGCAAGAAAAATATGTATTTCTGTTTCTATCCTTTGCCTTTTTTGTTTGTCCACACATATATTTTTAGCACCAAAAATAAAAAAAAAAAAAGGAAAAAGAGAGAACAGGATTGACTAGCAGCTCAAAGACGGATCCTCAACTGAGAGCAGTGAGAGGACTGCCTCACTCGACTTGTTTATAGCATGGAAGAATTGTATTATAGGCAAACAAATACACAGACGAGCCAGATGTGACTCAGTTCCACAGCACAGAGATAGGTGTGCAACATGATGCTGAAGCTGAATTATTAAGGCCCTGGCAGGCTCAGGTTACAACACAACTTATGGTAAGGTCAAGATTAACCTTTACCCTCCGGTGGGTTATATATATTTACAGTATCTGTCATAATATCTTATTTCCTTGTCCAAATCTGTTTGTATCTTAAAGCTTGACATATGCTGGCTTTAAGATACAGTGTTTAGAAGTTTTGTTTTCTCCTGCTGTGTAAGGAGTTTTTCCTCTGTGAGGGAAAAGCTGTTCCAAAAGATAGATGAAGACAGCAGTGCCAAAGCTAAGAACCCCATAAAGTCCTCAGTTTATAAACAAGCAGAAATGCATGCCTGCCAAGATGAATAAATCATCTTCACTGCTCTAAAACACCAGAGCAGAACTCAGAAATCCGAAACCACTTTATTATCAGTATGTAGAACATACTGGAAGTAGTTTTGGTCAGGTGCGCTAACAATAACAATGCACAAGACAAAGAAACAACAATGCCAGCGCGCCTTTTTCATTCTGCTGTTTGAGTATTGTTGTTTCTGGCAGCAGTGTGCACTGCAAGACAGCCAAGAAATACAAATATGCTGTAAATACATACGACGCAGTGCAGGATGTGAACCCAGCCGGCCGCAGAGGTGGCTAAACATTTAATGTATGGTTAAAGGGGTTAAATGAACAAATTAAAAAATGTATTATTTGGTTCATTAATTAAGGCCCTCTGCCTTTGAAATGTATCATATATGTGGTCTTTACATGATGAATTTTGACCTCAGGAATCCCTTCACATCCACAATTCCTTGTTCAATTACACAGCCAATGTTGTTACAATAACACAAATTCATTCTAATTAAGTGTAAAATATGGCGGAAATGATGCCCACTCGTGAATACTCGTACAGAACATAACCATTTGAGCTCATTATCCTCCTATATTGACTCCACAGCTGAGCCACTCATTGGAAATGCAACCCTACGTGTATGTTCCATTGATTTCCCTCATTTCAATATGCATCATTGCAGCTAAAAATGTCTGTACATGTCATGTGTCTGCTTCAAGCTCTGCAGCCTGATGCACGCTGGCTTCAGACACACTTTACAACCTCAATGAAGATACATCAATAACAAGGTATCCAAGGACTGAGACATCAATTGCATATGAGACTGAGATCAATAATTAATTTAATATAACACGCCACAGTTGGAGATCCGTTACTGCCCATTAGTGTCTTAAATAGAAACCACAGAGATGTCATTAAGACACATTAGTCATGAAATGGCTATGCAAAACCAATAATTCCTTAGTTGTAGTTGAACGGGAGCAAGTCATGAAACATTCATATGCTAAACAGGCTTTCAAATGAATTATAACCACATTTTTATATATTAAAGAATCAAAATTTCTAAATAATAGCACCAGTCAATCTGAGTGAAAAGGCTTTGTATTGTGAGTCAGAGGCGGAGGATATTGCCACCCCGTCGAGTAACAGCACTGCACAATAATGTGGTAGCATGACCTTGTTATTCCGGTGTCTCCATGTGAGCTCCAACACCATTAATGGCATGATACTGTGATCAATCACACCTTATAATAAGAAAGAGGTGAACCTTGTCTCAGTCCTTCACCTGATTCCCTCTTTTACCTGAATCTCTGTTCTGTACTTTCTTTCTGTCTGCTTTCTGACACATTCTGCTGGTTTTATAGTTTCATTACACTGCAGTGGGTTTTAGCAATGAGTCGATATTTCTTATCCTGCGTTTCTGAGTTTATCTTGGATTTTCTTCTTATGGAAATGGTGGTATCATTTTGAGACCTGAAATGACCCGTCATATCTCTCGACTTGTTGATTTGAGAGATTGGAAGGAAAAGGACACAAATGTTGTACAGAAAACATGGATATTCAGAAAGTTAGAAAGAAAGAAAAAGTAAGATAAAGTGTTCAATTTTTTCAGTAAAACATCAAAATGCTCTTTCAAATTTACTGTGTAATGTGGCCTGAGTACATTTCATGTATCCTAAAAGTGAAATTTGTGATGAAAATTTAAATTAGGATATCTAGCTTGGGAATATTCTCTGTGGGGAGATGATCCAGCATACTTTGCATTCTCAGAATACAGACATTAATGTGTGTATTAGTTATATTTAGTGTATTTTACAAAAGAAGAGAGACAGAAAAAAGGATTACCCATATAATCATATAATCTCTTCTGAAAAAATCTGCATCGTCTCTAAAATGAGCCATTGTACAACACCACAGATAATCTGATCTCCAACTGAATGCACACAGTGAGATTCTTTTAAGTACACTGGAGGCATTTCATTTAATAAAGCACATTGTATGCATGAGTGATCCTGAAATAATTGCCAAACAACATCCAACAGGTAGGCATGAATATTTCTCTTTATTTATTTATTTACTTGCTTACTTGTTTTGCATATTTATTTAATATTTTGCAAAGCCTCTGCTTTATGTCCTGATGCACAGATGAAGGACCTGAGCAGAATGGTAATCTCTGCTGCTGATGAGCACGTTCGGAGGCGCGTTGAATAACACACGGGTGGATCACTGGTCATCTATCATCATTGCTGGACTATTGGGCACAACCTTATCAAGGACGACATCTATGTTTACACATTGTAAATTACCTCAGATGAAATCTGATATGGCATTCTCTTGTGTATTACTCCACACGCTTCACCGATAATAAAGTGTTACTGCTACAGTATATTGCATCAGAGAAAACATTGTCTTTAACCCGTGACACAGTACAAGGAGAAAAGAACACAATGCATCATTAGAAATGTTTTTAGTTATGACTGCATGTAAAAATGTCAAAATACACTCCTCATTTAGACACGTTGTATGTTTGGATTATTAAAATGCATTTCCCTTGTGGTCTGTTCCAGTGTATGGACTACAGTTTAATAATGACCATATGGAGACACCCACACAATTCCCATGCCATAAAGGCTATTGGAATATGTAACTTAGATGCTAATGATGAAACTGCAAGAGCAAAATAAACATTGTTCTTAATCATAACAACATATCAGAAGTATATTAGTGAAAGAAAATAAACAGCCCCAAAGTGCTGAAATAAGTTATTATATCAAATAGATGCTACAAATCTTAGCCAGTTAGCTCCAGTTGGCAAGACTAGAACAATAAAAAGTATGGGTAGGCAAATTTTGATTATTTCAATGAAAAGGCTTCCGCTGTAAGTAAACAAATACTCAGTAAAATTAATGAGACTGGATTTAATATTGGACATTAAATCAAAGAGTCAGTGTTCACTATCTTCAGTTGGCTAACATTAACAGCATCTTTAGCTCAGTACACTAGCTAGGTAGGTAGCATACAGCCTTATCAGGTTAAATAAAACAGAGGGTTCTATGTTTTTTAGTGTATTGAGTTTATTTTGAGCCTTTCTTGTTGATTCATTCAAACTTGTGTTGTAAATATTTTTGCTATAACTTACAGAAGCTAACAGATCAAATATGATCGAAAATGCTAAGCTTGCTAGCTTGAGACACATTTTTTATTTCATTGGGACAACTGTTATGAAATATGGTACAATGAAATAAAAAAATATAATCTAATAAAGATTGGAAAATAAAATTACAGTGTTACAAAGTTACAATGGGAAAAAATTAAAAGAAAATAAAAACTTTATTAAAACAAAGATTTAATTGAAACAAAATATTACAGTGAATTAAAACAAACTTATGAATTCAGAACAATTTATTTATATAATTATTCATATAATTATTATTATTTTATATTTCTTTATCCAATATTAAACACTGTGGGCTTATGGATTAATGCCATCATTGGACATCAAGCACTGCTCTATTATCTAAATGCTGTAATTGATGTGAGATTATGACTGGCTAGTTTCCACCAGTAATCCTGCCGTGTTTGGCAGGAAATACACATTGTCCTCGAAGCACTTGACTTAAATCTTCCTCTGAGGATTGATCATCCACCATATGAAGAGAAGGACAGAACTGAGGGCCCCTTAAGCATAGGCGCTCTTCTCTTTTTTGCCAGTACCAGCGCTCTGCATCTCACTGTGCCTAGGGACAGTATTAAGGTGGACACGTTTCTTTTGTGTTTCAGGCACTGTGATGGCTGCCAGGACTTGCAGGGACTGATTGGCAAAGAGAGGGAAACCTTTGTATGTGTGTGGGTAGGATGCAGTAGGAAAAACCAATAGGCGCTCCTACTTGAGAGGACACCCACAGACTCCAGTGGGAGATGTTCTGACTGAGCTGCCTACAAAGCTGGAGGTGGAGAGAAGGAAAAAAAAAGACAAACAGGCAAAGAAGAAAAATGTAAATTATTTGCCCAATCTAGAGGACAAACTGTGGGATGCTGGGTGTTAAAGAATCTCCTCGTATTCTGCATAGCTTTCTCAAAATAACCCAATTAAGAGGATGTTATACAGCGCAAGGGAATTAGCTGTTCCCAGGAACCTGCAAGCGAATTAGTGGGACACTTGTACCTGCATGGCAATGCTTACAGAGATACTGCTCAGCATTCAGAGAGCAGGGAAACATATTAAACAAGTTAGTGACTTTGGTTGCCACTTTGACACTGTTTTCATTGTAACAAGTGAAAGAGAGAGCAAAAAGCATTATTGAAATAGCTATTTTTTTCTAGAAATGTATCGGCTATATTAAAATATTTTCACATTCTTCTTATTTTGAATTTCTTCATGATATGATATTGCAATAAACTCTAAATTATTACCAGCATTCACCACACACTGCATTGAAATCAAGGTAAATCAAGGTGTAAGCTGACAATGTTATTATTGTAGATGCTGTTGTGTGATGTCTTAAAAACCTTAGGGGAGCAAATTTAATAACTGTTCTGTTTAATGAGCTGGTTTCCAGGACAGAAACAAAGCATAAAGCTGTGTTTATGACAGGATGTAGTTGCAGAGGCGGTCCTCCCCGCTTTATGGGGGCATTAATATTTCAAGTCTCTCTAAACCCATATGTTTTTCGACAGGTTAGCAGGGAGGTGAGGAGGCAATGACCCACTTCAATAATGAGGAATAATAAGAACCAACCAAAAGGAAGCAAGGGAAGGAGTTTGACCATCCCTAGTGCGCAGTCTATATTTTATTCATATGGATATTAACACTGTGCTGGAGTGGGGATAAAGACAATGATTAATATCAATATCTTGACAAAGGAAATGTCTCTAAAACGGTCGGCTAATTTGTGTCTTCAGAAACACTTTTATGGAAAAGACAAAAAGCCTGGTGATTAGTCAGGGCTCATTGGTCTCGGAGCTTGGAAACAAATGAGTAATGCTTTATATACCCCGTCCGCTCGTAAGCCCCCAGCCCCCCAACCACGCACACACATACACACACACCCTTCTGTCCCACCCAAGAAGTGGTGCCAGTGATTAGGGTGCCATTAGTTGAGCGCAGGGGAGGTTCAGCTCCGGACTGCACCAGATTTATGATGGCGGGGGCCCACGCACCAGTGACCCTCTTCAAGCTGGCCCTTTGTAAGGTTCCACCATAGATACAGTTAATGGATGCACACAATGAGCCTCAATGGCCCTGCAATGATGGATCTGGGGCACTAAGAAGAGCTTTACAGACAAACCAGGTAGTTCGAATTCCTGCCACCCAAACTTATTAGTGAGATGAGTGGGAGGGGAGCGAACACCCCGGAAATGTTGTCGGGGAATATTTGGAGAAATATAATTGGGACACAGTTCAGTATTCCTGAGATATGTTTTAATTGTACATAGAGGGAACAGATTTGATTTGAATCTTGCCAAAGAACTGACCTAGAAGTGTCTGTTGAATATGAGCTTATATGCATATAAGTCAAGACGGGTATACACAATGTATGCACACACAGGCGTTTGCACAAATGCACACATTCTATACACTGAGGAGATGGAATAATCCTCATTTGAATCAAAACCAAAGTACAGACTGAACAAAGAACACAGAAACAAACGTGTTTAATCTTTATGTCATAGACACAATACTGTCGATGTAAAATTAAACTGAGAGTTCTATTCATTTAAACTAACGATTACTGAATATTTCCACTTATAGTTTCCATTGTCAACCCTGATATAATGGAGATAATATAATTTCTTGATATGTTTTTGCTTCTGTATTTGTTGTATCATAAGTAGCGTGAATCCATGTATTTCTGTCAGTGTTGCTATTATGATTTTTGTTTTAATCCTTTAGCCAGTTTTCGTGTTCAATGCATCTCAAACTTTTCAAGGTTTTTCACTCGGTTTGACTCACTTATGTGAGTGGACTGAACCCTAAAATCTCATTTGACTTTTGTGTTTATCTTTCAACCTGAAAGTGCTAAAATATAACAACCTTTAATTCCCAAACGTTTGAGTTTTTACCTTAAAATATCAAAATCAGAATTTAAATTTTTTTTTATTGTACTTACATTTATGATTAAATTCACTTGTAGAATAAAAAAAGAAACATTTGTGTTTCTCAGCAGATTGTAATAGTTAAGATCCATGTTGACTGTTTAGATGTTACTGATTTAAACACACCTTCAGAGAGAGGAGAAAATACAGCCTCTTACAAAACCATATTAAACCCTAATTTATGTAAGTGAAAAAAACAACACCAAAACAAATGCTGTGGTCTGTGTAATAATCAGACAAGCCTCGAGCTGCTGCATTAAGAGCAAAAAGAAGGATATCATATGCAAATCAGTAAGCATTATTTACAGCCATGCAGCCGATTTGGCTCCCTCTAAATCACACCCCGTTAACTGCCTCCATTTAATTCCACCACCACCCCCGTTCTATTTTTTGCTTGCCCTGTGCCCATCAGCTCCTCATCCCAATGTGCAACCATTAGGCCTTACACAGGAGTCATCTGCTGAACTTTGCCTCCAATCAGTGCCTAATGACAGTGCTTGGTGGGTATGGGTGTCACATGTCCGTCTCCCTCCACGGGGACACAGCTCCTACAAGCGATGCTCACTGCAGGGAAGAAATGTGCTAATTACGTACAAGTAGGCAGATCGTTAACATTATACAGAATGAAGGTGGTTCTCTTGTCAGTGTGATTACAATGTGCATGGATGACCGGGCCGCGCTCTGACATCTCTTCTGTTTTTATTGTTGCCGCCTGTTGTCACGCCCCAGGTAATGATATGATAACTAAATTAATAAAGGCTACTGTTTAATTATGATGCAGTGACAGCTACTACATCCCGGCTTGTTTTCTGAAGTTACACAGTAGGATACAAAGCCGGTGCTTGACATTAGTGTGGTAGTTATGATTAATGGTATGTAACTGCACTCCCCCTCCGATTCCATCCCATGAACTGCAGTGTCAGACAAACTTTGTGTCGAGGTGATCTGTTTCACTATGCTGCTCTCCTCCCGCCCTGCTCCAATCATTGTACACAGTGTTCTCTTCCACTCAGCAGCTTTGATCATGCTGAGATTGTTTGCTCGAGCCCGTCGCTGCTCTCTTTTTTTTTTTTTTTGCCTCCAATCATTCTCAGTGCCAACAGTGTTGTCCTGAACTCTGGTGACATGGGGGAAAAAAGGAAATCAACAATGGGCCCCCTCATTTGCAAGACGAGAGACAGAGAAATGTGTACCGAGAGCGCTGCTAATAATGTACAATCAAAAATAATTAAACTGCCAGTTAGACTGCGGCTAATCTTTCCAAACATTTGGCAAGAAGGTTTTTTGTGCTATGAATCTGTTTTGGCTTCAGATTCTGATGCCTGTCAAGGCTCTAAGCAAATGTTTGTCTTTCAAAGAGTCTCCTCAAACATTATGTAAACATAGATAAATGTGGTGTAATAAGAGAGTCTCGTAGTACCTTGGGTATTACATTATTTATCATTTGTTATTTCTGATCATTTTTAAAGCTGTGAGAGCTTCCAGAGAACCAATTTTTGCATGACTCTCCTATTTTCTTATCTGCTCTGTATTTATTACATTTCGGGATGACAGGCTTAAGCAAACAAACACAAGAGCTGCATTCACATTTTCCAAATTGTGAGTGGTCTTATATGCCCGTGCAATGATAAGTGTATTTTTTTTAATCAGGTTAAGTAAACACAGACAACAATCAGCGTCTTCCTGGAGGCGTTCTTGCAAATGTTCTAGTTCAAGGCACTGGATCAAGAAACACTTTCTCCTTTGAGATTGCTCTTTGCCATCAAACAGAACCGCCGCTGTTGCCAAGCACCTTCCTTAATACAAGTTCACGGTCACTTCGTTTGAGAAAAATACTGGAGCTGAGTGCAACAGACAGTGAGAGGGGAAAGAGGAATGAAAGACGGAAAGGTCACATTGGCTCTGTAGCTAATCTCCATCCTCTCCAGTCAAGTATACATGCTGACAGACAAATGAGCTCCTCTCAGATACATTAACACCATAAATAAATCCGCCATCGTGCATCCCATTTCAATGCTGAGGCGCCACTGTAACCTCGTACAACAATATCTTTCCTCCCTATCCCACCGGGCGATCCCTCCATTAGCCCTGTGATTTGGAGTCTGATGAGTCTATCACAGGTGACAGTGACAAGAAGGTTCCTCATTATACTTCATATACAAGTGATATGAGCACAGCTGTGCGCTTCAAAAGAATTCCTGGATGTCCTTTTTGCTGCTTCCAGTCACTTTATCATCCCGACACAATGACACCATGTGACTAACGAATTATAAGCCGAGGCGGATACTAAAGGAGTGTGTCTCATGAATTATTCTCTACATATATTTAGCCTAAAGACAAAGAATTGTTCCATTTAAGAAGGAAAATATCCTCTTCTTATCTTATGGACCAAGGGAGCTGCTTGCCAGAAAGCAGACAACGAAAACTGTAATTTGTAATGCTACACCAATTGAACACCTGGAGCTGGAATATAGATTCACAAGCTACTCATCTGTACTCAAACATCTAAATGACCTTGATATTGATGTTATGCGACTACAACTGGGAGAAAAACAACCTATGTACGATCATTTATATGTTTTTCATCAAACATCCGCATGCTGGATCGTCTGACGTTGAAACTAGAGGGCATACATTGGTGGATGTTCTTATTTTAAAGCAGGAAATCAATCATGCTGCCTCTAAATAATTGTTTGTGTGTGTGTGTGTGTGTGTGAGTGTGTGAAAAGTGTCCACGAAACAAGAAGGATCTGGCACAGAGCATATTGTTGCTCTGCCAGTCCTACTTTCATAGTTTTGGAGGCGCCAGAGTAGTCAAACTGATTTCTAACATGCCATGTGCTCCAATTGTTCCCAATTTGCAGTCACTGAGGGAAGTAAAAAGGTGGAGAAAATGTGTGGATAGCACATTATTCTATTTGTCTGTCTTTGCTCCACTAGTTTTGATTAGCTGAGCAGCTGAACCTGCACGTATGGAAAGCGTGTCTGTATGTTTGAGCTGTTTGTTACTGAGCTATACTGACAATCCATCTATATCTGGTTTCTCCGTATTGGCTGCAGTGTTGTGCTGACCGGATGCTTCTTCCTGCTACATAGAGAGCGAGCGGAGAGAGGAGAAAGTAATTCTCCTTCACTTCACTGGACGCGCTCTTAAATTAAACAGCTAATGTTTAAAAGAACTCAGTGGAGTTTTTGCCTCGCAGTGCTGCTGAGAAACTCACAGCCCCAGCTGAACTTGTGTCAGGACAATTCCTTTTTGGGGTTTTTTTGTCGGATTGATTTTTGTACCAGAGAGACGTGGCTAGAGCCCTCACCCCCCACAGTATGAGACTCAGAAGAGTGGTGTGTCTCTTACAAACAGTGGTGGTGTGTGTGTTTTGCTTTTTAACTTAAAAAATTCAGCTTTTTCCCATCGAGAAGTGTCACATTCCAATTCTTGTGCCAACATTTGCCACACTCATGCTTTCACTCACATGATGTGCTCATATTGCTGTCTGCCAATAATGCTGTGATGGGAATTACACCTTTTCACATTCTTGTTGTGTTTGATGAGGAGAATAATACCACTCAGGTTTGTACAGTCAATAAGAGGCTGCTGGGTAGTTTAGCCAAAAGGCTGGAGACAGATGGATAAAGATGAGCATGAGTAACAAAAAAAACAAAAAAACAAAAAACGCCCACAGCACCTCAAAGATCATGTCAATGTTAAGCTGCTCATGTGATTTTGCCAAACAAGCATTAAATTGATGATTTAGTCCGATGGGCTACCTGTCCCACTTTCTCCTAGATGCTACCTGTGATGCCAACTGAAAATAAGGTGAAGAAGAGATTTAATCATTTTAATTTGTTCAGGTGTTTTATTGTGGACAACATCCGCCAAAACAATGTGGTAATATAGACACAATGTTCCTCACAATAACCAGAATTATTAGTTACACTCACTAACTCATACATTTATGTCTTTTTTTTTTTAATCTGTGGAAAGACTGGGGTGTAACAGTGAAAGTTATGGTATAATAAGGGGTTGTATGCTGGAAATTTTCTCAACCTCGAGGTCAAATCCAACTTCAAGGTAACAACAGTTGGCTCTGAATGGAGCCAGACGGTCTGTTGTCAGTCATTGTGCCGAGCTAAAGCAACCAGCTATAGACCTGGTTCAAAATTTATCACACAGAGATGAGACCGTTACCAAGGTTCTCATCTAACTAACTCAGCATGAAAATGAAGACGTTTATTCCAGAAAATTTAAAACTACTCTTTTAATTTTTAGATTTTTTTTTTTCCTAGCAGGAAACTTGACACAGAAATTCAAATGAGGCTTGATCATAAATGACAAAGCTAACACTGAGCTACCCTTTGTCAGCTCAGCTCGAGGACTTTGGAGGTGTTTTTTTTAAAGGTTTGTGAGGTTAGCACATTGCTGCAGTGTGATAATGTGGGAGGGTGCAAGCTAAGACCGGAAGATCACTGGCTGAACTCTCTGAGCTGCTATACTGTCTCTCTCCAAAGAGTTTGTGTGTATATGTGTGTGTGTGTGTGCACAGAATGAAACCAGAAAACGAGTGTGTACAGTATATAGCAAAGTACAATCAGTTCTTATGAGAGTAGAGGGCTGTGTTTGGGTGTGAGTGTGTATGTGTGAGCAACTTTATGTGCCCATATAGCAGTTAGAGTATAGGTGCTTTTGTAAAAAAGTGAATGCATAATGATTCTCTCTCTCTTTCTTTCTCTCTTTCTCTCTCACTCGGGCTGCTCAGTGGAGATCAGCGAAGTGTCACAGGGGAAATAAACAGCAGCAGCTCAGCAGGATGGGCCTAATTAAACACAGCGCCTCAGCACCGCAGCCAGCAGACTGCTGCAGCTTGGACCAGTCTAGACCTGACTGGCCCCCGCCAAAGACACACCGTTGCCATGATCACCGGCTGCCACAGTGAGTGAATGCCAGTGAGGAAGAGGAGGAGGAGGAGGAGGAGAAGGAACTGGAAGGCACCTACAGTTGCTCATCCCACTCTGCTGTAGCAGCTATACAGTAGAGGGCTGGGCGGCACTTAGTCAGCACAGCAATGAGCCAATCCTGAGGAAATGGACCGAAAAATTTGCTTTTTAATCTTCTAAGACTGGAAAAGAATCTCGTAAGGCAGGAGATAACTGATTTTTGGGGTTGAGAAACGCATAATGTTGCTTTGGCAAACTGCTTTAAACTTCAGGAAAGGAGTCAGAATTGTGAAGCCAAATTAACAGAACTTCCATGCTGTGGAAACACTTTTTATTCATTAAACCTTTACAGAATTCAAATGTTTTACTTACATGCTTGAATTAAACCCACAAAAACCACAGTTTTCTTTTGTAAAATGTAGTGGGGATCCCACAGAGGGAGATATCAATTATATCTGCCAGAATTGTGAGAAAATGTGCATTGAGAGTTTGAATACATCATTTAGTTAAAATATGTGATATTATTGTCTGACAGTGTGAAATAAGGAGATTTCTTCCACCATAAATCTATTTCATGGGAAAAGTAACAGAGAGAACTGCATATTAATGAGTGAATGCATTTAATGTTGGTGTTTATGGACACAAAGGAGTACTTCTTTTAGTGTTCTTGTAACAGCAGCTGTTGATATTTCTATTTTAATCCACTTGTAACACTAAGGCTATAAACACTTTGACTCTATGATGGCTACAGGACTCTAATCTTGCAACTGACACCTCATTTGACATATAAGGATCATGTATGTTCTTTCAGAACAGCAAACCATGGTCCGCTAGGTCTGAGGGCTTAAACCTCCTCCCTTGTGGCAGAAAGGAAGCAGTTGCAATTGATTGTGCAGATGACTGTCATCTTATAAAGCTTATGATATTCTGAAAATAACAAGATGCTGTTTGATTGGCTTTTTCTGATGCCAAAAGACAATTGATTGAGAAAAAGACACTTTAACTTAATTTTTGATTTTACATTGTAAATGAAACAAATGACAGTAATTATTAATAGCCTTAGTATAAACATAAATATATCGTTTATGTATAATAATTTACATATATTTTATAATTTTTTTAATTTAAATAAAGACAGTAAACGGTCTTTGGAGAACACCCACACATATCCTCGGAAAATTTCTGTAAACATTTATTCCATTTCGTATTGTTTTCATTTTCATTTATTTTGACCTGGCTATTGCTTCACATCCATTTCTGTGTACTCATAAGCTAATAGTCATCTGCAAGTATCTGCCCACACAAAAGGAAGATGTTTTAATTTCTTTTTAAATCTGTGTTTTGGCTTGTATCAGGCAATGCCAGAATCACTGCAAGTGCTTCTGACTGTTGGGGAACAAAAGAATAAAATTTTACCTTTAAAAGAGACCAAGACTGGATAAAAATAACAAAGGTGGATAAAGAAGAACCTTTAGTTTACATTGGGTGCGTCTTGCCAGGTGTGTCAAGGGGTTTTAGTCTGACTCTGTTTTGCTTTAGAGGGACTAAAAAGAGTTTAAAAGCAACAGTATTTCAGTGTAGAAGTACTACATTTCATCCTGTATAGTTTGTAAGCTTGGATTTTCATTTAAAGTTTTTATTTTAACAGGTTATACTAGTTAGAATGCTCTGCAGAATGGTGTATATTTTATATTGACATATAATTATGATACATGTAATATGTAACATGTCCACATTAAAATGTCTCAAAATAACTTTTCCTGAGGGGAAGGAGGTCAGAAAATATGATGAAGCATTACATGAATATAACATTAATACATTACTTAATCTGCAATCATTTCTGCCTGAGTCACTCAAATAGATTTTTATCAGCAGTTGTTAATGTTTTCCAATGAAGAAAGCAACTCCCAAGATCCTTTGCCACTTCACATTTCCATAAAAATACATCTTTTGATTTACTGTTTTCATTGACCTCTAGCAGCAGATATTACACATTGTGCCTTTAAATGTTGTAGATAGTGTAGAAACTGCTTTTTGAGTTATTTTATATAGTGTTTGTAGTTTATTTGAAAACAGCATAACACCATATTTAATAAGCTGATATTGGTTTTGTATGTAAAATATTAAAATATTTCCCCCTTGAAATGCATAAAATGGAATTCTGTTTTATAACCACTTCTTTAATAAGTAAAAAGCTATTATATTTGACAAAAATGGTACACGGCGTAAGTCCCACTTGCAGTGCTGCACAGAGTTTGTGTAATAAGTCACTGAACTGGAGGAGATGTTTCACGGGCAACTTTCTCCCACTGGTCGATGAGCAGAGGAATGTTCGGCAAAAATGAAATATCACAGCTGCCCTCATGTGATTTATAATACAAGCCTGCAATGAGAGCTGTTCCTGACTGTGTTTTTTAAGGTCTCACAGGAAATTACAACAAGCTTTTTTGAATGCTTTTTATGAGTGCGAGAATGTGATTTGAGGTAGTTGCGAATCGGCTTAGGCTTAATGCAAGTGTTTCTGCAGAAACGCACCGACTCAGGTTTCAGTTCCTCCCTGTTTCCTCCAGACCTTCCTCCTTTATTGCACAGTACATAATAGGAAATGACAGCAGAGATGTTAGAAAGACGGGGTAACATGTACCACAGTGTTTGAATTAGAGAAAATCCCACAACACACTCCTGCATGTGCCTCAGTCATCTGATCTTCTCAGCACTGTACTCACATGTTCTAACCTTGTATGTTTCATTTGACCCTTTGACTCTCATGGTGTCACTTAAAATAAGCAGCTCCATCTCTAGTGCTATTCTTAAACCACTTACACTG
Organism: Acanthurus lineatus; assembly: GCA_029814665.1. Lineage (NCBI taxonomy): Eukaryota > Metazoa > Chordata > Actinopteri > Acanthuriformes > Acanthuridae > Acanthurus > Acanthurus lineatus. Next base: position 13,449,031 of record JAPZDV010000004.1, on the reverse strand, counting down.
CCAGAGAGAGAGAGAGGGGGAGAGAGAGAGAGAGGGAGGAAGCTTGTTCTCACTGTGATGTTTATCTGACTTTTTCCACTCGCCTGTGACTCAGTGGGCTGTGATTGCTAGCAGAACACATCTGTAGCTAGCAGGGTGTCTCCAAGCGTCAGCTAAAGGGCACCACTTTCTGGAAGCTGCATTCCTGCCCCCTTGCTCAAACGAGAGTTAGTAATGACAATACATCTGACCATTATTGAGGACAGGAGGAGAGTGCTTTTCGTCCCTTTCATGGTTCTTGTTCTTTGCATCAGCAGACTGCATATATTTAACTTAAATGTGCATCTGTGTTTTTGCTGTCCGATTGAATGCACTGGGAATTAAATCTAAATATAATGCAGAAATCATTTCTATTATCTAAATTGTTTATACACATCACCAAATCATTTTTATTCCTCCTCCCAAAAAGAAAGCCCTACTTGAGCACTTTGACAGTGATTAAGAAACCATTAGACAACAAAACGGTCATACAGAGCATAGCATACATTACAGCTGTCTCCTGCATACTAACGTGCCCTTGCGTGGAGAGATGCTGACAAGTGTGTGCCTCCGCTGCGGAAACTTAAAAGTTACATAATGATGATAATTATTCCAAGATTTTAGCTTTCATTCCGGCTCGTCTGATCCTCTCACCGCTCGCATGTTTAATGATGGGCAGTGAGAAGCTGTGCAGCTCCCATGGGATGGCTCTTCATCAAACAAAATGTATAAAAATCTATTTTCCTCTTTTCTTAATTAATATTATTTCAGCTACTAACTTGTGCTTCTATGCGGGAAAAAAGCATCTCTAACTGAGCTGTATAATGAGCTAACATCTAAAAATGAATTGCGGCGAAATTTGGTTTTTTTTCATTTAAAATCTTCCTTAATATTACATTTCATCCTCTAAAAGATAGGTGACAAGCACACTCTACTGTATAAAATTAAAGCCTCAGTGGTGATTACTGCTAAATGAAGATGTGCAGCCTAGAAGCACAAGTCCAGCACAGGAGCAACACTGAAGAAACTTATTTAAGTAGCAGCTATGTAGCAGCATAATGGCCAGGTGTCCTGAAACAGCAGGTGCGGATGGCACTTCTCCATATTCATATTTCACATCTATTCATGTTTCACTGTGGAAGACAGATTAGCATACATATCATGTCACATCCAGCTGCCAATTTATTTCAGGTTTTATACCACAGTGGTTACTTCAACACTTCCTGCTCCGACACCCTATCCAAAAAAATCTGAAATTCCATTATTCCAGATGTTACACACCAGTGGAGGCTATTCAGTTACTCTATAAACTGTGTGGATTTGGTCATCTTGATGACCATATTAAGATATCCCAGAGCAGAGCGAGCACAGCGAAGGCAAAATAAACATTCTGGGGGGGATGTTTCCTCGTCCCTGATTCAGAACAGCTTTTAAGCAGTGAGGATCGTTGCTTTTCAAAACCACAAGGCCTCTTATAATCAGGGCTGCATGTGAACCAGAGGGCAGAGTCTGGCCACCAAAATCTGCTGTGTTAACAACCCAAATCATTAGCCTTGACACCTTTTCCATCATTTTCTATGTCTGCTTTCAGAAGAATGTTCACAGATAATTTTTCACAACACTGAGCAGAGGGCAGTTTTTTTTCCCCTTCATTCATTCCTGTGGCTCTCTCCCTCTGTAGACTCAAATTACTGGCCACATCTGCACGAAGCCGCCTGCATGTTCCCTCTGTCTGGGTACAGAATAAGTCAGTGGCAAATAGACGATACAAATAATACAATATTTAACTTCTCTTTACGGCAGAGATGACAACAAATGGAATAGAAAAAGAGCGAGTATGGATGCATCGTCGTCTTATCAAAGGACAACAAAGCAATAGTGAATCGTGACAGTGGGGGTTTGTACTGAGGCTGTAACATTTGAGCACATGATGAAACAGTTGCCTCTGAACACATAACAAGATAAAAAAAAACAGTATAAAGTTACCCTTTTGTGATCAATGTCAAGTGATGAGGTAAGGCAGACAACAGGATGTAGATCCAGGCTATCATTAGTTGGTTGAAATATGGATTTTTACAGTGTTGTTGATGTCTTTTGAAGAAAATAGGCGTAGTAAATGTGACTGTTAGGAACTGGCTGGCTGGTTGGACAGACTCGTGAGGACAGCTGACAGAGTTGTCCTGTCAGAACAGCTGATTGTGAGGAGGAAAGCGATGACCGGGATAAACTGGTGAGTTATCCACACACATGCACCACCAAAAAGAAAAAATTGCACACATACAGAGAATATTAGCATGCTTTTTCACATGTAAAACAACACAAAGGGAGAGGTACTATGCAACAAGCTTGCTAGCCTTAGAGTTTAGGAATAATCATGAGCCCAGGTCAACAAATCCTAGAAACGTAACACATCAAGTGGAATATGCTTTACTTGTTAGGTAGCATTGCTGTTCTATATGGTCACTCTCTTTTGCCTTTTACAACATCTGGGATGTTGCTGTCCATCAACCTAAAATGTGACCAAAAAACAGTCCTATTTAGCTATTATCAGATTATATACCCAGTGTGCAATTCAGGAACTTTATACATTTTATCTTAGGTCACTTGTTATTTTGCTTGAAGTCAAACATCTCCTTTTTGTGATCAAAGACAGTCTGAATAAAGACTTTTGACTCTAGCACACAGTACAGGCTTAAAACGATGAGTGGAGTACAACTTACATGTAGATGTACATAAAAGGAATAAAAAAGGGTCTCTATATTTAGAAAATGTCAAGTAGTACGATTATTTTTACGTGGGGCAGTTATTGTGTAGACGTCTAATAGTTTACAACCATTTACAACCAAATAAATTGTGAATAAAAAGTTGTTTTATTAACAGAAAAACCAAATATGCATTTCATAATGGCAATTATTTTTCCTCATTTGTAAGAGAGGGTTTGACTTGACCGTTATTGGACCTGAGAACGACATCAGCATCTGGCCACCCGCCTCATAGTTAATGGTGTCTGACGGGGATCAAGGACTCAACATCACCGTCCAGCTAGTGTTTGCTGGCTCTGTTCTACATCCCATCATAAACTTCACCACGAACTATAAATCTTTGTTCCCACTATCAGATTAATTTCACATGTAGCAGCAAATATCACTGAAAATAAACCATTCTCTGTCTCAGAAAAACCATTTCTATAGTAAATATCCATTACATGTATATATTTTTTTCAAACTAAAGGACAATAATGTTAATATTGGAGCTTGAATTGCATTGAAAGAGGGAAGAGATGTTTTGATATGATTGCTGGTCCATCCATTAGCGCAGAAATCTGCTCAGGTGCTATTACCACTTATTGCTGTCTGCAATTTTCTCAGTTGTCACTTGCTTCTCAGGTGTTAGAGCTTATATTAACATTTTCGTCCAACTAAATATATTGAGCATAGGTTTTTATGATATAACTGCCTTTCTTTGGTAATTTTCCTTCATTATATTGAGCTGTTGGTGTTGAAAAAAAGCACACTTTCAGTATATAACAGTCGATAAAAGTGCTTTTAATGATATGTACTTTACACATTGTTTTGGTTGAGCCATTAACGCTTATGAAAAAGTGTTACAAATTAAATCAAACTCTACCCGACTCCTTTCTTCACCGTGCCTAGACAGTTAGCGTGAAAAAACTACAGGGGGGAGTGCCGGCATCAGATAAGGTGAGACAGGGAAAGACACTATGGTCTGTCACAACAGAGTACTCTCTGCCATGTGAAATTGAAAAAGATACAGCAAGAAATTACAGCACAAAAACCTCCAAGAACAAGGATCAAGACAGCTGGCCCCGTGTGGGCTATAACAGCAGCCAAAAAGTCTCAGATGGACAGCCAGATATCTTGACTGGTTACTTGACTGAGGCAGCAGCTTTCTATTTTGGACTGTTTCAGACAAGCTGGCAAGGTAGGCCTAAGTAGAACTGGTTACTAGTGCATGTTTCATTTTTTTAATGTGTGTTTTTTTAGTTCAAAGACTATTTTTGAGGTGAAGAAGTTTACATATTACCTGATATATTCACATATTTCTGTATTACCTGGTTCTCAGATGCCTTTGACTTCTCCAGATCCATATTTTGTGGTGAAATATAATTTTTTTAAAAATTTACTCCTATTGGTTTAACTTAGCTCAGGTTGTGCTAAAACTGATCCCAGTAGTGGGAGTGCATATTATTGTAATAACTGCAATTAATCCATTTATTCCCTAAAGTAGTTTGAGTAGTTAAAAAGATTGCAGTTTGCAGACAAATAACGGCACTTTGTCTCTACTACAATCATCCCCTATACATAATCTTTGAATACATGTTCTCAAGTGCATCAAAAAATAGATTAATATGCACAGCTCTAATATAATAGGATGCGTTGATTAAACCTTCCAAACATTTTGAGCCAGTTGCCTGCATGTTTTTTCAAAGTGAAGTGTCCATTGACAGCTGTTTCATCTCCCCAGCTTGTCGTCTCTCCTCTCCTATGTTGCCTAATGGCGCTTGCAGCGTTTTCATACTTTCATTGTTGTTTCTTTTCTTGATTTATTTATTTTGAAAAAACCTCAATGACAGAAATGATCTGATATGATCAAAAAAAAAGGCAAGGGGGAAGCCTCGGCTCCTGCAGTATTAATCATAGTGGTGAGGGAAGTCTTCTGCCTCTGTCCTCGACTCTGGTGTAATCAAAGGGTCAGGCCTTGTTGCTCACAGCCTGAGACGCAGCATTTAATGAGGATGTTGTGTCCTGGCTCTCTAAGTCACATTAATGCTGTCTTCAAAGTCAGCCACTAGACACATAATTGTGATGTTTGCAGAATTTTATTTTGAGGTGTACACGGACATTTAACCGTAAGACCTCTGTCACTGTTGGGTGAATGTGTCTAAAGCACCCTGACATTTGTTACTTGAAGGAGTTCTGATGCAAAATCTGGCATTTAAAAATTGTTAGCAAGAGCACAAAAATAAAATTAACATCAAAAATATCAAATCTACTGTGGATCAGCTGTCTTGAAAGTGAATAGCGTAAAGCTAACAAAAAAACACACAAGGAATGGTTGTGACCCAGGGGAAACAAATATGCCTACAGCCACAGCAAATTGGTCTTTTTTCTCCAAATTAGACCAGTTTCTTCTCTGTTTTTACATCATTTGAGAAGCTGGCGAGCCAGTACAGGCGGGCTACTTAAATTTCACTTTCACACTTCCACATGACGTACTCCACTGGCTGAAACATATATCAGCTCTCAGATGCGGCCCTGCTCATTAGTCAAGTCTGCTGTAAAACTTATTGCCGCTGCTCGTGTTGCTTGTCATGAGAAGGCTTACCTGCTAAGAGTCTAATCATGCCTCCTCAGGGTGGCTTTGTGAAAGAGATAATTGTGCTTGCACCTGACTTGATTTGTTGGTTGTTCTCCGTATCAGCTCTCAGCCTCAAAGATGCACTTCAAGCCAGATGACTGTTTTTCTCTCTGTGGTTTGGCAATTTGAGGTCACTGTGACTACCAGATGGCTCTCTGCTGAGATGCCAGGTATCTCTACTTCACATCAACGAGCACACTTCACTAAACTGTTTCCTTCTTGTGCTAACATGCACTTGTTATTGTTTTGGCTCTGTTGCGCTGTTCACGTGCTTGGCAATATCAGGAGCCTACTAGGACTGCTGACTGCTGTGTAAGATGTGCTCCTGGGTGATGTGTTGGTGGTCTGATGCCACAGCTACACATGTGGGAACGATCATATCCCTGCATGAGAGGGGGCTGTGATACACCCATGGTGAAACAGATCCAAACAGAGGAGAGATTGAATTTGTTTTATTACCTGATTCAAATTCAGAGTTATGTCTACATCACTGAGAGAAAAACAAAACACACAGAGATATTCATTATTTCAGCATGTATGTTGAGCTCTGTACGAATCAGACTTGAACCCTGAAGGTTTGGTTACTGGATATATGTGGGTGTGTGAGTGTGTATGTGTGTGAGTATCTTGTAACTTGGCAGTTGTAACATTAGGGGTTGAAAATCAGGATCACAGCATGAAATTTAACACCGCAAGAGGCACAATGGGCTTACTGTCATCAGAGGCAGAGCAGAGTTGAGGTACATGGTAAAGATGGATACAGCAACTGATGCGAAAAAAAAGACAAGAAAAGAAAATGACAGCAGCACCTCTGCTATCAGGGCCCCATCAAGTAAATTGTTGACTGAGACATGAAGACAGAAAGTGCTGTTAATGTAGCAGATTGTTAAAGTCAAAGTTTAAACCTGAAAAGAACCGGGATGTACTTTTCCATGTTTCTTGGTAAGAATGATGAATTATGTGATTCACAGTCAAACACAGAAGATTCTCATGTTGTATGTGTTTAGCCACAAAGTTTAGTTTTCACAACTTGTAAACAATTCCTATAAAATGATACTAAACTATACTAAATTGCCCATTTGAGGCATGCCTAAGGTCACTTGAATGCTGTTCTTGAACTCTTTGGAGTTCATGCATGGTGTTGGTCTGTTTTGAAAAGGTTAACAATCCCCTGCAGTCAGAATAACTTTATATGCTACCAGCACTGAATAATAGAAATCTAAATGTACTTAAACAGAAGATTTTTAATTTACACCTGAATTGTTTTCTGCAAACAGATGCCTGCAGATGTCTATAAATCCGAAGTTATTAGCTAAAAAACATAATTCTGCCATAACATTAAGCCATATCATGGTCAAAATCAATTAAATTAAATAAATCAACAGAAAATATTGTACGCATTTTCTTATGGGTGTATTTAAAAATTATTTATTCAGATAAATATCAATAACTTGATTTAGCCTGACTACATTTACACCATCTGTATTTATATAAAACACACATTCATTTTTTTTAGTCATCTGCTGGTATATTTGTTTTAGGCCATTTACTACACTAATAGATAAAAAAGTCCTCTTTTCACCCCATGTTTTCTTGCACAATATGAGGGTGTTAAATCTACCAGAGGGGCATCCAAGAGGGCATTTCAGCATCATTTTTTCAGGGGCAATTGCTCCCCACCTGAGTTTTGCTGTGCCCCACACACCAGTAGAACAGATTGCCTGTCATTCTCATAACAGATACGTCGTCTCTCCAGGGAGACTTCATTGCATCCCGGCATCCATCCATTTTCTTTACCAGCTTATCCTGTTTAGGCTCCCAGTAGGGCTGGTTCCTGTCCCAGCATGCACTGGCCAAGAGACAGAGCAGTGTGCATGCTGGACAGGTTGCAAGACAATGACAACATACTAAAAAAAAATATATGTGAAAGTAAAAACACAAACTCATAAAATGACCAACCAGGTGCATCAAACAGTCATGAGCACGATTCTCCTATTGAACTTACCAGGTGGCAGAGAAATACATTCACAGCTGTTGAGATACTTTATATAAAGTTGTGATGTCTTTCAAATGTTTTTTTTTGTTTGGCCTTGTGGCATTAGAACATTTCAGCGGATCCACTCAGTGTTAGTAACTGCTCTTCCCTGTGTGTTGACCTTGCCTTGTTAGATTAAATGACCTGATAAACTGTTGCTTAGATTGAGTTGAGGGTGAAAGAGGTGGTTCAAGGTAACCTTCTATTGCTATTTTATTGGAAAATTCAGCTTCAAAGCCTAAAAACAAGAAAATTTTCCTTACATGGGATTCCTTTTAAAGCTTTTTTGTTCACCAAAACAATCATTCATGGTGTTTATTATAGAATAAATTAAAATAATAAAAAAAAATATCTGGGATCAATAGGTGATTCTACAAATTTAACGTGTAAAATTAAAACACAACTGGTAAATTGGCTTTTTAGCTGGTGCAGAAATGTGAGCAATCAAATACCTGAAGAGCAACTTTTTCCTATTTTGCTCTATTTTTTCTAAATACTCTCTCTTTTTTTCTGTGTTAATAGAAATGGGATGCATTTGCAGTGGCACAGTCATATAAACAATTAATTTAGATTCATGTTTTTTTTCCCCATATCATTAAATGCACCATATGTTCACAGTCCCAACAGGTATGAAGCTGATGGATCTCAGTACATTTGCATATCATCCTGGGACGGATGGAGGAGGAGATATAAGAATAATGAATAAAAACCATAATTGTAATGTAATGACCTTACAATTGTACAATGTTAGTAAAGGTTCAATGTTTTATTAATTCTGACCTCTATCTTTTTCCGTCTTCCTCATTCCTTCTCACAGCATCATCCATCTGTCTGTGCATTCTGTGTGCACACATGCATGTTTGAGTAATGAACTTGTGAATACATATGTGTAGGTGGATGGTGGGCGGATATGTAATCATTCCCAAGTTGTAGCCTTGCTGACCTGTCTAACTAATACGACCATTAAGGAGAGTTACTGTGACCACATGGCAGCATAATGATTTGCAGGCAATGAAAATGTAGAAAAATTGGATAGAAAATCATCTCACGTTTATTATTTTAATGAGGAGTGAGAAAATGTGTCTATTAAACAGACCGAAAAATGCAGAAAGTTGGATCTAGATACTATCACCAATGAAATTTGGAAAAAAATTAACACTGTGCACTTTGATATTAATGACTATTGATAAAACATCTGACTATAAAGCATTAAAGGTATATTAAGTCTTTTTTTTGATTAGACTCCAAATACTTTCTGTAATTCTTTTCTGCAATATCTATTCAGTGTATTTACGTTTACCTCTTTATTCCACAGTTTTCATAGCTAGTGGCATGGCCCACTGTTTCCTGACTCAATTCCCATTTCCTTCACATGCAGTAAGGATTAAAAGGAAATGATGCAGAGTGTAATCCAGAGTGATTTAACCTCACAGATAACAGCCTCACTGCTTACTGTCATTCTCTTTAAATCACAGCTGTATTAAGCCACTGTTGATGCAAACAGCACATTTCCTACTGCTGCTGTTTCACATCACAAGTCAAGACTGAAAAGTCCCGAACACATCCGAATATCGTGTTCACCATGTTTGTGATACCGTTGGAACTACAGAGCCTCGACCTCTGCGACGTCAAATGATGAACTATGTGGAAATTATTGCATCTCCCACTGTAATTTATGGCTTGCATGTTTGACATTCTGTGGTTTGGTTTCTTTTGACCACTACATAGTTTTTGTATATGGACAAAATAATCCTTCATCCTGGTATCATTTTTGGAAATAAGAATCTTGATGTTATTGCTTGAGGAGTTGCACCTGAAACTTGATTAGATGTTAATGGATTCATACAGACAAACTGGATTGAGAGCATTTAATGTTGACTTGTCAGAAATGACTCAACAAATGAGGAGAAATCAGTGGATTCTAGCTAATTTTTTAAAAAACATGTTGTTTTCTCTTTTGCTTTAGGGAAAGGCTTGAATCTCAGTCAGTTTGCAAGTCCTTTTTTTATTTTCGGAATTTCTGCATTTGAAATAGTATTGCAGATGCATTTTTGATGCATCTGCAATACTGGACTTTGGCTATTTTTTGACATTCTTAAGCAAAAATATTGCAGGGAGTAATGGAACAGACAGCAGCAGCCACAGTGAGCTGTGAGATGAAGAGCTGCAGGCGACAGACTGCACGCCTCCAACTCCTCAGCAAGGTAACAAACTTTACTGTGCACGGCTGTTGTGTGGAAAACTACTTGCCTAATATGCAGTTGGAAATCATTCTGTGTTTGCAATTATCAGTGCTGTTTTTACCATTTTAAAGCATCCAGTTGCCTGTAGTTAAATTACTTTACATTTAAGATTTTGGAAAACTCAGGAAACCCAATGATATTTTCCTCTGGGGTTCATGGACCAAGCCAGGGCTCAAATGTGGGTAAATATCAGGCTTATGCTTGACAGGTAGAAAGAAAAAAAGTCCTCAAATGGGATGCCAGTGTTCCTCTGTGTCTGTTGGGAGTGTAAGCAGCCAATTTTCTACTAATAGTTCAGCCCTAAGCTCTTGATAAGCTGATGGTATATCAGGGCTCTGTTGCTGTGAATTTGTTTTGGACTTTTTTTTTTTTCTTCTCTCAATAGTAAACACTTAATGCAGGTTTTAAAAACATTCATTAGCACATGACAGCGCTTGACAGTCTTTCCTGAGGGACATCTTATTTGTACTCTTAAATTTCATGTTTAATTCATCGTCAGACTGGAGGCATTTTGCAACAGCACTTCTGTCAACAGAATACAGCAACTCTAAACAGAACAAAACTGGAAGCAGCATTGATCTCGTTATGTTCCCTGAGAGTACTGCAGAAATGAAATAAAGAATAAAAATGCACCAAAATGTTGGCTTTTATAAAGTGCACAAAAACTTCACGTGTCAGGACACTTATGATTTATGAAGCCTTCACTGTATTGGTCCAGTGTAGTTCATGACAGCTGGGAAAGCCATTAATCATGTGATGTGCATCTTGCACTTCCCATGGGGTTGATCTGCTGTCATTGATCATTTTAATGTCAACAGCATCAGGTCGGAGATACGGCCTGGAAATATTAAACTTTAAATAAAGATGATGGGGACATTTCCTAACATGGTTTTGTGGGACTGACTATTACAACTTGTAGCTCTGCAGGCCCCCCTAAAAAGTGACTCGCCTCACCTGTGGGTTTATTACATGAGTGGTCACTCTCAGACAGCGGAGATAATCCTTTCTTGGATTAACCTGGATGTTCACTGATGTAGTAAATATGAAAAGGCATCAGTTTGTGCTTTCATCTTAATTAAAGATGGGGGGCTCTGATTTCAGGCAGATTAGATGGAGGTGACTCTTCATCACATTTGTCATGACCTTATCTTCAGGTAACCGAACTGAGACATGGAAATTGGCAGCTAGTATTGCAAAAAAAGAAGTATTTGTGATTAAAAAAAATACACGCATAGTTACAACACCAACAACAATTTTTGCTGCTTATTTGGGTTAAAAAAAAAAACCTTGCAAAATGCACAGGGGCAAACCAAATAGTAATGTCTTTTTGAGCAGATGAGCATGTAAAACATTCAAGCGACCAATTATACAGTAACAACCTCCCTTTTATAATCTCAGCGGAATTAAGCCATTAAACAGCAATAAATAAAAAATGCTATGGGCACCAAAGCTGGTCCAAAATGCATTATTACCTTGATTTAATAAAACATCACACACTTAACAACTGTTTTGTGCGCTAATATGTTATAAAATGTGCTTACTCTTTTTAACATGGCAGGGTAAGGGATTATAATTTGAAGTTTATTGCATTAAAAATACTAATCACAGTAATGTTTTGTTGCATAAGGATTTGGGAGTTGGCTATTCAGCATACAGCAATACAAACACACCAGCACATGCAGGCTGCATATACACACATTTTGTGCACATGGTGTGGTATGCACATATAATGCTTTGTCGCTACACAGTGAAGTAGCTGTAGATTTTCTCTCATGGAGAGCAAGTTAAAGCTCATTTATGATGAGTAAATGTAAATTATGTTGTACTGTAGTGAACTGTAAATGTAAAGGGATTTGCCCTCTTTTGGTTGATGTTATACAAGGCGGAGCCAAGTAGTTTATACTCTCTGTCTGCCTGGGACGACTGTAGCTATCCTGATAGAGCGAGGCTGGTTCCTCCAAATCCAAGGTCAAGAGAGATGCCAAACTTTGCTTCAGATTCAACCGACACACAAACTGTCTGTCTGATAGAAGGTAGTGCAAGTGACAGGGAGACTTGAGTTGACTTAGGTAGAATAATGTCTTGTCTTGGAGCCCATTAGCAGTAGAGCGTTTACAAATGTACAGACGAGTAAAAGTAACCTTATTCGGACATGAAGCTCGGGCTTGGTGACATGTGAGGAATCTAAGGCTTAAATATGCCTCCTACAAAGGTCAGCCTCACTGGGTGTCACCATCAGTCTTGATCTCTTGTCTCCTTAATACATCAAGATCTGTAATGAATGCTTTTGTGAAGACATCTGTTGTCTTCTGACCTTCTCATTCCTCCAGCTCATCTTCACCAGATTTCAATCACAGTAAATACACCTATTCAATCAGTAATCTTTGAGCCCACAAAGCTCGGAGTCCAAGCAAATTCTTCCTTTTATCAGTTTTTAATTTTTTTTTTTCAAAGGAATTTGAAATTTTTATTTTTTTTAACTACATGCTCCTTTGAGCAACAGCCGTGGGTGTGTTGACCTTGCTAACCTGGCACGCTCGCCAGAAAAAAATCAAATGACTTTAATGAATAAAAATGACTTCCTCTAATGCGAAAGGGTGGCTCGTAAAGGATGTATAATCCTTCTTATCTTCATGGAAAAAAACACGCTTTTATATTATTTAAGATCCTGATTTCCTGCTTGGTCATTCGGTGTATTCACATCTAGTCTTTACCTCACAGCTTAGACCTTTTCAATGTTAGTCCACCATTCTATAACCGGATTCAAATTGCCTTCACATGCAGAACAGTGAGTGCATGCAATTTGTGTTCCTGGACTTTCTTGTCAGATGATGCATTTAAGGGTCCAGTGTGCAGGATTTAGCAATAAGACTGTGGATTGCAAGGAACATTATTTTACTTCCCTCACCCTCCACTTCCAATCGAGCCAACTGAGGCCCCGGAAATTGAAACACTTTGAGAAAAAGTGCCTGCTCCCTCTGTAGATATAAAAGGGTTCATTCTTAGGTGATAAAAGACAACAAATCTTATTTTCAGGTGATTACACACTTATGAAAAAAAGAATTATGAACAGTATTATTTCTGCCATATTCTGCCAAGAAATCCACCTAAATCAGCAGACCTTTTAGATTAATTAAGTAAATGGTGATGGAGTTTTCTGTACCTCTGCACCTCAGGTGAAATAATGCTAAGCGGAACCATGAGCTATAATTAAGACATTTTTAAGGTCATTGTTATAAATTCTATTTTGTTCCCATCACAAAAACAGGGCATCCACATCCTCAACAGGTTAATTCATAGACTGACAGTGATTGAACAGAACACTTTGTGGTCAAAACTGTCGCTGCAAACTGCTGCAGAAAGCCTCGACACCCTGTTAAAGTTCAAAGAATATCAATAACTCTTGAAATAAGGTAATCAAGTTCCATACTGTACACTGTGTAGACTGCAGCCAGTTTTCTGAGGAGATTGTGAGTAAAGCCTGCAGCGCACAATGGTAACAGTGTTTTAATCACTCTGTCACAGACTTGAGGCCTGCTTTAAGAGCACAGAGCGGCATGATGAATGATGACTGAGCCTCTGCACAACTGGTGTAGTCTGCAGGATTGCTATGATGCAGCAATGGAAAAGGCTGATTAGGGGCATCTGGGGGGATGATTAATTGATGCAAACACATTTCAATTTAACGGCTCTTTGATCAATTATTAATGAACTGATTCACCCCTCCCTCCCTTTTCTTTTATCATGTACAACTTCAATTAACAGGCTTTCTGCTTTGACCTATCCCTGCCCTTTCCTGCAACTGTGAAACCCTGAAACTTTGCAAAGAAGAACGACTCAATGAGCAAAAAAAACATGTAGATTCACATGTGGGTGAATAATTCACTTTCACATGTGTCAAA
>JAPZDV010000004.1:13421845-13435354 GCA_029814665.1 Acanthurus lineatus | reverse complement strand
CTCACTTTCACATGTGTCAAAAATCATTGGGAGGATTTAGGAATAAACGAGTGTGGCTGCAAATTAAGACTTAAGGATGTCTGACATGCTTAGACAGAGGAAGAGCCACTGAGTGCTGTTTAATTTCGACCCTGAGATCTTTCTGTAAGGCTGTAAGACGGTGACACCTCGGTGTAACAAAGAGCTTTATTACCTATTTCATGACAGTTATTTCTCACATTCTTGTGAAAGCTGTAAATTGGAACACAGATTTCTCTTAGGACCTTTAGGTGAGTGAGAGCTCAAGAATGGGCTTCAGGTATGTTGGAAATTGTTCCCCTCAAGACATCACTGCCTCATTCTTACATTCTTTCTTGTCTTGCAGACTGGTGGATAACAAATAATAATAAAAAAATAAAACATACCCTTTGGAGGATTGTCTTGGGGGGTCTTACTGTTAAAATGCTTCCAATACAGTGAGTTTTTTATTTAATGGTGTTTTGTGATTTTTAGGTAGTCATGCATAATATTTGACACTCCCACTAAATTTTGTGTAAACCTGCAACCAGAGTAACACTTTAATTGCATAGTTTGCATTTTCTCTACCATGGAGGACAAGCTGCATTAGAAAATGCAATATTTAAGACGATTTAATCGATCTCGTTTATGCAGCAGCCAGGATTCTTACAGTTAAAATCAATTATTTGTGCATCACAAATGAATTATGATGGAGTTTATGACAAAAGGCCCCTGCGATACTAATTTCTACAATCTTGCTCAGGTTGCATGCCTTCCCCAAGAATATTGTTGCTAAAGAGTGGCTGCTTTTAAAGTTCAAAAACGGTGCTTAGCCCATAATACTTTGAAACCCATTTGGTAAAAGGGCAAATGATGCCTTCCATATCATTTTATTGCAGTCATCTCTCCTTTTATTGGTATGTTTACTCAGAGGGAAATGCTCTCTACCCCTTCACTCTCCCAACTATAAATAATTCATTAAGCAGCCAGGGATAACAAGGGAATAAAGAAAAATATATGGTATTGCAAGTGATCTGGGAGGGAAGCCAAAGGATATGTCAGGCACAATTATGGGGGAAGTATGGCGAAAGGGGAGAATAATTCCTCTCATGTACTGCTTTGGCCCCACTTGTCCCTTTGGCTCTGTTCTCGGCTTGCATAGCCAGTGCGGATGGGTGCATTAAGACACACAGGTGGACTGATAGGGGTTGAAAGTGACCCTCTGCTCTCAGCACTGGCACAGAGCTGCAGAGCATCAGGCTAAGCCACTTTGACTCTCCCGGCCCTCTTAATTGCTCAGCGAACCTGGCTGCAGCATTGAGCTGCCTGACTTACTGGTCCCCCGAGAGTGTATTACGAGTGCTCTGTCCAACTAATCGCCTCCTTTGTCCCCCATCATCCCCACATGGTTTGTCTACACCCAGTGACAGGCCGGTCATGATGATACTAGCATCATCACCTCTTCCTCGTGTTGGCAAAACCCCCAAACGCCATCTTATTTCCTCCATACACCATCACATTCTGATACAGCAAAGAGCAGCTGATGAGAGGAAAGTGTATTTTCTCTTTTATAAAGTAATAAAAATATCAGGCGTGGATTGCTTTTGCAAACAAACACGTAAATAAGTGTGACACTGTAACACACTCTGGCAGTTTTTGCATTTGTTTTGCATTCTTTCCTCTCTGAAAAATGCTACCATCAACACTCAAGGACACTTGGTCAAAGTGCTCTTGTAAAATAGAAAGAGGTTTCCCACTAATAGATGCACTTCTCCTGTAAATTTAACCTTGGAGAAAAGATGCACAGCCCTAAATGTTCTGAGGCATCCTTCTGAAAGCAGAGAAACTGGTAATAACAGTATGTGACTAGAGACAAACTATCTCATTAGTATCATGGCTTTTAATGACATCCCCTGATTAAGATCGTGCACAAGGATAGAAGTATATGTTTACCATTTGCTGATAAAACACATTTTCTTTTTCATTTTCAAAGACAATAGTTTTATAAAACTGTCTGCCCCTTCAGAAAGGTTATGGCAATTCTCACAGTACCATGTGCCTAAGCTGCAAGAGTGACAGAAAAAGTTAGAGCAAAAATATGCGAGTCACTCAAGGCAAAAGGCTAAGCTACAAGAGCTAAAATCCATTCCAGACTAGAGGCAATGTTTTTGAAGTTATGATGAAACAATATTTTACGGCAATATAAGGTTGATTTTGTGAGCTGGCAGTCTGAGCCTTTGCATCAACAACAGGGAGGAGTGTGTGTATCCTCAGAATGCAGCTCTACCACATTGTCTAAAAAGTCAGTGTCTCTTTCATTGTCGAGAGACTTTTTCATTGAGTCGAACCTGTTTGTTGTTTATAAAAAGCATCATCACTTTGTAAAAGTTTTTATGCACAAAAGATAAAAAAGAACTTTGTTCTGTATCTCATATTGTTCAAACCCTTTGGCTTGGCTCATTGTTTAAGACTCAGCATTTAAAATTCAAGAGATTTATTTATAAAATAGCAGTAAAATGAGATTGCAGCATCTGCAACAGCTGTGCAACTAGCAAATATTAAAAAATATATATATATTTAAAAGCTATATACAGGGAAAAATAAAATATCAGTATATTAAAAGCAATATAAAAAAATTGAATATCACAGAAATGAAATAAATATAAGACAAACTAATACAATAATTAGAAATTAAGAAGCAAGTTGAATATGAGTTGTAGTTTCTTGAAAAACTTTATTTTTGCAAGCAGTATGTGATGTGCACACTAGCAGTGTGCACGATTTGCAGTCTGGAGGTGCTGAGCAGCAAAAAGTTGCAGAGTGCAAAATAAGGGGCAGGATGTGTGTTGCATAGGTTTATAAAGTGCTTATGGTCCGTATTGCCT
This sequence comes from Acanthurus lineatus, assembly GCA_029814665.1. Lineage (NCBI taxonomy): Eukaryota > Metazoa > Chordata > Actinopteri > Acanthuriformes > Acanthuridae > Acanthurus > Acanthurus lineatus. The sequence continues at coordinate 13,432,472 of JAPZDV010000004.1, read as the reverse complement.
GGGGGGAAGAAGCTCCTCCTCAGTCCGTCAGTCTCGGCCGTGATGGAGCAGAGACACTAGCCAGAGGGCAGCCAATCAAACAGTTTGGGTCGGGGTTGCTGGGTGTCATTACAGATCCGGTACGCCCTGGATCTGAACCGCCTGGTGCAGATGTTCTACACTAGGCAGTGTTGTTCTGCTTATATGGTGTTTAAGCTTTAAAGCTGCATAAATCACTTCAAAAGTTTCATTTTAATTGCAAAACCAGAGACAGGACTAACAATGTACAATGGCAGAATTTCAGTTTAAAGTCTGACAGTTTAAGTGGAGCCTGTGTCGTCTCAGTGTGCACATATAGGCGACTACAGACGACATGAGCATGCACTGCATATGGCACTATTATAGAATAAAAGCTTTGAAGTGTTTAACTTATGTCAAGAAATGAAGAATAACATATTTTCATATTTTCAAATCTTTTGGATTGTAAATTTGAAAAAGGGTTCAACTAGCAGTGGTCCAGAGCGAGAAACAAAAATAAACAAAGTATTTCTTCTTCTGCAGTTTTAACTCAAGGGCTTTACTGGAATCAGACCATGAGCTGCTGCAGGCTGCTGATCCACAGCGATGGATGGATAACAGATAACATGCATTGATGGTAAGAAGATTATGGATAACAGATACAGTGTATAGATGGATATTAGTCTGTGAAAATGACCTTAGCTGTAATTTCATTCAAGAACATCTGCCCTTTTGCATGAGCTATGAATCAGTATTTGGGACATGACCTTTAAAAACAATGAGATATTTACCCAAAGGAAGGTGTTGGCATATTATGAGTGGTGAGGCGATGAAAATATCTCCATACGGTGTGAGATCGGGTGAAAGCAATACATAGAGGATAATGACTGTCTCTATAGCCCTTTGAATGGTTAAATCTAATAATTATAACGCAAATTCACCATCAAATGTCTCATATTTCCATCTGTGATCCTTTCTCTATACATTCAATAACTATCCATATTAGATTTAACTGTATCCTCACTCTCAGATGCATATGCATATAATTTATTCTGCTGTGTTTATCCTGTTTTCAAAATGAACCCTCCCCCCACACTTAGACAAACACCCACCACAAATACGACATTTGAGTGCAAAGATTTTTTTTTTTTTTTTTTTTTGCTTTTAATTGAACATGATGTAAATGAAGGACATTGTTGTTAAAGAGGAATGGGAACGTGATTACGGGCAGCTTTTGTTGCACAATGGTTGTCTCTTTTCATTCCAGCTTTTGTGAAGCTAAGAGCAATGTGGATAATGTCTGCCAGTGCAAAGTGCTCTTTGTGCTTTTGAATGAGGCTGTGCTTAGCATCAACAGTGTTAATGAACACTCTTTCCTGTACATTGCCACACATCAGTAATGCGCAGTTATGAGGGATTTGCCTCTCCCCATCTATCTGTCTCTTTGTATTTTTTTTTCTTTCGTCCTTCCCTCTTTCCTCCTCCTCCTCCTTTTTGTCCCACTCCATCTCTCTTCTCTTCCTCTTTTGGTCTCTCTCTCTCTCTGCTAGCTTCAAAGAGGTGCATAACCTGAAATGAATGCATGTGTTAATCACCATCTCCTAAGAATTAAATGATCTCCAACCACTCTGACAATTCATGTGCAAAAGAGAGCTCTCAGTATTCATAAGCACTGCACCGAGCATTTACATGGATAACGCTGTCAAAACATTAAGTGGGAGGTTCGCAGAAAATGGCTCTTGCAGAAGATCAAAACCTTTTAGTGTTCTGTGTGAATTGGTTTTTCCCCCATGCGTCTGTCGCGGCCTAGAAAGACATTTTGTAACTTAGATATGTTCATAAAAATGCAATATTTATATCGAGTTTTTAGCATTATCTGTCCTCTTCTTTCTCTTCTCCATCTGAAACCTTTGTGTGAGTCATTCACAACAAACCTCAAGCGTGTACAATGATAAGCAGCACTTTATAAAAGGTGTAAAGAAAAATAACAGTTTGGTACACAGAGATTATTGACGAGCCTTGAGGCTTACAGCTGGATATGTAAAAATTATAAAGAAATACATGTGCAAAAACCTACATTTTATAGTTAATTAGAATCTGCATTTACTTTGTTTTTGCTATCTGGGGGAGGTAGAAGCAAAATGTGAAAACAACAGTGATTCCCTATCACCATTTGCAGTGATTTGGCAGATTTTTATCAATAACTTGCCTATTAATGCATCCAGCATTGAGACTAAAATTATCATTTGAGTCGTGTTTCTGGCTTTTGATTGTTTTGCCAAACAAACTGTCTCTCTGGTGATTAAAATGTTTCAAATGTTCATCAGCTAGTTGCTAACTTTGTCTGCCTTTTGGTGCTGAGCAGGTAGCTGTAGATGCTTTTGAGAGTTTATTTGCTGAAAACAGTTTCAATGAGAGTGAAGCAAGGCATTTAAGTTCCTCTTCAGGCATATTTTAAAGTACAGGAAAACCCTCATCAATGACTTTTTTTAATTTGACTTTCTCATAAAAAAGTTTTTAAAAAAGGGAACTGAATGAGGATCTATCCTTTCTCCTTCACAGTTGTTTATTAGCTGGTTAGCCTTTTCCTTAAAGTGACATAAACTCCATCAGTAATTATAAAAGGTATGATACCATCCGCTGCGATGTAACAGTAATACTATTTGATACAGAGACTTTCAGATAGTGTAATGAAGCTCACTATTTTTCAGTAGAGTGGATTCTTAAAGTTGCATCAAAGACAGAGAAATTAGCTCTTAATGTTGTTTTTAAGCTTCTATAGCTGAGGAAAACTCCAGAGACAGGTGATAATTTTCTAAAGGCTTCATCATTACATGACCTCTTATTGTTTTCTCATTTCTCATTTATTATTATGACTTCTTCTAAGTAGTTAAGGATTAGCTACTGGAGGAACTATAGTAGGTCACAGTTAAAAGGGATGTCAATATCGCCTCTAACATTTTCATGTCCTTGTAATAGCAACTTTATCCAAAAGACGCTGACACATGATGGTGCTGCCCATGTTGTTCAGATTTAGAGTGTCAGTTCTTAACACCAACCCTTCAATGACCAGTGAACCAACTTCAAGATCAAACTGCAAGTTCAGTTGCTTCAGACTTTTTGATCTTTGGAATATCCTGTGATCTGTAAGACAGAGAATCTTCACTGACTGCCATCTTGCTGTGTGCAGAGAAGCAGGAATGAGTAGCTCAAGTCCTTTGAGTCATTTCAGTCCTTTTATTTTTTTTTAACTTTTAAGGGCTCAAGAGGAAAGTCTCACCGCAGGGCTCAACTTGTGATCATAGAGTTATGGTGCAAAGCTATGAGTCCATAAACACCAACTCTTAAGCAGGTGACACGAATAAAATGGATGATGTGGATGTTTTTGCTACTCAGATTGTTACAAAGACACTTATCATTTGGTTTTAGCAGCAGTGGGTAAATAAAAGGAAGTGTTTTCCCTAGTTAAAGGACATGGTGTGATGGAGAAAAACAGATGCAACGGTGCACAACAGTGAAAATGTTTTTACTGTATGCTTTCAAATACGCAAAAGTATTTTGATCCCGAGGGACCCTAAAAAATCATGTCTGTTGCAGATGAGTAATTGAAAACATTGCGTCGATTCATGATACAACATTAAGCCTTCCTCTCTGCACAGCTGAAGTGGTTTGATGTAGTCATGGCAGGGGTTTTTGTTGTTGATAATTTTGTTTTTAGACGGAGCAGCAGCATCAAGAGAACTCAAGCAAGTGCTGTTAAAGCAATCAACAAACTCTTCAGAACTAAGTGGAATCACTGAAGTAGTGCTGGAAGAGAAAAAGGGCTCGACAACTTCTGTTAATATGCTGGCAAATGCAGTTAAAACTATAGGGGCAGAGGGATACAAAAGCTGGAAGAGTAACTGATAACCATATGGTCAGCTATACAAGCTTCCTTTACTTCAGCATTGACTTAAGTGAGTCCAACTGGCATTTATCTCAAAAATCTTTACCTTAAAATGATGATGATTTACTGCCTGATAGGGCCATTAGCAAAATAAAAAAGCAGTAAGATCCTTAAATTCCAGCACAAAATTACTGCAAATCATCTGACTCCAACAGAACATTTTGTCATTATTCAATAAGCCCCATCAATCAAATGAGATGTTTAAAATGAGCAAGAAGAAGAGAAACCTTTTTAAATTAATTTGATGTATATCTGCAACTCCATCAAGGGGAGCCGCAATCAATGGAGCAAATCCCCTCCGTCACTCAGCCGCAGTTCAATTATCAGAAATCTATTTATCTGAGGTTTGCTTCTGTGTAATTATCCAGAGTTAGCATTAGCAATATTGACTATTGACAAGTAGTGAAATGAGCATTAGGTCTCAGTATGATGGTAGTTGTAAAAAACATTTAAACTTTAAGGGCGTTTGTAGATAAGTGACAATGTTTAAAGTCTGTTTACCATTTACTATTGAAGAAGAAAGTGCATAATACTAATATATATATATAACATATAATATTTTTTCCTCTGATTTCCTAATAATGTTATAGTTATAGCTGCATTTCTATTCTGTGCAGCTAACATGCGTGTGTTTCTCTTTGTCTGCACATGAAACGTTATTTAGAGATATTATTTAGAAATGCATCCACAATGTCAAATACATAAAGTAAAAATCATTCTCTGAACACAGTTTTTCAGCTACAAATTTGACAATAACGCTGGAATCTGGTTTATTATTGACATGACTTGCCAATATGCACGCTGTTTACCAAATCCTACCAAACCATTTTTCAAGGTTATTGGAGACTCAGTCTAATGTGGCAGGTAAACGTTGTTTGTTTTGTGGATTTCAGTCGATTCCAAATGTTCTCACAACAGGTGGGGGTAAAATAACAAGCTCTCTTTACAAGCAATACTTTGACATATGTTTTATATGAGCCTCATGCGGGGAAAAAATAAATAAAAATAAAACAAAGACAATCAGTCTTCTAAAAAAAAATAGAGACTTTTATTTATTTCTTATGCTCTGTCTTTGGTGGTGCATTCAAGGATTCGTTAGAGCAGGTGGTTGACAGCTGGTGAGCATTGAACTGATGAGCTATACGTTGGTCCATCTCAAAAGGCTAACCAATGCAAACAGTTGTGTAGAGGGAGAAAAAAAACATATCTGTTTATTTTTGTGTTAAAAGTTTTATGTTTAATCTTTGAATGCATCAAAAGTTGCGCTTTCAGAACAGTTTCTGCTCCCTTGTCATTAAAACTTTGCAGCTATCGAAGTCTACATTCTTTAAAACTTTTTTTTTTTTTGCTATAGTGAAATGAATGTAGATCAATGGGTTCCTGGAATGAAATTAATCACAAAACATATGCTTTTGATAGGAGTTGGCAGGGAAAACATAATTTTTAAAGCTGTAATTGTAAACATTCTGCTGCTCAAACAAGCAACTAAAAAAATATTCAATGTGAAATGGTTATTTCTTTTTATATCTTTTATACAAAACATTATTTTGACTTGAATTTTCTTTGCAAGATTTATTTTTTAACCTAATCTCCAAAGTTTTGCTTATCTGCCAAACTTCCAGAACATTAAAAATGAATAATCGGCTGTAGAAGCTCACACAGTGTCAGGTTCCTCAGGCAGTGTGTCTGTTTATTTCCCAGAGTGCAGTTTGTAAAGGAAATTGGTTTATACTTATGAGCCATTGATCCACAGAGAACAGTACAGTTTGTCATTCAGCAAGTCTCTTGGACAGAGGATGGAGAGATAGCGTCAACTCCGGGGAGAGATACATCCAGATAAGTTTCTTCCGCCATCGCTATCAGCTCAGACTAAGAGGACATACTGCTAGAGAGGATATGAATGGCTCACTGCTACAAAGATTTACCAGCCGTTTTTAAACACATTGTTTAAAATGCTAAAAGGTCAGAGTGTGATATGGTTTTCTTAAGAAGATAATAACCACTTTTATTCATCGCAACTTAGGACCTTTAAAAACTGGGTTATTTTTTCATGCAGCCATGAATCAGAATTTTTTAGTCATGTTGTATTAAGAAAAAGTCTCTGATGTAAGTTTTATGAAAACCTTTTGAAACTCACTAGTTATGCAGATGAAGCCTTTTAAAAGGCTGCTGTGTGCACTTGCTGAACTAACAATTACTTGGTCATAAATATTAAAAAATGATTAAAACCTCATTATTAAAAGATACTGTATTGATTTGTTTTCCTGAATATCAATGAATAAAGCTCATGTTTAGATGAAATCATGATTGTTTAGAACATACTGTACTCGCAGATGGACAGTGTGGAAGTGTTCACTGCTGCAGGGAGGTCAGAGATGTTTCTTTGACCTTTTGATACTGATTTTTCCACTGTGAAAACTTTGAGACCGTTCACAGCTACTGCTCTTTAAAAAGGTGGAAACAACTGACTTTATACAGACATTTGAGCTCTTAAAGTGAATATTAAATGCTTAGAAAGGAAATCTGTTTCACCTTAAAACAAAAAGAAGGGTTATCATCATTCTGTTGCAGTTAAAATTCAAATTTAGATTTTAAATTCTAAACATAACAATAATAATCAAGAAAATAAAAGAAAAGCATAATGACCTTTAAGTTTTAATCCTTCTCATGGAAAATCGCAGTTTAAGGGCAAAAAAAATAGGATCAATTTTGGGAGGAACCACACAAAGAGTAAGCTTCAATGACATTCAGACGCTGGACTAAGATTAAATGCTTATTACAAAATGAATACAAAAAAATGTAACAGTGGGCGGAGGCAGGTCATCATGGCCGTTATTCCGTATCAGTGATTAAAATGTACCATGAATGTGAGGCTTTTTATTCTTGTAGAGGAGCCAGCTAAAATGTATCCACCTCTGGCTACATTTGGCCCAGCTGGATTAAGTTATATCTGCAGATTTTTTTTTTTTTCATTTTTTATAAAGAATTAACTTGATAAATGCCTTATTTGCAGGGAGGCAGCGCAGCCCTTTTGAAGGAGAAGATTGCAGAGCTGGTGATGCTCATGCTCCACTATCTGCATTCACAATATGTCATTACATACTCAAGCTTCAGAAGAGCAATTCATGCTAATGGAAGCAATTACACAAAAATTATAACCTGTCTGAGCGAAAGACTGCAGTTGAGCAGGCATGTGACTGTAAGAGGTGCTTCGTGTACAATCAACACATCTATCTGTGTATGACATACTTAACCACTATGCTATCTGTGTCAGTGTTCTTAACTCTGGAGTTGTGAGGAAGGGAGAAGACTGACATTTCCATAATCTTACATGAACACTGAATTTGACCTTGTGTTACTTAATACCCAGCACAGCTCAACACTTGAAAGAACTCTTATCTCCATTTTGATGAAGTTCAGACAGGGGGAGGAAGTGGATTCATTCCTTTTTCCTGTGGAAAATCCCTAAGGTTAGACTCTACTCACTAGATATTTAATGCATGATATTGAATTTGATGTATCACTGATAATAAAGCTATCCTTTCTGTAGCATTACCAAGCTCAGATCGTGTGTTGGATACGAGAATTTGCTCCATTGGTACTGCACTGGCACTATGTTTAAGGGTTTAAATGATCGCTTAAAGATTTTTATTCTAAAGCTGCTACTGAAATTCACTGCTTTAATCCTTCACCTCATCACTGAGCAGTGATACAGCACATGATCTGACACTATAAAAACTGTGTAAGCTGAAAACTGAGAGAGGCTGGAAAGGGGGAAAAACAAAAGGAGGAAAAAAGGTAGCAAAAACTGAAAAAGGAAACACAAGAAACTGTCAGATGTTGGAAGTATTTTGTTTCAAAAGCAGCTTTGGAGCCTGGTGAGTGAAACGAGGTTTCATTATGTTTGGTTTTTTTAGAGCAGCAGTGACTGAAAAGTATTTTCAAACTAGATGATAAATTAGGTTGTTGCTATTGCCTTCAAGAAGGAAACTATGTACAAATAATGTCAAATTGTTTGATGTTTGTATTCTGCTTATCTTGACGGTTTTGGTCCGCCATAGGTACACCTGAGTGATAGTACAACAAATATAACACTTTAATGATCAATGATAATATTTGTCATTCTATATAATTTAAATAATATTGTGCCTATGCTGAAATAAACACATAGTGCCACTGGTATGAAGAGTAAATGACAACGAGCAGCCTAAAACAGCCTAAAAAACAGTGAGTTGACTTGTTTAACAACACTTGATTTGGTTTGAAACACATTTTGTGATAAAACAATATATTAAATAACATCTCAATGTAAAAAATAGCTTTATAAACAAGCATTGTTTACCTTTATTTGCCACATAGTACAGGTTAGTTTGCCTCTGTAACTTAAGGAAATCATATACGGTCAGCAGATGGTACTTTTTCATGGGTTACAAAAGGTTGTTGTGCTCCTCATTTTGACAGCAGCTGACACTGACTGATGGCATATTTACAGACAGTCTTAATCTGCAAACCATTTCAATGTAATTGAGGTTGTGTTATGTTCCTATTAACACTTTCTTCAGCTTTCGAGGGCAACACGAGTTCACCTTTTGCACTTGGTAAGCTAAATGAGCTCTATGAGTGCAAACAGGCAGCGACACCGACATGACAGAATGCAGAAGCAGGGAGGCAAAAGTCACCAATTTCCTCTTATTATTTTTCCTGCTTTCCAGAGGACATACATGTTTACAACCACCTTCCTCACCAGCAGTTTAATCAAAGCTAAGCAATAGGTTATGGGTATGTTTTTAGATGTGCAAGCCTAAAACTGCAATGATTAAATAAAAACATTATCAGCATTTTAATTCTCTCTTAACATCATTGTATCACTCAGAGTTGGTCTCTCATGCTAACGTCACACAATTTATTGAACCATTTCACCCCCCCAAATCTCCACCTCCTCTAAAGATCTTTACCACATCAACATAAAATGGTTCATTTTATATATAATAATCTTTAAATTATATTAGTTGTAATCACAATAATACTAATAATCCTAGAACCTAAACTCTGAAAGACACTTAAAAATATTCAGTCACTTGAATAAGCGGCTGTTGCATTCACTCTGTCCCACCAAGCTGCAGCAACAGAAAACCCCAAAACATTTTAAAAAGTCATTATTATTATATCTGATTGCACAAAAGCTGGACAATCCAACAAAATGTTTTTTTGTGTGTCCTACACCATAAATAATTAACAAAAGTATTCAAGGAAAATATAAAAGCAAAAATACAAGGACTCAGTACAAAACAACTTCAGAAAAATGACTCTATTACCATCCAAACAGATTTTTTTTTTTTTTTAATTCTTTGAGGATTTGCCACATATCTGCTTTTGGTCATGAGAGGGTTTTGATATTTATATCATGCACAAAAGCCATACATCCATATGGGACTAAGCCATTCATGGAGCTCATTATAATAAAGAAAAATGCTCTCTGTACAAGGTATATATCCTGGTTAATTGGAGCTGAGGATATTTTTACTGTCAGTAGTTTGAACTACGACCCTGGCATTTTCAGAGAGAACAAACTGTGAACCTGATCCTGAACCATTTTGGTGGGGTTATGCACTGTTTTAAAAAGCTTCATAATGAGTGGTTGGGTTTAAAAGCTGAGGGACCAGGGTACCACTGAACCCCCAACCCTGACTGATATAACACAGTTAAATTATTCATTTGAAGTAATAGTCTTGGGGATGAAATATTCATCATTCCGTAATGAGGGATGTATTGATTTAAATAGCAGCACTTTGTTGAAAGCCCCGGCTTCAGCCAGTGGAAAAAAAAAGCAGAAAGAATGAAAGGTATTCTGCAAATCATCGTTTTGTATTTTATCAGCACTGAGCACTTGTACTGATTACTAATGAGGCACTCTTGTGTGGAAATCACAGTACCTTCATACAGTAGATTAGAAATCAGCAGTTACTGATAATGAAAACATTGTTACTCTTTGTTGCATCACTTCATTGTGAACTTCTTTTGCCTGAAGCGCAGAAATGTGCAGACTACTCAATGACCACTTGTTACTGTTAGTCTGTTCCATATTTTACAATTAGAATTTTCTCTGCAGAAAGAATAATAATATGCAGAAATATACAGTGTTGTTTATCAATGTTTCTGTTGAATGACAGAACCATGCAAGTGTAGATTAATATCACACCCAAAGCTCCACTCATATTCATCTTCCATCCTACTGAGACTTGCTCCATCTTCTTCTCCGTCCAACTGGTGAATTCAAGCATGCATGTCATGTTTCAGTGTGAGTTTGTAGCAAATTGAAATCTTAAAAGGATTTGATGTCATGGTTTCCTCTCGCTGGCAATTAATTAATATTGAACAGAGAGATATGAAAATGTAAACAGTGTATTAAAAAAGTAACACTGCAGTTTTTTTTTAGTCTGGTAGTGTTATGCTGATCTATGTAGTACATCAGTGTTTTTTACCCCATCTCAACTCTAAACATATATGATGCAGTAGTTAAAACTCATCCCACCTTGATCAATGACACAATTTATAATCTGCTAGGTAATTTTTATATCAACTAAAAAAAAAAAAAAAAAAGAGATACTCGAAGAGATTCTGGACCACCATCCGGCGTCTCAGGAGGGGGAAGCAGTGCACTGTAAACACTGTGTTCAGTGGGGA
>JAPZDV010000004.1:13382958-13421745 GCA_029814665.1 Acanthurus lineatus | reverse complement strand
TCTGGGCTTCCCTGCTTAGGCTGCTGCCCCCGCGACCCGACCTCGGATAAGCGGAAGAAGATGGATGGATGGATGGAGAGAGATACTCATACATTTGTGTTTTTATTTAAAGCTCTAGTCCGTAAGACTTAATGGCTCCTGCTGGTGAGGTTGCAGATTGCAACCAACTAAGCAGGTCTTGCCTTAAACTCCTCTTCCAAGAATGTAGGAGATCCTACACTGACAGTGAAACTTAATAAAATGTGAAAGTCCTCCCTTGAGCCACTGTTTGGTTTGTCCATATTACACCATGTTTACAGTAGTATCATACATGGTGGACTCCAAGGGAGAGGAACCATCTACGGATAAAACAGCAATTATTGTTACTTGGTAGAATGTAGCAGAAACATAATTTTGATTATGTTTCTCTTACATTCTATCAAGAGAATGGACACTGAACCTTTCTGTAAGATATTGAATGAGGACTATTTTTTGAATTTGAACACTTCTTTCACCATTGACAGGCTCTGAGCGAAGTGAAAGGAAATTGGGCAAGTATTAGCAGAATAGACAATGAATGCAAGCATATCTTTAGGTGTAACATCACTCTGATGACAATGAGCCTCAAGGCGCTCATTGTGTGTGAGGTTGGTCTATGTCTTACACGACCATAAAAATAGCTTACTTTTATGAGTTATTATTTATTCATCCATTTCTATAATTTTATTTGTAGGTAGCATAAAGGGACTTCAATTAGCATTTCATTATGCAGCCCTGTGTTGCAGAATGATAAATAAATAAACTTTGTGCCTTAAATCCCTTTAACTTTTTTATGATTGCAAAACACTTTTTAATGTCTACTCTTTAAAGAAACTACATAAAAAAAGATAAGAGCACCAAGTGGCTCTTTTTCTTCCTGCTGAGAGGCAGTCAAGATCAGAAAATCACACAGCTGAAGCTCCTGTATGAATTTTGAGGGAAAAAAATGCAGGAAATGAGAGAATAAAGACAGAAAGGGGTTAAGGTAAGTATTGCTTATCATATTCTAATATATTTACTTTTTTTCTTTAATTAATGTATATTTAGTACTCCTTTATACCTGGATGTATCACACTGTATATGTTTTTATTTTACTTCCTGTTTCAAGCTGTTTACCCATCCTATAACATTTATTAGTGCACTGCCTGTATAAAATCCTGTTTCTACCTGTGTATAACCTGTTAATTTTACCATTCATCCAACCCATGAAACTAAAGGTGTCTATCTGGGGGGACGTGTCTATAGGGACTAAAACAAGAGATCACATGGCTTGAAATCTATATCCATTTTACTTACTGAATTATTGCCAATTTTTTTTACACTATTACAGTTATAGAAGTAAATACCCACAATAGCTGCAACAAGTTGTAATGACTTCTGGTGAGTTAATTGAAGCAACATTGTTTCACCTCAGTGGTTTTATGTTTTCAATACTTGAGATTGAGATGGGTTTGTTATCATAGCAAAGAACCAATTTGTTTTCCTATCATTGAAAAGTAATAAAGAGCTCTCAACTAAACACACAACATGAAAAGCCTTTTTCCCCCTGCTGTGCAGGAGAGTAAACAGAGTTAGCTTGGACTAACATCTTGACAGTAACTTCCCTTTTTATGCAGTATGCTGTCATTGTAAGCAGAGCTGTCAAGAAATTGCTGTTTGTGTAAAACATGATGTGGGACAGATTGTCAGACACTTTATGGCAGGAAACAAACGCCTTAGGATAATTTTGTTTACGGCGGTGGAAAACATGGAAAAGCATGGACAGCAGCCTTGTGTGAGAAACTCACAGGATGTAAGTTAGGGATGTAAAGAGGCACCATTTGTCTTAGGTAAGCACCAGCCTACATCTTTTCATGGCATAAACTGCTGATTAAACATGACATATTGAGGGGGTTGAACAGGGCCTTTGAGAATTATGGTACAATCATAAACAAGCAAGAAAATGTGTCCCTGTTGGCTAGAATTAATTATAAAAACAATGCAACTGCATTTCTTTATTCAGCTGAATCATTCAAAGTGTAATAATTTGATTTAAGCCTTATTTTTAATAGCATTTTTTAGTGCACTCGCCTCCACTGTAAGTAAATTGAACTTTTTATCAAAAAAGAGATATCAGAAATAATTTCAATAGCATTAAAGGCTTGTTTATACCTATACCATAACTTTTGATTAAAGGAACTTGAATTATGAAGGTCAGTGAATTGCTAACTTCCATGTTATGCACAAGTTTTAAAAGTCTAGAACATGTACTTTTTCTTGTGGCTGGTAGTTGAGGGCAGAGCGGATTTTACCTCGCTGAAAGCAAAATTAAAGTCAAGAGAATCACTCTGAATGTAGTCAGTGCTAACCTTTAACTCTGGTAAAGTTGAATCTTCTTTGGGTGTCTAATGTAAACTCTGTTTCGATATTGTGCACATGACTAAACTGTGTGTGAGCTTTGCCCTTGACCTAAGCTCTTGAGCATAGGCATGATTTATCTTGCTATGCTAAGCATCCTATTGTGCTAAAATAAGAATACATTAATGCAGACATTCTTGCCTCGGAAGAATAAATGATAAAATGTGATGGGATATTTATTTTACAGTCCATTTGATAGATTTGAAGCTTCTCTTACACTTCAAGTGGCATCCAGTGGGAAAGGATGTAAAAGCCAATAAAACTATGAGAGAAAACAGAAGATATTTCCACTCTTGCTTCATTTTACTGGCTAATTCCACAGTTGGTATTTACAATGATGACCTGAAGCTCATGTATATCTTCCTTGGCCATCAGAGCAACACTAAGATTATATCTCTGGAGAGAAAAATTAGGATTCCTTCTTTAAACCCCCCAAAACACACAAAAAAAATGAAAGCTTAGAGAACATCGCATTGCTTCATGAAATATTTATTTCCCATTCAAAAGATCAGGACTGCATAAAATTTCTGTTTTGCATCTGAGCCTATATGCAACCCAAACAGCATAAAGAGGACATCAGTTCAAAAGGGATCACGTCAAATTTTAAGATAAAAAGCATATTACTACAATATTTTTCTTGTTGGAAACACACATGCCATGTTGCAAAATCAGATGTCAACACACCTTGACATTGCAGTACGCTTCTACTCTTTGGGATGCTCCCTGCTGCGTCAACAGAGCAAAGCAGCAAAACAAATAATATGCAGGGGACACTGCAAACAACTCCCAAAGGGGAATATACGTAGAAATAAAGAGACACCAGGGTGCATACAAAGGCTGGGATGGAGGAGGCTCCTGCCAACAGCAGTGGAGGAGTTGTTTTGACTTTCAAACAGATGCACCTTTGACATTAGCAGCTTGTCAGGAACTTTGTTTATGGCCAGAGGTGTAGCTGTGTAGTTGTTTTTGTATTGCAAAGTTGTTAGCTCTGTGCGATACCTGCGCCGCGGCTGTGAATGTCTTTCTGTGTGCTCATGAGTCTCGCAGGTAGTCTGGCTGCTAATTTGGTTGACATTTAAGCTGAAGTCTGTGGGGTGACTCAGGAGCGGTTTAGGAGGCTGAAGAACAATCAGTTGATTGCCTGAGTGAAAGGAGAGGAAGCTGAGTTGAAGGGCCAAATGATGAAGCGTGCTCCAGTCTGATTGATTGATATTATGCAGAGGTCATGGTTGCTGGACAGGACAGAGGGGTAGCAGAGACAACAGCAGGAATAACAGATCTGGGAAGCGGGTGTTCAGAAGTTAAGAGGGTTGCTTAAGGACAACAAGCTGAAACACTATTCGATATCCACACCAAGAACTACGTTGATATTTACTCAAAAATGTTTGAAAAGATTAATGTTTTATTTAAGGATCAATTGGCAATATGTATATTTAAATTTACATGTTATATTGCTGAAAGAAACCTTAAGTTAACTGTGAAAAACTGAATGGATAGGAGCATGATGTGTTACAAAGGGACAGAGGTGTGATGTGAAAAAAACTCAACAGATGAGGAATTATTCCTAACTGTTAGAGCATAACATAAATCCTTTTCTAATACAAACCAGATTTCTCCTTCCTACCAGCATAATAGATTTAGGCATTTCACTTTTATTTGACATGCAGTATAAAGAGAGACACAGGAAACAAGGACAGAGAGAACAAAAGTCCCCCTGGAGTCGACCCATGTTATGTGGTATGCACCCCAACCATTGAACCACTGGGGCCTTTTCAACAGAAGTTTTAAAGAAGAACTCCTTTCTGATTGCCCTTGAAGGCAGAATCTGTTTTGAAAGTAAACCAAAATAGCTGAACCTTAAATTTTGTAAATTGTACAATTTCAACTTGCTCAAATAATATTTTAACTCTTCTGTTAAACATTCGGAAAAAAGAAATAACCTTGCAATGTGCCCCTTTCCAAATAAAAGGTTTAATTCGTTAGCAATGAGATGCACCCTCTCTCAATTCAATACCCTAAACAGCCTTACTTGGTCCTTTGTAATCAGTCGCACACGGTGGTTTTGAGGTTCATTTAGGAAAAGCTTGTTAGCCAGCCATAGATGTGTGTACACTGCTCCGCGTGATACACAAGTTAGATATCTGAGTTAATGACTTCTCTCTACACACCTACCTGCTACTTATGGATTTATATATAGAATGCTAATTTATCCTCAGGATACCAGAAAACTTCCTCGTATAAACTTGATAGAAGCATACCGAAGAACGGAGGATTAATTATATGTGTTACTTATAATTGTATTGCTTCTCCTGACGTCTCTTATTTCATGTATGGATACTAATTTGTCACATGCCATACCTGTATTTATTTTTATCACTTGTGTCATGTGATTATGCCTGTTGTGCACATCTGTTAACTATCACTAATTATCTGCACTGAAATGCTCTTTTCTTTTAAGTCCTTGCTTTGTAGTATCTTGTCTTGAACCTAACAAAGCACTATGGGAAAGGTTTTGCACATAGTAATTATTATTAGAATAAAAGATCTTTGGTCGTATATATTTTTATGGGCTATGTTTGCAAATATTGCCACTTAATTATTTGGCTTATTTTATGACTACAATGATGTTCATTTTCCTCACAAAAGTTAATATTTGCATTCAAAATGAGTAAAAAAGGTACAGAAGTAAAAACAGGCTCTCAAAGACATTTTTCAGAGAATGTGAATTAATGATCTGACTAGCTGGATGTGTGACTTATTGCTAGCTGTGTACACTAAACATAACTTTACTTCTTCAAAATGATTAAATAATACTAAACTTTTGCATCACTACAGTACAAATTCAGCAAAAGTTACAGTAGACATCAAAAGTACAAAGTTATAAATACATTGTTGTCATCTGTTCTGTCACATTAAGCAATTTTACACAACACTGTCGAATGAATTTGAATAAGTAAGTCCAAATTTGATTGTGCAGTCTGCAAAACCATTGATGCTTCTCTGCGATGTTTATGTTGGCATCTTGTGACAATGTGGTGACTGTAATTGCGTTTGTGTGATGTATGAGTTCCAGTACCGAGAACTGTACTCATAATCTGACAGGATCAGAGTGCAGGAATATGCTTTTTTCTTGTCAAACTCAATCTAACATATTCTCCAGAAGCAAGACGGTGTGCCATCTTCATCTGGTTGGAACAATGATAATTTATGCAGAGACAGGAGGTGCTGCAGACTGTGGCATGTATTCAGTGATACAACACAGGCAGCTGTATCAGAGACTTTTTCATTCCTTCCAGTTGATATACAAAGCTCAATATCAATTAAAATCGTGCTGCTTGTTAGTTTGCAACATGCAGTTCAAATAGAGACATTCAAAGCCTTTGCTGCCACTCTAATACTCAAGACAGACTTTTTTTTTTCCCATTTCTAAAACGACACTGTCTTGGAAGCAGCTCTGTGTGGGCAGAGGACACAGCAAAAGTGCAAAATAGCATTTTATCTTTTTTAACTGCTTGTGAAAAGCGAGGTGTTATCTAATGAAATCTAATGAAAATGAGAAACACTATTCCCCCTGCAGAGTCTCTGCCAGAAGAATGTCAGAACAACTGAGCTCTTGCCCCCACTGCTGCTTCTGCTTCCTTCTTTCATAATGAATTTTACAGGCTTCCATAACGAGGCTATTATAGACTCCAGCCTCGCAGCCGAACAGAGAATTAGATAAGAGGGCACCTGGACACTTCAGCAGCCATCAAAGTAGATGCCAATCAAATTAGCCAAGGTCTGCGGTTCTCTCTTGTTTTTCCTCAAGAAGACAAGACTACACAATCATCCCCAGAGCGTTTCACCACCCTCTGATTCACTGTTTTCATTTTCTTCAGTCCATATGCTGTTATTTAAACTGACCCCATAAAATATTCAAATCTAGATAAACTGTTTTTTTAAAAAAAAAAAAAAACCTTGAACAGCGGTCCTCATGGATAGTAGAATGGTGAGACATTTCAAGGAGAGCACAAGCTTCACTACAGCAATGACTGACAACCCTAACAAAACAGTATTAATGAAGAAAATGTCCTTAGGATTTGTTTCACAAGTTAAACCTTCCCATGAACCGTAAACATGAGTGGAAAAATAACAGAGCAAAATTAAGAGTCTATAGACATGCTAGTGTCTCTGTGAGGCATTGTTTGGACAGAAGGCTTCAAGATAAATTTTAATGCTACATGGAAGCCAACCAACAAAGACAGTACTAATATTTTGATATTAAAGTTGTGCAGTGTTTACCATATTTATTATAGTATGTCAGTAGCATAGGGCTCTCATATAGGCAAACTTCTCTACACTTCATTTTAGTGCTGTTTTAGCACTGAACAAAAGTGTGGCTGAAGTCCTGCCCAACTGAGGGAAACTGCTAGCTTATTTTACACTCTGGTGTTCTTGACCACCACCGTGTTTACATAAGTTGCCATTGTCATTAAGTAAGTTTTTAGCATGGAGGTTGTTGTTGTTGTTGTTGTTGTTGTTGTTGTTGTTGTTTTATTCAGTGATGCAGACTTTGACAGTAACATGCAGGCTCATATCAACAACCTACGTCCTGTGAGTCCGACAGATATGAAGGTGTAGTAGTAGCATGCTAACATTTATAGCAACAAAGACAATGGGCTACTTATCCAAGGCTGATAAGTATGAACTTGTTTTAGATGTGTTTGATTGTAAACCACATATTGGACAAATAAAAATTTTGAAAAATTTTGAAAAAGTATGAAATCACCAAAGTCATTACCATGTTTCTGAAAGTAAGACATAAAAATCTGCACCAGGCTACATCTCATCAATGCTGAAACATTTCACTGAAAACCCCACAAATGTCAACCTCATGGCAGCATTAGAAGAAAAAAATCACAGGATCGCCAACGTTATTTGGATTCATCCGCTGAGAACAATAAACATCTGCACACAATTTAATTGCAATACATTAAAAAAGTGGTAAACCAATTTACCAACACTGCCCTACCTTGAGCAATGCTCTTGGCTGAAAAGGCTGTGAAATGTAAAATTCCTCCTGCTCCTAATAGAATTACTCCTTACCAGTTTCCACAGTAATAAGCTAAGAAAATTAGGAGGAGAAGAAGGCATATGAGGATTTGACATTTCAACCAAAAGCTGTGCGGGTTATCATCAGAGAGGGAGGGAGAAAGAAAGAGGGGTGCCAAACAATTGAAGGGGTTTTTTTTGCCTGTAGGGCAGTGCAGAACCTTACAATCCCATCAACACAACTGTCACGTTTTTTTTTCTTAAGGGAAGTGGAGGTGGAAGACAGAGAGAACCGGAAAAAAACTGAAAAGAGATTAGTAATAGAAATATACCTCTTGACAGTGCTTGACACCGCATATTATTAAACACCGCAGTGATTCACTCTGTAATTAAGAAAGGAAATGGTCTGAACAGTATCGCAGCTCTTTGAAATGTCATTTTTAAGCCTCCAACTCCAACAGTATCTTATAAGGAATTGTTTTCTTAAGATTTATGTATTAAACGGGCTTTATCTGAATGTCACTGCCTCAGCGATTGTCAATTATGTTGCCTCCATTGATCTCACATCTTACCTCTTCTTCAGGGTCTTTCACCATTTGTCCTCAGCAGCCCTGTGGCCGCTGTGGCCACCGCCCACAGCCTCGTCAGAGTCTCTGCAGTTTCTGTCTTCTTTCTGTGTTCAGGGGGACTTGATTTCCTTCTTTAATGCTTTATAACCCTGCCACTGTCTCCAGGCAACTCAAAGGCTGTTGAGCTCGTTAAGTCTCTATCCCCTAAAGAGGCTGAGTTGCTTTAAGATTTTATGCACTTCCAGAACCTCTGCATGTTTCTGCTGAAGATCAGATCATATTCGCACACCAGGCACTTGGAGAATAATTAGAGCAGTAACAGTGTTAGGCAGTCCAAGCCCTGATTAAATTGCCGTTAATGCGGCTATTTGGAGCAATTGGTTTTTGACACGATTGTGATATCAAAGAGACAAGGAGCAACAGAGGCAGTTACAAGTGTGTGACAGCTGAAAACACCAATAAAATCTCTCACATTTTGAATTTATAGTCTTCTATTTCCAACAGAATATATTTTGAAGGGTCTCGTAAGGCCACCTTAAAAGGATTTTTCTTCTACATGTAGCATCATGTGGAACATTTATAATGAACTTATCTGCAGAGTGTTCACTATGAGGGTTTTTCAATATCTTCTATAGCAACTGAGGTATAATTGAGAAATGGCTGGAAGATTTCATAAAACTTGGTCAAAGTTCCCATGAGGACAAATCAGTGCTGAAATGTTTTTATCACATAAAAACTTGCTCTATATATCTCCTAAACCTGCCAGTATGTGGCAAACAATAACAAAAAAAAGGTTTTTAATTAGAGTTTTGCATTTTCTGGAAACCGACTGATGACTCATACTGCACTTGGGTTGGATAAACTTATTTTGGGTCCATTGAAACACTTTCTTGAAAAAATGAAAAAGTTGAAAAACACCTGTATAACTTGCACATGAGCACAACTCTAACTTTATTAACTTATTTGGAAGAAACTGAATCCTATTTTTATGGAGAAAATATTTTTTGGATTTCTCTCTGTGTTCCTCCTGCAGCACTGCACAGCATCAACTCCTTACAGCTGTACTTGTTGTTGCAGTCGTAAGCTATTTAACTGAGTTAGACGTGCCTCCGATGCTAGGGGTCCAATTAGCTGACTCAGCCTCAGGGTGCCAGGAGCCAAACAAAGCAAGAAAACCACCTCTCTACTGTGTTCCCTGTCATCAGACTGGCCTCCATCAATCTTGAAGGCTCCAGCCGTGTTCACTAGGAGCTCCCAGTTGAACAGAAGGGACCAGTCATCATGACTGCTAATGATCTTACATGTGGTTTTGTAACGCATGTTGCTACAGTACCTTCTAATGAATACTTGCACCAAGTCTATCCCAAGCTTCTTGTTTTTTAAGGAAATCCCTAAATACACTTATGCGCTGCCTATCAGGATGGATAATTTGATTAAAGACCCTTTCCGACCATTAATTTGAGCAGTAAAACATCCTGTCTGATGGGCAAAATTTCGTTTTTAGACATTTTATTAAATATATAAATTAATTCATATTTTACAATTTCTTAAAAGTCATATTACACTTTCGGCTTCATTAACTACGTTTTGTTAACATTCATGAGCCCTCCATGTGGCCACGCCCAAGACCAGCGACCCCTGCCCTTCACAGCTCCCTAACTTTCCACTCTCTGCATCATCTTACTTGCTACGTAAACAATGGCAGTGATTTTGAATCAGAAACAGCTTCTGAACAACAACAAAAGGACTAAAGGGTATCGACCAGTCGCTTGCAAGTGGACATATCAGAACGGTAATGTGTTTTATGCATTACTCTTTACAGCTTAAAATGCAACTGTAAAAGAGATCATAACCTTTTGGCTTGACTATATTAGCTGCATCTAACTATGAAGTTACAGTTGACTGACTGTGGTCAGTGGGCTCACACTTTTCCTGTAGCAAGAGCAAGGTTTTGTTTTTTGTTATCAGAAACCCCTGTTTGCCTTGTTAGATGTAAAAAACAACGAATAGACATGTTCAGATGGTGAAAAATTAGATGGTTATTGAAGGGGGGCTTTAAGGAAATAAAACCATGGTAATTGTTAGAAAAAGTTACTGTGATGGATACAAAATATTAGTGGTTATTTTTGTTTTGCTATATGATCAGCACAGTGTTTCATGTTTGCACTGACAATAAATCAGTGGCTCTGAATGGTTCAATAGATCTGAAAACACATTACCCTTGGAAACAGATCCATTATGTGATAAGTAACTTCCAGTTGTGTTTAAAATAGAAACGTATCTGTTCTATCAGACAAACATCAGATAAACAGCTCCAAAATGAGGCTGAAATGAGTCCACTGAAGAAATAAAAAATTCAATCATTGCGCTCTGAGCAAAGACACATGTAGTTATATGGAACTTCCTGTAGAGAAGATGAGATGGAAAAATCTAGTTAAGAGGTGAGATTTGCTTTTATGTTCTGTGTCATACTAACGTAATTTAGACATCTAATAGCTTTTGGTCATGTCTCGGGGCCTCTATTTGTTTGAAATGTACCATATTCAACAGTAGTTTCCACCCATCAAGGACAGAGAAGCAGGATGGCCAAGAGAATAGTTGGACCATCCTTTAGTTGTTGACCCAGTTTCAAGCTCCACTGACTGCAAACATCCACCAATGGAAGTGTCCTTGAGCAGGACCCTGATTCTCTAACCGAGATACAGTTGTTGACACTGCTTTCTGACCCCTTTCTGGATCAGGGCAAGCCATAATTGAATTCTTAAGGGATCAATGTAGTGCAAAAAAAAAAAAAAAAAAGGTTAAGCATCTTGACTGCGTGACTGTAGCAAAATGATAACAGAAGCATAAAGTAAGGGTGGAAAAGGCTTCCTTCAAAGAAATGATTAATTCTTGAGAGTAAACATGTTATTTTGTTGCTCAAAGGGAGGAAAAAAACAACAAAATCCCTGTCAAGTATTAAAGTCTAAAAAGGGAGAAAAATGTGGAGGAAACTGTCGTCATGGAAGAAACTTTCTCAAAACTACTTTTCTAAACCACTAAATGCTGAAACACCATTATCTTGAGTATCACAATATAATGCATTGTGATATACTATCAATGCCAAATAAACACTATCAGTTTCTAATTAACATGCAAAGACTTGGACCAGTTGTTCAATTTGTGTTGTGTATTAACTGACCACTAGAGAGCAGTGTTGTGATCTTTCCTTTGACCTTTGTTTCTTCTTCTCTAATGTAGCAATGTCTTATGAGATAAGAAAAAATGAGAAGAAATGAGATGTATTGGCAGCATAAAGTCAAAGAACTCAGGCCTATGAAACAATTTAACCCCCCTCTGTAATATCCCCAAATATAGCTATATGCTGAGTTGTAACCACTGTATTGTGATATGCATTATGTAGCTCGATTATAGCTGATACACAGCTGTGGTAACAACACACATTTATTTATGCTTTAAGATATAATCCAGATACTGTGTGCTGCTTTACAGTAATGTCACATTTTGAGAATAGAGAAATATTTCCTGCTGTAGAATGACCTTCTGAAATATAGCATACCATTATGATCACCAGAGTCAAATATTTGTTTAAAAGAAAGTCCGTCCTCCAGATAACCAAGAGTGAACCAGAGTCAGGTACTCTCATTGACAGACACACTTAGATTCAAAAAGTTCAAAATCCCCTCCACTCAAAAATGTTCTTTTCTTATGACTTGTGTATTTCCAAAGTTTGCCAATAGAAATATGTGTTGTTTTTTTTATTTTTCACTACTGAAGGTGGAAATGTTTGTGCTCTTTCCTTAAAATCTAAGATTCAAACTTACCCCGGGCAAGCTACATTTGGCAGGCAAGCAGACCTGAAACCTCCAGTACAGAGCAGACTTGTCAGTGCAGAGTAAGAGTTTTCATCAGCACAACCACTGACACTGTATCAACAACTGCCAACTAGCAAGCAAACAACATGAACAAACAAATATGCTAATTACACTCAACATATGGGTATGTCTGCTGGTCACCAGTTTTGGGGCTTAACAGACTCCTCACCTGAGACCTGAGTGGCTGAATCCCACCAATGTTTCCTCTTTGCCAACATTATTTTGCCTTCAAGTTCATTGTTTTTTCATCAAACAGCCTGGTGCAAGCAGGTGAAGGGTGGCCAGGAGGTTTGTGATCCATTATTTCTCACTGAGGGAGAAAAATTGAATATGCATCCATCCTCTTTTCAGAGTTTTTTTTTTCAATTTTTATGCAGGTAAACCATCTTCAACAAAAATATAAATATAAATAGCATTGTATTTTGACATAGTTTGAAACACGTCTGGTGATGAACTTCAACATTAAGCATCAATTAATGAAGAGTTGCAGCATATAAAATTAACATAGACAAAAAAAAGGGAAAAAGAAAAAAGAACTTGAAAATTTTAGAGTTGGAAATTTGGCAATCTTTTTATTCATAAGTTATCTTTCTTCCTAGCTTGTAATTTCTCATTTTTATTCAGGAATTGAGGAGAGTTTGACAAGTCTCGTGGGCCATTAGGAGTAACCAAAATAATACTGTTCTGAGGCACGCTGGTGCTTGGAAATATGTCACCCACTGCACAAAAAAAGTGTCTTTCACAAGATATTCATGCACATGCTTTGATAAGACAAGTTACATGTTTAATAGGCCAGGAACCAGGGATCCCTGGAATTCTTGTTTCCTTAAAGATTCTGGGTTAGTTTTCAATAGAAAATGTTCTATGGCAGCTTTGAGTAAATAATGAAACAGAGCACTATTTTGATGTGGAGCAAAAAAATATTTAGTATTCAAAACGATACGCTGCGTCTGCCAGTCTTCCATGTAAGCAAAAAATATGAAGCAAGTGTTTCACTTCTGTGGTCACTGACAAACAAAACGTGGCGCTATCAGCAGGATTAGGTCAACACTGTGTGGCTGTCAGGGAGGTGGCACATTAATTAGTGCTGTTAAGCATCACAGGACAAAATGTGTTTTCTGAAAAGCAGCCATTGATCACAGTCTATCGGCAGTTACATTAAGTTCTAATAATGTTCTTCTCATTTTACAGTCACAGTCATCTGCATCTGCCACAAAAACAAATGAATCCTGCGTTCATCTCACAACGCATTTCAGAGAGAGAAAACAGATCAAAACAACTTTAGAAAGACATTTTTATCATCTTTACATTCATATCAAATCTCAAGACAAAATACATATATATATACTCATCCGGGAGATACTTTAGAGTGAGTCAACAATGCTTTAATGCATGTTTTATGGATCCATTTTCCCACACAATATCATTTTTCATCCCCCCCTTGAATAGCTGTGTGATTTTTGTGGTTTCTTCCTTTGTACCTAACGACATGAAATTTAAACATTCTCCTCCATAACTTTTCCTTTAATCTCACATAACAGCAACAACAAAGACACCTTCAGTTTACTATATATTTTTTTGTAGGCACTTTCCTTGTATCCTTTCTGATGTTGACTGTTGGGTTTGTGGATTGCTCCTCCAACATTACACGCAACATCAAATACTTCTTTCAGAGTCTATGGCCCACATTTGTTTACATAACTGAAGGAAAAAAGTCTCTGGCGGCTTCTGACAGCTCTGAAAATCATCCCAGATCACTCATATCTGAGATATGTGAGTGACATTGCCATTAAGAAAATTTCATATAAAATTACTTCTCGGGCTAGACAATCTGCATCTGCTTCCCCGAGA
Organism: Acanthurus lineatus; assembly: GCA_029814665.1. Taxonomy (NCBI): domain Eukaryota; kingdom Metazoa; phylum Chordata; class Actinopteri; order Acanthuriformes; family Acanthuridae; genus Acanthurus; species Acanthurus lineatus. The sequence continues at coordinate 13,408,004 of JAPZDV010000004.1, read as the reverse complement.
AGCGTTTGCATATTGTTCTGCATTTCAATATCAGAGTACAATCCATTAGACAAAGGCAATTGAGTGAAGGTGTCAAATTCAGAAAGATCTATGATGATGATGAAGACAGAGAATGCATGGTGCTATCCCCAAAAGACATACAAGAGAAGGTAATCGGTGTCTGGCCTTCTTTCTATTACATGATGCTTTGGGAAAAATATTATTTTAATAGCCTCGCTGATAACACAAAAGTTCACTTAATATTACCTGAGTTTCATTATCTTCCTCTACAATCAATAAAAAGTGACACTAGAGACGTTTGAGCAAAACTTTGCATTAAAATTTAAAACAAAAATACTCAGAGGATTTTTGTTATGTGACCATATCTGAGCTCCAAGATATGTGAAGGATGCAGAAATCACCAGGGGATGCCAGGAGATTGCATACACATTGTTATCATTACGGAGATAACATGCAATCATTGTGGCTACACCATCAGGGGATTGCTGGCATGCATCTTTTGTGACAACATCACCAGTGCAATTCAGTTTGATTGCTTTCTATTCAAATTCTAATTGTGCACATTCCAAAATGAAATGCATCTATTATGATAAAATTGAAGACGATGAGGAGTTTAAACTATGAACAACGGTTGATTGCGGCTTTGATTATTAAGTCTAATTAGATCATCTAATTCCCACATCATGCAGGAAAGGATTTCTACTTTGAAAGGAAAAAAAATTCCACGGGATGGAAATAGTTTGAACACTTTTTTTGTTTTATCACCAACACCAGAGTTAAAAGCTCTCTCCAGGCAAACTGATGTTGTTTTGCAGCAAGCCTTGTGTCAGACATATTTCTTTATAAAAAAGACGTCTGTCCCACACCTTTCCCAGGGCTGTGCAGTCCGTCACCCAAACGGAGCGTGTCCATCTGTCCCTTCCCATTTATGCTCCGTTGTTCTCACCACGGCTGAGCCCGTCATGTAACGCAGGGATGGTTGACAGCTGTTTGTTGATTCAATGCCACGGCTTATTTCCTCTGTCTGTTTGTTTGGATGTCAGCATTCAGTGGGATCAGTGGGTGAGTCAGCGTGCTTCTGTTTCAAGGCCCACTCCTGACATCAGGACATAGACACCACAAAGTAGATTGTCTTTTTTCTGCCATGTCTGACCAGTTTGAGGTAAGCGCTACCAAAAAAAAAACCTCTACAAGGTTGCCTGTATAAATTTACTCTCACGGTGATTAAATTAACTCTTAATGCGGATGTTTAAAGAGAAAATAGTGGTAAGAGGATTTTCTCAAGTTATGCAGCATCAAAAAAGATGCTAGGCGCAAACTATCTGATAGAAATCTATTTTCAAATGTCAAGGGCTCTCGAGGAATGAAACAAGACTAGCAAGATGCAGCCATAAAGCTGCACTCCAGCAGCTAAATGCTTTGCCTGTTTTTAGAAAACAAAGGCACCAATACATTAAGCTTTATCACACCGTTAACTTGCAGGCTTACATCTTACTTTGACTTTTGGTTTCACATGTGACACCAGCAGCAGTCTTCTGGGTAAAAGTCCTGTATTTGTTTGAACCATCCATCTATCCAGCCCAACCTCCACCCTTTGCAGATCCTCTTGTGCTTTATATTCCATCACCTATGTTTTAAATAGTATTTGGATGCATCTGCTTCTTGCAGAAATCACTGGGAAGGACGGGCATATCACATGCATATATGTGCTACACACTATTTGAATGTGTAAGCCTGGCGTGTTATTTATATGCAGATTGAAAAGACTGGGCAGGAAATTTAATGCCAAGAATGGTGTTAGACACTAGGGATCCGTCCTTAAGAGTCGTCCTCTGGGAACATGAATATCTGCCCACATTGTTATGTCAGCCCATCTGATAGCTGCTGAGACAGTTCATCAAGATCCAACAATGTCAACCGGCAAGTGGTGCAAGAGAATGTGGGGGTTTTTTAATATGGAATATACATATTTGTGGAATAATGAATATCTGCTTTATGTGGCCAATCCTCATTGGAAAAGTTGACAAATTCTACTTGCTAAGAGAAACTCTGAGAGCAAAGTTTTGGGACAGTTTTTTAAAATTCATTCTCTGGGAACTATTAATGCTAGCGCTAAATATTATAGCAAGCAATCAAAAAATGCTGAGGCTCTTTAGTCTGGACCTAAGCAAAGGACCAACCCACCAATTTGTTTTTATATTTGAAAGACATGTAAATTATATGAATTAATTTTTCCCTTTGCAGTGACATGGTGGGTTTCTTTGCTGGCTTTGAACCTTTAGCATAGTTTTTCCCCTCACTGTTTTCATTTTGTTCTGTTCAGCTTATAAGTCATCTCTGACATCAAGGACTCACAGAGCTCCCAGATACATTTAAACATTTAAAACGGTGGAGACCCTAGGTAATATTTAAAACTGCATGTGACTGGATTTTTTATGACTGTTGTTCTCGCAGAAGGCTCTACAGTAAACTTGCTATCCACTTTATTAAGTACACATTCTCATTTGCACAAACAGTGAGACAGTGAGTCATATTGTATATAAATAATACATGTGTGTTAAGCATGCAACCGGGGTTGACAGATTCAGTAACTCTTTCACTAAATGGTAGAATGGGGAGGATGTGATCTAAGCAACTTTGAATGCGGTGTGTTGTTTGATTGCGGATGTGTTAATTCCAATATAAACACATTCACTATTTTAGGAAGTTCACTCACTACAGTGGCTCCAGTTTAGTCAGAATGGTGCCACGAGCAAAAAAAAAATATGAACAAACAAAAAGGCTTCCAGTCGGTGACAGGTTTGTGGACAGAAAAGCCTTTTTTGCCAGTCGAGGTCACAGTAGAACGACAAGATTTGTTCGAGCTGACAGATGGCCCACAAAAATGCAAGTAACAGCTCTGTACCACAGTGATGTGCAGGAGTGCATCTTAAATCAGACAACCAGTCAAATCTTAAAATGGATGGACCACAACAGCAAAACACCATACCAGGTTCCACTCTGTCGCTCAAACAGAACAAAAAAAAAGGGCCGTTGGAGGGATGTCATCACCACTGCACAGCAAGAAGCATCGTCTGGTCCAAAGGGATCGAGGTTTGAGTTGCAACATGGTCGCGGTAGGGTGACAATTTAGCATAAACTGCATGAATGTGTGGGTTCATCCTGTATGGAGGCTGTACAGGCTGCTGGTTTTTATTAAATCACAAGTCCTTTTGGTGGCAGCTGAGCATCTTTCTAGTGACACGTCGTACCCAAACATTTCTGAGAAAACACATCTTTTCATGTCCAGCCTGCCCTTTTTTTTTTTAGGAATTCTTCCAGCCGTATGTGTTATGTCAACTAAAGACAGTTTCAGACACATCACAGGGCTGCAGGGCTGCTCCACAGTTTGCAGCCCATTTAACCAACTTTGTTGCGAGGTGAATCTGAATGTTCACAGCATGAATATTTAACAAAATTGTTTATTTGTGTATTTAGACAGAAACGGACTGTCAAGCTCAGATAAAGACGAGACTATGCCTATGTATGATGTCTCAATCCATCTGAAGTCCAGAACAAAGCTAATACTTTAAAAGCTGCCTCCTAAATCCTACACAATTACAGCATGTGCCGCACATACTGGATTTGTTTAAGGATGAACAGATTCGTCTACAGAAATTATGTTTGCAGTTCTATTAAATGGAATCTTTCTGTATTTTTTGTGATCAATGGGCATATTTTACAAGTTTTATTAATAGTTCTAAATTTTACAATTTTACAACTTTACACAAGGAGCTTTAAATGTACGATATGCAATTTTCTGCCTCTAAATATCAAAAATGTAAGACGTAGTTTGATAACTCGGTATCTCGGGATCATGGGATTTGCTAATTAGATTCTTAAACAGCCACTAATTTTAATTCAGGTTATGATTGGTCTCCTTCACCTTTTGACTGACGTTACCCTGCAGATTGGTGGCAGGCGGCAAAATCAAAAGACTGATACTTTTAACAAAATTATGTATTTCTTTGGATTTGAATATTATGCAAACATCTTGGATCGTGTAAGTACACAACTCAACAAAACATTTAACAAAAATCTAGCCCTTTTTTTATTCAATTAAATCTGAAAATGTTACATATTTTAAGTTTAAATTTAAATAAAAAATCTGTGGTGAATGTGGTAACAGTGTACTGGAAATAAAAATGTAAATATGGCCCAGATGTTTTGTTTTCATATGTTTACAAACATAATCACATGTTTGGCATTCACAGTTTTAAGAAATGAATCAGAGACAGTGTTGGGTGTGCTTGGATATCACGCTACTATTCACGGCTCACTGAAAGCCAGAATATGATAATGACAGGTGTGACAGGAGGAAGCTTATTATTACAGGACATTCTGAACACCACATAACTCGCATTTATTGATTACAGGGTACTGTCATCAATCTTTGTTGTGAATATGTTTTTGAGTCTTTTGTTGACAAACAGATTCCCTGAATAGGCCCAAATAAATTATTCTCTATACTGTGGAGTCAAAAGCGGGGGGAAAAAAGGAAACATTATCTTTTGAACACACCCAAGAATCTTGACGAAGGCTTGGAAAAATTCATGTGAGCATGACTTGTCTTCCCCAATAAGCACAGCTAGTCCATCTTACATGTTGAGGCGTCGCGTGCTTCATAAGAGACGAAAAGTAGAGCCCTGTTCTCACTGGCTGCACATCAGATTCATTGTGACTGACGTCCACTGCATTTACAGAAACATTCAATCAGTCATGCAGTGCAAATGTACTGTTTGCACTTTCATAACGCTGGGTTGTTAATGTTGTCTGCTATTTCATTTATTTCACCCTGCAGAGTGAGAAAGTCACATATAATTGAAGCAAAACAAAGAGTACTTATTCTGCAAATAGAAATATTATTCACCAATAAAAATAACTTTTGTGAATGTTTGCTGTGGTTCAAAAAATGTAAATCACCAGCCTGCTCCTGTCTTCTTATGTTCCACATCATCCCTACCAGTTCTTACCAATGCATACGTTCCATTATGATCCAGCCCTTCGTTCTTATCCTCTGTGCTGCTCGTCTCGCAGGATCCTGCTGGCACCCCTGTTCAAAACTTCCATCAGATATTTCGAGCCACTGCAGCGGGCTCTTCTGCCCTCCTGCCGAGCACTCAGCAAAGATCTGTTAAAGCCCTGGACCATGCTGACATCAAAACTTTTTGTTCATTTGGTTTATGCATAGTGAAGCCTCTTTGACTTGTTTTCATTAATTCCTTGTATTTTTTATTGAAATAAGCTTACTAGTTTGCTCGTCTTGTTTTATTTAGTATGATGAATTTTTTATAGGGGGCTTGGGCTCAAGTGGGTTGTTTCAGGGTAATCTTCTATTCATGCTAATACAGTTTTCTTCTATTTTATTGGATTTCTGTGCAGTAGGTACAGTAACATTGCTGGGATGACGTGATGCGCAGCCATTTTAAGTGCACATTTCTTATCTTACAATCCCTCTCAAAATGCTGGCCTTTCTGACAACTGCTTGGCAGAGACACACTTTCATATAACTTGAAATAAGAAAAAAAAAGTTAGTGTTTTCCCACTTCCTCCTTTCAGTGCTCTAAATCATCCACCCTGTGAAGAGATAGCTCAGTGACAGCAGATGAAGGCCTCTTAAGTGCAGCCAAAAAGATTGCTTTGATTTCACTCCTCTCACAAATGGGGAGGGATCTTTTGGATCCACCAACACTGTTGTGGACTATGTCTGAAAAAAAAAAAAAACATATTGAGCTCAGACCCTTTTCATCCCAAAGTGGTGGAGAGTAGGCTTTAACTGGGCAGATGGACAGAGAAACTGAACAAATGGAGGCAGATGAATAGTGCAAGAAAAGATTAAAAATATATATCTTTAAGTTTTTTAATGTTACCATCGTTTTGGAAATGGTTGAAAATTGTGTTCTTTACATGGCACAAATAACCCTTTTTCATCTTTACTATGCAGAATATTGGACATATAGAGTGCAAAGTGCCGTCTTAATGAAGTCATTACTTGTCCTTAAGCTTCAAAGCCCTTTGATTGACTGTCTTTTTACATCTTCCCCCAGTGGGTTTAGTTTCTTGCAATATTAATATGGATTTTACTAATGGGTTCTCTTTCTCTCTGCTCATACAGGCTACTTAGTCCTGGTTCTGTGTCCTCGTAAGCACAAAATGTTTGTAGGTTAGGCTGTTGCCCGTGACATAATGTTAGCAACATGACTAAGCTGTTACAGACCTTTTAATATTCATTTATGTTTAAAACTTATGAAATGGCTTCAAAACCCAAATGTCAGAGTCTACACAGAGTTGGTTGTGCAAAATTCATGCTAATGATGCTCAAGTCAATGCAGTGCAGGACAGAACAAGCCTGGTTTTGCTTTAAAACGAAACATGAGCATGAGCAACATGAGCCAGTGCCCTTCTGAGAGAGGGGCATGTTAAACTTTTATAAAACAAAGAAGACAAGACAGAAATGCTGGTTTGCCAAAATATAGTCTATGACTCATGCAGTTGGATTTCATGTGGGTGAGGTTAACGTGGATTGTGTCATGCTAAGCATAGGGATGTGTGTGTGAGCGTAGAGGAGTGGCAAAAAAAAAAAAGCTCAAGAAAACATGCCATCACACGGGGGCAGAAATAGTTTTAAAAATACTGCAATAAACTGCAACCACACCAGTTTCGTGTGTACATATGCTGCTTTGTAACAGACTGGTCATGGTGACAGTCATGGTCTGGAGAGGGCTGAGGAAGCAGATTAAAACTCAGCTAAACAAACACAAAAGTGTCCATTGTACAGTGTGTGTCAGCGTTGGCGGGGGAGGGGAGGGGATGTCTCAGGAGAGCAGCATGTTTATGCCTGGGATGGGATGAGAAGGGCTTGCTGCCTCTGTCTGAGCTATACTTTGTCCTGACCTGTAACTGTAGTCCTGCTCTTCGGCTGGTCAGCACAATATTTAAAGACCCAGTGGAACCTTAAAACATTTCATTGAGACCACACTTAGCTTGTGTCCATTGAAGATAATATATGTAGCTTTAAGCAGTTCTGTTCAATTGTAGTGGAACATTTGTAAGCTCTATTGATGTACTTCCACGCCTGGGGAAACGTCAGTTTTTAACGAGATTAAAAATACCACGCAATCCTATAATTTCAACTGGTCATTGCCCACGTAAAAAATTAGTGAAATGTTGTAGATAATATGCTGAGCACATTTTGTAGCCACCGGCCATTGTTGTGCATGGAGAACAAAGAGCACAATGATGCACATATTGATTTTGCTGTAAAGAACACACTCAGAGGGAGTATTCAAACAAAAGGTCAAGAACAATGAGATGGAACTTTCTTATTATAATACTGACATTCCCCATTACATTCAGAATCATGAAGCGAATCCATGGTCACCACTATCCCCTGGTGAGTAATGCAACACTTTCAGTTCATAAGTGCGTGCAACTCAAGGACACTTATGTGTGAATTGAAGTAGTTATAACAACAATTACAATATTATATACTATGCCAAGATTAAAGCTCGAACTGGACAGGTAAGCATTAAGCTTCTATACAGGCAAAAAAGTGGGGAAAAAATTATTGGTACCGGCTTTGCGAGACCGCCTTTTAGAATATAAATAGCCTTCAGAATAGGCTTTTTCATCAATGAGGGTAATTGTTGTGCATTTTCTTCAATCAACTTTCCGACTCAGCATGGGACCCAGGAGTCTGACTTGGATAAATTTTTCATAGCCTTTAAACAGCATTCAGTTCCAGCCAGTAGGTAGCTGACATCTGAAGAAAGGGATACTTGTTTCTCCCAAATAAACAATATCGCTGTGCACAACCCAACTGGAGAACACAACACTGAATGTGCCGCAGCTCTCTGATATTGTTCTCCTGAAGTGACGAGACTCTACTGAAACCTTTATGTGCAATGGCAACTTGTCTGTTTGCTTCATCCAGACCCTTTTTGTTGCTTCCCTCATTCTACTTTTAGATCTCTAAACACATCTTTTGAGTAAGAGTAAGTATGGTACCACTCAGGTACTATTACACTACAACATCAACCAAGCAAAGGAATAAAATTTCATCTTAAACTACAAAAATCTCTATTGGCAAAAAATGAAAATGCAATTTAATAATGTAAAGTTGACAAGTACCTGACAGTAGCTAGTCATAAGAGCAGCCATAACTAGATTAATCTAAACTACTTTACGTTATGTATCAGGTCAGTGGCTATTTACATTTATATTATTACTTATTGATAATAGCAAATAAATGAGACATTTAAAACATAAGTTACAACAAGTTAAAGTTTAAAGGATAAATATTACAATTATTTTATTACAAAAATTCTGAACATGTTTTGGTGACGTAAGCAAGCTTGTCACCGTAGCCTCTTTTGCTTCAGATGTGGCTAATGTGTGCAGTTTTTCTGTAATTGGGTGTAAACAAAACAAAATACAGAAAAATATTTCAAAAACATCAACCAAATAAGTGTAGAGGCACTGAGGATCTTGGAAACGGTTACCAGTAAACACGGCTAACTAAAAAAAGTTATAATTTAGCTAATTTCCAACAACAGTGATCAAAAGCTGACTTTAATTTTATGAGTCACAGACATGGCAACAACAAGTGTGTCTCAGTTGTGTATATCACTTTTTCATGACCTCTGGAAACAGTTTTTGTTGTATTTTGGCCAATTTTCTGTATTCAGCTGAGTTTTTTTTTTGTATTTGCAGCATGTTTCTAAAAGCTTCTCATGTTTTGTTCAACTGTTTTGTATATTTGCATGTGTTCCCTTGAGCTGCAGTTTATTAAGCTTTCAGGGCTGCCAAATATTTGAATGTTTAGTTGATCTACAATAACAATTGTCAAAGACCATTGAATACTAAGACAAGGTTGATGCAGGAAAGGTAGTTTACAATTTATCACAGACATATCATATTAATAGTCGATTTACCATTACAGCTTGGTCAGACTGGCAGATTTTTTAAGCCACAGATACAATGATAAGTACATAGTATTGGTCAGAATTTGTGGATTTTTTCACATTAGATAAAGCATCTTTAACAAATTTACTGTGTGTGAAAAAAACACAATAATTGCCTATATAAACTTTGTTCTGTTTATAAAAATAAATTCATCAAACACAAATTTTTCCTTCAGCTTTCATTAACTCATCTAAACATGTCACGTGTCCGAGACAGAACACATCTCATCTCAGTTTCATTTTCTTGTAACCAAAAAAAAAAAAGAGGAAATCTTGTTTATCAGCTCACTGCTCTCAATTGCTCTCATTTGTTTTGACATTATTTCTTGTACTATGTATAGATTTGAGAGTGTTGCCATAATGTGTTGCCATGTGGGCAGAGTCATGAAGCCAGGGGCTAACAGCAGAGGCAGTCAAAGGCAAAGTCAGAGCCATGTGCGCCCTTCACACGCACCCTCAATACACACATCAACAAGCCTACAGTACATTTTCAGCCGCTGACTTTCATTGCAAATGACTGTTCTCTGAATGCTTCCAGGCTAAGTTCATTCCTTACAGCAAAAAAAGGGTTTTTTCTACCATGTATTTTACAGATTTATTAAAAGTAATGGAAAGTGTGATCTATATGCTCATCATTCCCTTCCTATTTTTGCCTGAGAAGCAGGTTTTAGCCCATAAATTTGATTCTACAGTAGCTTGTGCCTATGGTGCATGAAGAGGAGGGTTTACTCCTACAGGGACCGGCCTTTGGCAGGCTTGCTAATGGGATATGGTCCACAGCTCCACCTGTTCCGATGCATTTCCCTCCCTGGATCAGCTAGACAGCATCACGTGCGCGCCCGCAATAGGGAGGTAATGGGGAGGTAGTGGTTTGAGAGACAGCAACGATCATCCCTGATTTCACGGATATTATTCCAGCAGCCATTTAAAAATCAAACATCACCACTACTCTATCTGGGGGGAGGAAGCAAGAAGTTGAAAATGACAAAAGGCTTCAAGGACAAGAACCAAGCAAAAGAGCCCTGACAGCCCAACTTGTCGTGGTTTTCCAGAGGATGCGGCAGTGTCAAATATGATTATTTTTTTTGATCGCAGCAGAGTGACAGTGTGGAAAATTCCTCTGGCTATTCTATTTTGGAAGGGTATCTCTGCACATTAAGTAACCTATATTGTGCATAAACAGTGTTTGACAGGGATTTTTTTTTTAAAGACAATAAAACGAAAAGGAGTAATTGCACGCGTGTGAGCATGTGAGCGTAAAGGCCAAGTCACGCCTGCAGTGTGCCTTTTACCTCTGCTTGACGCTCATTTGAAATATAGATCATTTTTATTTCAGCACCGAGCCCCACTTGTCTTTTCAAATACGCTGTGGCAGGGCACACAGTTTAGTGCAAATCCATCTCGATTATTGTCATATACAGAGTGTAGTGTGGACACAGTGAAACATGGTCATGCACCACTTAACATGTTTTAAGAAAATTTAGTTTCATCTGCACACACGCCCTCTGTGTACCGTAAATCATGCAAAGTGTGAATGTGCTCTTTTGAGCAATGGCATTGTCAACTGTAGTGTGAAGCAGGATATAATCTGGAGAATGGGATCATTAAGATGTGCATTAATATTGAAAGGGGATGTCGATCCATATCCATCTCATTCTTTGCCATATTTATTGTCTTCTTAGCTAATCGCTCTTCATTTATGGCTCCTTTCATTCATTCGCATATTGATTTTGTGTGTTTGTGTTGGTGTTTGTGCAGGTGTGTGTGCGTTACCCCGGGGTGCTTGTTCGCTAATAGAGTTCTTTAGTCACAGATCTGTGTGACAGGTGGCCCTGCTGGACTCTAGTGTGTGTTCAGTACAAGTGCTCTCCTGGGTGAGAAGCTGTCACATCCACTTACACAAGGGAACAATTCCTCAACCCCCCCATCTTTAACAAAACTACCTTCCACCCCTTTTCAAAACCATACTGCTCTTAAAGTTTCACAATTCAGCCCAGTCTCTCAGCAGCATGCGAGCACATTGTGCACGTATGCGGCATAGCCTACTGCGTGCACAAACATCCCCACAAAATATCAATATGTTGTAAAGTTCATTGGGGAGTCTTCCACTAGAGAGAATTGAAATTTGCTGAAAAATAACTGGCACAGATGCAGGTCTCCATGCTGGTGCCTGGAGGATATTTTTCTTTCACTTTTGACCATAAACACAAACACATCAAGTAGCCCACGATGCACTATATTGTATGTTTTGAGAGAGCTGTGTGAAGACCTTTTTGTGCTAAGGTCTATACAACGAGAGCTGTCTGAGCAAGGAAAAGTTCTTTTCTGTTCTTTATACTTGGCAGTTGGGTGTTAGGAAGAAAATGTCCCCCTTTTTTTTCTGTATTCACTGTACAGCATGTCACCATAGGGAAAATTTCCTCCTATGCGTGCTCAAAGTAGGCTACCAATTATGCAGTTTGAAATGAGGCATAAAGAAGAAAAGAGGCATCTGAATTTATAAGTTACAGCAGCTCTGCACTACACTGTAGGATTCAACAAAAGAAAAACATGTTTATTTAAATAAAGATATTTTCTAGTGACTTTTTTTCTTATTAGTGGCTATATTGATGGTTTTCAGGTCATGTGGAATGACAGTGGGGATCATACTTGTGGTTTAATTGTGTTTCTATGGCTTTTTATTCTCATCTAGTGACAAAATTAATGCATGGTTTATTTTCTCTAGCGCGGTTTAAAGTACAGTCCATATGAAGCTATAGCCAGCAGCTTATTAGCTTAGAACTGCACAAAGACTTAAAGAAAGAAAAACTGAGGGAAAACAGCTAGCTTGTGTCTGTCCACGGAAAGCAAGATTCACCCTGACATGAGCACATTATATGTTGTTTATTTAATCTGTACAAAGACAGAAGTGCAAAAATAACATGTCCATCATTTCTTGGCTGGGCAGAATAATTTCTGTCAAGTCCCCCTACACAACACCACAACATGTTGTTATTGGCGGTTTTTGCTACCTTAGGCTAACAAGGCTAGAATAAAGCAGAATTGGAATAATATAATATGAATCATGTCAGCATTGGTTTTACCTGAAAAAAAGTTTGTTTATATCGATGCTTTTAGTTACCTTAAAATGAGTTCCTTATATTTACAGACTGAGCTGGTCCTTCACTATAGAGTCCAGCAGGTTGAACAACCAGAAGCCAAGAATTGACAAACCAGACAGTGGCTCTTTAGGGCCAATTGCTTTTCTCTATGTTGCCACCATAGGTTCTCCCTTGTATTTAGAAGACATGGGTAAGCAGATCAATATTTTGATGGTCTCTATCTGCAACCTCACCACTAGATGTCACCTTTAATGAAGCCTTATCCAACTGAGCATGGTGTGCTGGTTATGCTAGTTTTCCAAAGAGTTGAAATTAATGGCTTGTAACAAACAGTGGTTGCCTCGAATGAAAATTAAGGGAGGAAAAGTTGGTGAATTAAATTTGAATGCGTTTCTTATACATACCTACCAAATGCTCCAAACCAACAGCTAGTTAGATTAACATTAAACTTACTTTTTTCAGAGTTGTCAGCCAGGTTTTGAATGCACAGTAGGCTCAAACACTGAAACTCACTGTTTCAGGCAAATAGTATTACCACATGAAGCCACACCCATGATATTTCTCAAGCCCTTGATTGATGTATTAAACCATTAATGTATTTCTGTACAGCCAGTGGTCATCTGAAATAGCAAAAGCTGAGATTTTGACAAAATTTTATAAGCCTATTTTTTTTCTAAGCCACCATCCTGTTAATTTAGGGGACAGGACTGGCAGAAATATGAACAGCTTCAGAAAGCTAGCAGGGTGCTCATACTGTGACAGTACATCCGCCATTAAGTTAATATTATATAATGCCACTAAAGCTGTCACTCAGAATGTAAAGCTGCAGTCAGTGTGAAATCTGTGGGTGGTGGAGGTCTCTGCATGTGTTTCAAAGCACACTGGCACCATCCTGTGGCCCCTCACGGCACCTGCATGCTTTTGAGAAAGACTAGCAGATTTATTCTGCACATCTCTTGTTGTGAGAAAGAGAGAAAGAAACTCAACTATGTGAAATGAAATTATTCAAAAGACCTTTTTTCTAAACAGTTTCTTATAAATCATATTTAAGGGTTTTTTTTTCCTTTTATTTTGATTAAGTCTTTAATTCTGGTTTAAATGCTTTCTTATCACAGGTAGTGAAACATTATTGCTCAGGCGAACTTCCACATCTGACAATACTACAATACACTGTTGCTGGACTTGCATTTTTGTACAGGTGCCTCCTGTTTCTTGACCTGAGGTTAAATCTATACAGTAAACAATGCAAGTGCTCAGAAATCCGTGTGTACTCCATGTATTACACTGGTAAGCTGGTAATTGTTAAAAAACAACAAGCATTGAGAATATGCAGTGTTGATTATTAGTGAGGTCATCTAAAATGGCCCAAGTTTCATGATGAGATTTGCTTTACCCATAAAAAGGTGAGAAATAAGATTAATAAACTTTCATTAATGAACTCAAAGCACAGTACAAGTACAATGAAATGCAGTTTACTGTCTCCTCATCCTATGACTAAAAACCATTAGCAGATACTTCTGTATCTCTTGTCAAATGATAGCGGGGTGAACATGCTCTGGCTGGGGTGGTTTTTGTATTTTGAGATCCTTTGGGTTTCACACATGCACCTCACTTTACCAATATTACTGACGCTCGGTAGATGGATGCTGATGATGTTCTGGGTGGTTTTAATTACTGGTTTTATGGCCGTCCTGTCCTGGGTCGTGCACATCCCCTGCCAATTTGTAATGTTTCCAGTCAGAAAGCAATTTATGACTCCTTTGTAATACTTTACAATAACATGGCACAAGAATTTGCTTTCTTAAGTTTCACTAAGAATAAGATGGATTTTATTTTATGCTGCATCTTTCTTTTACATTGTTAACTTGTCTTACATACCTGTATAATGTTAATATCTTTTGCAGTTAATGCAACCATTTGTAACATTCCATGTGTGCACTCATAGCTTGACTTGATTTATTATATTATAGTATTTCAACAATTTAGCACTGCACTTCCATAAAACAAAACAGAGGGGAAAACGAATGATTTAACTTAATGCAGCAAAAGCGGAGATAATCAGCCCTCAGTATGCATGAAGTCCTTTAAAAAAACTTGACTTCTGACACAGTCTATCTTTCATTAGACTTACCCTGTCTCTGTTTGTCTTTAAAACTGAACACCTCCTGGCAGGCAGCCATCAAAACAACCCTTTGCCAAGCAGATTTTCCTGTGGTCAGTTTTCATGCTCCTTGTATTTCATGTGTCTTTGGTGATTTCTGTTGTTACATCATTAGCTTGATTGTCTCGGGTCTGGGACATCTGTTGCCCTGTGGGCAGCTCATGCAGCCTTTCGTCTGTCTTTGGCATCGCTTCTCTTTTACACCACCAGGCGGCTCTACATTCTGTCAACAAGGTGATAGATGAAATGAGCAAGTGTTTCTTCTTGCAGGCTCAACTCCAACATTAGTCTATTTTTGTAAAATGAAGAGGAATAAAACGAAACCAGGACCGAGAGGGTGAGTGAGTTTCAGTCTAAAGGTGGCTGAGTGGCAGAGTGCCATCAAAGGAAATGCTTGGCACTGAAGCCAAAGAAGAAATGCTCAATGGCTCTCCACCAGAGGTTAATTTATTAGGGGAAGTACACTAACAAAGGGCTGCACCAGTGAATACTGTGCGTAGTGAATCAAAATATTCAATTCAATTGGTGCGGACAAGAGCTAGAGAGGTCTTTTTTAGGGAGACTCAATGGGCGATTTTATATTGAAATGCAAAATGGGGAACCTGTTAAATGCAAAAGCAATAAAATGCAGACAAAAGCCTCTATTCCTGCAAAGACACTGACTAATGTGCATGGTCGTATTTATTGTCTTTCACCCTCTGCTGATTTTCATCTCTCCAATCAGCTTAAATAGTCCTTGTTCTGTCCAACAAGTGCTTCGGTGTACCCTGTTTTATTCTTTCTTAACCAAATCAACCAGCATCGTTAGGTGGTGCTCTGCAGTGTCTGAGGTTTGTGATTCTGCTCTTAAACAAGATGATTTTGTTTCATAAGCTCGTCCTTCTTTTTTCCTCCAGTGAGCAGCCCAGCAGGTTGTAGCAGAGAGTGTGGATGACACCAGAGGGTGTTTGGTGTTTCCTCTGTCTTTTGGCCTTGGTAATGCGAGAGCTACTTGTGTAACATTTCAGACTCAAAGTTGGTGAATGCAGAGGAATAAAGTGAGCGTTTGGGGCTTTGGCAGAGTGCTACCCCTCCAAACTTCTTGTGTAACCAAGGATTACATTTCCTCTTAGCTCTGATGCCTTAGCAATGTTATTTTCACAGGACCAATTACAGTTTTTGTGGTGTTTTTAAACCATTTTTTAAATGTTTTGGTGTACAAAGGAATGATATGTATCAAAAGTTTTTTATTTGTTCTGGTAGATTGCCTCAGGGAGGAGCTACAACATGGCTAAAATGGCTACAATGTAATCCTTTGGGGCAACTATGACTGTCTTTACAACATTTAACAAAACTGCCTCACACAAGCTGCTGCTGTAAATCTGAAAACATTATCAAAACCATCATACATTACCAAAAAAAATCTGTACAGAAAAAGATCTTTTTTATTTGAAAAAGAGTAAACTTCTTGTTTAATCAGCAATCCAGATACTTTGTAAAGTTAAGTAAAAAAGAATACTCTTTAACAATAAGGTTGTTCATAAAACCTCTGGATAATGTTGTGGCAGATAGACCAGAAATTCCTCTTAAAAAAAATAAACTCTGACAAAGGCAACACACTAAAAAGTCAAACAAGAATTACTTGTTATTTGTTGCATGAATATTCTGTTTAATAAAACTATTTATACCCAAACACTTGACATTAAAGATGTTGATTTTGCAGTGATTTATTGCAATGCACGCTCCTGAATGATCATTATCTCCATCCAGCCACACAACTCTGGTCTCTGTGTTGTCACATTTGCACATTATTTGCAGTTATTTGTATGAGATTCATCGACTGACCTTGGCCTAAACAAGAGCATCTCGACATGTGGATCAATACTCATACTGAGGCAAGCTCTATAGCTCATAATAATAACATATTGATCTAACTGGTCAATACAGGAGTTGTCAGTGAAAGTCTTAGTGGATTTCTTTCCTTTTTACAATAAGTGTAAACCAATGGCTGTGCTATTGAGACATCCAGGTATCTTGTTCTGAATTCAGCAATATTACAGAGATAGTTAAATCTCTGCACTGATAGCACTGACAGCAGGTTGTCAACTCAAACTGAACCCAATGGACTAACACCTTGTGGAAGAGTTGGCTTGTAATCAAAAATTCAGTTTGAATTCTTTCCCCGTAAATATTTTCTTTTCCCTCTAATGCTGATGCTAGCAGACATCCTATTTTCTTAGCTCTGGGAGTTGAGGCTGAAGGTTTGCAGCATCTGCAGTGGGCTCCTGTGGGTTTCAACCTGACAGCTTGTCTCCATGAAGGCCTCGTAATGAGAAAGACTGTGTTCATTCTGTCTACATGTGTCAGAATGACGCGCGCAAGTGTTTTTTGGTGCCTGTTTACACTGTGGTTTTCCTTAAGCATTACTTGACAAGTATAGCAACCAAACGCCAGTAACAACATTCAGACATTTATCTACGCCATCTATTTGTCTGAGTTTGAAGATATGAGAGGCAGTTTTTTTTAAGTTTCCCTGGTGTGGGTTTGCAACTTATGGCATGCATGTGACAAACGTGTTGTAAAAATGCCAAGCAGCAGCTCCTTTGGGTGCTGTTTTCACATCCCAGCATTGCAGTGACAACACAGGTTGGAGGTTAAAGGTAATGGAAGCAATAAAAGTGATGCTGAATGTATTTATAGAGTTGTGCAAACAGAGAACCAAGACATTTTAAAGGACAATGATGTCTTTTCAAACTTGCTTTATTTTGTATGGCCACTTGGGGGCAGCAAAAAAAGCTGTAAAAACAACACTGACTCAGAGGATTATCACTTGAGAGAGTTGATTTGGAGAGTAGCAGTTGCCCCGAGTATTTACTCAACTAGTGCTATGTAATTTGGCAGTTTTTTGCAAATCAAAGTTGAGTATTTACTCTTCTTTTAGCTCTATTTTGGTCGCCACCAAGCTGGAACCAAGATTAATAAGAGTGATGGAGCTGAAACAAAACAGTACAGTTAAAGGCTGCAAAACTAAAATAATGAGTTAAAAGATGTTAAAATCTGAGGACGCTCTGTAGATATGAGGAAATGTCTCTGCAGGATCTTCCACATGTAGTCATGTGATCCAGTATCAATGTAACTGCAATATGTGGAGCTTTAATGGACATATCCCAATTGTTACACAATGTTGAGAGAATTGTTTTTAATAAATCTTTAATATCACTTTTTGTGCTGGTTGCACACCAAATTTCTATTTGGCATCAGTGAGCTATGGACAAAAATGTCAATATGAAAAGGGTGAAGCAGCCTCATACACTTTATGATATCTAAATGGTCCAATTAAGACACCTCAAGAACCTGATGATAAATATCATTTTGAGGCCTGCAGTGCTGTTAACTGCAGGTGGATGAAACCCATTCAAAGACAACGGGCAGACTCAGACATTAAAAGCCCTCCCTCGTGTGTTTTTCAACCCCTATCTAACCATTATTAATACATCAAATGTGACGCTCCAAAAAAAAAAAGAAAAAAAAGAAAAGAAACGATAGAAATGAAAAAAAGTGCCTTTTATTTTCTCCAGGCTTCAACATGGATTTCAAAAGGTGCACGGCCTTGAGGTTGCTTTGCAATAAAAGCTGAGACTGTGAGGCAGCGTTCACTTAGTGGCTGCTCTGTGTCCTACGTTGGCCTAACAGGCAGAAATCCTTTTAATTAGTCTGCACTCTCTGAGAGAGCAGGTTGCTGCTCACTGTTATTCTTCACCCGCTTTGAGCCTGCTTGACCCACCAGTGAATCCATCATGCAATTTAAAAAGCATTTGTGCCACTCTGCAGACATTTTGTTGTAAATTTTTATGATAAACTATCTGGAAGCGCAAAGTAGACTAACTGCCGTGTAAGAGACCTTGAATGCATCTATTTGATGTAATGATGCAAAAATAAACCAGTTTTTGTTTTTATGTCGCCTTGAACAGCTTTAGTAAAGTATTAAAAAACTTGCTGTTATTCTTCTTCTTTTCTTTTTCTTCATATTAAACTTAGAAAAAAAACATATGAACAGTTTATAAAACACAATGTTAAAGATTAAACCAGTGGTTCCAACTTTTTTTTAACTCGTGACCCTGAACAAAATGCATAGCTTGGGTTCCTTGTCAAGTTTCAGATAGCCATTAGTTGTTAGCAGTTCAAAAAAAAGAGATTTGACCTCTAAACTTCTCACTGCTCAAGGCTCAAAGAAGTAAAGCTCTCCAATATTTCACAAAAAAAAAGAAGGCGAACACTGGAGAAAAGTCTGAAAAATGTAGTGTAAAAAAAGCTGAACTTTTCTTCATTCCTTCCCCATAATCTACTCAGAGCTTCTCGCTTTAGAAAGGTTGTAATTTCTTGGCTGGAAACTACTGGACTTATATTCACCGGCTGTGACATGTACTATTTAAAAATAAACATTCATCACAGAAACTGTCAAACTGGAAAGTTAGAAGCTCAAATGCCTTCATGGGATGTAACCAGAGGCCGGATGTTCTGTGATACTGTCCGTGGATTCTGTCTGAGAGCCCTGGAAACTTTAGTATCAGTGTTTACTCACACTGGTCTTCCTACAACACAGAACAATGTGTTCCTTTCTAATGCATTTGCTTTTTGCTGAAATAAAAAAAAGAAAAAAAGAATGTAGCAAAACCACTCAACAGTGCTTAGTTGCTGTGAGAGCAAGATATTTATGATCTGTGCTAACCGACCGGTAGATCACAAACTGATCTTGAGAGAGCAGGGACAAGCTCGGTGAGGCTGGGTTTGTATTTTTATTGGGTTTTTTTTGTTTGTTTTTTTTTTCCCAGGAAGTGGAGCCAAATAGCACTCTCAGTTCACAAGTGGACTGAAATGAAGACACGTCATACTGAAGCAGACAGGTCATCATTCAGGTTAAAATGGCTCTGCAAAGCAAGTCCTGCTGACAGGGTATTAAAAACTTCGAATGCCGCTGTGCATGTTTGTCACATCTTGTAAAATATGCAACACAGGGGTGAAACTCAGTGTAAAGTATGTGCATGTCCTTGGGTGAATGTGTGTGCGTGTGTGTTTGTGTATGTGTGTGTGTGTAAGTTAGAGAGACAGCCTGGTTGCTTGTTTGCCATTTTCCAAGCGAGTGATCACGCTGAAATGTGGCCATGTTCCGACTGGTTGGCGTCCTGCTGATGGTTTTTATATATCTTGAACTTTTCCATTTGTTGTCTTAATGCTCATATACATTCTTTTTTATTTTTTTCCTGTAGCTCCATAACAGTCTTAGCGTGGAAAATTCTTATCAAGCCACTGAATCTCTTTGAAGTCAAAATGAATGAGTGAAACAGAAACTGAGACAGGGATAGAGAAAGAGAGAGAGAAAAATGGGGTCTTAAAATTAAATCCCCAGCAGGTGATGATAACTTGTGCTGAAGATGATGCGATTTTCCCTTAAAGGCCCCTCATGATGTGAGGTATTGTCACATGAGTAGAGCTACATATCATGTGAATACTACAACTGAGAAGCCAAAAAGTGTTTGATACTATGAAAGAAATTTTCCTCGAATGCAATCACCTCTGCTTCCCCTTGTGTTGCAGTTCCTTATATTAACTTCAGCTAAATTCCACAATACAGGAGCATTTTCTGCAATTTTGTATCAAGCTTTAACATTTTCCAGTGGGTAATGTTAAACTACTGCTAAAACACTGGACAGAAACATTCATTGCTCTTTGCAGTCCTGTGATTACATGCATAGTTGAGTCTGTGCAGGTTAAGTTATTATGTCTGGTCCTCCAAACTTTTGATGGCTGCTGCTCTCAAATGCAACAATATTCACATTGTTCCCTATCCACCGAAAAATAAGGGGCTCATGAATTACAGGATGATACCTCGGTACTGTGCTGAAGTCGAGGAAGGTAAAATTGGGTGCTCTAACTCAAAGGAGCTGCAGTCAAACTGCCAGAAACACACTGCCAGTTCAGACACTGACACTGTAGAATTGTTATTATTGTTATTATTGATGAGATCACTGTGGGGCTTGTTGTTCTGCTGAACCTTTAAGCAACATCCACCTTTTTTTTGGCATGAAATGTTTATGTATGTTAAAAAAAACAACAAACAGTTTTCATTTTTTAAGGTAAAGTGCATGACTTGAACAAAAAAAAAAAGAATACAATGTTTTTAAAGCTCAGCATTTGGACCACAGCAATGATGTATTTCACTCAAGTGAGCCCGAGTAGAAAACCTCAGCATACTCTGTGGATGATTGAATAGGAGTAATGAAGCTTACATGGAATGTGCCCTCTCCCCACAGCAGAAAACATTGGGATCTTGTCAAGTTGTTTTTGTCCAACAGCACTGTAATCTCAAGGTCTTTTGAGTGCTTCTGCGAGACAGACAGGGGAAAAACAGCAAGATAGAGAGAGAGAGGGAGAGTGAAAGAAAGAGAATGTGTGTGCTTGGGTGTGTATGTGTGTGCATGTGTGTGTGTTTATCCGACCATAGAATTTGCACAGACTGCCAGCTACTGGAACTAATTACATTTTGGTCAACTGACTCTCAGGGAGAAGTTTTTTATTGATATGTGGAGACAGAGTATGTGCAGTTAATGTTTAGCGTTTAGGCTCTGATGTCATCGCACACACTTCAGGCTGCACACAGGGAGATTGCTATTTGACTATAACAAATTCTTCCCCCACAGGAAAGCCAGAGTCAGAGCCTGGAGGTGCAGCTGATTAAATACTGTAGGAGCAGCATGATTCAGTATCATGCAGTGATGCTTGCAGTGTGAAGTGTATAGACAGAGAGAAAGAGCAAGCAGAGAATAACCAGCTTACCCTATTTTTAAGTGTGCAATGGATATGTGGCGATGAGTTGAGTCAATCACAATCAAAGAAAAAGGTAACTGATTGCATTACAATATCTGAAAAAAACCCCGCCTGAAAATATTTTTCAGCTGAGAATATTAATAGATTACTGCAAAATTCTGGTTGGGCTTGCTAATGATCTGCCACTCTCTCCTAATATAATAGCAAGTGCATTGATTTATAGAGGTTTGTTATGTGTTTTAACATTTTTTACTGATTTTAATCTAAGGACTTGCATAACTAAACAAATAGTAATTAATTTAAATTGTCCATATTTTTTGGTTTACTTCTGCTGTGAGTATTTTTCAGGTTCGGGGAGTGATATACTATAAAAGAGATAGAGTGATGTGTTACATCTGCTGGTAGACTTCTGTTGTTAAACTGAGGTGTCTGTCATTAAACTGGACCAAGTTACTCTGAAGTCACTGTCCCAGTATATTACCACAATATCGTACTTAGTGCTACAGCTCTGCTCTGCATGTTGTCAGCTTTAGCATGGTGATACACATTGCTACTGCAGCTTAAATTCAGCCTGTAGATCAGACATAAAAAACATACTTCTTGAAAACTGAACATACTTGAATCAGAAAAACAAGTTTTACCCCATGAGTTCAATCATTGTGTCATGTTAGATCAGGACACAAACAGAATGATAAGCACCATAACTCCCGTTTGTATGATCAAAGCTGAAGGGGGCTGAATGGGCTCTGAAACAATGTCCTCAGTAGGTGATTTGAGGAGGGGGCTAAGCCCCCTTGTTAGCAAAATGATCAAAACACATTCCCTTTGTTAACCTGCCATCTCCCCTCTTCATCCTCTCATAGCAGAGAGACTGCAGGGGCAGAGGGGCTCTTCAGTTGAATATGCTCGTCTAGTCTGCTGCATTCATTGATCCTTTATCTGACTGAAGCTTGTACATCTTACTTTCTATGGTCTGATCATGGCTCTGAAATATCAGGAGGCTGACTGTGCCGTGTATTGATGAGTCTGTTGAGCTGTCCGTGGTGCTGATGAGGCAGACAGTTTTCTAAATGCAGCTTTTTTCTCTCTTTCCTGCCCTTTTGTCCTTTGTCTTTGCTCTATATATTCTTTAAGCTACATACTATTAATATTTAATCCTACACTATATAGTAACTCACAGCATGTTCTCTCCAGAGTAGTGGCACCGTTATGATCAGACTGCAAGAAGCAATGTGAGAGGATCATAGAGACACACTGCTGCCTGTAGTATTCCTATAATATTTTTATAATCATTAATTTTTCATTTTACTTTACTGGCTTATAGAAGCTGAGCTACAACATGTAATGACTACATTCACTCACAGGTATGTCGTCCCTCTGCAAACAGGGGGTCTCAGACCAAGCAAAAGCTTACAAGTTGCTGTTAAAATTCTACAAGGCTCCCACATGTTTGTGCACTTTTGCTTTGAACTAAGAAACTTGTCAAAAGAAGGGAACATGGAATGATCTCGTGTTGTAAATCACAGCTTGCATGATGCAGATTTGGTGTAAACAGATGCTTTGAGAAGGACCCAGTCAAGTCAGGCACTTAATATTTGATAAACAGAGCTGAGAAGTTGAGAAGAGAAGTTGCAATGACTAAAAAGTTGCCAAAGCACTTTTATTTCTTTTTTTTTTTTGAAAAATCATTCTGATTGCATGCATGTTCGGTGCATGCTTATGATAAATGTGCCATTCTTTTAGAAGATTGCATGATTACCACAACTTGCGGTTAGCAGCCTGTTTTTCTCTCTGTGTCAAAGGGTAAACAAGCTTTCACGGGCAGATTGTTCCCATTTGCTTCATTCTCCCTAATAAGAGTCACCACTCTGACGTATCCTGTCTTTCAAGATGAGGCCACTGATTTGGCCCCCCGTCGAGTCTATAGATTATATAACAGTGTTGGGATTGTCTTCACTGTGGCATGTAGAAAACTTGGCACGCTGCATGCGCTAACAAAGGCACGAGCTTGCGTTTAACGAAGCATGGCAGTGTTACTCAGCAAGGAAAACATGTTTGTTACCGGAGACCGTCTGCTTATGCTGCCTCTGGTAAACCCCCAGCTTACAGCCAGAGGTAATTTTTAAAAAAAAAAAAAAATCATTAATAGTCTGGGAATGGATTTCCAGTGTATTATTTGACCTTTTGTCATTGTAAATATTCATTTTACTGGTTTGATGTAATGAGAGCTGCAGTATTTGTCTGCATTTGTAGGTTTAAGTATAAAACACAAATGCTTTGATGTATTTGGCCAGAGGCAAGTTGACGTTGTTCTCCACTTAGCTTGAAAAATGTGTTGTGCAGCAGTAGCCAATCCTGCTGTTATCTATAACTGCCAGTGTTTACAATTACACATTATAATTCCATTATCTAGTTCTCAAAAAGCTTCTAAAAAATGAGCACTGCCACCTTCCCTTGAACAGATTATTTCACTTCAAATCAAATAGCCTGATCTGGAGGACAGAACTCTAATCAAACAGAACTCACACTATATCAACAAACATTAATTGACTCAACGGTAATTTAAACGCATGCAAATCTGAAGAATTAAGGCAAGCCTTTAATTAGTAAAGAAGAGACTCCACTGATGTGTGTGACGCCTGGAGGAAATATAGGAGCAGGATCCTCCACATGAAACTGTTTTATAATCATTTATGTAGCTCAATTATGTTCAGGTTTGTATAGTGCGCAGATTTAAATTTCAGAGTAAAATGAGCAAGCCTAGTGGCCATATTTACCATTGTAAATAAGACTGTATCATATGCATAATTGTCTAATTATGTACATGGTGCAGGTTGTATCTCATTGTATGGTGATTAGAAGGTGCTACCTTTTGTAGTCTTATTTAGGGTGTTGACTTTTTTTTGTTTGCTTCCTGAATTGAAAGTCTAGAGTTGGAATGAAATTACAAAGAAGAATTTTTGAGTTATTTCATTTTTACATTTTAATTAAAGCTGTGGTCATTAATATTGGAGAAAGCATCAAAAGTAAGCCAAATTTAAATATCCAACTAAAAAGACCCATCGCCACCAAAGCTTTTCCCCTCAAACATATGCAAACATGTTCTGCCTGTATGCTGTTTGAGGACGAGCGTAGAGCATCATTGTCATCGCTGACTGCTTCATGTCTCATTTACAAATTCCTGTCATTATCATAATGAATGTTAACAACTACATGACTGCCGGTTGTAATCACCATGTTTGTATTGGGATATTTTAGCTGCACTTTCTCTGCTACTCTTGTGTGACTAGCCTACTATAGCTTTAGCAATATATCTGCTCAGCCTCATGAAAGACTGGCCATCAAACTTGAGTGCATTGAAGTTCATCTGACCTTCCCCATCTTTAACCTTTAATTGTCCCCTTAAATAGATGATGCTCACTGGACATACTTTCTTATTTTAGGGGAGCAAAAAGGGACACTCCCGTCATAAAAATCTGTATGCTCTGTATGACATGATAGTATCACAGGATGGATCATGTTGCTGATGTGCAGTCGTCTGCAGTATGCATGTCGAACATCCTCCAAGCAACTCCACATGCTGAAATCCAAGAAGTAAACGTCTAGCACCTTCATGCCCATCCCAAGGAGAGCAGGAGAAGTATCTAGAGCAAAGGTTACCTTTCAAAAAACGTTTGGTGCTGCAGCTCAACAATTAAGTCGACCATACGCACCAGTCATAAGAAAATGTTATAGGGATTTAAAAAAAACTGCATTAAATGTGTGTTTGTGTGTGGGGGGCAGAGTGTGGTCACATGGAGGACAAACGTAGGTCACATTATTTGATTTATTTATTAAATTCAACCTTTAACTTTTACCCACAGAGTTCGATGCCAAAACAACACAGATAAGAGAGATGAAAAGAAAGAAAGAAAGAAAGAAAGAAAGGAAGAAAGAAAGAAAGAAAGAAAGAAAGAAAGAAAGAAAGAAAGAAAGAAA
>JAPZDV010000004.1:13330041-13380663 GCA_029814665.1 Acanthurus lineatus | reverse complement strand
TGGTACATATATAATATATATATTATGTTATTGCATTGTGATATTGATGGATTGTCATGTAAGTAGCATTTTAATGTTGCTTGTCAAGCTGCAACATAACCACACATCTCTTAACCACATAAAAGTGCACTACAGTGCATACGATGAATTAAAAGCCTTTCATTAATAAAGTGACTATAGCAGTCAGTGAAAATGTATAATAATTCCCTATGAAAGGAGGTTGAATAGATGCATAGTATAGAATAAGACCTAAATAAAAGATTTACTCAGCTTTATTGACTTAAATACCACTTTTTCATTTATTTTCATCACATGGTATGTGATCACAATAACAGTGCTATATTATCAATACATTGTGCCTCTAAAATATTTTTACATATAGGATTTCAAAAGGGGTAAGTTGAAACAGTGAATAAGTCTTTGTCATGTTGTAATGACAAAATGTTATTTCACTGTGCAGTTCTGCAGGTTTCCAAACATACGTCTTGTAAATATTATGTTCACCTCAGCATGTTTTCAAAACTCTGATTTGACTAAGATGCTGAGGCTGACTGAGTCCTCTTGCGGTAGCACTTTGTGCAACTGTGTGTGCTTCTGTTTGCACAGCAAGCAAATCTCCTGACTCCTCCCCCCTGAGCAAGGCTGTTTAATTCCCGTGAGGTGATGCCCAGTTAGTAACTTAATAAAGCTGCTGGATGCAATCCCTGAGCACAATGTGTGGATCATGTTCGTCTGACAGATCTGCTCTCTGCTTCACTCCTGCACTCACACAGCCTGCTGCTCATCAGTAAGTACTACAGGTCACAGCCTTTTCAACTTTTCAGATGTGATCAAGGGGAGAGTGTGTGTCTCTGCTGGTTGAATCACTCAACAGGACTTATGAATGGAAACACATCACTCAGAGCGAGGACAGAAAGAAAAAAGAACATGTTATTGTGTTTGGTAAGTGTTAGCTTTTTGACCTAGAAAAAGGGAATGATTGAAGTGAAGTAATGTCCTTTTAAATGTGCAGTCACTTGCAGATGTTTTAATGATAGTAAATCGTGTTCTGTTCGGCATTAATATTCAAAAGATGTACATTTTCTTCCATTTTGAGTGACAGCAATTAAACACTGAATGCTTTGACTCAAACTGTGATCACTTGCCCCTGTACACAATATTTAAAAGGGGCTCTGTTGTATGTTGGAGAGTTACTGGATTAAATCCCTAGTGGAGTTATAAATGTTGTGCCCAGAGGCAGCCGTCCTGATAGGGTTCAGTACATTTCCAGCCACATGCACCAGGAATACGTAAGTAGGCTAATCATTTTGCTCATTATTCTTTTTGCCAGGAGGTTCCTGTCCTGGTGTAACAGTCAGAACATAATGGTGGCTTTTAAAGGGATCTGGACCAAGGACTTCTGGAGGGCTGTGTCAGGAGAATACCTGGCCACTCTCATTTTTGTCCTTCTCAGTCTGGGCTCCACCATCAACTGGGCTGCAGGGGAGGAGAAGCCTCCCCCAGCTGACATAGTCCTCATCTCGCTGTGCTTTGGCCTGAGCATCGCCACTATGGTGCAGTGTTTTGGCCACATCAGCGGCGGACACATTAACCCGGCGGTAACTGCAGCCATGGTGGTAACTAGAAAGTTGAGCCTTGCAAAAGCGTTGTTCTACGTGATGGCTCAGTGCCTGGGAGCTATTACAGGAGCTGGGATCCTCTACTTTGTCACACCTGCTGCCAACAGAGGATCCCTCGGTGTCACCACAGTAAGAGTCTAACCATACTCATTTTAGTTCTACATGTAAGTCTTTTAAAATAAAGTCGAGTAGAATTCATTGAGAAAATCTTGAAATCTGTTTCCAAGGTGAACACTAACATCTCAGTGGGACATGGCCTTCTTATTGAGCTTCTTATTACGTTTGAACTGGTCTTCACCGTCTTCGCCACCTGTGATCCCAACCGCACAGACCTGGGAGGCTCCGCTGGCCTCGCCATCGGCTTTGCTGTGGCTATCGGTCACTTTTTTGCAGTAAGTAAGCTACATAAGCAAAAGATATTAAATGGAAGGGTAAGAAGGCTGGGAGAATATTTAGAACAGCAGTGCTTAAATAACTTTGGCCTCTCACCCTAAATTCTCAGCACTCCAGCAAGTGCATGAGTGACTAAATTAAAAAAGAAACAATTAACTTTTTACAGTAAATCTATGTTCAAATAGGAATATAAAATCTAACTACAGTACATCAGCCTCATAAATCTTCAGCTACCCCATCTATACACCGCCTGACACATCCTGTGCTTTTGATTTAAACATTTATTTAAAAGTCTTACTAAATGCAACACATTAAAGACTTGTAAAAAAAAAGAAGATTAGTTTTAAACACAAGCCTCTTTAGCATGCACTGAGGGTGCAGCATTGATGCCATTTGAGAAAGAGCAGGTGCATTAAAGCATCTATTCTTCAATGTGTGATATTGTATGCTTCTCACTGATTCACACCCACGTGCACGTTTTTATTGGAGGCTGCCATCGCATAGCAACCAATCTCTGGGGGCTCCCTGAACCCTGCAGAGCAAATGAATGCACAGGGAAATAGATGTTATCATCTCGCACTGCTCAACTGATTTCTCCCCTGGTCTGTTTAGCAAATGCATATACATGTATATTAAGACTTGCATTAGATATATTTTGCAGAATAAGACTACTAAGTTCTTTAGGTCACAGTAAGACAGAATTACACTTAACACACATATCTGCTTGTAATGCAATGATATTGCAATGCAAAACTATTGTTTTTTTATCTTTAAGACTGAAAATAATGCTGTTATCTGTCCTCTAGATCCCTTATACAGGAGCCAGCATGAACCCTGCTCGATCCTTCGGGCCTGCAATGGTGACACTTAACTTCGAGAGCCACTGGGTAAGTGATACTTCCCAACACATAATCTATCTTTAAGGAGTTTGCATAGCAAAAACAGTAGCCAGTTACTCCAGACAGCGGCTGAATGCCTCGGATGTTCCATTTCTGCAAGACCCAGTGTTTGCACTCTAGTACTTAAGTTAAAAAAAAATCAACCTGGTCAAATGTAATATCTTAGTGCTCCATCAAAATACTCTGATATAATCAGCAGTAGTTAATGATTTCATTTTAATGTCCTTAAGAGGACAAGCTCTGCCACAGTAGGCTTGTGCAGCATGTTGAAACCTGGTAAGGTCACATTTCAGCACCACTGCCAGAACAGCAACAACAGCTGTGACCTGAAGATATAATCAAAGAATAGTCATTCACGTATATAAGTAAACGGAGGAGAAAACCTTAGTGTGGTGCTTTAAATGCTTCTTAAAAAATCACACACATGGACCTAAAATTCATCCCAAAAAAGAAGTGCATTGGAAGCATTTTCACCTCTCACCACATAATGAGATGTCACTGAGCAAAGGTGTAAAAAAGCATTAGCTCTGAATTTTTGTAACTGGGCAATTACTTTCACTGAGTTATTTGCAGCTAGCATGGTGTCATATTATGTGTGTGAGTGTGTATTGGGTGATGTGCATGGTTTAAAACACTGTCAGTAGCTGTCACTGATGGCTGGTATCATATTCACAAGTGTCTTCTCTGGGAGACAAATTCTTGATACCACAGACTGCGTTCTACCTGCCCCTGATGAGGGTTGAACCTGTTTTTTTTCACATTCTCTCGCCCAGCAGAGCAGGTCAGCTGGATTTTTAAAACATCTTCCATTTGAACCGATTAACCATCCAGAAAAATCAAATATTTTTCTTGCTGTTTGTGGTAGGTGTACTGGGTGGGACCCATTCTGGGAGGAATCCTGGCTGCTGGTCTGTATGAGTACCTCTACTGCCCTGATCCTGAAGTTAAAAAGAGGCTGAAGCATGTTTTTCAGAAGGATCCATCAGGGAAATACACAGAGGTGGAGTCAGAGGACGTTGCCATAAAGCCTGACTCCATCCACATCATCTCTGATCCAGAGAAATCTGAGAAAAAAGAGCCTTTCCGTGACACGACTGGGGAAGTGCTGTCTTCAGTATGACTATCACGTGCACTGGAAATGGAGACAAATCTGTAAAGCAGAATGACAGTAAAACTTCGGAGCATCCATCTTGAGCCTGTCCCCCCCCTCCAAAGGACTTTTCTCCTCAAAGCAGAATCTAATTTTTGCCCATGAGGCTTCAGAGCGAGGCTGAATTACTCTCATTGTCATAAAGCTAATATGATGCCATGGCTTCAATCCCACAAACATCTACAACCTGTTCAATACGACTCCTGAGGCCCTCCTTGAACGATTTAAAAAAAGAGTGTCGGCATGCAGTGTTATGCACGCTGCAGAGTGACAGCCCGCAATACGTTGTGTTCAGGAAATATGCGTAGGGTCAACTTATTATGTGGGGTCATCACGCTGAATTGGAGGACTGAAGAAGAAAATGCAGCCTTGTTATTTTTGGATTAGTGTCACATTTGGTCCATCTATTGTATATGTAATAACAGGAGAGACTTTCCTTGTGATCATTAAGCACATTACAGGTCCCAAGCAATGTAAGACAGCTCTGACAAGCTTTATCATCAGAGTTGTATTACAGTGCTGTCTATTTTCAGTGCATTTAGTCAGGGGAAACAAGCAGCTCATCTGTATGGGCGACACTGTGTTTGTTATGTCTGTTAATACAGAATCGTTTGATTTTTTTTCTATTTCATGGAACTGTGATACACAGCTGTTTTTGATCTGTAGGTGTGAATTTGGTTCTTTTAAAACATTTTATGATTCTCTGTATGATTTGTTGCATTTCGTGTTCAAGTATTTAACTTATTGATGAGACATTTGATTGACCTGTCTTCATGATTTTGTTCTCAAACATCACTCTGTTTGGATGTTAATGCTCAAAACTATCCGTGCTTTAAGATGTTAAGTTGTAATAATAAAGGTTTTTCGATTTCTAATTCATCATTAATGATTTCTCTTTGGCTTATTAATATATTTTGAGATATGCAAACAGGACAGCTGCACAAATCTACATCTTCCTCATTCATTAAAAAACTACTGACCTGCTACAACATGAGTCTCTTCGCTTGAGTCTCTTGTTTCTGGTAGTAGGAGCTGGGCACTGGAGAGAGGAGAGGTTCAGATCAATGATGGATTGGCTCATCTACCTTTAGATTATGTCTCCCCATGGCCAGATAAATGTCCACGGTGTGTGTTCCCCGTGAGTTAAGTCCCTGAGAATAGCTTCATGTAATCTCATTCCATCAGCACAGAGCACAGGAAATGATACCACTTTGTGATACGAAATAGAGGTGATCTGTTATGTCTACACTTATTTCCTTTGCTAAAAAAAAAAAACAGGTGCAATTCAATCTTTTTCAGTAACATGGAGGAAATGATGAGCCGGACAGATCCTGCCGCTTTAACAGAAGGTGCCTACATGGTGAAACTGTTTTAATGTTTGTAAAAATAGTCAGAATAATCTAAATGCTTAATCAGAATTGTTTTTTTTTACTCCTACATTGACTAACTCCCCCTGTTTCAGTGACTTTCCCATGTAAGTGCAGTTTTTTATGTGTGACAACAGCATCACCTACTGGCCGCAGTGTGAATCACTTCATGTGAAGGGAGGCTCCTTAACCTGTTTCTCCAGAGGAGGGCAGTCACGAGCCTCAGATGCACAAGCTTCACTGCATATGTGGGAAGATGCAAGTCAGTTTTATTCATAAGTTAGAGCCACATTTCATTTGAAATTGGTCCAGGCCATTAATTCAGACCTACACAGGAGGATTAAGTGTTGCAGAGCCCTATAACTGGGACCCACTACTCAAATAAGAGCCTAAGCGAGTTGATACTCAAGTCCCCCTCTATTTTCAATCTTGGTATTCTTACCATTTTTACATTTTTGTGACTCTTATTTTCACCCAAGCTGCTAAAACTGAAATTAAATCTCAACACTTCCCTGTATAAAAAAAGGTTGCAGTGGGTTGTCTTTAATAGAAAACTAGGAATGTGAGATTGTTGATGGTAACAAATGCTGTTCTTCAAGGCTTATTGGAGTTGAAAATGGACAGCAGTGAATTTCTCAACAGCGCTATCCTTTACCTGCAGGCACGCTGCCTGTATCCCTCAAGGCTTCAGTGGCTCGAGGCCAGCACCCTCTCAGCTCCCCTTAATCATCTTTATGGCCTAAATAAATGAGTACATAAATCTGATGTTTCATGCATTGACCGTTTCCTCCTGGGACAGACGATGGGGAATGTGCTCACTCGGCTCTGATTTATCGGCCTCTGCCCATCTGAAGATTAAACAGAGGAAGACAGGTGAGGAGAGCTGTCCCTGTTGGATCGGAAATTGGGCTTTGTGATGAATTTCATATTTGGAATTGGAGAGTAAAATGTTAAAATGTATTTATATGTGACCTACGTGTGCATATAGAGCAAGATATTGATAAAAATCCATCTGGAATACGTTCATTGTCTTACATTAATGAGTAAATGCAGTAAAGTGCCAATCTAATCTCCAAGATTGTATTAGAAAAAAGGTTTTTTCCTTCCAAACTTCCGAAGATGCCTCAATTAGGAAAAGGCAAATAAAAAGAGACAACAAATAATAGAGCTGTGCTTTTTCAGCTGTCTTTTTGTTGACAGATGTGGCTTATCAGAGAGATGTTCAGCAAATATCTGATAATGCATGGACAGCCTTCACAGTGGCTGCCTACATAACTCATTAATTTACATTCACATGCATTGCAAACAACAACAATAGTTATATGATGAGAATATTGTTATGACGAGTGCCTCATTTGCACATCATACAGATGCCAGCAAAGTATATCTCAAAGTGCATCTCACGCTTATCTAACTGAGAACAGACAGATTTTGTGCGACTTGAAAATTCAGATTCTCAATTCCCAGTGCACAACAGAAGGGGCAAAAGATAAAACACACACCTTAAAGATCATTAGCAAATAATATTTGGGGATTCATGGAGAAAAACAGCGTTAAACACTTGTTTAATAATTCATACTATAAACAAGAAAGTCTCCCACTTC
Organism: Acanthurus lineatus; assembly: GCA_029814665.1. NCBI lineage: Eukaryota > Metazoa > Chordata > Actinopteri > Acanthuriformes > Acanthuridae > Acanthurus > Acanthurus lineatus. Next base: position 13,373,631 of record JAPZDV010000004.1, on the reverse strand, counting down.
CTTAATAATTTAGACGTAAGCTAATGTTGATTTATTCAGGAAGGTCTCTGCCACCAGCACCGCCTGGAGTGCCCAAATTTGAATTAAAGTAGGACAGTAGCAGGCGAGTCTGTAATAACATTTGTATAATTTTATTATTGCTCTGGGCTCAGTTCATTTCCTCCTCCAGTAGCTGCGTGAAATTGTTTGATTCTGGAAACTGCCTTGAGTCTGCGGCTCTGGGGTTGGAGGGTGGTACAGGAACAGGAAGGCATGCGACACACTCTCTCTCTCTCTGTCTGATGCTGTCAGACACATAAACACAGACACACACACACACACACCGAACTCTGCGTACGCACGCATACACACATGCAGAGAGAGAGATAAATAACTTTGTTATTCTCGGTTTTGTAATACTGTTACATTGGCTCACTTAATAACTCAAGCTGTCTTGAGAATATGATTGATATTCTCACTCACCTTGTCACTTATGATGAATATTTTACCGCATTTATGCGAGATAGCTGGGAAGCGGAATAACTCATTCATTACATTATCAAATCATATAAATATGAGAAGTTGTGTTTACGTCCTTTTCCAGTAGAGATTGCCATTTCTCGTTAAAATTAGTCAAAAAAAAGTCTTTTCCCTCGTTCCTGTGCAAAGAGTTTGTTTGCGAAGAGGCTGATCTGATGAAATTCCAGTTTTTTTTAACTTTAGTATTGAGAAATATTTCATTTCAATTGGCCCACGAGGAAGAATTAATCTTAATAATCATTTGGATACTACTATACTGTGATTTTGTTTACCAGTGATAGGACTATCATTTCCAAAATGGTAATTTACAAAACTCTGATTACTCTAACACAAGCAATCAAGTTTGGGAGGTATTAGCTCATGTAACACACACCTGAGACCCCGGTGGCTTTGACACAGGAAGGGAGGGTGGAGAAGTTCTGATTGGTTTCCTCGGGGCTCTGCTTCCAACTTCCCACCCGCACACATTCCCTCACTCCTTCTCCTCCTCCGCCTCCCCCCCCCCACCTTCAATTCCTTTATGCATAGCAGCCCAAACTGCAGTTTGATGAAACACATTTGTTTGACTTAACTCTTGCCTCGCCATCACGTCTTAAATCTCGAAGGCCTGTCGGTGTATTGTGGCCCAACAGCAATTGGGTTAATGAGAGGATATATGTACAAGTGTGGGACTTGACCGGAGGAGCTGTTTTCCATTTGGGTTTGGTCTGCTCCTGTTATTAGGGAAACCTTTATTATTGTTGCCCTCTAGTGGGAACCATATAATAGGATTACATTTTATTAGAGCCTCCCAGCATTACCCAAGCAGCCCCCTCCTCTTGTCTCCCTTCCCCTCATAGTGGTGTCACTGACTCCTCTGTCCACTGTGGGTGGGATAGATGGATTTGGGGCTGAAAGGGAAGACAAGGAATAAGGGCTTCAAGTGATTTCATTCAAAAGGGGACCCTCGTCTTTTCTTGGATGTAGTTTAAATAAAGTTTAAAGATTAAAATTTGAGTTTGAATCACTTTTGTTGGATAGAAAACCGGATACTTTTCGTGGGCAGAAAAGGGTGCGTCATGTGTGCCATGTTTGCTTTGTAAGCTTTAATAACCCCATTGTAACAGTGAGGCAGAGACATGTACAAGCAGAGCTCACAGAGTTGGCGTATTAAAACTTTCTGGAACAGAGTTCGAACAGAGACACAGCTACAGTGTACAGGCCTGTTGGTTGTCTTACCAACTGAACAAAAGGGGGCTCCTCTGTCATGTAATTGCCATTGTTAATGTTTAGCCTCCCAGCGTCATACCTGATGATATGACTTTGACTGCATTGTAGCAACAGGGTCATTTCTCCAGAGCTAAATTTCACTGTGCCAAAGATAATATTTGATGAACAGTTCTGGCCTAAAACTGTGCAACCCCGCAGGGCAGATTGAGTCAGGCTCTGGAGCAGCTTCAGCATTTTCCCTTATCCATCCCACTCCCTTACATAACCACAGGCCATCAGAGGGGTGTGGCGAGTATAACAGCAGTTATTAACATGGTCTGAGGCTAAAGCAACATCTCTCTTAGTCCACACTGACTGGTTTGCAAGGCCCAAGAAAGGCCTATATAAATCTGTAGGTGCAATGTCTGGTCCCATGGCATAGCTGCTTAAATACTGTCAGACAAGAAATATGAATAACATGTGTATGTATCTTTGCTCCTGGATATGAAAATATGCACTCAGTTGCCAGAAGTCTAGACGGTGTTATTGTTAAGCTAATACTGATAAAACAGAGCCTTTTTTTCAAGTGTTTAAATAGTACATTCCAGCTTTAAGGTTAAATGAGGCCTATATTACTATGAAGCTATGATAAACTATGTACTTTAACTATATATTTAACTAGTTAAATAGACACACAAGTAACATTAGAACAAGCAGAGAAGAATCAAAAAAATCTACTTAAAATCTTTTTAATGTTTGCTAACATTAGCCACCCTAAGCTGCTGGTCATGAAGACTAAGCAAGGCTGCTGCTGGAAAATGTAGTAATGTATTATGAAAAGGTGGATTTTATTTTTTATGAACATAACTTTTGAAAGAGGAGGAGTGTATTACTTAGTTTTGTTTTAAGTGTTGAAGCTCTGACTGAAAAAAAGTATAATTAAACTCTTTCTTTGTGTTAAATTATTGCGGTCACTTTTTTTAAAATTCCAGAGAGTGCAACACGTTTTCCAGGATTCCTCTCTAAATCTCCTGTGTATGCGTTTATAACCCTATGATGTCATTTAGGCTTGGCAGTTTCTGTTTGGGGGCAAACTCACATCTGCAACCAATCTGGAAAATTTGTCCAGCAAAGTATAATGCAGCTAGTCAGTCATTGCCCGGCCTGCTGTTGCTGCTGCAGCAGTTAGGTCGAGATCCAAGGAAAATACAGTCCTTTTCGTACGGCTTTGTTTTTGGTATCAAACGCCATATGTAGTCTTAGATTTACACTGGTTGGTTTCAGCAACATCTGATGCATATTTTGAATACTGAAGTGAGAGGATCCCATTATGAATGAGCTCCATTTGTGTGGAAAATGGATAACGTATGGGATTTTAAGCCCCCGGGGTGTTCTTTGTTCACTATAGTTTGTCAGACTAATGGCATAAAAATGTGTGTGTGAGAGGGTGTATAGGGTGATAGTTGAGGCTTGGTGTATCTTGCGCCAGCCCAGTAACCTCTGGGGCAAATAACTTCATTGCAACACTTTAATCCTGTGTTTGTTTTCCAGTGGGACACGCTGGTCAAAATGTGGAAAGTTTAATGGTTCCTGGATCAGATGAGCGAGGGATAGCTGGCCTTTCCTCAAAAGCAAATCTGTCCGTCGTCTACAAAACATGCTCTGAGAGGGGAATTCTTTTGATGAAGGGAACTGGAAAATGCTTTTGTTTGTAAGCTTGCATCCATCAGTCACTGCCTTGAAGTGGCGTTCTTATTCCACTGTTGCTTGAACTTCAGAAAAAACTTGGATCCAGTTTTCTCCCTGGATGAACATTAGAATACACAGCTTGATTGCAAACATTTGCTTAAAATTGATTTTTTTCCCCCTCCTCCTCTGTGCTTTTCTTATGTTTTTCTCTGCTTTTAAAGTTAGGCAATGTTACAATAACATGGCTAAATTGAATTATTTCAATGGCTGCTGTTAAGATTTGCAGCTCTGGACAGTAGGGGGCGCAAGAGGGGGCGTTTCAGCCTTCTGTGTGGCATGAGTTGAGAATGTAAAGACATAACTGTGTCAATTCTATGTCTAAATGTGCACAAAAAACAGCAGTCTGGACTCAGACAGAATAATTATGCATGTTCACACTGAGGAATCTTACAAAAGGGAAGGCTTTAAACATGTAATTCCTTCGCTGACCGCATTCTGCAAGTAAATCTAAAAGCCTCTGAAGTGCCTCAATCTCCCTAAAATCATGCATGGTTGAACATTTGAAATGAGCTCGCACATCACCCCCAGGCACTGATTCAGACTTGATTGAGGCAAGGCAAGCTGCAAGTGCTTATTTATACAACTACGTCATTTGGAGGCTGTCCAGAGGGAGGAAAGAGACTGAAGAGATTACAAAAGAGAAACTACAGAGTGAGAATTTCATTTACCACATTCCATTAATTTAATAAGTTGATTCCAGGCTAATCAACAAGTTGCCTGATGTACATGCAGTGTGTATGGCATGTGTTAAAGAAGCAGCTGAGAAGTAAAAGAAGGGGGAAAAAATCAAAGGACTCCACCAACAATCTATATAATTATCATCATCTGCTGCTTTCCCTCCCTGGCAAAGAAACACTCCATCCATTTGTAGCAATCGCCCCGGGGAACGTTACATCAAAACTAATCATAACGATTAAAATCAGCTTCTCTGCGAGAGGGAGGCAATAGGCAAGTTGGAGGCAGGAGGAGTGAGGGTGTTGTAAATGCAAGAAAAAAAAAATCTTTATTTGATTTTATATAAAAACATAAACTCAACAAAGACTGAGGCACTGCTGCTGTGATCTCTTCCTTTGCTCGGAGTTTTATTCTGCGGATTGGTTTAGACTGGGGCAGAGACATGAGCTAATTGTATCCTGATCTTTGCCTTGAGGGGTTTCGGAGCCCTGGAGCAAGTATTCTCTGTATTTTGTTCTGTCTACCTTAGCCAAGCTATTGCATTTCTCACTGGTGTAGGAAGAGAAGCAGATCGTGGGCCAAATCGGAGGGAAAAGGTGCACAAAAAGATACTTTATGCCGTTCTATGTTTCAGGTAAGCGGAGATTTATTTGGTTTGCTATTATTTCCGTGGCTGGATGGACTGGGACATTGAGGCGCAGCAGCTTTTACGCATGTGCCAAGCGATTCGAGCGGTACAGTTCTTATATTTAACCACTTCCTGGCTATTGTTCTATAGTTACTGTTACAAATGTATACTCGTGGCTACATACGAGGCTTTTGGTACATCTGCTTTGACCGAACAGCGGATTAGACTGCGATCTTGTCGAGCAAACACTCTACTTGTCCACCGTGTGAATTCGCTCCTGGCGCGTTTCAGCAGCTCCGAACACATCACCGTCTCCGTGTCGCACTTGCTGTCTAACTTCTCCATAACTTATTCGAACCTGCGTTTGTCGTGTTCACGTAGATTTTTTATAGCCAGTTTTTCGTCGCGAAACAGTTATTTCCTATTTCCTGGCTGCCCCAGATCTTCTAATGAAAGACGCCATTGTGGAGTAATTTTGCCGCGGGCGTTTTTTCGTATTCTGTAAGACAGGATGTACTTTTTACTCACGTCAATGCAGAATCTGTGACTAACACTTTAAAACGAACCGTGGTCGTGTTAAGGGGATCATATTTATGTAAACGAAGACAAGGATAGGAGCGAATTTTGTCCTCTCCTTCCCTCTCCTGGCTCTCTGACCGCGCCGTGCGTAATAAACTCCAAGGTCCGAAGGCGAATCGGCGAATATAGTTCACTGGGTAACAATATGGAGCCATTTCACCCATCGGATCATTTCATGTATATTAAAAAATGTCTGCCAAGCTCATAAAATGTATACCCTAAAACTGTGTATTACTTCCTGAACAAAAAAAGACTGTGTTTGTTGACTAAAATAGTTCTCACCGCACTGCAGAAAATAGGAGACCTTAAAGCACATTTATTAAATGTGACATTATAAACAAATCCCTACAAGTTTAGATCACCTGGAAGGAAAGCCAGCGCTCGATTTCACCAGTTTAACGGGGCGAATGAATTAACAGAATGAGATTGAGATGTTGGATTGTCAGGTCTGATCACTTGATGGCGCTGTATTAACAAAACCTCACTACTTCTCCCTATACAGCATCTGCGCGTTTGGTTCCCTGTCAAATTGCACTAAACAAACAGACTCTGATGCAATGGAAGACACATATTTAAGAATAAAGTCAATAAGTCTGCATTGCATTTGTCAGACTACATTATCAGTTCCAGGTTAGAGGTGCTTTACTTGCTAAGTTAAGACTCCTGGGATGAAAATACTGATATTATATCTCATATCATCACAGTGCCACTCCTTTGCCCTGGGACATTTTGTGCCAGTGAACATGCTCCAGTGTGTCCAATAGCCCGAGGCTACAGAGCAGGATCACACTTCCTTATCCGTGGTGTCATGCTGTTGTGCTGCTACAGTAACTCCACAAAGAGTATTGTTGACAAAGATAAGCCCTGTTTGTAAAATAAAAAACTCATGTAATAATTACTCTCTCTGTTTGACAAATAGTGGAGCAACAATATGATGTGTAACTGGCACTTAAGTCAAATATGAACCTTTGTATTTGCTCCAACTGCCTTTTTGTCAATGATTACAGAGGGGCTCAAATTCTATGACACTGTTAATTCATTAGATCTTAAACCAAGACTGGACAGATGTTTTTTAAAAAAAAAAAAAACAGTTCATACAGAAAATAATATTTCTCTCTGCTCTCCAGCAGGTCAGCGAGGTCTCTTTGCTTTGCTAACTTTCTATCTGCTAGGCAACCTCCTCATCCTCTCACTAAGCGCCACTAAACTGAAAACAACCCTGCATTTGTTACCGCAAAACCTACAGAGCTCCTGCTTGTGCTGAGAAATATGCTTTCAATATATAAACTTGGCTTGGAGTTTTAACCCGGGAGGTACACATGATGCAGACCACAGACAATCCTACACATGTCTGAAACACCGTTATAACCACAGTTCAGGACTACTAGTCATCACGTAATGAAGGGGAGAGAGACAAAAACACTGATGAAAGTGTTGCAAAGTAAATTAAAACGTTTAAACACTTATAAGAGCAAATGGCTCTGAGTGTGGCATTGCTCAGAGGATGTGAGTAGTTACCTTTTAATGTCCATTTGTAAAAATCCAAAGTGACACACACCTGACCAGACAACCAGCCTACAGTATTTACCCAGGCAATCCTCACTTACGTTACCTGTTTTTTTTTTTTCTGCCTTTACAGCCGGCAGTGACTGAAGTTAACCCAAAGTCTGCGCTTGTGTGTGTGTGTGTGTGGACATTTGAAACAAATGGCCACAGGCAACAAAGCAGAGACAACCCATCCAGATTATGTAAATACCAGTCTGCCTGCCTCGAACTGAATGTTAATGCTCTGATCTGAAATGCTAATTGTGTCTTGTGTGATATGTTGAAACACTGAAGAGCTGCATTGTGGGATGGAAAATTGAAAGCTGGTCTGTTGCTGGTGTTGATCCCAACAGGCCCTTTGATTATGGGAATAGCAGACAGGTACTTGCTTCTTAAGTATTAGGAGGATTTGTGTGGTAATACCCTGCGCTAGCTTAGTAAAGATGTTTAATGTGTGTTGTAAAGATGTTAAAATTATGATTTTTGCATAAAAAGCTTGAAAGACTTCAGACCAGTGGGGGGAAAACAACAAGAGTGACTGAAGCAGCCAAAGTACTTCAGGCTTTGATGCACTGTGCCTGTTTTAGATTTGTTTGTGCATACTGTGGTGCAACAAAATTACACAAGCTGGGTAAATGAGCAAATTCCATAAACACTTTAAAGTACTGACTTGTTTCACAAAGGCTGGAAACTTTGGGAAAGCGTCTATAAACACCCTTACAAGGGAGACTTTTGTTGCAATTTGCCAAATTCTAAATGGCAACAGGTAGGAAAAGTGCTGGTCTTTTAAGGTCAGTTGTGCACATCTGGAGCTGCATGATGGCCAACACATGAACATCCATGATCAGTTCTCCATCACACACTTTAATCTAATGGACTGTGTGGGTGTGGTGACCTTTAAACTGTCCTTAAGGTAAAATCAGAAAAAGACAGGTGTGATCAGAAGGTCCACATTTATGTATCTTTGCTTCCAACAGTTTAGAGTGATTTTGTGATATAAGAGCTCTTTTCCCACAAACCGCTACCCCTTTCCACCACCTCCCACCCACCCAACCACCCGTTCTCTTTCACTCTCTCGTCTCTCTCCTCTGCAATTTTCCATAATGCCTTACAGATTTTACACTCAATCCACCTTTGCGATGACAAGGCTTTGAGGAAATCCAATTCCACCAAGCTGTTTTCAGAACTTACTCTCCACAGGCACACAGTCGCTCTCACACTCACTCACACACAGACACACACAGACACACACACACACACACACCACCATCTCCACAAATTAGTCAGGGAACAAATTACCTGCATTCTGAGTGTGATCCCACGCACTTTGCCGGCTGCCTTACACAGGTCCCCTTTTGAAGAGCAGCCATGTGATTTCGCTCTCTTTTGCCCTGCAGGCCCCTTTGCCTTCTGCGAGGGATTCTGGAGTTGAATTTTAAAACTATGTATGGCTGCTGCCTGCGCTTATCAGCGCGTGCACAAGCGGCATGCAAATCAGCAGGATCACACACCGCATTGGAGGCCTACACTCAAAGGCAAGCTTAATTGCTAATTGGGTATCTAGGTGTGAAACTCACACTGCCAATAAGAAGCAGGAATGTGGATGTTTTAAGGCCAGTGGTTGAACTAATTAATTTTAATCTGAATGTTATTAAAATTGGTGGATTCCCTGCATTTTCTATGAAAAAAAACAGCCCAGGAGAGTGCTGTGGCAGTACTTTTAACAGCAATTGGACATGTTGTGGTGTGGTTTTATACTCCATGAAGTCATTAGTGTGGTGGTTTTGCAATGCTGTTTCTGAGGTGGTGTTTACACACTGCAACCGTCATACAGCAACTCGGATATTTGTCAGGAATAAAAGCAGAGAAAGTGATCAAGAAGATGCTGCAAGTGTTCTTGTCCTCTCTCGGGGGCAGACTGCTGTTGTGGAGGGATGTGATGTGGTCTGTTTTCTTTCTTTGTGCACATCAGACTCTGTGCAAATGATGAAAATAGTGTTTATGCACTTCAAAACTGCATCCAGGCAACTGAAAAAAAAATGCTATCACTGGTTGCTTTTGTGTGATTGGGAAGATCATCATCAGTCAGGTGCTTGTGAGTGATGTATGTGTGTGTGCGTGTATGTGTGTGTTTGTGGGTGGAGGGTGTTAAAGGGCCATTTTTGTCCAGGTGGTTGAGTGGGTTGGTCACCGTTTGGGGTTCTTTCACTGTACTTTGTGGGTTTGTGGTGTTAAAAGGAGGTTTTGACCCGCTGATCATAGCTGCTGCTGAACATAAGGATGGGGGTAACAGCGCGTAGACACACTGCTCTAAAAGGGCAAAGGCCAGCTGTGACAGGTCCAGATGTGTGCGTTGACGCGACTCGAATAACTAGACGATCATTTTTCATCCTTTTCTTTTTTTTTTCCTTTTCTTTTTTTTTCTTACTGAGACATGATTTGTTTTATTCTGAAAATGCGACACACACACCTGCCACTGAAACAGCGACAGCCCAAAAGAGCCGCAGGCACTACAATGCTAATGTTGTCGGGGGCTTTGACTTCTCCCAGCCATTGCAAAGAAGCTGCTCCGTGTGACAGCCACGGCGCCGCTCTTCCCCCGGTGTTCGCTATCCCGCTCCTCACGCCTCTCCACATTTGGCACCAATAAGTGTGCTGGGGAAAAAAAAAAAAAGCCGGCCGCGTTCCTGTCTGGTAACCTCAAAGTCTGCGTTAATAATGGACGAAACGGACATCATGGACTTAACGCATCAGAAAGCGAGAAAGCGACCGCGTCCAATCAGTTCCGTGGATGAGTCCGTGCATGCTTCCCTCAAACGGCTCCCGATCCGAGCGGCGGAGTGCAGGGAGCCCTCACTGATGTTCGCAGTCAGAGGAGAGCCGGTTCCCGCAGCGTCTCTAAAGCAAAATGACCATTCGGTGACTTCCTCTCCAACCACAGTGATGCCGGCGCAGGTAAACGCGTAAAGTCCGATATTGTGTGTTTGAGTAGGGGGGGAAAAAAGAGGAATTAGAGTCAGACAGGGGGGTCGAACTGTCACTTTAGTTGGAGGAGCGAAGTGGCAGGTTTTATCGGATGCAGCGTGTGAATAGATTGTCTTCCTGCTGTCCTTAAATGTGGAGTGCGCACTATTGTCACGTTATTTCAAATATCACGCACGCACTCCGTTTTGCTGCTTTAATTTACTGTTAAACCAGTTTTAATCATTTCCAGAAATGATTGTTCTATTTAACTGCGCAGTAAAGCTCAGTGATAAAGATGTTTCCGACACATTTCCTCTCATCGTCACTCGGGGTCTAAAACTTTTGGGGGGTAAAGTAATTTTCTTTTCAGAGCTTAACAAGAAATTGTCTGCTAATGGTGTTTGTAGGTTAACAGGAGACATTTTCTCCAAATCCTATTACAGTATTCAAATCAAGAGCCATTATTGCTCATTTCCAAGACTATGAGATTGATGCTCCAAATTAATTTGGTTTTGGAGATTATGGCCCACAGGAGTGGATGCTTGTGGATTGTGGCAACATTCAGGTCAAGGTCAGGCTGCTCTAACTGGCAGACAAGAAAACCTTCCCTTTCATTCCTTATTTTGGAGTTTGTTTTTACAGATATAATCCGACTGTTTTCTTTGATTATTTAAATGTAAAATGTCTAAATCTTTATTGTTAAGTCCCCTGTGGTTACAGTGGTGTATTTTTAATTTTTTTTATAGAATACTGAAATCTACAGAAGAATAAAACAGACTTGAATACATTTACCTGTCTGTCTCACCTACCTGTGTTATGATATTTTGTTGTGTTTTGCAGGATAATCGCTCCAGCATGTCCAGGCCCATGATCACACGGTCACCGGTGTCTCCCTTGAGTAACCAGGGCATTCCAACACCTGCACAGCTCACCAAGTCCAATGCCCCTGTGCACATTGACGTGGGCGGACACATGTACACCAGCAGTCTGGCCACCTTAACAAAATTCCCAGAATCCCGGTGAGTCATGCATCTGTATTTTAAGTGTGAGATGGAAGTAAAGTTTGCAATTTCTTTTTTTTATTTTTTGATTTTGGCCTGTAGTGAATGTTCGTGTTTAGCATTTTGCACGAGACTGGGAAGGAAGATTGTGGATTTAGTGTCTTAAAGGGAGTTTCTGTTCATGTCAGATGTGCTTGTCAGTGAATGTCACCCTGTTTAATTTTTAATGTCATTCTGTGACATTAAACAGTCAAATGTCACATCTCTTCAAATCATAAAAATATCTCATGAATGCACTTGATGGAGAGAAGCTGACTATATATGAAATGTTCACTCCTATGTAAAAATGTCAGCAGTGTTAGATTATTTTGGATTTCTCAGGTGGAATCACATTTTTTTTTCTTTCCCGTAAAGTAAAGCCCACAGTTATTTTGAGCAGTAAACAATTTGTGTTAGCTTCAAGTGATGAATGCATTGCACAGACAAAAGCAACTTGCTTATTCTGACAGATGTCACAGCAGCAGTAAAGGGCCAAAGGGCATAGGGCCATCTGGAGGCTGGGAGGCCGCACTGTCGCTCCGAGCCGGGGGCCCGAGGGTGACTGGCTCGCAGCCTCAGGCAACCAACTACCAGCTGGCCCTGACCTTTTCAGACCACCTCAGTTTTTAATCTTTTGCTTTCTTCCTGTCTTCCTTCACGGCTGAGGCCTGTATTAAGCTTGATAACATGTGCAATGTTTGTGCGAAGGTGTGAAAAAACATTTCGGAGGTTGAGAAAATGAGTGAGTCACATCCTTTCACACATGCAGCCGCCTCACTATCTCGTATCGTTTTTGCCTCTGTATCCTTGTTTTCTAGCCCTTGTTTCCCACCATGCAAGGAGTTAATTTTGACATTCTATCCCTCCTGTCTTCCTCCTTCCCCCTCCCTTTTCTGCCTAACCCACCACCTCTCTCCTCTCCGTGGGTAGAATTGGTCGTCTCTTTGATGGCACAGAGCCTATAGTCCTGGACAGCCTGAAGCAGCACTACTTCATTGACAGGGATGGACACATGTTCCGCTACATCCTCAACTTCCTCAGGACGTCCAAGCTCCTCATCCCAGACGACTTCAAAGTGAGTGGATGTCCATCCCAGAGACTGTAAAGTCCCATCAGCCAGTCAGCAGTCCTACAACTTAGCACACACAACGAATGCTAAGGCCACTGAGCGCCTTTGGTCAATGGTCTTCCTTGAATTGCGGAAAAACAGTTCCCATGGTAGAGACCAAATATTGAGGAAAACAAAGCTCAATCATAATACATTTAGTCATCATGAGATGCAGTTTTGGTTGCCTCCAGATGTTAGTGGCCGCAGATTCTTTTGAGATATGTGAGGAAAACATAAACATACATCGAGACAAATAAATAAAAGTCCTGGCGCCCATGACCGTTATTGCATGTACTAGATTTCTTCAACGCTCTATGTTCTCATGCCAAACGTCCATCCAGGGTGACTCTCACTGTATGTGACACATTAACATTCCATCTTTTTTTATACTCTTATGTGTCATTTAGTCAGTAATTACTTAACTTGCCCTGGGAGAAAGCAAATAACCACATTATCTGATGGACTGTCCACAGTGTGACTCAATCAGTGGAAAGTATGTCAGCTAAAATAAGCAAAGACAAAAAACAGGCTCAAGTTCAAGCTAAGGCCACATTCATATTGAGTTGATTTTGAAAGGAGCCTGAGAAAACTTGATTGTGGTGCTATTTAGGCCCTGAAGTCCTGTAAGTAAAGGATCTGCTCTACTACCCCACGCAACCCTGTGTTGCATGTCGCACTGTATCTCCTCTACTTGCTATGGTTTATTGCTCATTCATGTAGAACAGCGGTTTTCAAACTTGTTTGTTGTTTCTTTTTTTGCTCTGGATCCACATTAGAAAGAAAAACATAACCTTTAACCGATTAGCATATTCTGTTTTTTGTTATTTTGCTCTCTAGTATAGCAAGATGTGCTTTATGGAGCATTTAGGCTACCAGCTTCCTCCAATCCAGTTCTGCTTACTATTAAAGGTAGGAGGAAGTGTATTTGTACAACATTTAAAATGTTTTCTGTAGGATTGCTCAGGGGAATTCCTGAGCTTTATGCAATAAAACTAAATAGGGAGATTATGTGCTATTTTTGCTCCTGTAAAATAAAACATTCACACTGGAATGCTTATTCAACATATTATAATGACACTGACACAATTCAAAGTATGTTGGAAAGTTTTTCACTGGCCTTTATCTTTCAGTGTTGACCTCGTGACCCAGCATGAGTCACGCACTCTTCTTACTGTTCCCTTTTTATAACTTTATACTGTACACAACGTTTTGACAGCCTGTAAACCTCTAAATGCTTACAGTGTTTTAGGTGATAAATGTAGCGTTTATTTTTACTCCACAAATATGATCAAGTATTAAAATATCACTGGATTAATGTTAAACTAAACGTTAAACTAAATTAAAATTCCATTAGCTCTTTTTATACTTATTATAAGTAACATTTTCACAAAAGAAATGTCAGACCACGACCATATTTTTATTCTACATACCAATTTTGTTAAGTTGTGTAAATACATTTTCTAAAATGTTTCAGTCAATGTTTAAACTCAATAAATCTGTAATTTTATTCCAGGTTCAAGGCCTGTCATTAACTTCAGGAGTTAAACTAGTCAGGGAATGTGCAGGGAAGTTAGCAAACATGACAAATTAAATATAAATTAAACTCTAAAACATTCTTTTTAGGCCTCTCCTTTGAGCTTTTCAACTTGAGTCAGTCAGACAAATTATAATGAGCAATGATGGCTCTTTAACAATAAACAGTACAATCTCATGATCCCTTGCTGCTTAACATCACCAAACTACTTCCTTCCTTTGTTATCATATACATAGAGAGACTCTTAGCTGGAGAAATTGTATGTTGTGTGTTTTAATATTCTTCTGGGGTTTTTGACTTTACTAGATGGGACTGATTATAAAACTTTATACTTACCTCAGTAAAATAAAACTTGTATTAACAGAACTAAACTATTACGTAACAAGTTTTTAACTATACAGTGTTTGTCATGTTTCCAAAAATTCTAGCTTTAAATTGTTTAAACAATCACACATTTCAAGAAATCAACACCCTTTGTCCCACTTCCTACAGGACTACAGTCTGCTGTATGAGGAGGCGCGATACTTCCAGCTGCAGCCCATGCTTGCTGAGCTGGAGCGCTGGCGCCAGGACCAGGAGCTGGGCCGGGTGTCGCGCCCCTGCGAGTGTTTGGTGGTGCGTGTTGCACCTGACCTGGGCGAGAGGATTACACTCAGCGGTGACAAGGCCCTGATCGAGGACGTGTTTCCGGAAATCGGTGACGTCATGTGCAACTCTGTCAATGCTGGCTGGAACCACGACTCCACACACGTCATCCGCTTCCCACTTAATGGGTACTGCCACCTCAACTCTGTCCAGGTAATGGAAACATCTGGCTGTTGTGGGTGTATTGTCATTTATACTGTGCATTTTATTCCACATTCCTCAATAAGTACAAACACTCAAAGGCTGGATTAAATCATGTTTTATGCTCAAGGAATTGAGTGAGGTGATGATCTGCTCATTCAACTTCTTTTCATCTGCTGTTATACAGTATACTCTCAGAATTTCACTTATGTCTGACAGCAAAATCTTATCTTTTTTAATCCAATCGAATCCCAAGAACAGCCTTGCAGAAAAATGAGTTCTTTGATGAGTTCATCAAAGTATCAATTTAACAAGACATCATTACACAAGTCTACCACCGTCTTTACTTTGCTGTGATCTGACCTGAATAATGATTTCAACTTAGGCTCTGGAGCTGCTGGATGGTCAGCATTAATATCATGCATCCCTTTCCAACACTCATCCAAGTGCCTGCTGTGTTCAATGTGGATAAAAAGCCTTTAGAATGAAATCCACAAGTTATTTTGATTGTAAGCTTCAGTGCCAACCTGCAGAAAAATGAGTTAATAGTGGATTTCAACCTATTAAGTGCAGGAATGTCTGACATCTTCATGGTCATGGATCATGATGAAGAGTCAAATGACTGTGTAGTTTGAAGAAAGAGTAGCTGACAGCTATTCAGGTGGATCAGGATGCAGTGAAAGCATTTCTTGAACATCTATTCTTAAATGCCATTGTGTTTTGCATTGCTCTGCAGTTACACCACCAAAATGCTAGTTGGCGTTGAGTTTTCCATGTGATTGTGTTGAGCTTCTTTATGCACTTTCTATGTGCTTCAAACAAATGGCAAGGACAGCATGCATGAACATTTTCTGTTCTTGTCTGGCTACGGAGAGAAAGATGTAGAGGGACATATGATGCTACCCAGCCAACCAATTGCAGTCGTTGTATTCAGTGTCCCCACAATGTGTTATGACATTTCTAGAGGAGTTCACATCAGGACAGCGTAGGGTACGCAATGAAGCTGTACCGTCAGCTTCGATTTAATGCAGAAGTATTTTTAGAATTAGAATAATTCTCAAGTGTCTTGTAGGGTTGTTTGAAATATTAAATGAAAAAAAATAAAGCCAAAAATTGCCACATATGTTTGTTTGTTACATGAAGTGAACAAATCTGTCCAACACATTTTCAGTTAATTTCCCCAAAAGTGTTTCCAAAAAAATGTTGCAGATGCACACGACTCCAGATGCTGCAGACATCCTGTGCAGAACGTTCCGGATGTTCTACACTGACACAAAGCAAAGTTTAAAAAAAGTCTTTGTTAATTAAAGACGTCCTTGTGCTATTGTCTATTAAAATAATAAAGTGTTAGGAAAGTTGCAGTTTCTTGGGAAACTGTCACATAGTGGTAGAGATCTAAAAAATTGTTCTTTGTGAAAGTAAAGGTCAGTTTTGCTCTTGACTCTTGCTGTAAAGTATATGGCATAAAAAGTATTTAATATGATCCTTTCTTACACATAAAAGGTTTCCAAGCAAAACCATACTTATAAGAATGAAACAAAAAGCTTGAATTCATCATTTGTATTCAGCATGTATTGTATATCCCTGATTATATATTGACATTCCAATAATTCATTGATGGTAAAAATCCTCAGATACGCATTAATAAATGATGGAGGAGAGGCATATTTGAAGAGATTTCACAATGATTTGGACTGTGTCTCAATCTGAGAAAGTCAAATCTCCATCTCCCTCCCAAAAACACACAAACAAACCCGTCTCTGAAGTGTGTGAGTCGTGGAGAGCAAGCAAGAGAGTGAGCATGCTCCCTGGCAGGTTGTCCCCAGGCAGGGCCTATAATCCTGTTTGGTTATTAAAGCACGCCGGCGGTGGATGCTGTATCTGCAGCTAATGGAGGCAGGGCGGGGGGTTTTGAGAGAAGGAAGGGGGGCAGAGAGAGCTGCCAGCAGTAGGGGGACCTTTGTAGTTTTGGCGGAGGCTTGGGCCTGGGGGTTGGGGGAGAAATGGGGAGAGGGGGTTTTGCTGAGCAGTCCACACTGAGCCAAGTGGCAGAGAGAAAGCCTCACTGCTCCCTGGGGCCTCTTCGATGGAATGTGATCCTACAGCCCCCCCCCGGACACGTCTGTAGATGTCTGCAAGGCTGCAAGATCAGGAACAGCTACACACACACACACACACACACAGACCAGAAAACAATGAAAATGAGGGAAAATGAGAGGCTCTTGGTTTTGTGAAACTCTCATCCAAATTCCCGTCACAAGCCGTATGTTGCTGCAGCTTACTCCCAAAGCTGTTTCCAATGCTAGACTTAACACTCGCTCGGCATCTAACTACATGAGTTTTGGATGATTCTGTGCTTTTAAGTTTTGCGGGAGGAAAGAAAAGGTTAGAGGTTGCATTAATGTTTTAGCATCACAGTGTTGGGAGACTCGCAGACCTCCATGTGTGGTGTGTGCATCTTAATTACCAGGTTGACACCAACTATCAAATATATATTAGCAAGCACTGCCTGTCAGTGGAGTGCTGAGAAAGGATGCAGATGATGCTTTTCCCTTTGTGATCGATGTGCTGTATTTCCACTGACAACTTCCTCCATCTGTCCCATTTCACCTTTTCCAGGTTCTAGAGCGTCTCCAACAGCGTGGCTTCGAGATAGCCGGCTCCTGTGGCGGAGGCGTGGACTCATCCCAATTCAGCGAGTACGTCCTGAGGAGGGAACTGAGGAGGACGAGTCAGCGAGGATCCAATTCAAACAGGATAAAGCAGGAGCAGCTGGACTAGAAACCTCCCGAGCAGTAGGAGGTGCTAGACTTTTCTGTGGCAGCCAAACGCTCGATGCTGCAGAGCTCTGTGGACTCTGTTTTTCTTCGTTTCCTTGTTGATGTTTTTGTTTTCTTAAACTTGAGAACCATCTAGAGAATAAAAATGAGATACAACAGGAGATTTTTTGCCATAAGAAGATACAAGACGTTTGATAAGTTTGAGATTGCAAGGACATTTGTGATTGTCTAGTCCCCATAAGTCAATTTAAAAAGGATTTATATACGCTGGATCCCCAAACAAAGTTTGTTTTAAAACTTAGAGCCTACATTAGGTTGAATATGATTTCTATTTTACCCAAACAAATCTAAAAGGCTTTTATTGCTGATGTCGTATGTTGCATAGCTTGTCACCAGTGACTTGATTTGCTGTCTCACTGGCAAATTGGCTAAGTCTGTCTTTAACCCTTGCTGTAAAAAGGTCATTAATGTGTTGCTTACAGTACAGAATGTCTCAGTTGTCATAAACAGTTAGTTTCAACAAAGCATCTTTTTTTTCACAAATGACATGATGTTGAATATTGTGATACCAATGAAGTGTTTTTTGTTTTGTTTTGTTTTTTTTTTACTTTAATGAGAGTTTTTTTTATTGGATTATGCCATTAAATATAGCTGACATTAGTGTCATCAAAATTAAACATCAAAGAACATTCTATACACAGTTAAAAAAAATAATTTAGTAAATTATTATGTCACACCATTTGCCTCATTTGGGAGTAAGAACTACTCATCCCCATGTGCTACCTTGGGAATTATTGAATTAGATCATAATATTCCTCAGAGTCATGACCTGTAAATTTTTTCATTGTATATGTGTTTGTGTTTTTTTTACATAAATCTTTTTAAAGCTAATTTGTTGCTTCAGACATGACTGAACAGATTAAAGCTTATTGTACTACCCACTCCAAGATCACTTTTACTTGTAGCACATATTGATATGAAGTTGGATATAAAGTATTTCTAAGATTTCTGACCCACCTACGCTCCCTAGATTTGAGTAAAGAGGAATGTAGCAAAAAATGTGAAAATAAATCTCAACTAAAGTTGTCATGGTGTCCGTTCGCTGTTTTTACATTGCTGAAGGGATTGTTTTCACGTCTGCATAGCGTTGCATTTTAAGCACAGGAGTTGGATAGTAATTCCTTAAATTTGCATTTAGTGCATCTTCCCTATCTATTAAGATTCTTCCTAATATTTTGATTGTGGCCAGTGGCAAACAAGAAGCTTTTACATTATGTAGTATTTTAGAGAGGTAAACCAAACTTTACCAAGGCAATATTGTACCTTGGAGGATTTATGCTGGTGCATCAGTGGCTACATGGGGCACTCTTTACTTAGTTATATTGAATAGAGCCGACTTCTCCACGCAAGTCCTGTCAGTTGTGCTTCCACATATCCCTGCAGGGCCAAAATCCAAAGTGAAATCCCACACAGAGCCCTGTCGTCTCGTCTTCATCCCTTTTGGCAGAATCTCCACTTTCTTTGGCTATCTACGGTTTATGCTATATGTCTCCCTTTCAGGCCTCTTTGCCCTAGATTCCCATTTGACTGGCTGTTATTCAGGCTAGAGGTGCAACTGTGAGTGGTACGCTGCAATGCTTTGCTCTCAGTCATCAAATCAAAATATCAGTGCCTGTGTAATTACAACAGAGCAGGTATCAAACACATCAACACTCAGATAGAATTATTAGGCCTCAGAGGCCTTAGATTAGAGTTTGTGGACTTGAAATACATCAAACACAGCTTTCAGGTGTTAGAGCTGAAATGTTGCTGACGGATGATATTTATATTAACTAACTGATATATATCATCATTACAATGTTTAACCTACACCATTTTTTATTTCCACAAATGATCATTCAAAAGTGTAAAATACTGATAAATATTTTAGATTACTCACTTTCATTTACTTGCAAGGATTTTAAAGGAATAGTTGGTATTCAGGGAAGAAACTTATTTGCTTTTTATTAAGATTTAACGCTGCCCTCATGCTTGTACCATTAATATAAAGCTACAGCTAGCAACCAGTTAGCATAGCACAAGAAGTGTTAAAACCACAGTAATTTTTAAGCTTTCTTTTTTCACAGATAAAACAAAGTAGATATAACGTGTTGAATAGTGATCTCTACAAGGCAGGCAGATTTTATTGCATTTGAACAAAGGGCAGTCTGGTTTCCCTTGTTTTCAGTCTTTGTGCTAAGCTAAGCTAGCAGCTGCTGGCTGTAGCTTTATATATAAGCTGTTATACAGACAAGACATGCCATTTATCAGCTCATGTAATTAAATCACTGCAAGAAAGCAAATAATGTCCAACTATTAGTATAATGTTATCAGTAAAGATTTTTAGAATATAAAACAGACATATAGCCGTAATTCAATAGCATGAAGCCCAGTGGATCGCCATGAAAAATAGGTATTGTTTTTCTAAAATAAAATACTGTTAAGGGTGGGGTTAGAGACAGAATGAACATGTGTTTAGTTTAAAATTCAGCTGTACTTTTTTTGCACTCTATGTGATTTTGAAGTTTGTTACCTGTGGGGCAGCCTGAGTATAATGAGACACTGTCCAGCCCTGTCTCTTTTCACTTCCTGGATTCACACTAACTTTAAAAGGAATTAGAGATATCCTCCTCTCCAGACACAGCCTGTTGGAGAAAAGATGAATGGTATTAAGAAACTGACTTCCAGAGGACAGGGGTTTTGAGGAGTATAAAGCAATTTGAGATCCTCCTCTCTTCTGTGGCGTGTCTGTTATCATGTCTCTCTCACTCTCTTTTTCTCTAGTGATTATTTCCAGTCATCAAAAGGCAGAGTAGGGCCTGGAGAAAGCGGCTGTGGCCATCTTTTCCTCGCTCCCCAGGCTCTGCTTACTCACCACTAGTGAAGGTCAGTGGATGGACTCATTCACCTCATCTTCAAATCATCAGCCCTCACGGTGCTCAATTCTGCAGCACAGTGCAAGCAGTGGCTACAGTTCCTAATGAATGTCCAACCTAAATACACTTATTAGATGATATACTTTGTACTCTGGACTTAGTCTTATTCTATTTGCAGTACTCTTTCTTCCTCTGTGTTGATCTGTAGGCAATATTCTCTACTGTAGGTGCCTCCTACCTTTATTGAAAAAAGCCTCATGGCCATTTTATGCCAGCAAGATAATTATAAATGTAACCCGTGGCAAAAAAAAGAGCAAAACACAACTCCCACATCTCTCCCTTGCCATTTCTCTCTCTCTCTCTCTCTATCCCTCCCTCCCTTTCTCTCTCTCTCTCTCTCTCTCTCTCTCTCTCACTCTCTCAGCCTCTCTCCCTTCCCGCCTCCCCCTCCCTCAGCCTCGGGAGCTGATTTCAAATTTTCAAAGATATCTCATAGTGAGGCTGTGAGATTGAAGGCTCATAAATACCTTTATTATAATATAATGGCCACATATTTCTGGCAATTATTTCTAGTGAAAAAATTACTTCATCTGTGCGATTAATGCCTGCACAGTCTTTGGGGCTCTAAATGTTCTTAGATGGACAATCGCTGGTAGGATAATATCTCAAATGGACACTCGCTAGTAGAATAATATGTCACAGTGGCTTTGCTTGAGTTATAGAAATTCAAGTCTCAGTGTAAAATTGAGCCAGACTAAATTCAAGAAGATGAACTCAGCACCTGTACTGATGGATTCTTTTTGGGGTTGAACTTGCTTGACAAGACAGCTGCAAGCAAAAAAGAAATCCTTGTTACTTTTGTCTCTGCAGTGCTATATTAAAACATAATCCTTAAAGTCCCCAAATGTTTTATTTTGTAGGAAGAGCCCAAGGCAACTTGTAATAATCCACATTTAATGTTTAACAGATTTTTAACCCAGTAAGCTTTGATAACTTCCATGGTGGTTTTGTCAGCTCAGCCATACAAGATGTTTTGGCAGTGACACAGTTTCCCGGATAGTGAAAAACAATGGAGGTGGATGGCTGGTGACAAAAGCCAACAATAGCCTTTTTTTATTCAAAAGAGCATGAATTTCAAATTTTTCTAGCATAGCTTTTATAATTCAGTGGAATTTATCTAAATTTAAGTGAGTACTCCAATGATGAAGTATTGCACTTTCATAAAACTGGGGGTTGTTATTGTAAGAATTATTAGAATTGAATAAAAAGTTGTTGTCGAAATCAATGCAGGAGATCCTGAGACATCCTGACTTGTAGTCCCTTGTAAGGTTCAAGCTCTAAAAAACACTTGATCATTCACTTTTTACAGCCTAATTTTAACATGCCTAAAAGTTTATGCAGGAATGCTTGTGGCTCTGTGAGACTGTATTATAGGCACAGTATGGCTTTGAGCTAAACACTATAGATGTTCAGCATGTATTATGTTTACAATGTTTTACATTGTATTTAACATGTTAACATGCTAATATCTGCTTATTAGCATCAAATTCAAAGTAGGCCTAAAGTTGGAGCTAATGGGAATGTCACTGTCCAATACATCCTCAGGGGGGCATTAATATTAGTAGGAAAAGACATGTAACTCAAAACCATAAATATCAAACTCCAGAAAAAGTGAACCAAATTTTGGGCTAATCCAGTTATTACACATAAAGATATGGCCCTGGATAAGTGAAAACTTTGATCTGCAGTTAACATTTGCTGGAAAGTCAGAACCTTGCAGAGATATTTCAGTCTGGACCAAAGTGGTGGTCTACCAACCATCCTATTGACATTGCCATGTAACTGCCATGCTACTAGAATGGCTAAAATTAGTAGTCACCCAGCCTGAACTACACTTGCTTCAGTTATGCTGCTCAAATAATTCTGTCAGACTTGACAAAACTTCTTTCACAGTGGAGTCTCCCATAATTAGAAAAGAGAGTAAGAGGGAATCACACCGGTTATCAATATCACTCTGTTAACTCTCTATAAAATGTATAATTTTACTCTTAATATTTCAGAAATTACTACAGATCCTGAGATTGTAGAAATTCATTGTTTTTGTACTGTCTACACTTGACTTGCCTTCCTTGCCAAAAAAAAGTAGATTTCATGCACCAAACTTCATCAGACCCTTTGTTAACCTCATGTTGATTGGGCTGTAACATGTGACAGTGCTCCAAGTGGAGGATTTGAGGTAGTGCTTCACAACATGCTGCACTTTCCATTGTTTATTTATCAGTCAGGCCTTGAGTTATGGTGTGCTTGCAGTGAGGAATTTTAGACCGGACTATGGTCGCTGCAGGCCCCTTGGCATACACTGTACACTGAGAGGGAATCATTTATATTCTACTCCAGAGGTAACAGAAGAACATGAGATTGGGAAACAGCTCAAACACCACTCTGCTTGTGAGGCTTTAGGCGCAGAAAAGTCAAGCTGTTTTTTGGAAGGGCTGCAGAGCATATTCAAGCAAGTTCTGTTTTTCTTTACTATTTTTTTAAATAGTTTCTCCAAATATCTCCTAATAAATATGCTGCGCTTACTTATAACTTCACGCTCGCACACTTACATCGACGCTGTATGGCTCAGTGCAGGTGTGATGGAATGCCAGCTTTGGTGAAATTTTCAGCAGCAATAAAATCTGACTAGTGAAGCTGCCTGTAAATGCTATAGGTGCATCATTCTAACCTGTATTGAAAAAGCCTGGAGGGCGTTTTAAGCCACTGAGATAATTGCAAATGTATCCTTTGGCAAAAACATCAGCAAATACACCCACTCCTCCACCACCCCTCCCTCTATTCCTCTTTTCTCTCACTCCCTCCCTCTCTTGGTAGAGAATTAATAAGGGCTACCTATCCTTGATTAAAAGGTCTCAACTGTACTGTATTGCTCATCGGTAGCACCCCTCCCTGCACCACCTTTCACATGGGTAGACCTGCATGTTAGGAGTGCTCTAATGATTCCGGAGCTTGCCAGTCGAGGGCCACCCATCCATCATAGTGGTAAGGCCAGCGGCTTTATTATAATACAGAGGACAGACATGCTCTGAGGCTATGTGGGACACAATAGAGGTCTTTCAACAGACCTATAAATACATGATCTGTCAGAGTTGCTGTCCTGAGGGCGCTCTCAGCTAGGCTCTAGCCCTCCGGTTGGCCATCACTTATGCTAAGATATGCGCCAGCCCTTGGGCTAAAGCTAAGGCTCAGTTCATTTCAGCCCCTCATCAACCACCACATTCTACCTCCAGCCATGAGAATAAATAAGAACAAGATGAAAAAAAGTGATTCATTATGATGGAGAGCAAAACCTTAACAAAACAAACAAATGGAGGGAGTGAAAACAAACAGTGATAGCTCACTATTGACTCTTTGGCAGCAGCATCTGAGAGACTGTTGCTAAAATAACAAACTGTTAGGGCGACACGCTTAAGTATAGAAAAGAGTTGACCATATGGGTTGCATTCTGGGACATTTGTTTTGTCCTATCCCTGCTATGAACAACAATATTGAGAAAATGACTATTTCCAGTGTCTGCACTAAATACAGACATGTCTTTTGAATGAGTTTCAGACTAGAGGAAGAAGTGGAAGATCTGTCCTTCATTAGCTTTTCCCTCAATATTGTGTTTTTTGTAAGTATTTTTTAAGTGATATAGAAGCAGCTCCTCCTCCTGCTCCTGCTCCACTCCTCACCTTATCTCAGGTGAGAATCTCCTTTCACTGTTGCCTTCAAGCCAAGATCAGCAATCTGGGAGTTGGGTGTGTTCTTTTGGAGATTAGTGTGGATGGAGGCTGTTGCATGTTAGAATAATAAACAGGTGAACACTTTAACTCTGCATAATTCTCTATCTCTGCGCCACCTTAATGTATTAAAATCATATTCTTCCTCGGGGCAGAAAACCAGCAGCAGATTATGTCCAGGGCACGGTGAGTGGAAACCCAATGACAAATCTCACCACTCGCACAACAATGATCACCTGGGCAGGAGACTGCTATTTATCATGCTTTTCACCAAATCCTGGCATTTAAGGGTGCGATTCTAGCAGTTTGAATCCTAAGTATTGCTAATGTGACCGGTGATGTGGTAATGCCGTGTTTACACTGGGACACACTTCGCTGTATCTGCAAACAACAGCTTACTCGAAACACATGTGCACGTCCGCATCACCCAAGTTCTTCCTGTTCCCATCCAGAGCACACCCACTCCACCAGCCCCCGTCTTTGAGTACTCCCAGGGTTATTCCGGTCCCCTTGACAGCCAAGCCAGGTAGGGGGTAGTGTTCATAATGGCTGGTGTTCTCAGCCTTAGATTTTAGTGCCCCCCCCCTCCTCCCTTCACACACAAATGCACACAACAACGCCCCCCTGCACCAGTCTCATCCACCCTGCAGCGCTCCCTCCCCAACTCGCTCTTCTTCTTCTTCTTCTTCCCCCAGATCTTTCTTTGCCACAGCTGCTGCCTCCTGGCCTTGCCCAGAGCCTTCAGGAGGCTTCCCAGCTCCCTCTCCTTTCCCCTGCAGCCAAGAAGGAAAAGCAGGCAAAGGAGGAAAATAAAACTTCAGGCACACCACGCAAGGCCATCTGGGTAATCTTGTTCAAAAGGCTTGAGGTGATAGCTGCAATTTACACAGGCAAAAAAAAGAAGAAGAAAAAAAAAGAACAGACCTCATTTCCATACCTACCAGCCTCAAGGAGATGAAATTGAATAAACTAAGAATTAGAAAAGAATTACAGTAAAACCAATACGGAATATTCAACATTAGTTCATTTTGTCCTTGCAACACCCCCATCCTTGCTCACACACACACACACGCATACACACACACATACACACACATATACACACACGCACATCTTGTGATTTACTAAGAAAGAAAGAAAACAGTTGGGCTGACATGAAGGTGCCATGGACAACTTACAGAAGCACACAAGCGCACACACACTCACAGGCACACATACACAGCTCTATTTGAATACACGTGCAGACACACACAGCCGAGGGGGGAAACAATATTTGCGATGAAAGCAAATCAAACTGAAATCCAACATGTTAAAGTCAAGTTGATTAGTGTGAAAATGTAAAAGCATCTTCAACTGGCATATCCCACAGTCATAAAGATATGTTAATTTGCAACTTAATGGCTGAAAGCATAATTTTTGCTTATATAAACCTTGAAAACATGCGGCATTTTTGAAATGTGCCTTACTTTAATGAAGTAAACGCCACCGCAAAACAATAAATGCCCCAATTAAAGAACAGGCATGAAGAGAAGTGTCTATTTCCCATTTTGCCCCTGCGGACATATGTACCCAAGCGTGTCTGCGCATTTACCCACACGCAGAAGCATATGCATCGTGTGCAGCTTATAAACATCATGCCTTCACGTTTCACAGTAGCATATGTGTCGTGTTGTTTAAGATGTAGGTTATCTGGTGTGAGATCAAGGCTACATGTTTATGGCTACATCACCGAGCATGCATGCATGTACGTGTGTTTGTCAGTGTGTGTTGGGGGGTAGGAATATGTGTGATTGTATGTACGTGTACATCTGTGGTGACATGGTGTTACTGTGTAATTGGTACATAATGTAGTCAGGGTTACCATTCATAATTGTATGCGTGTTATTTTAACATATTGTGCATTAAAAGGCAGGATGTGCCATCTTCTATTCTTCCTTCCTTCTTTGCCTGCCCCTGTGTCTGTATGTCATCTGGCCTGCTTCGCACCCCTGGGGGGCATATCCCATCAGGCTCGCTGTGCTCCAATGTGTCCCGACAGACCTGATGTGATCTGAGTGGCTGACGGGTTTGTCCCTGCTGCCCGCTGTCTTTTCTCCTCCCTGCTTCGCTCACACATGTGCCTAAGAAACCCACAACCTGATGCAGGCTGACTAGAGTTTGCACCTCCTGTAGAAATCCTCTGATCAGTGCATGTGAAATTATCTGCCTCATGTGCAAAATGTGCCCAGCTTTTAGGAGTCGTGCATGATACCTTGTGACAACAATCTTGAGTTTAATCTTAAGTCTCACTTTTGCCATGAATAATTCGAGTGTAGAACATGGTTACGTGCTTCACTTCTACTTTTAGTATCCATTTGAATGAGTGCATAAATGTGAACGTTCAATTATGAAACCCCGCTGGAGAGAAACAATGCCCTCTTGGTTCAGTAGCCATCTTACACACACACAGAAGCCTGGGGGGATGCAGAAAGAGTGGGGGTTGGATACCATGAGACTAGGGCATCAAACTGGGGCTTAGAGACAGAGATATACCAACTGGAACCTTATACCTACAGGGTGTGTGTGTGTTTGTGTGTGTGTGTGTGTCTGCTTGCATCCTTGTGTTAACACAAACACACATATGGAGGAAGCAAGTGTCATACCGATTGCTGCATAGGGGGAATACAGTTTATGGAGACTCTCTGTGTATGTGTGTGTATATGTGTGTGTGTTTGAATGTAATCTAATTGCTTACTTGTGGAGGACAAAATTGTTTAGCCTGCAGGTATAAGTATGGGTGGTGCTTATGAGAACTGGTCTGATATCTCAATCCACCAATCAGCAATGCAGGGCCACCTTTGCCTCTTAAAACTATGTCTTTTATGTGCGAACACTGTGTATGTGAGCATTTTTTGCTTAAGAAATTTGTTTCCTCGCATTTTTTTTCCTAAAAAGGAGAACAAGAATTGGAATGGTTTAGATACAATAGCAACAGAAAACATCAGGATTTCAGCCTTTAATTAAAAAAAAAAAAAAAAAAAAGATCCCGGGGATTTTTATTGATATTTCTCTGCACACTTCAGGCACAGAAGTATAATGCCCCAAGTCC
This sequence comes from Acanthurus lineatus, assembly GCA_029814665.1. Taxonomy (NCBI): domain Eukaryota; kingdom Metazoa; phylum Chordata; class Actinopteri; order Acanthuriformes; family Acanthuridae; genus Acanthurus; species Acanthurus lineatus. The sequence continues at coordinate 13,346,751 of JAPZDV010000004.1, read as the reverse complement.
GCAGTGATGTTTTTTTGATCAATGATTAACTACCTTAGTGGGGTCTTAGATCACCTTTAGGTGCTCCTCACAAGCAGGTTTGTCTTGTGGCTGAAATGGACCACAACACGAAAGAAATGACTGCAGAGGCGTCTCAGAGAGGATGGTGACGAAGCAATGTTATTATCCTGCATCTGTTCATTCAAGCAGCGTGACTCGAGTGTTTGCTTGAACTCAGAGTAAAGCACCTTGCATCACTAATCTGCTCTCTGTGACTGTAGAAATGATAAATGACTTGTAAGTTTCACTGTAGCGCTCAAACTTTTTTCCCATTTGAATAAAACTGCAGCTGTACTGCTTTAAGATGACACATGTGTTTGGCCGTTTCTGACATGATGTTTTGACACTGTCAACTCAGAAATTTCTTCCTTCAATAAGCCTAAGGACATAGTCGCCATTTTGGGGGGGCAAATGTGACCCTTATGCAGTCTGTGATCATTCTAACCGACTCGCCAACAGGAGGGGAGGGGTCTCAGGAGGCCAGGCAGGTCAGGAGTGGCGCGAGTCATGTGACGACCCCCGGGGTGTTGTCGGGAGTGACAGGGAGACCGAGAAGCAGAGCTGTGGTGTAGCTGCGAGCCCACGGGTGAAAAGGAGGTCAGTGGCCACAGGAAGCAGTGCAAAAGTGCCCAGAGCTACTGTCCTTAATGAGAGCACATCCCCTGGGGTGGATATCCCAGCAGCCTAACTGCCACATGAAAAACTCCAATCTATATAGAGTGCTGTAGGCACAGGGGAGCAGCCATTTTCATGGTCCATTCCCTGAGCCAGGAGCCATCTTGTGAGGTAAACAAACCCAAGTACAAAGATGTGCACCTTCATACAGGGCCAGTGCTTTTCCACCATTCTCGCTGTGCTCTATGAAACCTCGTCCTATCTTTTGTTTGGTGTGAAAGATCTTGACTGCTCAAGTCTCAATAGGTGCCTCCTCCAGTGCATTGTAAATTGATTAATTAAGAAAGTTTGGTTGCTGCTTAGGAATAGAGGCTAATAAAACAGCAGCCCTATAGGGCGAGCGGGAGAAATACATTTGAAAATAAACTTTGAGTAACTCATTAGATTAAGAAAATTATAAGAATAATAACCCTGAGCACAGCCTGAGGAGGGAAATCTCATTAACAGGTTTTTCGATTCCTCCTTTCAATACATTTGTTAAAAGTGCCGGGGAGTGTTCAATTATCACCCGCCCTCTCACCTCCAAGACATCGGGTGACAAGAAACCCAAGAGAAAACCTGCAGGGCCGGGGAGGGGCCATGCACACAAGAGCACACACATATCCACACACTTACACACGGTTTCACTTCATCCCCTCCTGAGTAATGGGCTTTCTGACCATTTGTTTAATACTGTCAACAAACAAGACAAGAGCTGGAGGGCTACTCAGGCAATGCAATCCCACTCTTGAATGAGCATGAGCAGAGAAATTGCACATACATGTATGTACATATACTCTCAGGTCTACACATGGCCAAGTGTTCATACCCAAAAAAAGGAAGCTTTTGCCTGTTGAGTCTTTTATCAAAAATATGTTTTACATCCTTAAAGAAAACACTTTCATCCAGAGGTTCCATAAAAGCAACCAAGAGACTCGCTAAAGTTTCTGTCTTTCATCTGTTTCCAATCTTCCTTTTGGCCTTTGGGCTAAATCCTTGAGGCAGGAGGCTTGGAAGGCTGTATTTGCTCTGGAACCATTTACTGTGCCCTCCTCCTCCTCCTTCTCGAGACACGGCAGAGCGCCTGAGGGGGTTGCAGCTCGGCCCACCTGGAGTGCTATGTCTCCACCCAACCCCCCTCTGGTGGTAGTCACCAACACTGTGCAGCATTATTTTGTGCCTCGCAGGCCTCCAACTACCGCAACTTCTTGGAACGACATCACAATCTGAAGATCAAGATTGAGCAACACCAGCTTCCAAACACCACTGCTCTGCTTTTGTGGTACAAAAGCAGAGGGACTGGATTTGAAGCATATGTGGGCAATTGACAGACTGACCACAGCTATGTCATGAAGTAAATGAAGTGGCAATTACCATTTACAATCCAGATTTTTAAAAGCAGAGATGAAATATGAAGGGAAAAAAGGAAGTTGAACTGCATGTTGTAAGTGCACATTGTACTATTCCCATGTTTATTTCTGGTACCAACTATCAGCAGCAACACCTGGAGCTAACACCTCTTGCCAGCTAATATTACTTAAAAATAACCTTCAAGATCCATGCAAAGAAGGTGTAAAAGGGACTTGTAAACATTATAACTAAGACAGCTAAGTAGATTCCTAATTAAAAACTAAGACTTAAGTTGAGCCATATGTGGTGAGGCTGCCTGTAAGTGCCAATATCGGCTAAGGCTAAAAGCTATTTATGTTGTACCGGAAAGTATTAAAAATCTAACAAATTTTTTACACTCAACAAAAATATAAATGCAACATTTTTGTTTTGGATCCTATTTTTCAGAGGTTGAAGAAGTTATTTCTCCTAATTTTGAGTGCAAATTTATTGCAGTCCATGTTAGCGAGCACTTCTCCTTTGCAAAGACAATCCATCCACCGAACAAGTGCCGCATACTGAGATGCTGATTAATCAGTGTAATTATGGCACAGGTGTTCATTAGACTGCTCACAACAAAAAAGTAACTCCTCTGTTGCTTGAAAAAATGAAGGTGAGCAGTTTTTGGCGTACCTGGTCCTCTCTTCCTCATAGACTATGTGAGGTTGCTGGATTTTGACAGGAGCTGGAAAAGGCTGTCCTACAAGACGATTATGATGATGAACTACAGTCAGGTCTTCTAATGAGCTGAGTTTGTGCAGAGATTCTTTGGTTGGGAAAACCAGCTGTTGCATCAGCTGTACAGTCTTGCAGGTGAAAAAGCAGGAAGTGGAGGTCTTGGACACGCATGTTTGAGGCCCATTGGATGTGTGATTCTCATAAATGAGATTGGAGTCGGCTTATTGCAGTTACATGAACAGATTGAGTTGTTTTTTATTGTGAACAGCCTGACAGCTCTTTTTTTGTGTGCACAGAAAAGATCTCAGATATTTTGCATTTGCATTTTGCAACTTGTAAAAAATTTAAAGTTTTTCTACTTGTGTTGAGTGTACTTTGCTAAGATACACACTTTGGATAAGTGCAAGTAGCCCTCCTTTATCTACCAATGTCCAAAAAATACACACTGGCTCACTTCATGTGTGTGGTTTACTTTGTGTTAAGCCATGATAAAACAAAACTGTATGAGCTTGTTGTGGTGTTTTAGATCTGTGGTGTGATGAGGCAGTGAGCTGATAGAAAAGCCACATCAACTATCTTTTCCTCAGGTGTGACACTTTGCAGAAATTGTGACATGTGGATGCAAACTAAGTTAAAACGTCTGGGAGGATAAATATGAATATTCCTATGCTGAAGAACATGATTAAATGACACATTTTGTACATGATTATTGTGTCCTTACACACATTGTGTACATGTGTCTTTTCTTATGCAAGGAGAGAGGTTGATTTGCAGATAGATAAAAATAAAAAAGGCAGTCTTTTAGCCAGAGGCAAGAGAGAAGTCATTTCTTTTCTAGCCCTCTGGCAGCATACCTAGCGTCATTCATTTCCATTTTTCTGTTGCCTACGCAACTGTTGAAACTGCAGCATGTGCTTGGCTTGTTTCATTTTATATCCAATGGACTGGCATTTAGTGTGTGTGACAGAGGCAAAGAGAATAAGTAAAAAAAATCAATCCTTTGAAAATGGGTTTTCAGCAAGGCTTCAGTGTCTGATGTTGTGTTAAGTTTAAGAACAATGGCACACTGCCGCATTGATGCAAAGCACCAGAAACCAGAACCAGATGATATCAGACCGCAGAGCTGCAGTGGCAACTGTTGCAACAGTGACAGATGTAGATTATGTGCACAGACGGCTTTTGTCCCTGCAGAGAGTTTGATCGTCATTGTGTGAAAGGCACAGGTAGACTAATCTACATTAAGAATGGCTCCGTTCTATTCGAGCCACACAATAACTCATGAGAGTGTGACAGTGAGCTAGCGTGCATAATACCAGGACCCTAAAACTGAAGCAGCTATATGGAATTCAGCCATCAGTCATTTTTATTATTTACACCTATTCTGTCCTATTTTTACTCACATTTACTTTTTTATATCTTTCTTTTCTATATGAGTATATATGTGTGTTTGAGGCTCTTACTGTGTGGAACTTTGTTGTAAAAAGTTTTTGTCATAACCAAATAATAGAAGCACAAAAAATGACATATTAAAAAGTAAAGTCAAAATCGTCAATATTTGATACTTTACAGCCACAAGCTAAACTGTATTACTATTTAAAGACATTTTGTTAGTTTGATACAAGGTTATGTTTTGAAAAATTATTTTATTTAAGCAAGTGAAATAACAAAGACAAAAGCTGAAATAAAGAAAGAAAAAAAACAGTTACATTCATTAACTGTAGGTGGTGCGTGGTAGCATGTCTACATGTTACTGGTGGCACAAGATGGGCGTCCTCTTGTGGTGAATTTGCGACATGCTAAACATGAATCTGACACTTGTTTTCAGTTGTGTGATTTGCAACCCCAAAAACTATTGTTGCTCAGATTGTTGTGCACACAAACAATTATTTCCTGTCTGAAAACATGTATTTGATGTACAAAATAAAAGGTAAAAAAGCAAAGACTGAAAAACTGAAATGGGTAATGATGCATTCACAACAGAATGTAGAGCAAAAAATGCTGGGATACACATACACACACCATACACACACACACACACACACACATACACAGTCAAAGTTTTAGTGCCTAGTTTTGATTCAGCTCTTCATTAGCCACAGGGCCCAACTCCGGTTAGCTCCAGTATTAGGCTCAATTAGAACAAGATCCAATTAGAGGGCTCCTTTCCCCTGGGGCAAGGAGAGGCAGGAAATGGAGACTGAGAAATGTATAAGTCGACAACATGCGGACACAGCCAACATAAACAAACTTACTTTGTTGATCTCTGCTGTTGCTACGCAGGAGTCCTCTGGGAGTTAAAGCCCTGCTAGTCTAAGCTATGAGATAAAACAAAATAAAAAAAAGCCCTGCAGCAAAACATGAACTCTGTGAACACAAGGGCTCCGACACCATGAAGGGAACGTCTGGGCCCAGAAAATGAAAAGCCCACAGGCGTTTTCCATTTACAGCTAAAAATCCAGCACTAGCTCCTAGCCAGGGTTAGTATCAGACTCTCAAAATGAACACTTACACTACGGGGGGAACAAATGAGTAGCTTTCTATTGTCGCTCTATTAAATCTGTCGGTTAATAGACATATACCTTACTACTGACAGAAATCAATAATGTACAATAAGATAAAGGGCAGGGAAGAAGAAAGAAAAAAACAAGAAAGGTATAATTGGTGAAAGAAAGGAAAAAAGACACAGATCTAACCGTTTGGATCTGAGCTCAGTATTTTCTGTCCTCCTATCAGTATGGTTAGAGGTGGTGATGGCGGCAATGTTGTGTGAGCTGTTTGGGCTTGCCCTTGCCTCAGGCCTCTAGTGTTCCTCCCCCAGGCGGCTTGTGAGGGAAATGGTGTGTGGTGCGAGGGTAAACCTTGACCTGCCTGCCAGGAGGCTGCACACGGAATGAAATGAGCACAAACAAAGCAGGAGAGAAGAGGAGGAGGAGGAGGAGGAGGGGGAGGAGGAGGAGGTGTAGGAGGAGGAGGAGGAGGAGGGGTGCCAGGCAGCAGTGGAGGAGGTATATGGCTTCACTTGTATCACCACTACACCTCTTTTTTATTTTGTTGTTGTTGTTGTTGTTGTTGCTGTCTGATCTGACTCTGAGTGGCAGGATACACGCCGTACATCCGCGGCGGGACACACACACATACACACACACACACACACAGACATCTCTCTGATTGGGAGTGCTCAGGTGTTGTGGGTGGCATCCTGGTACGCTGCGAAGATGGAATGTGAAATGCTGCATTTCCCTTCATGCTCTGCCAAGATGTGTTTCAGGGAAAGATGGAAATCCCATTATGTCACATGCCTAACTTGGCCCTACAAACTCTGAAACTCATTTGTGAAATTGGGTTCAGGTCTTAATGAGTTGCAAAGTGGTTTTGGTCTTGTAAGTCTGCAGAGGATATATTTGTTCAGACATGGGTGAATGTGCAGCTATGTATCAGTGCTGATTTTAAGTTAACTTTGTAACCAACTATCAGTGTAGAAACCTTAACTTACTTCTCTATTCTTAGCTCCTTGATTCAGCTTGCAGCAGATGTATTTGAAGATATGACAATGTGTTTCTTCCATCCATCCCATGAGGATTAAATAAATAAAACTTATAATTGCTGTAAGCCAGCGTGTTGACAGAAGTGTGTACGCCACATCACCCTGCTTACCTGTAAAAAGCCCAGTGAAATCCATTACATACTTTAGAGACGACTCATGGATGGAATAATTAGCACAGCATGCTTTCCGCCCGGCTGGAAGTCTCTCTCGATAATGAACAAAGGGAAGGAAATTAGCTTTTGTCTCATAAAGTCACAACTTCAAAGATCCCTGCCATTGCATTAATACAGCCATAGCCTGCAGCAGCATGGAAGAGAATAAAATAAGCACTCTCACTTAGACCCCATTCCTATCAAGGTCTTTCTCAGGACAAATACCAGGAGCTTGCTCTTACAGACCACACACACATTGAACTGGATCAGTAAGAGAAATCTGAGGAGAAAAAAGGCAGTCAAATCCATCCCAGCCAGCTCATATAAAACAATAAAATACAGGGTTTTATAAGTGGATTCCCATGCAAAAAACATGGCTTACATTAGTAAAAAAAAAATATAATTCTCCAGGTGTAACACTTTTTCTACATATTCTCTCTCCGTGCAGCTGGATGTACACTTAATTACATCAGGTCAGCACTTCAGCCTGGGGCTTCCCAGCTGTGGCCTGGGCGACCTGCAACCGTCGTCTCGCCTAACTGCTGTTCCAGTCAGCTGCCCTCAGGAGTGTGAGTGGTACACTGATCTGGTGCTGGGTCATCCGGCCTGGCACTACTACATTACAGCACATTAAAGAAGGCCTCAACAGCCCAGCGTTAGTGGTCAAGTTGATACGATTGATGTTGACGTGTACAGTTTAGGTCACAAACTGAATCAATATGATGGAGGTTAGCAAAAATCTGCGCAGTGTAGAGCATCTTTGTTAAGTAAATTTATGCTGTTGACAGTTTGTATTAGCTTTTTTTATTTATTTAATGGAGAAGAAAAATGATTGGTCATTTTTTCAGCTTTCTTACTGCATGCTCCATGTCCTCCTCATCAGCAGTATTTGGTCCTTAACAGTTGTTATCGTCATTGTCTTGGAGCTAAAGGAAGAAGCACTGAAGTCAGGGTGAGGCAAGCATTGTCCAAGCCACTCTATCCTCGCATAGCTGCTATCTGCACCTTTATCTGCCAGGATCAGTTGTTAGTGCTGGCAGTTTTCCTCTCCTGTTCTCTGGAGAGAGGTGGCTCTCAGCTGGAGAGAGGCGCCAGAGGCTATGCACTGTCTCCATTGTGTGGAGAGACACATGGAGGACTTGAGAGACTCAGTGCAGGTGCAGAGAGGAAGAGTGAGAGGGAACACACCTGAGGGGGCTGAATTTTTTTTTTTTTCCCTCACAAAAGTCAGGCTTGTGTTTTTTGATGGGCCTTTTAGGTGCAGGGACATTTGTTGTCGGGATGACAGATTCACTGAGGGAAAGGGCCCTCAGTTAAAATGCTTCCTCTCTAACTGCCAGAGACATTTGGTTGCATATGCAGGCTACCAGAAAAGGTAAAAAATTTTAAGCATTGAGGGCAAAAAGCAAGAAAGTACCATCAGTGCTACCTTATGAATTAAATGATCCAAAGCAGTGCTTAGTTTGAATATATAAGGTGTGAGACTTGGACATGCCTGTTCTCACTTTCATCACAAAGTCCTGTTCCGATATGGACAGGACGCAGCAAGCTAGCTCCGATAACCTCACCTCAGACTGTGAGGTTTTCCTGTGAAAGCGATCTTTTTGCTATCTGTTTGTTTAAAAGCTGACAGCCTACAAGAATCTCGGTGACAGCATCTATTCATCTCAGGGTGTCAGAGAGAGAAAAAGAGAGAACGAGGGAGGGATAAAGAAAGAGAGGAGGAGGCGGATGAAGAGGAAGTCCACTATAGAGTGAATGGGAAATTGGTGTGCTTTAACAATAGACTGGTTTTACCTTTAGCTTTGAAACATTTTCAGATCATCATGGTAGCAATTTCAGAAATTCATCTGGCGAGTGACTGAATGAGCACTGATGTTTTCATCGCTTTGGTTTTAATTATATGTCTCACTCAGCACAGTCTTCCTTCTACTCGGCTAATTTAGATTGAGATCCTTCCAGGCTTTCCCCTATCTTTCATTTCCCTCCCCTCCTTCTCTCCTCTCTGCATCCCATCAGCCCCTTTGTAGAAAAAAAGAGGAAGGAAAAAAAAAACCTTCATGTCTGTGACTTTCTTGCCCTCCAGCGTATGAAGCCCTCTTTTATTTTGATCATCGCAGCACAATGGATTCATGCCATTCTGGCAACTTTATTCAGTATCAGCCCAAATTTACATACTGCTTAACAAGTTTGTGCGTGACTGTTGATGCCTCTGATCAAAGTGCTTTTGGAAATCTTTCTCATCTGATTTTTTTCCTGCCCTTCATTTCAAATGCATGCTGCAGACAGGCATCTTTAACTCAGGGGCAAAGAAAGGTAACCTTAGTGCTGCACAAGCCCAAATGTCATCCAACAAGGAGGGCTCATGTCCTGGGGATAAAGATAATGTAATCTAAGCAGTATACAGTGTGTGACTGTGTGTCTTTGAGTGTGTGTGAGTGTGTGTATCTATGCTAGCCTCAGTGTTTGTTGCAGGCTTGGGTTTGGGGGCGGAGGGAGACAAGGGATGACAAAAGTCAAAGCAGTCATGTGTCATTTTCGGTGCTGAAGGGCTGGGACCTGCCTTCGGGGCTGTCCTCTCTGTCAGACGCACTCAGATATCTGCGCTGAACTCTCTCGCTGTCTCTTTCTTTTGCTCTCTCCATCTTTCTCCCTGTCTTTATCTAATGCACGCGCACATTTGCAGCTGCATGTTCGTGCACCAGCACACGCAACAATTCTGTGCTCTAAGTAGCATACAGTAACAAGGTAGAACAAGATTCCGTTAATTGAGGAAATGTCACACAGTGCCTCTTAAACCATAAACATCTGCTTTAGTTGTATGACATGCAGTGACTCATTTGATATTTCAGAATGATTGCATCTTGACCACATCTGCCACAAGAGCAGCACTTGGAGGGACGTGATTTTTATTCCATGACAAGTGATACAACATGTAACCATAAAAAAAAAAAATGAGAGGGTGCAGGAGGATGAGCGGGGAGCGATTTTTTGACAAAGATCAGGTTGTAAATCGTGATATCAGGGGCCACGCTACAAACCAATGGCCCATAAAATTCCCATGGGCTCTTGGAGGAGGAGGCTGCTCAGAAAATGCATTCTGGCTAACACATTGCAAGAACACAGTAGCCTCCACTTACAATCATCCAGTACATTCGTAAATATACGTGGCTAACAGAGCAAACAACAGAATTGAAAAAACATGAAACAACTGAGAAAGAAAAATGGATTCAAAAATACAATGAAAAGAGGGTGTGGGTGGAAAGAGAGGAATCGTGGGAATGCAAGATTGCACCTCCCTCAGGCAATCGAATTATCCTATGGGCTGATGGTTCCTCCTTATGCGTCGGCTGACATTTTCCTGTAACCCCATCCCGAGTAATGCTATGTGATGTGTGTGACTGGCTTCTGCCACGGCCCTGAGAGGCCACGGAACCTCAGGGCCATTTGCGTTTGGCCTGCAGCATCCTGGGAATTGTTTATTTTAGCTCTGTCTGCTCCTTATTGCCTCTCCCTCTCACTTTGCTGTCTCTGTCCTCGTCTCTCCTGTTCCCTCGGTTTTTCATCCTCCCTCTCTCTCTCTCTCTCTCTTTGGCCCAGTGGTGTCTACTTTCAATTAGAGGAGGATGCACTTGTATTCTACTGTGAGACAAAACCTGTGACAGGTGACTCTTGAGGGGTAACTCAAAACCATGCCTTTAGTCCCCTCACACAAACTGTTAGTATTCCAGCACCTTTCATGAGACACAAAGGTTAAAGGAAAAAAAAAAAGAACAACAACCAAAGCTGTCGGTGGTATCTGTTTCTCAACTGTATATGTTGCTCTGTGTGATGATGATAAGAGTGGAGTGTGTTAAAAAAAAAGAAAAAAAAAGAAAAAAAAGTTGAAAATCAGGATGTGCTGTGTGTTGTGCATGTGTGAAAGGGAGAGAGAAAGAGGGAGAGAGAGAGAAAAGAGATTTAAGGACAGAGAAGATGAGATGTGTGATATGAGATAATAGAGTGATATTTAAAATGTATCCCTGGAGCTAGAAGTTAAAAGAGAACATTAAAAGAGAACACATTTTGATCGCTTATGGATATGTAAGCCAGCACACCAATATGCCCAAACTTTACTTCATACTGCTGCAGTGCCCTAAAGGGCATAAGTGGAGGCGGGCCAATCCGCTATACACAAATAGTGTATGTGTGTAACTGTCGACATGTGACAAGCAGAAAAGGGACAGTGTTGAGAGTGTAGCCTTTTATGACCCAACACACTTTGACAGCTTGGCCATCGCTCCAGGACACAAGCCATGTTGCTTTTTCATCTGACAATTTTAAGCAAAACAACCCTCCCTCGATGGATTCAATTGTTCAGAGAGCCTTTGTGGCTGTGTGTTAAAGCGCAGAGACAAAAACATGTCAGTGGCCCGTAGATTCTGCTCACTGTTAGCTAGAGGAGTCATACTGTCAATCTGTAGGACAAAAAGTGAGATGAAAGTGTAAGTGATATGATGGGAAGGCTGCTTTTATGCAACACTGCGCTCTGCTGGTAAAAGGTGATAACACCTTGAGTAATTCGACAGCGGTGGTAAGATAGTCTTAGCAGAAGACAAATGTAACCGTAGTTCCCCAAGGATAAAAATGTCTGTGTGCTTTTACCCTTGAAGCAGTTGCCTTATTTGGACCTAAGGACATTTTGAACTGACAAATTTTAAACATCCCAGGAGGAGCACACTTTGAAATATGGCCACAGGGTGGCACATTAGAATGACAAAAATGGAGATCATCAAATAGAAATCTGCCCGTAAATTCAGCTTAAGACAAGAATGATGGATGTTGTTGGAAGAGGGTCAAACTATCGGTTTACCATCCAAAGACTAAAAGCAGATGTGAACACATGCTATGTTTTATCTCACTGTTTGCTCTATATTAACTACAACATGAGAACACACTTTGCCTAAAGTGTACTGTATGTGCATGACAGATCAAGAGAAAAAGAGATGTGGGCACTGGTTTTAAAAAAATCTGTTGTGTGTTCACATTAATACAGTGTTTGCTGCGTTTGTGTGTGTGTGTGTGTGAGTATGTGTGCGCAATTGGCCTGTAAGCTCTGTGTGTGTGTGTGCATACAAACAATGCACTCAGTCGACAGCCCACAGCAGTGTGCATTCTTGCTTGGAGAGTACATGTCCTCGGGCCTCGTTCCTCCGTCGATGACCTCTGGTGAAGCCATTATTTTCTGCATTAATGATGAGCAGCAGCCAGCGATGAGAGAGATGGACTTTGTCCTGGGGCACAGTAGCGCTGATTATGGGCAACAACAATGCCGGCAAAAAAAAAAAAAGAAAGAAAGAAAGAAAAAGAAAACTCTTCCCACAAGCAGTTCAAAAGACTGGGAGTCTTAGCAGCAGCACCGAATAAGCAGCTCTACTCTATTGACAAGATGGAACAGATAACCTCTGTAGCTAGAGGATTAGCCAGAATAAACTTTATTAAAGTTTACCTATGGCTTCTTTTGTCATCCAGGGTATTCAACTCCTCCCTGTTTGCAGCTGAGCATCAACAAACAAGTGGCTTTGAACAGCATGGAAAATTGTTTCAAACTGACTTGTAATACGCTAGTATGTAGCAATGAGCGTATGGATAAAATGGCTAGGAGTGACTCATACAAACCCCATTTTTTATTGCCCTCTTGACTTTAATGACATTATGTATGGGAAGTAATATCAGGAGGCTTAATTGATCCTCTGACATCAGCCCAAACACCAACCTAGAAGACTCACAAACAAGACAAATTGCAGACAAAGTGCAATTGCTCTATAGTCAAGGCAGCCAGGGCACCCACTCCGGAAATCCTGGCTTGGGGAGATGACTCTAAATGAAGGACTTTACCATTCACCATTATGTCTTTGGTGAGAGTCAGAGGGAACCCCCGGGGCTCTTCAGCACAGCACGGAACAACTTTTCAAAGGGCTCCAGATTAAAGTCACTGAAAGTTCCCACTGGGGTCTGAGGCCAGGATCCCATTAAGCAGCCCTACCACACCGCCGGCCATAATTGTGTCGTTGAGAATTCAGAGCAGCGGTTGCTTGATAAGCGAATTTAGGGTGAAATAAAAAAGGAGAGGCAAAAGGGGGTCTCGCTAGGCCACTATTAGACACTTCATTTGCTCATCATCACTAATTTGTTTTAAATGACTGAAGGAGAGGTGAGCACTTTATAAAGCAATCGGAGATACCTTTTTTTAACCCCAATTCCAGGTCTGTGCGACAGAATGCTGATAAATGAAAACCATTGCACTTTATAGCCACACAGTATACTGCCGCTGGTGGTGTTTTAAACTGTAGTTATCTTTATCGCAGTACTTGCTTTGCAGTAGGATAATCAATAAAGTGGGGAAGAAAAAAAAATAAAGGTAGGAACTCATTCAACTCAGTCCTTTGCTGTTTTTTTTTCTTATTTTGAGTCCCCTCGACCCTCATCTTTAAGAAACTGCTGAGTGCACCACAAGTAAAGACAATATTCCTTACATTATTATTAAGTAGACACTATCTAGTAGAGTCATTTGGCATAACATCTTTTCAAAAAAGTAGTTTCATAAAGAGCATAAAACATGTTACAAACAAGTCAGCTTTTATTGAGTATTTAATTTCAATATGTGTCTTAATGGTTTGTTTTAACATTTGAGAGTAATCACCGTCTAACTGTCTGGGGAATGATATAAAAACATCCTGTACTTTAGTAGTTTAAGATCTGTAGTTTAAGATCTAAACACTAACATGAGATCTATGTATGTGCTTTAAACATCAATCAACTCAATAGCTGGATGTATAGAAAGTAAATAGTCTTTGCAAAAGGTACAGTATTACTCATAAACATGTAAACAACATCAACAGATCCCAAGTTATTATTTAGTTCTTAAAACTGAAATAACCATCTACAACAGTCTAATATATGAAATCCGAATATGCTATTGTCATCCAAGTGCAGATAAGAAAAACTCTTGGTTAACTGCTTCAAGTGGACTTTTTCTGCTTCTTCTTTTCTGCCTCTTCCTCCTTTTCCTTCTCAATCTCTGCCACAAGAGTCTCTATTTCCTTGGACTCCAAAATCTGCACAGTATAACAAGGAAAGTAATTATTAGCAATTAAATAAAAGAAAAAAAAAGAAAACAAAAAGCAGGTATAATATACAGATAATTTACAGAAAATCACCTTTAGTGGCTGATTCCGTCTGATAACAGCAAGTTCAATATTTTTCCCTCCTGACTGGACAACCTGTAACAAAAAAAAAACTTGCAGTGTCAGATCCAAGTAAATCAGCATATATATTAAAAACTCTAGCATAGGTCGGGTTTCAGGTTAGGAAGCTGTGAGTCAAGGTTTTGAAGGTATTTGAATGCAATATTATATCACAAAACAGTCCGGATTTATTGTGGTAATTCAGTAAAAATATGTTCAATAGTTGATTAACTGTTTAAGAGGTAATTTAAAAAAAACACTACTGAATGTGACACAAAATAGAATGATTTTAAAATTTTTAACAGTTACTATTTGTGATACTTTCAATGTAAAAAGACCTTTAAAATACATCTCTGTATGGCATTAGGGTAACCCTATTTTTAAGCAGATTAGTAACTGTGAAAATTTCAGTGTATGTAGCCAAAATTAAGGTGTGTATATTTAAATGTATCAATACAAAGACTAAATATAACCTTACCTCAAGCAAAGCTTTGATAGCCAACTTAATCGCTTCGTTGTCCCCTGCAATGGCTTCATCTGTGTAATTCTTCTCCAGGAACTCCCTCACAGTTTTAGCACTACGGCCAATTGCATTTGCCTTTAAGAATAAAGCAAAATGTTATTATTTTTCAAATTAATTTTTGAAGAGTAATTGTTGTACAAGTGAAACACAGTCATGTACAACAAGCACACTCACTGACCTTCCAGGCATGGTAGGTTCCCGACGGGTCTGTCTGATACAGCCTGGGAGTTCCATCGTAGTCAAAGCCAACAATCAATGCAGAGATGCCAAATGGCCTGCGCCCATTGCTTTGAGTGTAGCGCTAAAAATGACACACATAATGTACAGGCTGTAGTGACTAATTATTCCATCAAATCTTTGTTAGAAAAAAAACTGCATAGTTTCTTATTTTAAAAAAATTACTAGAGCACACAAATTAAAACTTTATGCTATCATGTGTTCTTGTCCTATACATGCCTTTTACTAAATCAACTGTGTAAGTTAGGTACCTGTTTCAGTGTAGCAATGTAGCGTGTGATGTATTCCACTGTAACTGGGTCCTCAACAGTTAACCTGTGGCTCTGGCATTCAACCCGTGCTCTGTTTATCACGATACGGGCATCTGCTGTCAGACCTTAAAAACATGAAAGGGAATGGTAAGTTGCTATGTAACATTCAGGTTAACTACTACAGAAAAATTAAGTGCCGACAGTCTGAGATATGTAATCTGATAGATAACTGTTGTAAATATCAGCAATGACATAGTGTTTGTGAGAACTGAACTAAGCCTACTATATAACAACTCTACTACTCAGTTAATGAAAAGTTTGGGAGGTTTGAGGTACCTGCAAATGCCATGCAGACATGCTCATCCAAGGCACATATCTTTCGGACAGTCCTTTCCTCCTGCAATTTTGCTACAGATTTCTTCTCAACACCAAGGACAACAATGTCTTTACCTCTGATTCCCACCTGTGCAGAAAAAAATGAGAAATTATTTTCTGGACATTGACAACAGCAGCATTTGCAGGTATCACGTGAAACAGGAAAAAGCATATATCTAGACTTTCAAAGACACTGCTGTTAGACTATATTAGCATTTTGTGCTAGTTAAAGCCTGTTTAAATTAGATTGTCTCCAAAGGACTTGCAGCGGTTCGGTTCAGTACAAGTCGTCTTATTTTAATTCAACTGCAGAATCTGTGGAGGTTCTGTGTTTCTCCTAAAATTTTGGCCATAAATCTAAAGGAGAATTTCCCAGAACAGGTTTTAGTTTGAGGTTGATTTATTAAGCCACTGAAAAGTACCTCAAGCATAAAGTTAGAGGGATAAATGATGGTTTGGACGCATGTTCAGTACTCAAATCTGTTCTGCCATTAATTAGATTACTAACAAACAATTACTTATTTTCTAGAGTTTGAAAGGTTAGGAGCGAATCCGATAGATTACATTCACATAAGTCAAAAGTAGCTAGTAAGCTAGTTGAGAAATTTGTACAAGCTTTAAATTGGATATACTACAACGGAAATAAACTGTACACGAGGTGGTGACAAAAATGATGGTTTAAAGAGTACAAGACATGTTTCTGTGAAGTAACGTTGATTGGCGTTGACACTGAAACTGAAACTGTTTTGAGAGTGACACAGCGACAAAATGCTTACCAGAAGTACTCTTTTTGCAAGCTCGGAGCTTCTTCATATTTACAGATAAGCATTTCAACAAAGTGGGAAAACAATTCTGTACACTTAAATTAAACCTAAATGTAACTGTATTTTGTTGAAATGCAAAATTTACAACACTTGAGAGAGCTTGCTAGTTGCTAGCTTAGCTTGTTGGCTAACTAACGTCTGCTAATGTTAGCTTAAGCATTAGTTTCAATTCAGGACTTACCGCTGTGGAACCTTTCTTTACAGCTTCTTG
Organism: Acanthurus lineatus; assembly: GCA_029814665.1. Lineage (NCBI taxonomy): Eukaryota > Metazoa > Chordata > Actinopteri > Acanthuriformes > Acanthuridae > Acanthurus > Acanthurus lineatus. The sequence goes on along the minus strand of JAPZDV010000004.1, from coordinate 13,330,648 downwards.
CGCATACTCCACTTGAAAAAGATGGCCATCTGGAGAAAAGACAGTAATAGCTCTGTCATATCTTGCCGCCATTGCACTGCTATAAAGGTACACTCGCAAGAAAAGAGAAGGCTTCTACCAAGTGATTCAGCTTGTTAGCATGTACCAGCTCACTCTGTTACGCTACCGTGTGTTGAAAACAGCGCGTGCGCATGACCTATGAACCGGGACATTAACAAAATAAGAGTCCGCCCGAGGAAAGTTTAGTTAAAAATTGAGAAGGATACTCTACTTGCTGAGTTCTCTACGAAACTTAAACGAATTTAAGGTATTGATATTATATGTCCATTTTTAAAAAATACATTTGAAAAAAAATTCAAGTTCAGTTCTTAAATGCTATGTGTTCAGCCTTTAATTTCATGATCCAGGGCAATGTGGAATTTAAATTCATGATCTCAGGCAATGTGAAACCTGCAATGTGAGTGAACTCAAAGCACATACGATCTCTTTGTCAAAGACATAACTCGGATTATTAAGTCGTCAGTACCTAAAATTGCCTTCGTTTTTATCATTATTACTATTATTATTATTAGTAGTAGTAGTAGTAGTAGTAGTAGTAGTAGAAGTA
>JAPZDV010000004.1:13295600-13329941 GCA_029814665.1 Acanthurus lineatus | reverse complement strand
ATTACTATTATTATCATTATTAGTAGTAGTAGTAGTAGTAGTAGTAGTAGTAGTAGTTTATGTCTAAGTTTGTTTAAATAATTTGTTGAATATCCAATGTATTTGGTCATCAGGAACCTGTTTGTTTAAATAGAAGAAAAATCGGGGGGGTCTTCAAGTTTTTGCTCTGAGTGGTTGTTGTTACTAGTCGGTGTCCTTGCCCTGGCCCATCTATTTAACTACGGCTTCGCATCATAACTTCGCAGTGCTAGTCTACTGACCAATGTCTGGCGTCACAATGGCTCCGTGAGCGTTAGTCACGGCTGAAAAAAGCAACTTAAAAAGACAAATTTACCGATTATTTTCACACAGTTCAAATCAACCGGCAGTTGTCTACCCGGAAGTGTGATTCGGTCCAGCGCCGTTGAGCTCTGCCGATTTGTTAAGTGTGTTGGCTACTTTTGAATTTTATGCTCTAGTTCATTTTTAATTTTACAGACTATCACCATGTCGGTGGCGTTTGCACCTCACAGGCAGCGCGGGAAGGGTGATATAACACCCGCAGGAATACAAAAGGTAATTCATCTTTTTAGCGCGTCTCAGAATGGAGGCTATGGCATCAGATGCTGCTAGCCGTTGAGCTAATCAATGTAGCAGTGCCCATCCAAGTCCCACTGTGAACAGAGAGGGAACAATTTTGCAGGGTCAAAGCGCGGTGAATATGAACCTCTCTGGAGTTAGGGCGCGATATCTACACAGTGTATCTTAGGTTGAATTACCGAAATTATGAGTAATTTTAATTTTATATTAATGGAGGCCTGCCGTTTTGTTAGCTAAGGACTGCTAACTAGCTAGCGAGACGCGTCTTTTGTTAGCTAGGAACGCACACTCAGGTCTAACAAAAACACCCCACGTCCTCCTCGTTGTTTTCAGTTTTTGGCGAAATAAGCAACAGCAAGTGAACGACTAACCATATTATATACACGTATCTCTATTTTCAAATGTTGTGTTATCATATAGCATAACACGTGATCTAAATCACTGCATTTACTTTTGCAGTTACTTGATGAAAACAACCAGCTGATCCAATGTATAATGGATTTCCAGAGTAAAGGAAAAACTGCAGAATGTTCACAGTAAGTAATGAAAAATTCGTACTTGTCAGTCCGTTACAGTAATTTTAAGCTCACATTAACTCAAAACCTATTTTGATGACTCTCTATCTGCCCAGGTATCAACAAATGCTGCACAGAAATTTAGTGTACCTGGCGACGATAGCAGACTCCAATCAAAACATGCAGTCTCTCCTCCCTGCTGTAAGTATTGGCTCCTGATGGTTGTTTTGAGTGAGTAAATTGTAACAGAGTGATTTTCTTTCTTCCTCGTAAGGTTAGGTCGAGATAGCCAAATAGTTGGGCTCTTGCAGTGGCTCATACCCATTTCAGATAACCTGCGTTGGCTGTTACTTTTGGTAAACCATATAACACAAAAATCAACACACATATATAATTGAAAATAAAGAATATGAAGAAAAATTTCAGCAATATAGCAAGAACTACTAATTGGTCATGTTACAGCAATAGATTGTTTGTGTTGTTTCAAACGATTAAGACACAGCACCAAATTTATGAAAAATAACAAAGGGGGGGGGGGGGTACTTATTTTAGAATGTCCTGTTTCCTTTTTTTTTAAGCAAAGTCCAGTTTAGCTCCATAGTCCACCAGTGTACATGCAGTATCAATTTTATTGTCTCATGGTGTACTACTCATTTTTTGAAATTAGTTTTGTAATGTCCCATGTGGTTCTTGAGAAAATTTTCCAAATTTCGGCGATAAAAAAACCCTGATGATGACACCAAGAATATGGATAATATGTAATCAGGCATTTTTTTGGAGCTGGGCATTACACAAAGTTAAACGTATGGTTATGTTAACCTTCTGCTGCACCAATGAGACCTCTTTTTTTAAATCTACAAGTCCTTTGTTTTTAAAATCATCAACACATCATATTTTATATAAAGCTGCACTGATAAAATGCTGTAAACTTAGAATGATGTGTGTTTTATTTGTTAGATCTGGTTGGCTGATCAATTATTGTGACATAACATTGTAATGTTGGATTATTTATTCTCAATTTTTTAAAATACGCAGTGTCTCCTAAAAACATGGTGTGCATGACTGTTGAAGGTACATCACGTTTTTTTGTAATTATTTTGTTTTGTACAGAGATCTTGGCTTTAATCTGCACTTTTCTTGAGATTTTTATTTTTGTGTGGCTCAGGCTCAGATGTGTTTATAGCCAGCTGATGTGTGTTTTTTGTTTTGGTCTATGTTGTGCGCCTGTAGCCGCCCACTCAGAACATGCCCATGGGCCCTGGTGGGATGAACCAAAGTGGACCCCCTCCTCAGCCTCCTCACGGTCACAACATGCCCTCTGAGGGTATGGTTAGTGGTGGCCCTCAAGCCCCACACATGCAGAACCAGATGAATGGACAGATGCCTGGTAAGTGACGACCTCCCCCAACCCCCTCCCACCTAACTTCCCTCCCTCGTCTTTCTCTCTCTTTTCTATCCCCTTCTTTTCCCTTGGTCCCTGTCTCACTTGGGTTGCCTAGCAACACCACAGAACTGTGAGGGAGGTCGCTCTGCTGAAGGATGATGTCACCCATTTGCCAGCTCTGGTGGTCTTCGACTTGTACTCTGTTTGATTATGGTTAACCTCAGCTATCATGGTTTGTTTCATTGTGGGGTTGGTTTGTTTTTTGCCTTTATATTTCATTATTTTCTAAAACAAACCAGAACAAAAAGAGATAGCTAGAAATTTCTTAAAAGGCATTAATTGCCGTACCATATGATGGTTGTAAATTCTTATGAGTAAATGTCAAGGACACCATATTAAAAAGCTAGAAAATGTTTTCACTCTAAGGTCGCTATGGCCCTGGTATGGTAGGGTTTGCTTAAGTCAAAGTATGTCTTGTCATTCCGTTTTGTTTGGGGGGGGGGTTTGTGTTTGTGTGGATTTTCATTTAAAACCTCGCAACTGGGAATATGCATTCTGACTTATAGTACTATGGTTTTATATAATGTGGAGCTCATTATAATTCTCCGTGCCCAAATCTGAAAGTCTTAACATGTCTGGTTATTTTGGTGACTGCAGAGTTGGCTTCACTTTTAAGATTGTTGCCATTTTAGAGTACTTTTAGAGCGTCTACACACAGAACAGTTGCTGTCATTTGAGGTCCATTTGTAGCTTCCTTGTAACTTCCCATTCTTCATGTAATAGATAGGAACCTCAAGATTCTCTAAATCACTCTTTATGTTTTGTCATTGGAACACTAACAAACTCTGTTAATATAATGTGTCATATACATAGAACTGACTTTGTCCTTGGCTGATAGAATTTCATTTACAGTTAAATTTAAAAAAATGAAGTAACTTTTTTGGATAGATCAGCTATAAATATCAAAAGAAAGAAAGAAGTTGCAAACATAAAGGAACTGTTAAAACAAAGATACAAGTGATCAATTATAGTTACTTACAGATTGGTTGAACCCCCAAACCCCCATTACATCATCAGGGTTTAATGCCATTCCTGCCTTAGATTGGTTGTTTACTGAGGAGCACAGTTAACATATCAAAACGTGATAGAAATTACACATAAGTGTGTGTGTTAAATATTTATGGAATTTTTTAAAAGAGAGTCAAGAATCATTTCTGCTCTTGTTTTCCAGGGCCTAATCACATGCCAATGCAAGGTCCTGGTCCAGGCCCCAACCAGCCTCCAAACATGCCCAGTGGCTCTATGAATATGCCCCCCAGCAGCCATGGCTCGATGGGTGGTTACAATCACGCCGTCCCTTCCTCCCAGGGCATGCCAGCTCAGAGCCAAATGAACATGACCCAGGGCCAGCCCATGGCAAACTATGGGCCTCGGCCAAATATGAACATGCAGCCCAATCAAGGTAAAACATCTCATTTGTTAGTTTTCTCTTGATTGTAATGATATTTCAGTGCCTTGTCACCTGTCTTACATGTTGTAGCTGCACTTAGTTTACCTGCATTTCCTGAACCATATGCTGCATGTATGGATTATCTGCATAGTACAGTTTGAGAGTTAACTCTGATGGTGTACCACAGGCCCCATGATGCACCAGCAGCCTCCTTCCCAGCAGTATAATATGCCCCCCGGTGGTGCCGGACAGCACTATCAAGGACAGCAGAACCCAATGGGCATGATGAGCCAGGTCAACCAAGGGAACCATGTCATGGGGCAGAGGCCTATGCCGCCTTACAGACCCCCACAGCAAGGTATACCCCTCAGAGTGTGTCTGTAACGTGTGCAAGTTGTGAGTGTTGGTCTTTCTTTTCCCTAACCCACCCTCCTGTATTTCTAACTATTGTTCCTCTCAATTTCCTCTATTTTCACCTTTCTAGATCCTTATGACTAAACATGTAACCTAAAGTCATCCCATTATAAAATTAGTCCAGTGACCAAAAGAGAGCTTTCTAACAAGAACTAGCGGCAAGGAATCCATCCTCTCTACTCCTCCCCTCACACAACCGATCCAACAACACCTTGAATCTACTTGTGTGTATGTTGTGTGTATGTGTATGTAGGACCCCCTCAGCAGTACCCAGGGCAGGAAGACTACTATGGGGACCAGTACAGTCACGCAGGACAGGGAGCCTCAGAAGGTAGGAGAACCCTTCAGTCACTTGGAGAAACAGAACAAACAAAATGAACCCAGGAGTTGTGTTAAAACACAGATAATACAAAGAGACTGGGAAAAAGTAATATTTCAGTTTCTTAATTATTTTCTGGGAAATCAAAGTGACTTTGGGCTCTCAGAAAAAATATGTCAGCTTATTTTGAGGAAAAATCCACATACCAGCGTGTACCCTTACGCTGATCAGTGACCACATGAAAACCACTGACAGGTGAAGAGAATAGCTTCAGTTGCCTCACATTAATGCAGTTTTGTGCAAGTAAATCTCAGGTCTATGTGGATGTACTTGACATGCAACACCTATTCAAACACTGTTGCAGACCAAGTATACACCCTCATGGAGGCAAAACTCCCCATTGGCTGGAACCCTCCAAGCAGGATAGTGAGCTCTGCCATAAAATTGCACAGGAATGGTTTAGGAATGTGACATAGCACTCAGTGTATCAATTAGGTCTCCAAATTCCCTAGACCCAAATTAAATTGAGCATCCGCAGGACCAAGTTAGATCCAGGGAGGCCCCACCTGGCAACCCTCAGAACTCAAAACAATCGATCGCCAATGCCCTGGTGCCGGACACCACATGACACCTCCAGGAGTACTGTCTGCTTGCCGAAACAAGTCAGACCAAAGTCCAATCCATGACAGAACCTCTATGGAGCTGACCTGTTCAGGCATGTCTCACTGGTTCTTGATCAGCATGGAATTCTGGGAATTAGAGCTCTGCACTGGGCTCCTTCTGAACCTGCTCCAACCATTCCTGACAAGTTCTTGTTGTGTAGCAGGGCAGACTGTGCTGCTGTGAGGCCTCTACAATTGGGAGATGTTGTTACCATGGAAGCGTTTACCTGGTCTGTAAGTGTTTGGGTGGATGGTTTGAGTTGAGAGGCATTCACATGAATGAAAGGGCCATGGTTTGCCAGAGGATTGTTGCATCGTAACAAGATCAATGTTGTGTTAGCCAATGTTAGTCACTTCAGCTGATAGTGGTTTAAGTGTTATGGGTGATTGGTGTAATGCAAAAGATGCTGCAGTCCATGGAAAAGTTAGCACCCACCCAGTCCAGTAACACTACATTTCATCACTTGCTATAAGCTAGCTAAACTTTTGAATGTGTCATTCCCAGTGCTTCCAAATTTGATTACCGCCAGCGTGCCTTTGAGTTTCGTAGGCAGGGGGAAACTTGACTGCTGATCCATGTTGGCATGTTAAGAGATGGCATCACTACGTCAGCATCCACACTGAGAGATAAAAATTCATAATAAAAAAACTCCTTCTCTTTCCTTGTCCACTTAACATTTACCTATTTGTTGTTTGTTTGTTTTTTTTGTTTTGTTTTGTTTTTCTCTATTGACTACACTATTTCCCTTTTGACCTTTTAAATATGTGTTTTCCTTTTTCCAAGATCTAACCCTTTTAAGGACACAAAAAAAGAGAAAAACATGGTCTTGGCTGCCTTTGAAATGTTGCCTTCAAGGCACTAAACCCTGAACTCATTAATGACATGATCAATTTGATCCTATCCCACTGAGATAAATCTTAACTTTTTTAAATGCCAGGTATTACATGAGTAAACTAAAAATGTTAGATTCAGTTAGCTTCTTATGTTGGCTGGTGTAAGTCATAGCAATTAGTTTGCCTCCAATACTACAATCAGTGTATTATTAGGTTTTATAAGATTCAATCACTGTACTGCGTAAAGAGAAGGGATATTTATACCTTCATCCATTATGTGTGGTTATGACAGTGTTGATCTGAGTTTATTGCCTAGATACGAATTCCTTTTCACGGAGCATTTGTGGTCAAGAAGTGTAGAGAAATACATAAACATTCACAAACATTCAGTATCTTGTCCTGCTTCACCTTTATACATTACTTAATACATTATCCTTTCTTTACTCTTAAATCTTCACTACTACAGTTTGTATCATTTACTAATACACAGTTTTTGTCTAATAATAACCGTGAACTACCTTTTCTACTTATTTCTCAGTACTGTTGTATTTTTAGTGCTTGTAAATGACAGCTTATGTGTTAAAATCACATGTGCATCTCTATAGCACCTTCTGAATAAGAATTTAATTTCTTAATAGCAAAGAAAAAAACCCTTCTCATCGTCTACCTGCTTTCTCTGCTGAAGTTGTCAACATATTATTTACATTTCCTGTTTTTGCTCCCTTAAGGTAATGCCCAGTATGGCCAGCAGCAGGAAGCATACCAGCAAGGTCCTCCCCAGCAGCAGGGCTACCCTCCTCAACAGCAGTACCCGGGTCAACAGGGCTACCCACCTCAGCAGCAGGGTTACGGTGAGTTATCCTCTCTAAATTGGGCACACATTTCTCCTGTAGGGGGCACTGTCAGCTCTCTTTGGCTACATTTAACTGTTGAACAGTAATTCCTCTTGAATAAGTTAGAGGTAACTGCCCCTTGGTAATGTAATATGACAGATGCATATCCAGACTACCGTTCCTCCTGATACTATATTTTGATTTTACTCACAATTCCAAAGGAGTGGAAGAGGCACTTCGGCTCACGGGTAAAGACATTGGTCAAAATCTATGCAGTCTGTCAGCCAAACATTTGAAACTCTTCAGAATTTGGAACCTAAGTTAAATATTTCTGCTTTCTGTTTCTGTTTATTGCAAATATGCTTAACTTAGAGAAGACATATCAAAGAATATGTGTAAGTTAAGGGATTATAATGTTATGGTTGCAAATGGGCTAACACTTGGTTTTTATTGAAACATTTCAAGACACTAAGCAGTTGTAATGATCTGGAGTTCATGACAGAAAAAGGAAGCTAAAGTAAAAATCATATAATTTGAAAAATAGAAAAAATGAAATTGGTACATTTTATCGACTTTACCTATTATCTACTTATGTTTCCTAACTTCAGAGAATTCACAATGAGCTTATGGCTTTGGTGTTCAAGCACTTAACCAACATAAATAAAGGATGTTAAAAAATGTTCCACATGCAATGCAAGTATTTAAGCTGCAGTAGCTCCTCGTCTTTTTGTTCCTCATCCCATTTTTCTGTGGAACTTTGCATCACTCACTCACTCTTCTGTCTGAGCTCATGTTAGTAATGAGCTTGCAGAGAAGCAGAGGCTGTGAGGTGAGATCCATCTGGCACACACACATGCTTTCTCTCGGAGGCCCCCACAAGGTTATGCTCAACAGCATAAGACATTATGAGCGCCTAACGATGCTGCGTGGGCCTCATTTGACTTGAACCCCAGTCAAGCTTTGCTCGATTCTTCCCAGCACCTGCATAGATAGCCACAGTGTATGGGGGCTGATGGAGAGAGACTTTTTTTTCTTCTTTTTTTTAATGAAGCCTGCACCTCTAATGAAGACCAAAAGAATCCTTGATGTCTCCCTGCATTAGAAAATCATGCCCAGCTCCAACCTGACTCACTCATTGTCATTCATTATTGAGTCAGGCATTGTGGGGGCAGCCTAAATAAATGGGTCTGACATATCCACCATCCTCTCTTTGTCATCCATCAGCTTTTTGTATCCCAGCCCATTAGTGATAGTAAACTAATGGGGATTCCCCAGAGTTCTCAGAGTAACAAGTAGGAAACAGTTAATGAGCAGAACTTTGGACCGTTTTCATGCTGAGTTCCTTTGTTTGTGTCCAGACCTGAGCTCTATTGTCGCATCTCTTTCCAAGCAGGTGATAAGACTTAAAAAAAACTGCACTGCATTAGAAGGAAAAAAAAATGCTACTCTTTAAATTGTTTGTGACCAAGTCGGGCTTGAATGTTATGCAGTGTTCCCTTATCAGTTTGATTTAATTGTTGTAAGTTTACTCTGTCAAGTATATCTACATTTTTTTTAATGTCTTCTCAATTTTTTGTCATAGGTCCTTCCCAGAGTGCCCCAGGACAGTATCCCAACTATCCTCAGGGGCAGGGACAGCAGTATGGGGCCTACCGCCCTCCTCAACCTGGACCCCCACAGGGCCAGCAGCAACGCCCCTACGGCTACGACCAGGTGAGTATACCCACAACACTAAACAGTCAGAGAGACTTGTTTATACATCGTCATAGTTTGTCCCTTATTATGTTTTTTGCCAGACTTAGCTCTATATTTTGTGTAGTTAGACCAGAGACCAATGTAAGTAAAGTTAGAATGTAAACATTTATAGGTAATATATTATGCATGCTGTCATCATATTGGGGGTTAAATCAAATCCAGTGGAGTGTATGTGTTATTGTCTTTAACTTGTTAATTTAATATATATATATATCCTGGCTTATATGGTATGCCAATTCATTATAATATGAGGGCTTTAAGAGGATTCTTCCTTAAACTTGATGCAGACTGCTCTAGTGTTTAAAGGTGGTCTTATGTGGGGACCACAGCTACACTTTTGATATCTTTATCTTTGAATATTCAGGGGCACATGAGGAAATAAAGACCCAGGGATTTGAACCCCTGACTAGCTCTGTAAGAAGCAAAGGTAATGGTTGCTGTGAAGACCTCAACGTCCAATCTAGACGTTTGACCACCTAGCCTTAATTTGCATTTGTTATGTTTCTTCTGTCTCTCTTTTGTCTTTATCTTTCTCCCATCTTTCTCTTTTTCTTTCCTAAGCTTATCCGTTTCTTTTCTTTTTTTTGTACTCTTATTTTGTTATTAACCAGGGGTCGAATTGTAAGTCATGAGGTCCAGAAACACAGCATGCTTAGTCTGCAGTGAGACAGCCTAAAGCTCAGTGCTTTGACTGTGTCCTTAATTTCTGCATTTCACAACACTGTTTTTGTTGATGATTAATGTGTTAATAGTATGTCCATATAGTTCAATTAAAATGTTATTTAATGTGTATCAGACTGTCAAATCATATTTTGTTTCCAAATTTGTTTCACTGTATTTTCCATTAATGCCAAACACATACTTCGACCCCTGTTTAGAAATGCATCAACTATTACTGTTCTTGCACTGAATTTGTTTCACATGAAACTAATGTCCACTATTTAATAAGGAATATCGTCCTCAGCCATGCTGCTGCTGAAACCTGAGGTATCAAGTTAGAATTTAGAGCTCACAAGTTGTGAGGCCATGCTGCCACCTGCTGGTCAATACTGGCAAATGCAGCCATAATCATGGTTTGCAGTAGGCTATGGTTGAAACCACAGATGTTTGTTTGCACTTTATTGACATGTATAAGTGTAAGCTTTTACGCAGTGTTTTTGTGAAGGTCAGTAACATGAGTCTGTCACATTTCTCTCTGCAGGGCCAGTATGGAAATTACCAGCAATGAGAGATGGTCACAGCAACCCACACAACTCTGCTCTGATCTTTGTCTGAGCTTTGACCTCTGGTCAACTGCTAAATAGACATAAATGATGGTTGTAGCTCACTGAGATTCTCTCAGATACAAACTTACAACATTCAAAAATACATGATATGCCCCCCCCCCCTACTTTTGGGCTCATCCTTGCCTATAAAATGTATTCTGTTAAGCATGTACGTTGACTTGATAACGTCAAAGTCCATGACTCAACCTCTGGTCCAGTATGTCTCAAAGCAGCAATGCCTTAAAAATGGAACTGCCTTATCCTTTAGCATTGCAGATTGTGAAACAGGCTTACAAAATTTTGGATATCAGAGATGATTTAAATGTACAGTTTCATTCTACTGTGGTGCATTGTTTCTCTATCCCTCAGCTCCTTGTTAATAAGAAGCAATAATGCCAGCAGTAGGGAAATGTGTGGGGGCTTGAAATAATGCACCAGACGAACTTCCCGCTAGGCCATGGTACATGTCTTGATGTATGTGATCATGTAAAAATATATTTTATGCTTTTTAGATCAAGCTAACTTTGTATAAGACGTTGGAAACTAGTACTAAAGCTGTGTTGTTTATTTCATGAAGTGTATGTGTCAGTGTTTTTTTATGATGATCCCATCCAGCACAGTTTGTTTTGTTGATTTTTTTGTTTTTTGTTTTTTTTTAATTTCGTAGTTTTGTTGACTTGTATAACTGTTCAGTTGGATCTGCTACTTCAGTGACATGGACACCATAATAGTTATTTGTGTAAAAATGGAAAATTGACATGCACAAAAATTCTTGAAGGACAAAAATGGACAGCATATCTGGAATTTGAAAATGTTTGATGTCTGAAAACACATTGAACACGTGCTGTATTCTGTGTTACAAGCTGTGTATTTAAGTCAGTGAAATATATATATCAAACTTGGACCATTAATAAAAAAAAAAAAAAATCCACATTGCTTCACAAAATATTGGCCGTTGGCCTGTATTTGACACATGTAACAAATGAGATGAAAAATAGCAGATGCCACTGTAAGTTGTAAGTTAACGCTCTCTGGAGCCTTTTTTTTTTTTTAACTACACAAGCACCCTGGTCATGTCCATTGACTGCAATTTGGTGTATAGTAGTAATATTAATTATCATAAAATTTTATTTATACAGCTTTTTTTCAAAACAGTGTTACAAAATGCTTTACATGAAACCAGGAGTAAAATACTTCAAGACTAAGGCAAACAAAGTAGGGCAATTAAACTAATACAAATAATGTTGAAATAAATTGGAATAGAGCATTAAGATAATGAAGAAAATAAGTAAGACAAGCTGGCAATAAAAATATGCTGGAATCATTATAAGGCCTAATTTTTCTTTTGAAAATGTAAGTTTTGAGAAGTGATTTAAAAGATACCCCTGGTTCTGCAAGCCTCAGATCCTCAAGCAGGGAGTGCCAGAGCTGAGGGGCCTTGACTGCAAAAGTCTGGTCACTTTTAGTCTTGAGCTGGGACTCAGTAACAGCCTGCAGAGCCCTGCCTTGGGATCCGAGGCTGCCGCCTGCCTCACAGAGGAGCAGCAATTCGGCATCATAGCTGGAAGCTGAAAAATAAAGTGTTTTAAAGGTGACCAGCAAGTTCTTAAAAGTAGTTCTTAAACCGACTGGTAACCAGTGAAGACAGCCTAAAACAGGAGTGATGCAATCTGGGAAAGATCAAACTTGGTATGATACAGATTTCTGACACATTCTTTGTTTTTGTTTTTTAGTCTTGAAAATGCTGGAATCCCCTTTTCCCTTTTAAATAAACGTCTAAGTTGATGTCATTCAAATAGTGTTGTGTGTGAATAATGAAGTTACTGTTAAATATGTAACATAAGATGTGAAAATAATGTTCTGAAATGGATTCCTCAATTTCACAGTAAAGACTGGTTGTGCAGTTTTATATCACTGGCTTGGTATCTGTTTTTATGGTGCATACTTTATTGATCCCGTATGTACAGCTGCATAAAAAAAAAAAAGGAATTCATCGTCCTCTGATATTGTTTATATGGCTGTTTTAATATTTTGCATTCTGCACCCCATCCAAGTGGTCACGTTTGTGTCATGGCAATGTATAACTGTACATTACAATAAATTGGAAGAATCTTTAATATATTTTGACTTGAGTTATTGATAGCACTTGACCTTTTCATTGACTTGCTGTTCAAAAAAAAAAAAAATTGCAGAATCGTTCATCCTGAAGGCAACATAAACAAGATGTGCACTATTGGTGCTGTCATAATGTGACAGTATGATATAATTGTTTTGTCTTCATCAGCTATCTGGTAATCAGTTTCCAACTGATAATGACCCTGCACCGCTCAGCAGCATGTCTGCTTTGTCCAGATGCATCCAGAGTGGTCCAGAGCACATTTACACCCAAAATTACCTTCCGTGTCCCTCTTTCGCCTTCTGCTCCCTCCAGAGAGGGAGAGGGACTACCTGTCACATTGGGGGGAGTGATGCAGATGGTGCACCAGATGTGTGGCCGAAGCACGTGATGGGAGAGTGGTGTTGGTGTTAAGAGGGCCACAGACTGCCTGGGTTGCCTCGGTGCAGATGATGAGTGTTTTGCGTGTTTAGAAGTGGGAGAGTGCAGCAGAAGTGCTTTAAGAAAAGAAGGAAGTGTGAACTTTTGAGTGCGCCATATTTCTAAAAAATTGTGTTTGTGTGTGTGTGTGTGTATGTGTGTGTACTTGTGTATCCCTCCTCAGGTTTAGTGGCATCTCCTAGTCACCCCACCATCCTGCTGCTCCACAGCTGGCCGCCCCACCCTTCCCAGCTGCCACTGGGGCTCCCCCCGGCCCCTCCGCTTGGCAGAGCTGGCGTTTTGGGCGCTCCCCCACCAGTCCTCCCTGGCAGCTGCTGCCCTCAGCTGCGCTCTCGCAGACGGTATTGGGGTCGGACAAAGTCACTCCTCCTGTGACTGTGTCTGGGGCCATTGGGGGAGAATGAAGAGGTGGCAAGGAGACTCTTGCCTCCTATAAGATCTCCTTTAAACATGAAATAAAACTGATGGGCACATAATAAAAGCAAGGCAGTGGAGGAATTCTGGTATGATAATAAAGTTCTGTGGTAGTTTATTAATGACTAACTTACGTAAGTGGATGTTACAAAGTGCAGTGTTGCACAAAAGATGTCTTTTGCTGTGTAGATCTAAATTAGTTATTAAGAAAGCTTACAGGAGAGCATTACTTCATGCTTGTTCCGTGATGGTAAGAGAAATAGTGAAGTGGCAGCATCATTTAAAAGGATGATTATCTTGTTCAATATTTTGATAATTATAATTCAGGGCACCTTTCAGAGGAGGCTCCTAACCACTGAGGGGAAAATGACATTGTGATCATAGCTGGCAGGCAAGATGTGATCTCTCTCTCTCTCTTCCTCTCTCTCTTCCTCTCCCTCTCTCTCTTTCACTCTCTCTCTCTCTCTCTCTCTCTCTCTCTCTCTCTGCTGCTGCTGCTAACTCTCCCTTTCACTCTCTCATACCCACACTCTCAGTGTGACAGAAAGTCTATGGGGAGGTATAAGAGGTAGTTATGGGGGGAATGCAGCAGCCTCCACAGTTTAATTGGAGATGTGTCACACTAAATAAATGGTGCAAAAACAAGCGCTGACTGGAGGCTTGAGGGAGGGGCCCTGGGGATGCAGCCTGTTTTATTGGGCAGGAGCTTTGCACCGCTCCAGGGTGAAACTGGGCTATGCACTGCTGAGATACCCTCCAACCAGCAAACCACCAGGCATCCCAAAGACTACTGTGGAGGAAAAGACAAAGGCATTAATTTCAACTCTGCAGAAATGCATCTTTTTTTGGTGCCAAGGAGAAGGTGTGTGTGAACTTGGTAGCCCGATTGTTTCTCCTCCAATAAGGGGCATAGCATTGTCCACATCTGCAATTTCAGCGTCTGAACGCTGGCAAACAAATCCATAATTGTAAAAAATCCTGAGCAAGTGCCGTCCGCCTGACTTGCTCCTTGATCTTAATGTATGTCAATTTATGTTTTGAGAAGACGGCAGCAAATACCCTCCAGCCAATCTTATTTTCCTGTGTAATCCATACATGACCTCCAAGTTACCAGGAGAATGTGTTTTCCAATATTCTATCAATGTTGATATGACTCGCTTTGCTCATGCAGTTTGTGCGTGTGTGTTTGTGTGTGTGTGTGCACCTTAGACTCCAGAGTTCATGGCACGAGTTTTGATTTACCTCTACGTGTGCCGCAGTAATTGGATGTGACACCATTCTCTCTGCTCTCCCTGGGGGATATAACAGGAATCTGACTATTATGGCCCCAGTCATGAATATGTCACGAAAGCTGCAAACAAAGGCCCGTGATTTGGATAAGGCTCGTCTGTATGTTGTCTCTGCGCTGATATATGAGATAAATGCTGCAAGGGTAAATGAGTTTTCTGTAAAGCAATTTGCAGTGTTTACAAAGAATGATTAATTGCCATTGTTTGAAAAAAAAAAAAAAACAACTATGGTAGAGACATTGTTCAATATTACATGTTCATCACTATGCCTGCCAGATACATACTTGCCTTACAGATATTTGAGTAAGCGATTATATCTAGTTTCAAAACAACCGAAAAGATTTTTTGGACCTGCCATACACAAACAGGGTGATCCCCTAGAAAGACATTGTTTTGCATGCATCTGATGTGCACTGCTTTGTTTAAATCCCATCGTTTGTTGAGGGTTTAGCCATCAAATCAAATTGAGTGTGCTGTTTTGTATGTGTTCTAGCCTCATAAAAGTAGTCTCTGGGTGAAAAAGCAGGTATGCTGATATCAGTATTCCCACAGCCTGCATAATTGCTGTAATTTGCTTTCCCTTTGGGTAATCTGTAAACATGGCTGTTTTGATGTTTTTGGCATCCTCCATTGGCTGAGCTCTCTACTCCTCCAGTGGAGCCCCCATCCCAGCCCAGGGTGACAGAAATAGATCCTTCCCCAGAAGGCGCACGTAGTTCCACATGGGCACAATCAATACAACCCAGTCATCACTAGAACTGTGGCGGTATTAAAAGCACCCCGTGAGCTGGTTCTCACCACGCCGGCGTTTTAGGGAAATAAAGCTATTGATCCTCCGGGGCCTCTGGCGGAGCATTAACCTGGGCCCACAAATTAGAACGTGCTCATCTGGACACATCTGCCTGCAATGTTTCCAAAAAGCCAATCCCAGGGAGAGAAAAGGAGGGCTGCGAGGCCTGCTGCTTCCAATGATGAGTAGAGCGCTACTTGACGTCCATGTCGGAGCGGGGGAGGCGTCTGCATGCCCAGGACTTCCATTAGAGGCCCAGGATGGTGGCACGGGTCGATGTGGTAAGGTTTGGTTGGGGGTACTCCATCTCAGATCAGTGTGGTTTCTTCCCCCTGATGCAGAGAGAGAGGGGGCTGACCCACAGTAAACCTGAGCTCCTGACTGGAAGGACAATGAGGGAGAGGGCTGCTGCTTCAAATGCTTGCTTTCAGCAGTGTCAAGGACTTAGCTTCTTTTTTTTTATGATTTATATCAAAACCCAGAATATATATCATTTTTGCCATAACTCACAGCAACGTTCAAACTAGATTTTCATGCAGATTCAATTTGAAAGCACACTACAGTTTGAAATGATGCATACAGAACTCTTGGGTTTAGAGGAACAGCAAGCTGTCATTTCCATTTTCAGATTACTTTTTTTATTTGTTTGCAAAAATCATGGCACCACGAGGCTATTTGAGCCATCGATTCAAACGTATCACTTGCTGGGGTGTCATACAAGCCAGTAATTATATTTGACTAGGAGATCAGAGTCTGAATACCCAGACACAGAAACACAAACACAGTAATGTGCATCTACGTGCACAGACATCATCTTAATACAGGGCTTCATGACTGGTAGTCTCGTTTTTAAAGCACATCTTCCTGACAGCAACACACTTATATGACACGTGACCCTAGCATGACCCCGTCACTGTTTCTTTCAGCACAAAATGTAATCCAAGTAAAAGAAAACAATTCAGTTCAATTTATTTTCTATTCTACATTTAATGTCTCACACTGACACGTTACCAGAGAAACGTTATGCTTAAGAAACATTTGCATGATTAGTGTTTACTGATCGAGAGAATTCATTTCTCCTAACTGCACATTTTATCAGCTACGCTCGCACAGACAGAGACACTTTGGAAACTTTGCATCTTTTTTCTCAGCCTGCCCTACCAGTGGGAAGCCTGGAAGTTCTCTGCCCCAGTTCTCCATGTCCTTGAGAGTTGTGCCTTCGGGCCGGGGCTGGTGGGGTCCCGCGGTGCACAATGTGTGCTTCTCACTCAGGCTCCCGCTGTACTCCGCCACCCCTGCATGGCTCTGGAGAGTTGCCAAACTCTGAGGGGTTGTCCGTGCGAGTGGGGGAGCGTGCATGTTACCACAGAACCGCTCCAAACATCTCACTTCCTTCCCCCATGACAGTCGGCCGGATATAAATCACTTTCCTGGACTGGCCGACTACAACGGGATGCTTGGGAAGATGTTGTTATGAATAATCAGACTAATTGCAATAAACAGTGTGAAGTGATGTGCAAATGACTGAGGATATTGTTTTTTCCACATCCTGCTTTTTGCAAAGGTTAAACCATGGGGTACAGCATGTGATGCCAGCTTAGTGAAGTCAACAAAAGCCTGTGAGATTTGCTTGAAATATGAAGAAAATGAAACTGTTTCTGAAGAAAATCACGCCCGTATTTTCTTTTTTTTCTTCCAACATAATTATACTTTTGTTTGATGATTAAATTAACATCATAAGAAAAGGCAATTGTGGAGGGTGGTCATAATTTGTAGCTGTATGTGTTTGACAAATCTCTTTATATTTTATTCAGTACATATGCAATATATTTTTTTTGTAATTAATATGGATGTTGGCCGAGAGCAAAGATAAAGATCCATTTTCTAATATTTTGTCCTTGGATTGTGCACTCGGGGAATTCACTCCCCTTTTTCTTTTTCGTTTCCCTGGCTAAGGCATGGGGAATTGGTGGGATAAGAGGCTATTCCCTAAATAGCCCATGGCAAGAGGTATCCTGATTAGCATGCTGCCTGCTCTCTGGCAGCAGTCCTCCAGGCCACCAGCGCTATCACTTACGTGCTGTTTGTATTTGTAGTTGATAGTGTGTGCTGTTATAATTGGAATGAGCTCAGGAACCTCGTTTGCTTTTGATCCGCTGCCAGCCACTCAGAGTGCTACTGGGCCACAGCTCTCACCTCAACACTCCCAGTGGATTATGGGAAACTGCAACGCTTATGTTCTAAAAAGCGCCTGACAGCATCTCACTCAAGGTCGAACAATACAATGGTAAGTGTGGGGAGTAGAACAAAAAAAAAAAAAAAAAAGATGGATGAAAAAGTTGAACTGATATTTGAGGCAACACTGGGTATTGAGTTGAGAACTGGGAAAATGGTATTTAAGGCTTGTGAAACTAAGAGGCAAATATCAAAGGACCTGTAGGACTGTTTGGGGTAGTTTCAATAACACACAAGGATATGTGGAATTATAACTCTCAGAAGGCCTTAGCATAAATCTGCATTTTTATTAACCACAAGCAGAGCCAGATACAGGGTGAATCTGTGCAATCAAACATAGAAACACATTGTGGGCCATTTTCACAGCAGATATTTTGTCTTCTCATAGTAGGAAAAGCATAGTCACTACTAACATTGGTATAATCCTTATGATTTTAGCCTTCATTGACTAAGCAGCATGGATTTGGTTACAGGTGGTGTCTTACTTTTCACACTGCTTTTTCATAAACACAACAGAGGAGTAACTGTGTATCATTTGCAGCGTAACAAACATTGTTTTGACAATCATTGTCAGTCATTCCATGTGTGATAAACACACTGTTTCCTGTTATTGCTTCACAACAAAAGCCAAGCCATGAATCACTGGTTAAATGCTTTTAATGTGAAGCAGTAGTCGGCAATGTTCTAACCACAGCTGCAGTAACTTAGCACAGCTTCAACAGCAACAATGAGGGTGTTTTCAATGTGATAAAATAAAAAAAAGCAATAACACATGCTGCATCCTTTACTCAATAAAATATCATTATTATTATAACTTTAACAATGATTAATATTCTACTCAGGTGCCACACTATGTTATGAAAGTGTGACACTTGGGCTACAGCCACAATATCAGCACCTTTAAACTGCTGCAGCTCAATGTTACTCAACCGTTACTATTTTTATCATTTGTACTTGTCTTTTACAGGTTAACTTATCACACAATTTTTAACACATCATAATCCTCTAATTCAACAGGCGTGCCCCAAGTTCACTCTCCACAGTATCACTCAACTGGACCTCACTGGAAACTAAAATGTCAGAAGTGAGGAAGCCTCTCAGTTGATGTATTCTTGCAGCTCACTTCCCTTCACTTCATGGCATTTCTACAGTTTGATCTGCCAGCTCAGCACTTTTCTAGCGTGGACCAACTCCCGGGACTTATGGGAGTTTGATGCTCCCTTGCTGCCAAATGCCAGCAGGCCAAATGAAAAAAGATATCTGAAACTTCTAAGCTCAATATTTAATCAAGCGCTGGGTTACATTTGCTGTTTGATTAGGTAAGAGAATTCCACCTCCCAGAGTCTTTGATTGCTTTGAAAATATTTGGCCAAAAAATTAATACTCCTCTTTGAACTGTGTGCTCTCAGCATTAATATCCCAGCACCAGTAACAGTTTATAATTGTCACGATTACATTTGTATTCTGTAGATGTCACTGAATAAGTATTTCCCCTCTTCCTCTAGTCCTTCTTCTTTGTTTCCCTCATAGTCTATTATAATTATTATTTTGCAGTAACATTATTGTTTAAATTGTTATTATTGATGTTACTGTGTTTTTTTGTTTTTGTTGTTGTTGGCCTATCCAGCAACCTCATTATTACCCATGTTTTTTGACCAGGAGTCCATCTTGTCGCATCATAATCATCCAGGACTGCAGAGATTCACCTGAGAATAGCCCTGATGAGCTTGTTCCAGGAGGGCATTACCACTGGTTAAGTACAAACACCTGCTAAAATATTGGCAATTAGGACATAATTAGCTGCTAATGTATTTCTAATCCGAAGCGGGCCATAGATTTGTCTTTTTTTGCGTAGACTCCCTTTTTTAATGTTCTCCGTTGTTATTGTTTTCCTCAGGTATTTGTATCCCGAGAACATTGACTAAGTGCCATAGTTCATCATATGCAAATGGCTTATTAATTACACATGCATTATGCCCGTATTCAGAAGACATCAAAGGGCCTGCGAGTCTTCAGATGGTCCCCCTCTGTACCGCACTCAGGTTACAAATGCCTGCGTGTGCACTTTCCTGCATGCCTTTTCGGGCAGAATAACTACATCCTCAATTAGAACATTTTCACAGGAACCTCTGTTTTTTTTTTTTTTTTTTATTAAGAAACACCTCCGGTGGTCCATGGTTGTTGGGTAACCGCAAATTGCAAATAGTCATTTGAGCCTAGATTACATAGCATTATTAGAAAGCAGTGAGACAGTGAGTGTATCTTTGCAGTAATGCCAAACCAATATTTGCTTTGCTAATTGAGAAATGCCCGTAGTCATTTTGTGTTGTACCAAAATCTTTCCATCCATCAGCTCCTTGATCACCATTATAGTATTTTTGTATCAATGCTTCAACCTGTGCTTCAGACATATCCGTTCTGTGTGTCTGCATGTTTGCTCTGTCTATTCCTCCCTGGTGAGTTCTCTGTTAACGACCCATACAGCAGGTGTCAGAGTGTGATTTATACAGCCTATAATGCCTCACATTGATTAGCAATAGAGCTCTAATGGGATGCCAGCTCTTGAACTCAGGTTTAAAAAAACATTGCGTGCCACACCTACTTACTGCTGTTCTATATCATTATGCTTCTTATTCTTGCACAAATATCAGCACCTAAACCTGTCCAATAAGATGACGTAGAGGGAGTTTGTGGTGTGCAATCACTGTAACCCTGGGCAGTCCTCTGTTATCAGTCTCTGGTGGGCTGCTCTGACTGGGTGCTGCTAGCATAATTAGCACAGCACTCACTTTGATGATAAAATGGGTAATAGAGCATTCATTCCCTCCCCTGCCTACCTGATTTTACCGTCGTTTATTGATCTAATTAAAATAATTCTGCAGTTAATGGTGTTTTTTTTTCTTTTTTTAGTCATGGAAAGGAAGTTTTGATTACAGACACTTAAAAAGATTACATGTGTGATTGTGTCTGCGGATAATAACTGCAGAAAAACTGGAAGACATTTTATTTAATGATTCCGTTTACTCAAAAATATGTTTTTTTTTCTTGTGTTTATGTCCTGTACAAGGTCTGACCTTGACTATACTGACTTGAAAATTGTGCAAGTTTATCATTAGAGAGGGGTTTTCATATCTTCCTACTGAAGAGAGAGAAGTCTGTGCACTTTCTTATAATCTGAGATTCAAATGACCTGAGGCAAGCTACATTTTGTATTTCACAAATCTGAAAACTAATGACAAGCAAATAAACCTGAAACCTCCAGAGCAGAGCAGATTTGTCATTATAGAGAGGGAGAGTTTGCATCAGTGCAGCCACTAATACATTATCAGACATCGCCAGTTTCAAGCTAACAAAAAAACAAGAAGCAAACAAAAGATGCTAACTACACTTAGCATTCTGATTTGCCTGCTAGTTGGCAAGTAAGTTGCAGAGCCGACTCCTCATCTGAGTTTGGGTCTGAGACTTGATTATGTATGACTGCATTTCTCTGATGTTTCCTCCCATGCTAATGTTAGCCTCACTGATGCTCACTGCTCTTTCACCGGTCAAGCAGCATGGATTAGCAGGGCACAAGGCCTGGAGAGAATAGATCTGGAATTTTTCAATGAGGGAAAAAGAAAAGAGAGTGCTTCCAGCCATTTTCCTGAGCATATTAGGGCAAAGTGTACTTGACAAAAAATAATCATAGCAGAGCATTTTTACATACTTAAATATGTGTGTGAAGAGAAACTTCACAGGTACATTTCTTTTATTTGTTAAGAAGTTGTTGTATGTTATCAGTGCTTAAATGTGTTGACAGGGTCTGGAAATAAATGTCTTCTGAGTCAACTCCCAAGCTGATATAACATCTTAAAACCACTGAAGTCATCTGAGAATAAATCTCTCACTGAACATATTTCGATACCACAAAAGTGCTGTGGATTACGGACACTAATGTGGAACAATTTTTCCTCCTCGTGTAAAGGAAAGCATGGTGTGCCTCAGAACCACCAGGTGGGGCTGATTCTTTCACAAATGACTCCCACTTTTGATATTTTTGTTGAGAATCACAGTAGAAAATGTTTAAGTGAAGTCTTATTCTATGGCATTTTTGTATGGCATCTCCAAAAACTATCATTTCTCATTAGGAGACCAAACTGTTTGCAGTTGTCCTCATTACTAAAAAGATAGAGCTCTACCCCCAAAGGTAACTTCATCAACACCAGAGACAAATCTATCTTAGGTGCTCTATTTATATTTCTGACTCACTGCCACAAAGATTTATTCTGCACTCCTGTCAATCCATCTCTCTAATGGGCAATGGCATCCCTTTTAGTTTAGACGGTTGATGTGTGTGTGTGCGTGTGTGTGTATTTACACGCATCTGTGCACATTCTTTAGCACCAGATTTTTTTTTTTTTTTGTCAGATGTGTGCACAAAAACAAGTACCTCGAAGTCACAGAGCCCGTCTCATCTCTAAAGAGAGTCATCTTTAGATAGAGACCTCAGATGTCATGTAATTAAGATGATAAAAAAAAAGCTATTTGCACTTCCATGGGTTATTAATGTGGACTAATGATGCTCAGATCAACTATAAGATGTCTGCTTGTTATGAGGTTAATCTCCTCATTCTCGCGAAAGCCATAAAGATAAATATCTTTACACAGAAATGGGCTCATAAAAATCCCCGGAGAGCCGCACGCCAACTTCATAAGAAAGTTTGAAGGACCAAAAATAAAACTGCTGCGCTGACTTGCACGGTCATTTTTGTCAAATCTTAAAAAGTAAGCTGAGCAACCTGAGTACTGTGCATTTTAAATCTTAGATTCTATGTACAACACCACAAATAAATAGCAACATTTTATATTTACACCATAGAACATGCTAATTTAAAATACTAAGTGTTTAAATTATAACAGAAAATCATTACTAACATACTGAATGTCTCTTAAACACAGTCAAATATAGAGTGGTGATAAAAAAAGACCATCATTAAATGTACAGATCTACAACAGACAGTTGTTTTTAGAACTTGTATTTTATTACAATAGAGCTAAAAATACTTTCTATGTGTAATTAGGGTTAATGCATTTTATTGTTTTTTTCATATTTTCTTAAGGGATTTCAGCTGCACAAGGGTCAAGTGTTTTTTTATTACCTTTAGTGGAGCTTAAGTAACAAGAGATCCACTTAAAATTAAAATGAGAAGTTGTCTACAGGAAGTTTAGATATCATAGGCTGTAAGTGAAGGCCTCAACTATAAACTCTAAATTTAAGTTTTCATCCATTCAGCCTCATGAGGGAAAACCTGCAGATCACGTGAGTGTTTGGGTGGTAAAGATCCTCCTACCACATCGAATGTGCAAATGTCATGTCTTCTGATGACTTTATCATGAATGCTCTGATCATTACATTGTCATTAGTTAGCAGACATGGTTGCACCTCGTTAATGCGCACAAGCAGTGTGAGGAGCAGCAGATAATGTTGTGTGGTGGTGGTGGTGGTGGTGTTTAATGAGGGTCCATATTTGCATACTGGCCTCCACCCCCACTTGCATTCCCACCCCACTCTCATTTATAAAAATAAATCACATTAGAACATCACCAGCTAATAAAGTCGACTCCGGCCCACATCCCATGTCCCAGTGATAGCCAAGTCTCAGTGCAGGAAATACACAAAGCAGTCTCTCAGGATTAGAGAAAACCTATTATAGAAAATTCTCAAATGGCAACATTCTTCATATTAACACTGCGCCGCGGAAGAAAATTATGCCAGTTGTTGTGCATGCTACAATCAAATACTTTATCAAGGAATCTCCTCTGGAAGTTGGTGCAAATGTTGAAAGTCAGCCTATCAAATAATGCAACCGCTTAGAGAAGTCAGATTTAATTACATATCCCATTACTGAAAATAGAAGTAAAATAGGACCGCGTTTGATTTCGAAGGAGTTTGTAATCTTGATTGCACATAATTGTACAGGATACCACCTGAGGCGAGCTAGTTTCACTGCCATTTCTGCATTATTGAAAAGCTTTGATTCTGTGAAGAAAAGATTGGCTTTGATTATGAAACAAATGCCATTAATAGCAACACACTTGCATTTTGAAGTAAAACAAAAAAATAAGCCTGTTTTATTCGCTTCTCTGACACCATGTAGAGCTGACTATGAACATCGCTGGCCAAACTTGAGAGGTCAAGAGCTCCAACCTTGTAAAAGTGTTTTGTCTTGTGTCGGTGTGTCTGTCCAAGTGTGCACACGTTTGTGCCCCCAAGTCAAAACCAGCTAAATAAACAGTGTGTTTCCTGATGCCTAACAGTGTGCACGGCCCATGCACCGCTGATGTCAATCCACTGAGGACTACCAGTGGCCCCACTTCGCTCACTTACTTACTCTTTGGCTCACTCCATCCTTCCTTCATGCTCAAATTGACACTTGGTGCAGAGGCAGGCAGACAGGGGGCCTCTCCGCTCTGCGCCTCCAGAGATGTGGCCCAGCTGTCAGCCGTCTAATCCAGTCCAACCTCCCCCTGAGCCAGGCAGGAACTCCAGGCTGCTCCCCCTCATCCTCACGCCTAGAGGCACAGCAAACAACTCAGCCCTCGTCAACACTACAAACAGCAGGCTGGGAGGGGAGCCCTTTGCTAGTCAAATCAGTCTTGACCATTCCTCATAAATCAAGTGCGAATGTGTGACGGCACACCCTAAAAGTCTATTGATTGTGTTTTAAAGACAACAGGTTATTGACAGTACGTTGACACTGTGTTGAAATGAATGGCATCGTGCATCATGTATCAGTTTGACAAGAAACTATTGTAAGAAATTGAGGAATTTTAAAAAAAATATTTAATGATGCCGTGTTGTTAGAAGCACAACTGCTGAAGCCCTGCAAGACAATTTGATAATTTTTGTTTTCAATCAGCTCTCACAATCTGAAGGAAGAGTCCCCTGGCTATACCCTCTCCTTTTACACCATAGGTGTTACTGTTGGCATTGTTACTATGGAAACAACTGTACAAAGAAAATGGCATATTGGCAAATTTAGATACAGTAGTGCAGGCAGGAACGAGGCAATATTCAATACACTGCTGTCTTTTAGTGAAATAGTAATTATAACTGACTTTGCAGCCATGTATCTATGTAGTCTGTGCATTTCACCCATGGACATTTTTATAATCCATAGAGAACATCATTTTAAAAATATGGATCTGTTTTTGTGTGGTTTGTGAGTGCTCGTGGCGCAGTCGTGGGCATGTGTGTTTTCAGGAGTATGTCTGTACCTATCGTGGGGCTCCCCATGGCATTCCCAATATCAGTATTCCTGTAGATGTGTTTGATGTGTTTGAAGCCACGTAGCATACCTTGGAACATGACAGTAAACATGGCAGAGGCTCTCCCTCAGCGGAGCAGTGATGCACGTCACCCCTCAGAAGTGTGTGACGGGTGTACAAACCAAACCCACCGGGCCACATCGTCCCCTGGGATTCTCCCTTACTATGCTGCGCTGACTGGCTGCATGTTGCTCAATGCTGCACTGTTCAGAATAATTTCCCTCCCCTTTATCCTGGAAAAACAAAAGAGCAAACTGAAACGGTAGACAAACAAAGAGGAGAAATGCAAAACGTGGACTTGTGACAAGTTATGGCACCCACTTAACTGGTTATCTGACCCAGCAGCAGTAGATGTCATGATATATCCTGTTCTCATGTTTTCCTTGTGTTTCATCCCTGGAAAATCACTAGTGTATGTTTCCTGCATGCATCCCTGGGGAAATTAAGAGGCACACTATGTATCTCCTGAGGATTCCCCCAAGAATGAGAATAAAGCAGGCGGCATGAAAGAGTAGTGTTGGTGTGAGGGAGTTATTGGTCTGGCAAAAGGATTGCCAACACATCAAAATAGCACGGGTGTTGAACAAGACAGAAACTTGCACCATTTACACCTGCCAGAGAGAGAGAGAGTGAGAGAGAGAGAGTGAGAGAGAGAGAGCGCCATCCAGACATGGAAAATTTCCATAGCCACATACGCACTGTATGATGTGAAGTGCAAGAGTTGACGCCTCATGTCAAACCGAATTTCATGAGGTGACATGAACAACATGTTCACATGACAGAGAGGCTTTGAATGCTGTTTTCTGGGTTGGTAAGATAAGTCATTTGTATACAGTAGCAGTTTTATAATGTCAGAGCTTTGAAAAGAAACTCCTATGATCTGGGACAGAAACTGTTTAACAAAAAAAAATTGACAAAAAAAAGTCAATAGTGCAAGATATTATCCTCTCTGTGTATTTGACAATAAATACCAACAGTGCCAAAAGCAATGTTACAGCATAATGAGACTCTATTACTCACAATAGTGGAAAATTGTCTCTGGTCCCACCTGGGACTTAATGTAACAGAAGACATACGGCACTGATTAGTAAACATCCGTTGACAACATCTTTAAAACATTTAAAGACCTGTTTTTTTTACAAGAGATAAATTACATCTCAAAAATTATAAAACAAAAATTTAACTTTTCGGCTTTCAATCTTACAGCGTTCATCCAGGGACCGTCAGATGAAGTTGGAAGCTCTGGTGAATCTTGAGTGAAAGTCCAACTGAAATTAAATTGCATGGTGTCTAATGCCACAGCATACAAATAACATCAGGAAAATATTAAACTGATGAAATTTATTTCTTTTTTTTTTCTCCTGCAGCACATAAACAGCATGTAAACTACTCCTGTAAATATCACTTCAGACCATTTAGATGCTGCAGTGCTCTGTATTTTTCAATACCACTGCAGCAACAACACCTTCTGTCTGCCTCTAAACTACAGGGCAAGTTTGTTTACTACAGCCTCTTTTATACAGCCAGTTCTAAATAGAAATATTGCACTGTAATTCTGCCTCACTGTACCGTATTAAAGGTACAAAGATGGAAAAGGGGGTCATTGTTCGGCCTTTAAGGCGGCAGTGAAGGTACTAACAGAGTCAAATGAATGTTTGTGTGAAAAGAGTGAGCTAATGTGCCGGGACAGGGGTGTGACATTTTTAAATCCATTGGGGGATTTCAAAAATAGCTAACAGCAATTAGCAGCTAACTTAAAGTGAATATGCTTGAGGAACTCCTTTTCCTCCGCGCAGAGGACCAGATCAATGTCCATATGTAAGCAATAAATTGATGTTATTGCCATGTTGTGACATTTCTATTGTTTAAAAAAAGCAGCTCTTTTGCTTGTGTAACACTAACATGCTATCTTTAACAACAAACCGGGGTGGCATAAAGCTGGCTTTGTTTGGTTCAGTGTATAAAAGCGATGCCAGTGTACTGATGGGTCTTTGTTGTGGCAGTTCTGTGGGATCTCTGTTTAAAAAAGATTTCTGACTTTGTGCTCAGTCTGCTAGCTGCTGTCCATTAAACACAGACAGGCACATGCTCCTCCACTCAACTGAGAGGAAAAAAAGTATTACTAAAACTTATCAAGGCCTCATTTTCCTCCTTTATTAATATTAACAGTTTTCATATATATCAAACTAACATACTAACTAACATAATTTTTGACAACAAAGAGGAGTGACAAAATGTGATTTAGTTGAAACTTCAAGGTTATTTTGTCAAACTCCAGTTATGCAGTTCAAAGATAAAAAAAGAGAGGACAAGTTTTAAAACAGTATTACATTTACCAAATAAATGCTCCCAAAGGAAACATATATATCACCCAAAAGAACTCATGTAGATCTTAACTGTAAACTATGATAACTAAAATAACAAGGTTTGATTCTCACAGATTGTGCTTCAAAAAAACTGTATGATAGCTGGGTCTCATGATAGCTGTATACACTATGTACCATATGCTAATCTTTACAGTGTACCATATGCTAATCTTTACAGTATATTGTTTTCAGATAGCTAAAAGAAAGAAAAAGTATTAAACTATGTTCTATTAAAAGAAAATGAAACAGCTGGGGTTTTTACAACAAAATGTCATTAAAAAAATGTAATAATTGTACTCTCAGGTGTTTCTGGAGCTGTATCACCTCCATTCATAACCAATTTTAATTATTTCCAAATTCTAAGTTGCTCCTCCATTTTCTTTTTTGTTGAATTGGATTTTATAATATCCATCAGCAGTACTATGAAGTAGTACACATATTGACCTTTCTCAGTTTCTTTTTTCTCTAGTATGACAATATAACACTCAAAAACTGGATACAGATTTTGGACAAAGCTGCAGAGACAGTTTTTGTGTTGCTATTTACAACGGGAAACACTGCTTTCATTGTTAAGATGTCTTTTAGCATTTCCAACATTAACAAGATTGCAAAGAAAAAAGTGAAAGTGAGAAGGAAGACAGGACGACAAAGTGATGGGATGTAGAGGAGGTGCTGGAGGAGGAGAGCAGATCATTGAGGTCAGGATGACAGTAAAGAACAGATGAGATGGGGCGGCTGAGGAGTGTTTTGTAGGTGAGATGTTATGGAGGAGGGGAGGAGGGGGGGTTGCGGAGGGGAGTAAAGGGAGGAAACTAGGCCAGTGTCCAGACTCAGAGCACCAAAGGCCCCGTGTCCCAGGATGCCCCATGTCAGCCCTCTGACAGGAGAGATGGGACTTTAACACAGAGTTTTTTCACCACCAGACGCTCCCCCGTCTCCTCTGAAGAATACCCCTCCTCCTCGACGCGTTCACCAGTCAGAGTTTGAGGAGAGAAATGCACTCGTTACAATAAGGAGGGCACATGGCATGGGACCTGAGGCTTTGAGTGCCGCCTCCTCCACACTCTCAGTAGAATTA
Source organism: Acanthurus lineatus (assembly GCA_029814665.1). Taxonomy (NCBI): domain Eukaryota; kingdom Metazoa; phylum Chordata; class Actinopteri; order Acanthuriformes; family Acanthuridae; genus Acanthurus; species Acanthurus lineatus. The sequence continues at coordinate 13,301,894 of JAPZDV010000004.1, read as the reverse complement.
GGATCTTTCCTGCAAGTACTGTGCATTTCCAAAGTTGATGTGCAGTAAATAGAATTTTTGAGACAAATTCACACATTCGAGGTATATGACCATACAATAACTCACTCTGTTTGTTGCCTGTGTAAAATAACAGCCTTATTGAGCATGAATACGTGACTCACTGAAAGCTGAATTTAAATATTCCTCCTCATCCCTGCAGTCTTTTGTGCTCACTCCTACCCCACAGATAAAAAAGACTTATTGTCAGGCTTAATCAGGTGGTCTGTTACCTTGGCAATTAAAGCCTTGTTAGAGACATAAAACCTTGAGACTCAAATGGAGAGTCCCTGGCGAGTCAAACCACTGAGCAAATCCTTAAACCAAACAACTTTCCAGTGGGAACACTTCTTCTCTGAGGATAGATGTTTAATTATCTCTGCTTGTTTGGGGGAAAAAGGAAGGAAAAACTCTTTAACTCCCTCTTGTTTGTCTTAAAAGCTCATGAGTATTTATTGGAATTAATTTAAGTGGCAATCAGTGTGTTATGTTTGATCGTCGCTACGTATTGACCCAAGATTGAGAATATTTGTGAGAGAATTTAGTGAGAGGGGTTTGTGTTCCTGGTAAAAACAAAAGAACAAAAAAAAACAAAGAACCAGAATGCAAAAATTAAATCATGGTTTTAAACTATTCAGCCTTATTTCTGGAGTATTAAACTGATTTGGTGTGCTTAATTTACTTAAATGAATTAATCTTTAAAATACTGCTGCTAAGTATGATCCATTTATCATTTATTCCCAGTTGTTGCAAAACACCTATTTCAATGTTAGCTCTTCTTAAGTAGGCCAGCTACTTTCCCAAATGAATATTCTTTTTCTGAAAATAATGCTACATATTTGAGCAATATGGAGTGATAATTTATCATTATTTAATGATCTCCCACCGACAGCACGTCACACATGGTGCAGTCAGCGACAACAGCTGTGCAGGATCTTGATGGGTAAAATCTCAGAGAGTCAACTTCTGCGTGAGTTCAGTCCCACGAAAACACTTTGACCTCTTCTCTGATGTCCAGCATATTTCCTCTCTGAAAAAAGCCATTTTGGTACCTCTTCCTTGTCTCCTTTCATCCCACACTTTGCCTGGTTCTCCTTACCTCTCTGACACACTCCTCTAAATGGGCCTGGCACGCATCCCACTGTCTAACGAAGGTATGTGTGTGTGTGGGCGGTGTTTAGGGAGGTGAGACCTTCTCTGGGACACACTAATCAGCTCCAAACCAAAGCTCGGGCAGGGAGGCACTGGACAGGTGAGTGGAACCACTCGCTACACCCCCCCCTGGCTGCTCCTTAGTGTGAGGGTCAGATCGGCTCCATCCTTTATTGCCCAGTCACTCCTTCATTCTGGTGTCCCCAATCACCTGGCTTCCATCCCTGGTCGCCGGCTCCTTCCTGGGGGCCTCTGAGGGAGGAAACACCGAGCAGCTGCTCTACCGAGGGAGCCTCCTGAACGTGCCTCCTGCAGGCCCCGTGTGTGTTAACCTTTTCTTTTAATTAACACCATCCCAACTCCCATCTCTCGCCACTGCGGTCCGGAGAGAGGTTCTTGGGGCTTATGCAACTGTCAGGGAAGTGGGGGGGGAGTCATAGGGGAGCAGGAGAGGTAGTGGGCGGGTGGGAGTGATGGAGGTGAGAGGGGTGAGGAGGAGGAGGAGGAGGAGGGATGAATAATGCGTGCATGGCCTGGGAGTGAGGGTTCTTCTAATCCTTCAGAGCCCTTTTTTTTTATCCACATGCCTTCACACGACTACAACACAACAGTCATTCTACACAGCTGCCTATTTTCCAGGGACGATCCCGAAGTAAATTGGAAGGGCCGATGAGGAGATAGCTGCTCTTAATTTGCACCACAGCTCATTACTCTGCGAGAGAGTCAAGAAGCTTTCATTTGAGCTGTAGACATGGACTTTGCAATAGTTCATTTAAAAAAAAAAAATCATAAAAGCCCAAAACCTTGGTTAAATTAAGGGCATGTGCAAGTTTCCAAATTGGTTTTCCAAGTTCCTTTCTCATGGAGTTAAATCACCAATATAGCCAAAAGCAAGTGCTACATAGCTTTAGCTATGAACTTTAGCCGTTAGGCCTAAAAAATACGCTTGACAATATTATTACATTCAGTGTGAGATCCACTGAACCTGGTAATCAGACATTAGTACCATTCCAAGGTGAGTCTGACGGGATGTGTAAGATTTTCTGTAAGATAAGGTGCTCTGTATCACACTTACATGCTGCAGCTCACTTAACTACCAGCACACAGAGAGGTGAGCAAGCTTGATCTCATCTTACAGAGAATATCTCCTAATGAGAGAGTGGTAATGAGCAAGAAAAAAATCACTCTCATTTCAGTGGGAAAAAAAAAATGTGTTGAAAGGTTTGCTATCTTTTCCTTTCATCTTGCATGGCGGTGCCAAGTGGAAAATGTCCATCTTTCACCGGGAGATTTTTATGTTCATCTTGGCTCGTACTAATGCCCCCAGGGGATCCTCTTTCTTGGCATGTTCATAGTGGTCACCATTTGCTGTGGAGACAGGCTGTGGAGGTCAAAGCCATTTGAGAAGGACATAAAACCCCTAGAATGATTTTTGATCACAATATGAAACCGTCCCATTGTGGTTAAATGGTATTCTTCATGCCAGTAACACATCTTTGTAGAGGTTATTGTCATGACAAGCAATTTAAAGCTGGTCTAAGGGAATAAATGTACAGTCCATAGCTGTACATTCCAGACATTATAGTATTGCAGCCAGCCAGAGAGTGAGTGTGGATCTTATAGATGTCTATTATTCAGTCATGTAGCTGTCAAATGGCCTTTAGCGCTGAATTCAATGACGCAAGTGTTATAATCGTCACTAAGCCACGATAACACCCTTACAGCTCGGGTCGTGATGTTGCATGTCAGGGCTATGTGAGTCTAACATCTTGTGACCTCAGTTTTATGATGGAGTAAGTAAGGGGAAAACTGCCAGGACCTTCTCCTCATGAAGACCCAGTGCAAGGGCACTGTCTCCCCAGCCCCATAGATCAGCCAGCCCTGAATGTCAAACCGCACAGCAGCCGCTGCAGTGCCAGGAGTCCCCCTCTTGCTCCCTCTCTGGCCCGTGATCTGCTGTCTGGTGACACCACTGCGCTAATGACCCGGTTTGGGAGTTGCTCTACGGGGCTCCTTGGCTTGGGAAGATGGAAGTTGTGGATATCCAGCTGGAAGGTCACCGTTGACGAGGACCATTCAGTCTAAATTCCCTCTACTTTGTTGACATCCTTTAGTTTGCGAAGCCGTTGAGCCTGGCCCTCTACTCAAACAGGCGTGGCTATTTGCTGGTAAATCAGGAATATTCTTATGCGATTTTCCACACTGTTTTTGTAATTATATGCTTGGTGAAGAGAGACACAATGTTTATGTGAACAGCATACATATGATAGGGTTTTTGCTCCAGCGTTTAATTGCCCAACAATTTGGATAACAGTGAAGTTGGAAAGCTGCACTCATCCTCGCCTGCCAACTCTGAAGCCTTCTGATTGTTAGCTCTCCGTGTTGTTTTTGTTCTTTTTTTTAATCAGTTTGTATGTCTCGGTGCTCAGAGAGGGCAATGTTTTCAGTCACTCGCTTATCTTGACTTTTTTTTTCTCAGCCTCAGGAGTTTGGCTTGTTGGAGCAGAGTTAAAGTCCCCTGGGAGAGCTCCTCTGGTGATGGGGGCACTGCCTCGACCTCACTCATGCCTGGTGTGGGTGGCATCCAACTAGGGAGACACACAATGGAGAGCAAAAACTGAAGATGGTGATGCTTCTAGTGGACTCTCGCAGGACTCAGCCTTATTCTCAGGGTCATGCATTCCAGCAATCTCTGTAATTATAAGCAAGTAAGAAAAAAGTTGAATCTTCTGCCTTTCTCAAAATGAACGTGCCCCGCTCCTCAAGGGAAACATTCACATCTCTGAGTTCTAGTAGCTGGATGGGTTTTAATGAGGCAAGTCAAGAGTGTGTGTGTGTGCGTGTGTGTTGTTGGTGCACATGCATGTCTGTGTATCTGCCCTCCTCTAACGAGCGTAATTGACCGACTGTGCTTTTAAGCCGCCGTTTTTCACCATTTGCAAGAGTATTCTACTAAATAGCCTTCAGTGATTATTATTTCTTCAGGAGACACTTCATTGGGATTAAAACTTTCTCTGAGTTTTAAAGTTCAGTTACTACTTGTTTTTTTTTTAGTTTTTTTTTTTTTTTGGACAATGTGCAGTCGGAGCCAAATGAACAGAGGGTGAGCAGGGCCACAGGTCAGCAAGAACTGCTGAAGGGTCCCAAAACCTGAGGGCCACGGATTCCATTGGGGAACATTTCACCCTGCTGAGAGGCAGAGTGAAATCTGTGATGCTGCAGCACACACGCTTGCTGTGGCGTCTCGATGTCTAACTAAAAGCTATGGGTGGTGAAAAAATCTCCACATAACTGCTCAGTTTTACTCCAAATACTGCGGTAAGAAGCTTAGGTGATCTGAAAACAGACTGCGCCTTTGATAGAATTTCAAAGGCTTTTAGTCTGCATGTAGCTCTTTTTGAAGGACAACACAATTGAGGGGTCGATTGAATTGTTCATGTGAACGACTGAATGTGAGGACGCACGACGCAGGCCAACACAAATAAATTAATTGCTTCATTTTGCTGTTTCGTATAGGTACAAGCTGAATAGAAATTACCTGGCTGGCATTGTTTGTATGACAAACATGTCACATTTTTTATTTATCTTTGTTTGATTCCCTTTTCCCTCTCGCTCAGAGGTGAGACTTGAAACAAAAACATTTTTGTTGATTTTTTATTGTGCCTATTTGCTCCCAAAAAATTATATTTGATTCTCCTTTCCATATTTATAAAGTTATCCCTGAGGGACGAGCCGTGTCAGACAGTTTTTTGGAGCATCATGAGCAACATTCCTCACATGAGGTTTCTTCCACATGAAGGGAAAAAAAACAACTTCTGAGCAATACTGTAACTTAGAGACTGAACTGTGCGAGCACTGAGTCAAGTCAAGCCTTTTCCCAGTTACTTTGTCACTAATGAAAGTAGCAAAGAGCCCTGGAGGACTGAAGAGCACTGTTTGTTTGTGTTTGAGAGAGCATTCGAGAGGTACGGGAGGGGGGGAAGGCAAGGTGGTAAAACTTTGGGAGAGCCGCCTGACAGAGCGCCGAGACACAGAGGGGGAACTTTGGAGCATTGTTAAGATTGAAGTTTTAAGGCAGCTGAGACCTCCTGACAGAATCCAAGCACCTACAAATAGATGTTTCATACGTGTGTGTTTACCAACTTTACTGTAGTTTGCGAGGGCTTTGATTTTACCAAAGCGCATCACGTCAATCTGTGTCACACTTTGTTTTATTGATCTTTTGCACATATTTTATGGCAGCGTGTGGGTGGGGGGAAATTATTTGAAAAGCAAAGGGCGCAGAATTACGAGATACAAATTGAGCAAACAGAATGAAAAAAAAAAACCCTGGCATCATATTTAGGTCATAAGTCCCCACTTATTATGTTTAAGTGTCACATCTACCACTGATTGCGGACAAAAGATGCAGAGAGCGAGGCCACTTTAAAACAGGTGGCTAATAATGACAGCTAATAGATATCTCCTCTGTAGCTCTGAATTTTCCATTACATTTACATGACTTTATGCTAGGTGATTACTTTAGATGTCTGTAACAGTATATGGCCTCATTATGAACTCCAGAGTAATACCCTATAGAATAAGAGCAGCCTTATTATGTACTCACATCATTAACTTTTATAGTTATAGTTAACTTTTATAGTGGATTTTCTTTAACAAAGTTAGATTCTGGCACAGTAAAGGCTATCAAAGGTTGTTGTTAATTTTCTTCTCCTACACCAGTCTGTATTTGGGAGTTGCCCTATCGACTGTTTCTCTCCTTCCCTAGGTGTGCGGCGCAAAAACCTCAGTTTCCTCTTACATTTGTCTCTGTGAATCAGTCAGAAGAGAAATGCGCTGAAAATGGGAAAAAGCATTTGCCTGACTGTGATTTTTAGATGGGGCCCCTGGCAGAGGCTACCTCCAGGCTGCGGAGGGGCAGAGTGCAGAGTGAGAAGCCCACTGCAGGACTCCTCTCTGGATCTCATTTTCACATAGCAGGGGTAGGATAGAGCCTGGACGTCCATGCAGGTGAAGGTGTATTATGCACCATTGTGAGAGAGAATGAAAGAAAGACAGGCAGACAGACAGACAGATGGAAAGACATAAAGAAAGAAAGAAAGAAAG
>JAPZDV010000004.1:13277690-13295500 GCA_029814665.1 Acanthurus lineatus | reverse complement strand
GACAGACAGACGGAAAGAAAGAAAGAAAGAAAGAAAGAAAGAAAGAAAGAAAGAAAGAAAGAAAGAAAGAAAAAAGACCTCTTGTGAGGGTATCTACACAATAAATAACTGCAAAACTTGCAGAATAAAATTATTCAAGTTGCATTTTACTTCTGAAACTAACTGGAATTATTAGTTTAAAAATTAGACAATAAAAAATGAGAAAGACAAAGAAAATACAAATCCTAAAATAACATTAAAAGGAGGAGGCTTAATTGTTCAACTCAAACAGAAAAAAGCTATATATTATATTAGTTTGTTTTAAAAAAAGACATAATTCTTCATAAAATTATTAATATTCAAATAATTTGGGAGGGTGTTAAAATAATGTAATTTAAAATGAACAATAATAATTATGAAAAAAAAAAATCTCCATCTATAAATAAACCGATCATCCCCGAATTCTATGCGCGCCGTTACATGTCATATATGTCAACAGCCACACAGAAAATGTCTCTCTGCTTAACCATTTCTACCAGAAGGGGGACCAGTCCGTCTGCCGTAGACGGAGAGTGGCCGACGGCGAGCTGAGGCAGAGGAGACGCCAGGGTGAGCAAGCCGACTTTGGGTTTAGAGTTCGACTCCGGATCCGGGGACCAGCAGATCCAGCATTCCGCATCTTGCCATGATCCCTAGGATTTTAATCATGCCTCTCTGTCTGTGTGTGAGTGCAGGCAGGCTGACAATGATTTCCTCAGTGATTACGTACAGAGCGAGTCCCTGCGGGGTAGGGGCCCCCTCTGGAGCCATCCTGATGGCTTTGGGGGCCTTGCTTCCATTTTCCATTATTATGTGGACTACCGGAGCGACAGCGCAGTCCAAGACCTTGCAGGTTTGTGATGAGGAGGGAGCTTCCATCTTCTCTCTGCTTCTTCATCCTCTTTTAAGGGCAATTTAGACGTAGACTTAGATCAGATTCCGAACCTAATTCATGATTAGCTGACTGGAGTGAGAAAAGGAAGAGTCTATAATAGTTTTGATGCTGTTAGGTGGACATGAAGTGAAAAGTGTTATTATCATTTTTCCTCCTTTTTTTTTGGTTTTGTTGCATTTTTTTTGCACTCTCACAGGAGGCGTTTTGCTGATGTCTTTCTCACGCGGATGCATTTGAGATGAGAGGCGAAAAGCAAATATTCCGCTTTTATTCCTAAACGAACATCATGCCTGCACGCGTGTGTGTTTTCCCGGAGAATGGAAGCGCATGACGGGATTACTGTATTCTCACACTTTTCCCGATACCCAGCTCAACTAAATAGAGTCGCCTATACCGATCGGGCTAATTGGATTTTATTCCATCCACCTACTCATCACAAAATAACAGTAAACTAGTGTTTAGACCGCGCGGCAATTTGGGGGCTAAGTTGCACCTTTCTGTAATGGTAAAAAGGCAGCCGCGATTGGGGTCAGTGAAATTTAGAGAGGCTATACCTTTAGACTATCCCGTCTTACACAAATTATCAGACAGAAACTGAGCAACTTCAGCGTTTTCTATAGGATGTCGCGCCGCAAGCAAGCTAAACCAAGATCACTGAAAGGTAAGTGATAAGCCTATTTTTGGATGGCTCTCAGAACATTTTATTTTAAGGTGATGACAAGTCTAGCCGAGCATGATCTGAACTTATCGCTCACTGAAATGTTACTGTCTTCCCCCCTCTCTCTTTTTTTTTTACGCATTTCGAAGTGTTCTTCCTGTTATGTTGCGCATGAAAGCGACTGCATACGTACTTGGCATCGGGGAAAAGCTGGTCGGCTTCAGTTCAGACTGTATTGTAATGATAGTTAAAGTGCAAGGGCAGGGCATGGATAATTTGGAGAGCAACAGTGCAGCGCGCGACGCTGGCAAACATCTGGATGTATTAAAGACGCTCCTGGTCGGAACTTAAGCCGTCTGATGGAATGGGGTGCAGAGTCACGTGACCCCCCCGTCTGAGAAACTAAGGAGGAAACATTTTATAGGCTATGTTAGGGAAAGGGAGGGCTGTGATGTGTGTGTGTGTTTGTGTGTGTGTTTGTGTATGTGTGTGTGCATAACAGTTAAAAGAGAAATTAGAGGTGAGCTCAGTGTCGACTGCTAATTGGACGCGTTCATTAAAAAGTTGTAAACATCTGGATTTATCAGTCAGGCTGCCCGAAGCTTGAAAACAAATAAACTTTATAATGTTTTTATTTCATAAAATCTAAGCACAGAATACCAGGATATGACAGCGCAGATAATATATATGATTTTTGCTGTTTTTCAAATTTTTTGCTCTTTTTTCTCCCTTTAAAAAAAAAGACAGAGAAACAGTTGGACTGGTGGTAATTCGATCGTGCATTTTTGTCTGACTGTATGTGTGTGAGAGTGTGGGGGGGGGGGGGGAGGGAGAAATAGAGACAACATGAGCAACATGCTTGAACACACACGCACACACACGTACACACTAACATATTCACACACACTACTTTTCTCTGTAGCATTTTGGTGGGGGAGCCGCTGGGTTTTGGAGGTTGAGCTCCAGTTCATCTGGCAGGCATTGTATTTTGCTCAGCAAATAATTGTCCACAATTTCACATTCCCAGCTTGTGGTCTGTGGACCCCCTTTCTCTCTCCCCTTTCGTTCTCGGAAGTCTTCATCTCAAAGGAAGATTACATGGTCTGCGGTAGTACATTCATGCAGCCACCATTTTAAATCAATACCCAGGAGAGGGTGAAAATGTGAGTGCATGCACATCTTAAAATTGTCACATTCTGTCTTCAGACCTGCACTGCTCTATTCACAGTAAACAGCTCTATACATAGATTTCCTATTTTCACAGACCAGATTGGCATTGACTGTTTTTTTTTCCTTTTTGTTAGTTGATGTGACATTTGCTATTCTCAAAAGACACATCACTTATATGTAATCGGCCCTTGCCAGCATGCCTACATGCTACAAGTGTGTGTGCCTGCGTGTGTGTGTGTGTGTGCGTTCAGAAAAACATCTGTCAAGATTTGTGTAAATCCATGTGTGCGGGAGAGAGGAATAGAGAGTGAGCAAATCAGCATGCAAATGAAGTCAGAGTGATGACATTGTTTGTTTTGTTATTGTCACTAAAATTTAAATTGGGAAAATGCGGTGCACAAAACATCCCGACTTCTGTGTCTTCATCGCCTCTGCTGAAGCGGAGCAAAAAACGCAGATACGTCATAGATATCTCCCTGTTCTGGATCAGACCCAAGGAAGGCCAGGCAGATGTTATTTATTGTTCTTTGTCTATCTCTATCCTCGGGGACAGAGATACACTTATACAGATGTCCACAATAACTTTCCTTGTCATTTTTTAAAAAGTTGCTTGACACAGGCTTCACTATTTTTGTATAAGACGGGATTTTTCATTTTTTTATTTGCAGACTTTTTAAAATATTTTGTTGACACAAAAATGGCATCTCTAAATGTATTTGTGCCATCACATTTTTTATACCTGTCTTCCTGCATGTGTGTGAGTGTGTGTACGTGTGTGTGTGTGTGAGCCTGTGTCTGCATGCACTGTATGTTTTCATGAACAGGCTGCGGGTGCAGAGTTCAGGTTTCACTTTTATAGCTCTTCTTCTGCTGACTTGAGGCAGTGGTCAATGTGGACGGTGCTTTTTCTGCGCAGAAAGAACAATTTGTTCTGCGGAAGGGAAAATAAACAGAGCTGCCGATGGTACAGAGAAGGAAGGTAGAACAGGCATCAAGTGCACCAATTTGGGGGGGACTGGTCTGGTTAGTTTGGGCATGCAGCGTGTGTGGTGGGGGGTTTTGTAAATAATGCTGGGTCAGTTGGCACTCTTTTTTTTTTTTTTTTTTTTTTCTCCCCTGTGTACCCCAACACACACACCCACTTCCTTAGTATTGGCTGCATGTGGGAGTCAGAGGTTATGTTTTTGGTCCCATCGAGGAAAAGGGCAACATTACAAGTCCCGTTTCAATTAAGTCTGAGAGACAGATCCGGCTACGTTATTGCTTGGGGGAATAAATGGCACAGGACGAGGCCATACATCATTCGCTTATATGCAAACACTTCACCCTAGCCACTGACATTTACTCAATCCTGAGCCTTCTACATTTCTCGACTGTAGGCACATTGTAATTTTGTTTTGATGTGCGGAGGCTTTGGGTCAGCACATCGCCTCAGTCAGTGGTGAGCAGCGAGGAAGGAGGATCTCACTCCAAATCCTGCATGTAAGCGTGTGATGACTGCCACGTTGCCTGTCCTACAGCACTTCCTGAATAATGTGAGGCTGGCTTGATATTTTCATTTGCAGCACAAATGACACTCTCAAGCCTCAGTCCTGACGTGTTTATTGGCTGACTTGGAAGTTTCCAGGTCTGTCTTCCGCATATATAAATATATTTTCTGCGCCATTTACTTTAAGGATAGCGGTTGTCATGAAATCAGCGCTGTGTCATGTACACCTTAAATATTTGATGTATTTGAAGGGGCTGAAATTTGACTCCACATGAGCGAACTCTTCTTGGCAATACATGACAGGAAATATTATTTTACACTCTAAATGTTAAACCCATAAAACAGGTTGATTTGTGAAATCAGTAAAAGGCCCATAAAAAAAATCATTAATATGATGATATGATGTTTTAAGTTTAAATTCCTCTGCTCAGCCATAAAAAGGTTAGACTTTAGATATATTTTAAATTCCTTTTAAGGTAAGAAGGTGTGAATAAAAAAAGTGCTTTTGAAATTTGACTGAGCAAAAAAGACTAAAGAAAACATGCTTATTTTTTAAGCCAAAATTTCACAAAAATTTAAGCATTTTTTGGAAAAGAGAAACTTAACCATTCTGCTCAGATATTCAAAACCACTCCCCCCTTTGATTCCCAATAAGCATAGGCATGTGTAACTAAAAAAAAGTGTTTTGACACTTTAAAGCTTTTGTCAGAGGGAATGCTCAAAAACTCGCAAGACTCTCATTTTCAGATACACACTTTTCAGTTTATCCAGTGTGTTTAATGGTAAAAGTAAAGCAAAAATTTCTTAATTTGCAGAATTGCGTATAAAAGCAAAAAGGCATTCTATTCCGCTCTATTTCTTCCCCCCCTGTTAAAATGTCTATTAACAGTTGCGTCATTCTTAGTTTATAGGAAGCTGCAGTATTCCAGTCTGCTCACAATTAATGATCTGTGGCATAACACCCATTAACACTTTTCTAATGTGACACAAAAATATGGTTAGTATTATCATTAAGGAAATTATGATGGAGCCGTGGAAAAATCCCATTAGCACGGCTGTCAGTGCTCTTGACATGCGGCTCAGTGTGTTGGACTGGGTGTCGCGGGAGCTGGCCGATATCTCTTCTTACTCCATGGCATGTGTCTCTCTTGTTGTCATGGATTGTCTGCCACATGGAGAAAGAGTTCTGATTCAGAGACAATGATTGATTCCCAGCACTGCTGCAAATGTAATGATACGCTGCTCGGCTGATTTGCATCCATCTCATTTTCCTGTATGAATAGCGTTCATATAATTTTTTATTTTTTTTTTTTGGAGAGCAAAATTTGCAAATAATTGCATAATGAGATTATTGATTCATGATTTTTTTTTATTGCTTTTTTAGCTTTTTTTTTTTAAGAAGTGCTCTTATGATTTGCTTACAGTACAATCTATGAAGGATTACAAATATTATGCAACGTGATTAACATGCTCCTCTATTGCAAATTATTTATGACACTAATCACCAGTTCAAATAATGCTCATTAAGAAAGTTATTCATGTGCAGTGTGTGTCCTCCTCCCTCTCTTCCCAGCCCTAATTGAGGAGGGTTGACCTCTTGACCCGAGCTAAATTGAGTTGTAGTCCCTGTGGCGAGCGTCTCCTTCGCGGTCAGTCAGGGCGGATTACACAGCCATTGTGTTCGGCACTGTATCGTCCAAGCTTGCTGTAACCAAGCAGATGAGTCACGCATATCTAGGAACACACTCAGGGCTTTTTTTTTTTTTCTTATGTTTGAGAAACGCTGCGAGATGCTCATACACACAAGCACACACGCTCACAAAATACGTGGCAATACTTAAGCAAAAGCAGAGAAATGCAGAGCGTTTTTAACACACGTCTGCATGCGTATAAACACTCTCTTACACAACAGGAATTCATTTGATGGATTAGGAGAGATCCAAGCTGCTGAGAGTTTGTCATGTTTTGCTTATTCATGTCTATAAAATCATTAGTGTTCCGTGGGCGTGATGTATCATGGCCTGTGCATGTGGTGATCAATCTGTTTTTAATTTTGTTTTGAATTTTTGTTTCTTACTTTTGCGCCTTGTTTTGCCCTCTAATTCCGTGAAAAAAAAATTAATTCATCCCGAAAAAAAGGAAATGTCCAGCCTTGGGAATCATCACTCTGAATATAATGACAGTTACTCCAAGTTTTTTTTTTTGTGTGTGTGTATGCATGTGTGTGTGTGTGTGTGTGTGGCCGGTGTGTTAATTAGTGGCCTTTAATGTGGTGCCACTTGTTGTAGGATTATGTTTTTCTCTGCTCCGCGTTTTGAAAATCAAAGGAGCAGTGCTGAAATGGTCCCATGTGTGTTCGGTATTGTATCAACAAAACCCAGCAGCATGATTACAGTTTGTCACTGACTGAGTGATACACTGCACCTTGTCAAACATTAATTAACTGATAGCAGCGATGAATTAACAACAATGTGGACCGAGTTTTATTCGGTTGAAGGCCTGATCATTATGAGGTGATCATGCGCTTTTAGAGTGTTTTAATTAAAACAGTCCGGCTATTTGTATTTGCACTGTGCTATGATGGTTGATCAAATGTCCAGCTAGTATGAAACATCACAGGAGCTTGCCCTTACTCGGCGGCTCACCCTCTATGATCGCTCCCAGGCAGCTATTAATTATCCAGCAGACAGGTGCAAATGAGAAAAGAATATGCACTGTGATGGAAGTTGTTTACTTTAAATGACAAAACTTTTAATAAGTTCACAGTGGTGACAAATCATTGCAAACTGCCGTAATATTTAAGTTCTTATGGCATTGTAAAATAGAATTTTCTGCCTGAACTCCCTCATCTTCACCAACAGGGACGGTGATCAAAACAAAAACTCCAGCTCCCGCCACCAGACTCTGATAGAACCATGGGGGATTTATTAGGACCCCCATCCCCAGCCCATTTAAATGATCCTAGATGCAAGGCGCTCAACAGTGCTGCAGAAACTCATTAAACTCTCAGGGCGTCAGTCACTGAGGCCTCCTTTAACAGGACAAGGTTTCTGTGTTGGCTGATACAGCCCTCTGTGGCTCAGAGGGATATACCTCCATGGTGTCCAACTAGGTCTATTCCATCACTTTTAATTGATTTAGCTAATTAATTGCCAGATCTGCAACTGTGTGTTTAGTATTATATTTTTATATACATCAACAGGGAAACAGGGAGACATTTTTTTTTTATGTATGTGAGTGAATAATGGCATTTCTTCGCAAAGGTTGATTTGAATAAACGCTTTTCATAGGCATTCCTTGGGAACCGAGTTTTTGGCTGGACATGGCCCGACAGCGAAACATAGTTGCTCCGTCGTTTGCCATCTTCATAAGAAACAGCTCGACACTTTCCTCTTCATTTTTCACTGAGGTTTGACACCCTGCTTGACACTGACGCGTGCTCCCCCGAGGGAAAGGCTTCTGCCACCATAGGATCCTGCCTTAATTATGCAAAGTACAGGATATTTTGTGCGATTTTAAAAGTGCGCCAGTTTCTGCTTTGGCAGTCACTGCCACACTCCCCTACTGGGAGGTCCTGTCAGACTCCCCCTTCCTCTTTGCCCAGGAAAATGAAAGGCTAGAAAGAATAGACATAATGGAGAATGCATTTCAACTGCAGGGGTGGAACGCAGAGGCGTAAGAAGTCCTCAGTGAGACCCTCATTTTACATGGAACAGGTGGGAGAGTCTTTTGTTCTCTTCCCGCTGTTAAAATCCATTTCATTTCTTGTACTTGACATGCCACAAGGAACTCTCACCAGTACCAAAAAGGCTCCAATGTAAAAGGTTCCTACCTTTTACTAAACAGAAGTCGCATTTTTCAAGGCCAGTGCTGTTGTCAAAAAGTTAAAAGTGGTTTAGTTACCGTGCATCTAATGAGAAGATTTGAGTGCAGATCAAGCTTTTTTTTTTTTTTTTCCAGCCCTCCTGTTAAAGAGCAAAAGCACTTCGCGGTGTGTCTTTTGCAACGTAAGATTTTTTTTGAATTTACAGTAAGTTTGGATCGACTTTAGGGAGGTTCATATTTATACTGGAATGTAAAAATTCTCTTCTCGATCCATCCATCTAATTTAGCTAACCGAGGCGCTATACAGCCTTCTCACTAATGCAGTCATCAAGGTGTTTTTTACTTGGTCACTGTTGATGTTGGGAGGACGTTTCATGGGAGACCTTCATAATTCATCAAGTCATTACCCAGTCCAATATGTTATTTACGTGGGTGGTTGTTTGCCTTGTTGCCAAACCTCATACATATGAAAGGCTTGTGTGGATTCCCAAACCACAGGTTGAGCTGTCGAAAGCTGTTGAAATCTCTTGGAGTTTCCATACAGAAAATCCTCAATAGTAAATAATAAAAAAGAAGGAAATCTCAATGTGTCGAACTTGTTTTTCACTGTTAACTGTTTCTTTCCCTCTTTTTCTCTCTCCCCCCCCCACCCCCCACCCCTATTCTTTTTCTGGCAGTAGAAGACAATGTGACAGAGGACCAGCACAGTCCTGGGCAGACTGCCATTCCAAACGGTAATGCTCCATTTCATATTTCATCATTTTCGGCTGGAAAGTGGATCATGTGTCTGTGTGTGTGTATAATGTGTGTGTATGTGTGTGTGTGTGTGTGTATATATAATATGTGTGTGTGTGTGCGCGCGTGTCTGCCTGTAAAATCTTTGTTGGGTTCAGAAAGATATAAAGTATGCACTTCCTGTTTTTGAGGGTTTTCGTACTGTAAACTGTGTGGTTGCATGTGTTTTTTTTTGGAGAGATGGGCAGAGCCGTGTGTGTTGCTCATTCTCTTTGTTTGCGTGTTTGTGTGTATGCATGCGTGCATGCAGGTGTGCTTAAAGCTGTCCTTGTGTTTCTGTGTGTGTTCCTGACGTTTTTTTTTAAGACTCTTTGTTTCCCAACACTCTGTATGATGTAAAATAGAGCTACCCAGATGAATGTGTCCTGTCTCCACGCGTGCCATTCACAGTGGCCCTCCAGGAACAGAGCGGTAATTCAGGTCAGGCTAGCAGAAAAGCCCCCTATGAATGAAGCCTGCTCCTGATGCACCACACTGTATATTTTCATTTCATTTGTCTCTGGTAAAGGTTAAGTCTCAGGTGTGGTTATTTTAAACCCGATATGGATGGTTTTGCCCAGCAGGCTGGGGACCCTGGGCACTCCTAGGCTGCCACATTAGTCCAGCATTTACCCATAGCTTTCTGAGTGCTCCTGTGTACAGGTACAATAGATTCAAGCTTTTCTCAGCTGCTCATGACTTCAGTTTTATTGTTTTGCGTGTGTGTAATCTCTCTCTGCAAACCTACGCTTTTAGTGTTTTGCAGGTAGATTTAAGATTCTTAAACTGCAGAACATTGAAAACAGATAACCAGTGACTCAGACATCTTAAATCACAGACAGCCCGTTTTTTGATCTTCGCTGTTATTCATCCCAGATCAGATGTTTCAGTAAAGATTTTGTAACATTTTCGTTCAACTCTGGAAAAAAGCAGTGTGTCTATCTGCTGCTGTGTTAATGTGTATCGATGGATATTGGTGGGTGGTTCTGTGGAAAGAAACTGCCTCCTTAGCCCTTCTAACCCCAGCTCAAGGGATGAAGGACTGGGCATAAAAGGCAGACTTGCCTCGGAGACCTCCTGTCATCCAGAGCCAAAGTAGAGCTAATGAGTGTGCCTGATTACAACGACCCCCTCAGACACACGAATCTTCCCTCTCCCCATCCCTCCACCACCTCTATCTCCAGAGTGAGGGGAGACAGCCGCCACATGATCGATGTCTGCCTGTGGAGAAATCAGGAGGGCGCACAAATTAATTTCTCACTTTCCTCATTTGACTTCGTCTGACTGATTTATTTTTTAACCCCCTCTCAGGATGCAGCTTGACGAATGGTCAATGGGAGAACAAAATTTTTAAAAAAGCCTTGTTTGTGGCAGTAAACTTTTAGGATACTAAGAGATTTCGCTCGTTATTTGCCAGTTTGTCACCGCCGACTTATATAAAGTCTGACAAGTCACACAAGCGGCGGCAGCTTGTGTGTCACGATGTCTTTATCACCACAGCAGTAATTCATCCTTACGGTTGGTTATGGCCCCAAACAAGCTCCTTTTAACGTCAAATTGAAAAGGAGTGGAAAAGCTTACCTGCTTTTCATGCATTTGCCACTTTGACGGACACAGCCACAATAGCCATTAGACTCCTGACAAGCTAAGGGCTTAATCAGACATGGTGTCAAGATCTGCCTCATAAGTAGACCCCCAGTTGTGCTCTTCTGTGACTCTGCAAGCATTCTGCAGACCCTGCATCCTGTTTCTCATTCATGTTTGATATGTGGCAAAGGCAAAGATGAAATGCTAACAAAAGAGGCCCTCTAAAAGATAGACAGTATTATGCATAGTATAGAGGGGCAGGAACAGTATGATATCTGAGATTTAATGAGGCAGTGCGCTTTTTTACACAGAGAGTGTCGAGCAGGCTTAAGATCTGCAGCTTGGCTTTACCACTGCGCTGCCTGTGTGTAATTATAACCACATGCTCCGCTCTTTTTCTTCTCTCTTATATATACATCCCTTTCTTTTTTCTTTCTTTCTTTCTTCCTTCGCTCTCGGCTATGTCAGATTGAGGCTGTTTTTTTTTTCGGAGGAGGGTGTCAGCTCTGTCAAAGCGGAGTGGACTGAGGCAAATAGAAGCGTCATAGAGATCTGAAAGGGGGAGTCTGGGTGGCAAGGTGCCGTAGTGTAAAGTAGTGTAGCGTAGCGGTGCGGTGTCTGAGACTCAGCTCTGGCTGAGGTTGAGGCTGCCCACAGATCAATGTACTGCAGGGCTCACTACAGCAGGAAGAGGAAAGGACTCTTTCACTCCACCACTTCAGAAAATCATATTCTCTATTATTCATTTCCTTTGATGTTTTACTGCACTAATGGCATAGCAAGGCGCTCCGTTCAATATTATCACTCCCTGTGAGAGAGCGAGTAAGACAGGGTGAAAGAGAGAGAAAGAGATTTGGTATGTTCAAATGTTGTTTCTCATTCCACCGCTTTGATTTCCATTCTTCTTGGTATGCTCATATCCCTTTTTTGGTGCAGAGATTTTAATGGTGGTTGATGCTGTCTGTACACCTGTGATTATATGTGCTGCTACCTTCATGCAGTTCCCTCTGTGTTGTCTTCATTGTTCGTTCCTACTCCTCCTGTAATTGTTTGGTACTTTTTTTTTCTCTGTCTCTCTCTCTCTGTGCTACTCTTATCTGTGTCTCAACACGCATCATAAAATTTTCATAAACTATACTGCATGTTTTTTTAGCAACATATAACACGGTGGGAAACATTTTCTGTCAGCGCCTCGCTTTGAGCTTGTAATGTGTTTAGCGTTTTAAGAGAGATGGCTTTTGACAAGCACCTCTGCTAATCCACTTTCAAATTTCAATGCATCCTGCATCAAAATATTAAACAGCAATTAGTCCTTAATACGAATCTGGGGGGCTTGAGGCAGATAAATCAAATTGCATGCACCGACCATATGAACACAGGGTCCCCCCACCCAATGCAAATTCTTGACGATCGTTAACAATCTGGCAAGTGTCAAGCTCACAGCCTCGTCGTCGGATCATGACATTCTTTAATGATTGGGGATCAGTGGATGTGACGGTCTAAGTGGAGAGCCCCAAATCCCATCCACACAGAGGAGGATACACTCGGAGGCACATGTGGCATTAGAATGTAGTGTGACCTATATATGGTGGTGCTCTGCAAAAGTTTTAGATTTTTAAATAATGAGGTGCCGGCAAACGTGTGAAGGTTATTCAATCTTAATGTCCTCCTATTTCTGACAGCCTCCCTCACTCTGATAAAGGAGCGTACTCACCTTTGATCAGGCCCGCCGACATGTGTCGACAGAAGCTGCTCGCTGGTTAAAATAAATTCTTAATTCGAACTTGGGGGCGGGTGGTTGTAGGGTGGGTTGCAGGGGAGGGGGGGGGGGCATCATAGGATCAGGATCTCTGGGAAATGACGGGGAAATGAGGAGATGGGTGAGCTGGTAATGATGTTTTCGACACCAAGGTCTTTCATAGCACAGAGAAAGACTCGGGCTAAACCCTGATGGAGCTAGACATACTGTATCTACAGGCAAGTAAGAACATAGCCCTCAGTGATTTCACACTTTCCATTCTTAGTGTTGTTGGGGCTGTATTTGAATGAATTTAAGTATAAAACATTGACATCCATCATATGTTGCATTTCA
Organism: Acanthurus lineatus; assembly: GCA_029814665.1. NCBI lineage: Eukaryota > Metazoa > Chordata > Actinopteri > Acanthuriformes > Acanthuridae > Acanthurus > Acanthurus lineatus. Next base: position 13,282,992 of record JAPZDV010000004.1, on the reverse strand, counting down.
AAAAAATGCTTTGTACCCAACAACAAAATTTCCTCGTTCTAGGCGCTCAATAATTTATTTAATCTTTAAGCTAGGGTTAGACTTAGACAGTGAGTCTCCGTTGAGGTTAAACGCCGAGTTCATGGAGAGAGATAACTTTTAAGATCAAAATTTGCTGAGTTCTGGCTGTGCAGTCTGGCCAGTCTCTTCACTTTGACACATCTTTTTCTTTTTCTTTGACTATTCTTGTACATTCATGCCCCTTCCCTCCTCTCTCCATGGTCAGCGTCTCCACCTTGCTCAGTGTGTGGGCCAGACAGTGGGGGGACGAATGTAGGCTTCCCTGCTAGGGACCACAGGTCCCTGGTGGGGCTAATGGAGCAGAGAAAGGAATATCAATTAAAAGGTTATAAATATTTAAGAGCAGAAATATTCAATAATATAAGGGTGGGGGGTCTCTTCAAGTCACAAGATGAAAGTTGTGGCATGATAAATGTCACCAGGCACCATAAGAGACAAGAATGTGTGTGATGGATGGACTCGGACTCAGGCAGATATTACATGGCTCTAAAGATGTCAATCACCATTCAGATTCTACTTTTTATTAGTACAGAACTAATGTTCTTTTAGTACCCTAATGATTGAAAATTCATCCTTAAAAATCTTTCAGTCAGATCTTCATTATATTCCCCTTATGAATAATTTCTCAGTCCGAGCTACGATCATCTTACTTCGAGCTGACCTTATCAGAATATGGATCAGCAGTCGATGCAGCTTCCCCCCTTGTATTCACCTTCTATACAAACATTGTCAGGCTGATTAACAAATTAACAAACGTGTGAGGCGTGATGAAAAAAAAAAATTCTCAATATGCAGTACATCCTTCACCCTCATATTCCACATGTGATTGTCAGGATTTCCAAGCATGCGGGTATTGATCTGCTGTCCAGCCTGTAGAGACTGGTAGAAGAGGATGTCCTGATCTGATGGATTACTGTATGAGGCCCAGAGGCACAGGAACCTCAGTATTGACGTGGCTCTTTAATCCCAGGGTTGGACGTGACCTTGCCGTGTCAAGCCCCCTCCCTCCCTTCCTTACCCGCTCACGCCCCCCCACCTCCAACAATCCCACCCCCCCACACCAAAACATGTAGCAGTTTACACTTCCAGCACCGCATCACAGCGGTGCACCGGAGGTCACTCGGCTCGACCGAGAGCGCTGACCCAGCTAGGATTCACTGGAAGTTGCAGCTGAAACTCGTCACTTGAAACAAGAGAAAACAAGGGAGTGAAAAAATCAAACTCACACATGCATAAAGCTCTTTGGGTTTTTTTTTTTTTTTACCCCTCTCAGTTTGTTTGAATCTCTTTTTTTCCCCCCTTTGTTCGTTGTCATAGATCTATTACCCTTGAAACAATGCGAGGAATATCAACGCAATATGTGCAGCAGAATGAAATGCATCTGCATTCTGCACTGCCAAATGTATTTTTTATGCTGGTTAAAACATAAAAATGCTTTAATGTAGCCATCAGTTGTTTTGTCTGACAGGACAGAGCTGCAATATTAGAGAAATTAATGATTCATAAAGGCCTTTGGAAGAAAAAAAATATCGAAGTCTTAACCTGCTCCACAGGCACCTTGTAAAAAAAGAAGACACCAAGTGTTCACATTTCGGTGCATATTGTGAATTCTGTGTCTCTCTGTGTGTGTGTGGATGAATCATAAGTCTATATTGTGTGGCTTTTGGCCTCAGTCAGAAGTGTTTCCCCCAGAGCAAGAAAGGCCTGCATCTGTGAGGATTGGGTTGGGATTTTCATTTTCTTGAAACACCTTCTGTTCTGTTCTGCATGGTCCCACCAGGGACCACAGTGCTGATATTTTTAGAGGGCATGTTCCGAGAGCCTCAGTCGCCAAGAGGGAAGGACAATGGAGGGTGTGATGTTACATCAATACTTGGCGCAAGAGGGGGAAAGGAAAAATCCTGGGTGGCCTTGATGAGTTCTGGAACGCCTTTCCTCAAGGAATATACACAGAGCACCCTACCGAATGAGCACTTAAAATGGCTGCCCATGTGTATCTACACCCGGTATATATACACCCACACCTGCACACATCGGTGCCACACACTCCTGTCCTCAGGCACTGTTAACTGTGTGCTAGACGAAAAAACAGGCTTCCTCATAACGTTCCCCTCCAGAGGGTTTAGGACAAGCTGAGGAACACTTGCATCAGTGGGGCTTAAAATGGCTGCCAGTGAAGTGCAAGGGCTCTTCTCTCCCACAAAGCCTTAACCAGGGTGGCATGATTGTTTGATTGTAAGTATGGCTTTTTAATCAGTCTTATTGTGAAGTGTAATGGTCACAGCAGGGGAGAAAAAGAGCTGCAGGCCATGCTGCCTATTTATAAGATGCTGTTGCAAGCCGGAGTTGCTCTACTACGCTTCAGAGTGAAGATCGCTGTGGGTGAGCAATGCAAGCTTTGCTTTGTCGTCCGAGTATTTTAGCATCACGGGAAGAACTTCGGATTAAACTCGTGTTTTAAAAGACGACTCCCAGTCCCGGGTTCAGGGTAGTCAGTCGCCCACCCCTGGCACTGCTGCAGCACAAAGCCAACGAGAGACAAAACTGCAGATGGATTGAAGAATATTGATGTGCGCGACCCGCGGCTGCCTGCGAGCAAGGCTGAATAATTTAGGGAAGTGTGTCGTGACGACAGCCTAACACACACCAATCTCAGTTTTGTGTGTCTTACTGTGCTGCACACCATACATCCACAGTTCTGGCCTAGATGTCTGGATAATGTGGCAAGGTCTGTCTCCTTGGATAGTCGCTGACTGATGCAATTCGCCACTCACTGGTGGAATTTCATATTTCTTTGGTCGAGCCAAAACTGCAATCCAGGATTTATTAACTACACATATTCCCATCAGTCTAGTTTCATATACTGAAGTTTTGCTTGGGTGAAGCAGGGCAAACACAACGTAAAACCATTTCTAATAACAGAGGTGTGTGTGTGTGTGTATATATGTGTGTGTTAGATTTGTGTGTGCGCGCGTTGTGCCACCTTGTCTGTGTGTGCCTGTATATCTCTCACCCTCACCTGCCCACCAGTTCTGTTCTGGCATGAGTGGTTGAGTAACAGAGGCCCAAATTGAACCTGCATTTTTATTACAGCTTTTATTATTGTTTTTATTAAATCCAGGGTCTAGAAATCCATTTTATTGTCACCCAGAGGAAGCTCTAGTACCTCACTGTGCGGGTCACCCCTCTGACTATGTGGTGCTGTCATTTCCTGTGGCTCGACAGATCCAGAGTGCGCCCTCGAGAGGGCGGCGGAGGATGGTGAGACCGGGCGTCTGAGGAAGAGGCTGCTCTCTCCAGAGGAAGGAGAGGAGGGAGAGGAGGAGGACGAGGAGCCTGCGCTGCACAGCTGCGACAGCTGCCGGCAGGTGTTCGAGTCGCTGAGCGATCTCACCGAACACAAGATTAATCAATGCCAGCTGACAGGTAAACAACGTTCAGCCCACCGAGCCTCCCCTCCACTCTGCCACTCAGCTCTTCTCCCACTCCCACTCTCGCTCTATGCCTACACCAGAGAATATGCCACACTATGTGTGTTAGTACGCCGCACCGAGGGGAGCACAACACCAGACTACCAGTTTCCCTGGTAGACATCCAAAAACAGAGACACACACACAGGCGTCTCACACACATAGCACATTATTTATATGTGCTGTACATCAATATCTAAAGACCTGACATACAAATAGGCCTCCATGTGTCCTTATAAAAGATCACCGTAGGCTACAGTTTGTGTATTTATAGTATATGCACTGTGTCCTTGCCTATACTAATTCTAACATTTTACAAGAGTGTAACATGCAGCCACGATATCCCACAGTAACAAGACCACCAACTGGAAACAGATCCTTTCTGCAGGAAAGTCCCTAAGCTGGTCCCATCGCTAGCTAGCTGCACCAGTAATACATAGTGGGACTGAAAGAGAAGGATGCCATTGGCAGACTGTGTCATTGACCTGTTGATGGATGAATGGGGCTATAAATACCCTGACAAGGTGGCAGACAGGACTAATGATGTGAACTGAAGGTTTCCATGTGCTTCTGCTGGACTAGCTGTCCTCCTTTACATGTCCTGATGGGCCCGCATTGAGAAACACCATCTGACATACATTTTACCAGTGTTTGTGCACAGACCTTGTTCTTTCTTATCTTGTTCAGAAACAGAACATGAGCAGACAAAAAAAAAAAAAAAAAATGTAACAATCGTGCTTCTGGTGTAGCACAGAAGCTACCGTTTATCATTTCAAAGCAAATCCAAGCACTGTTTTCAAGAGAAAGCTAGCGTAGTAGTCTCTACTCTGTTTACTTTCAAGCACAGTTTGATTTCATATTTTGCAACCGACAATCAGCAAACCACAAATTATAGGGTAGATATCCCACGAGTTTTACAAAGATTTTCCATTAGCTGTAAGCCAGTCTCCCACACCAGGGCTTGTGTTTGTTCGTGTGTGTATATAAGCGTGCATACGTGCATTCTGTCATGCCCACATTGGTGTTAATTTAAGCAGAAATGCATGCATGTTCATTTTAAAAGTGACTTTGCACATGCAGGCGCTTGTTTACATGTGTGTGTGTTTGTGTGTGCGCCTTCTGTGCGCTCATGCGTGTGCAAATTCGAAGTGACGCTCAGCCGACTAAAGGTGTGAAAATCGATGTACTGTTCACTTTCACATTAATGTCATCCAACAAAAGCAGTCATTGGTTTGAGGGAAACTAAGTGCAGAATCTCCTGTCACCCTTTTTTTTTTTTCTATGTAACACTCAACTCTATCAGGCGAGCACAGATTCATGGACAGTCTGTTTTGGGAACCAAAGACCACAAAAGGCATTATTTAACATTTTAAAATGATTCTTTAATTATACATATTTAGTGGTGTTACATTATGGAAATAGTCAGTGATGTTATAAGTGTTGCGTATTTGTTTCGGGGGCAGGCCTTTCATGTTGAGCACCATTGTAATGTGGTCATGACTGACTCAGCCATGTTCCTTCTATAATTAAGGCTGGCTTTTAAAAATGTCAATCTTACGGACAAATAACTCTTAATTGCTCAATGATGAAAAAAAAAAACACAGTTTGGATAAGAGCCCCCGTGGAAACCAAACAAAAGAATCTAATTGCCATTAGGGTATTGTGATTGTGCAGAAACACTCTATTAGTATTCAAACACAGTGGGAGAAAAGAAACTTCTAGATGGCATACTAAGTACTTTGAATGTGTGTGCGTGTGTGTGTGTGTGTGTG
>JAPZDV010000004.1:13242507-13261282 GCA_029814665.1 Acanthurus lineatus | reverse complement strand
AAAAGACTTAATTTTAACAGTAGCAAAATGAAGCACTCTTTACAATTTAATTTCTTCTTAACCGTGTCTCTGATTTTGCCCTGCCCCAATTTAACACTTGCTTCTCCCGCAGAAAAATGCACACCAGGCAGCCGACAGGGCAAAACAAACTGAAATGTTAGAACTGTTTGACTAAAATGTTAGAATTGAAACCGATTTTATTTTGAGCCTTTGTTACTAAGAATTATTGTTAGTATTTCTTCAGCATTGAAATATGTGATCTTTTAAAGAATGATCATCCACCTCTGGCATTTATATGATGTGTTTAAGGATGTTTCTGACCTCAATGACCTCAGTGTCATAGCATGCGATGGTTGTAAAGGATAATAAATGTGTAACTTGGCTGCAAATCTGCTCTGGCATGCTTTTAGAGTTTAATCACTGCAGTTATAGATCATGACAAAAATAAGGCAGATCCTGGATACAGCAAAAACAGCCTCTTTCATTTTAATGGCCTGGCATTATTTTAAGAAACGTTATTATTGATTGTCTTCATAAGGTTAGATATTAGTTGGTCCATGTTGGTGGAAAGACAGCAGCGTTAGAGGAGATGTGTCTCTGCCATAAGTAATGGAATTCCACTTTTCACTCTGTCTTGCTATCATGGAAAGAAAAAGCCCAGTAAAGGATGACTGGCCGCCCTACTTTTCCTCCTCTGGCCTTTCATTTGTCTAACTTTCCTGGGATGCCACTGGGGCACTGTGATTTCTGGGACAGTGACCAAGTGCTCCTGTCTGAGCTGGGGGACGTGGGTAATGTGGACAAAGTAGTTGACAGTTTGCCGCTTCCCCATGGTTGTGAGGCAGAGCCATGAGGGCCTGGAATAATGGACACCCAGACCACAGAGTCAGGACAGCGCTTGATGTTCCAGCTCTTTGTGTCAGACCCTGTGTGAAAAAATCCCTATTGACTGTAGTTTGGGGGTGCATTTCTCCCTCGTGTGTGTGTGTGGACATGTGTGGTGTACATGTTGTTAGGCCAGAGTAACTCACGGATGAAACCCCGGGAAGTGAGTCCCTATTTCATCTGCTGTTTTTCTACCTCGTTCAGTAAAAGATAGCATCCTTGTTCGCTGCTGCTCCAGTAGTCTCACACAACCCCTCCTTCTCATCCTGCAGCATAGTGGATTTGATTGATCTGTAGCAAGGGGGGGCAGGGACCTGACATTTCTCAGTGATGTGTAAAAAACATATTGTGTTTGCTTAGAAAAAAAAAAAGGAATAGAGAGAGACAGGCTGAGTATACACACAACACACCCACACACACGTATGTGAGCTTGAGTGTCTAATGGTGGATAGCAGCGCCTTTAAATACCTCCACTTGTGCTTATTTGTGTGTGTTAATCAGCTGCATGGTGCAAAAAGCCACATCTTGCCACCTGGCACTTTTGTTGACAGCTACTGGGAATTATTAGTGTTTCATTTTGACTGGATTTGATGTCTTAAAATGGGGATGTAGCAGGACTACTGTGAGCAAAGCCCAGCACTGGGCTTCTTCCAATAGCTCTGTGTCCTCTGAGCTCTCAGTCCTGAATCAACTGAGTGATTTGTTCATCTGACTGGAATTAGTCCCAAAAAATCGACCACCCCTCTCTTCCTCTCTCTCAGTTAGAGAGAATGGAGTCTCAGCTAATGTAAAAATTTTCTCTCACCACCTCCTCTATTAGATCTTAAGTGGTTGTGTCACAAACAGGGCCGTACATGATATTGTGTTGTTCAGACACACATCGCTATTTGGGCATCAGAACAGGAAAAGCGTTGAGATGACACATGCATTGTCTCATGGGAGAGGCTCACTACTTTTTCCCAGTAACTGTAAAAAGATCCCCTCTCTGAATATGAAGTGGGGTCATGGTGTTACATCAGACAAGTTGTCAGCTTTTTGTTTATTCATTGAATCCCCAATCCCCAACGTGCCACAAATACACTCACACAAACACATCTCTTATGACAACCACTACGTACAGATCTCTGGTACAACACACAGGAAGATAAGGTTTGGCGGCTGAAAGCTTGGCCATGCTTTGCTTCACTAGAATGGCTTTTGAACAAAGTCTAGCTTGCTATAGAAGCGGCAGATGACTGATAGCAAAAACACTTTTCTGATAAGATAAGGTCCTGGACCTGGATAAGAGTTTGGCTTCCTAAATAGAAGAGATGTACTCTGTAGCTGTCAGGCGGTGATAAGCCATCTTGAACTGCTTCCAGGACCTCAGACACAAAGGTCCGGGCACCAGTAGCGAGTTATTCCCAAACCATGGTCCCTGAAAGGTTTCGGTTGGGTGTATTACTGGATAAAAACAATAGAACCACAAATGCCTGCTTAGTGTAGTTTTGTTCTTTAGCACTCATCACTTTTATGATTTGTTCTCTGTTTTGTCTCTGTGCTGAAAGAACAGTCTGTCTGTACATTTGTGCTGTACTGCTGCTGATGTCTCGACCAAATTCTCTAAAGTTTTACACTATACATGTAATTTTTTAAGTTCTAATTATGTTCATGAAATTATTGCACTTTTTAAAATATGGCTTACAAAGTGCTTCACAAAAAAAGTCTAAGGAAAGGAATTTTCACCTAAAGAAATAAAAGAAACATTTCAGAAGCTTCTACAGATTTACAGTTAATCCAGAACAATAAAAAATTGCTAAGTTTTATGCTATTTCATTGTGAAAAGTCTTTTCTTGTAGTTGAATGGGTGTTAGCATAACAAAATATCTTTGCTCTACATACAGATGTTTCTGGTATTTTGGCAAAATATTTTTGTGTAAAGGGCTTCTGATAGTATTTATGCATTAAAATGAAAGAACCTAAAATTCTGGCTTTGACTCAAAGCATTAAACATTAGATTAAATTTTAGCCCTTTATTTTGTCTTTTCCATCGTAAACACATACATAACTGGCACTAAGATGTTCTATAAAATTATTATAATAAATGATTCTATCAAATAAACAATTTTTTGACAGAAGCAAAAGCCATAAATATATTTTGAAGAATAGCAAAACAAAATCAGATTTTGTACTCCTTCTTCAGCTCACTATGACAAAGCAATATCTTTTGACTGAACTCCATTATAATCATTCTTTTTAAATTATGCATATCATTTAGCATTTCAAATTTAGAGACAATATTTGCCACCATATGTAATAAAGTCCAAAGGGAAATAATGTCATCAGGAAAATTACTGACATCCTTTGTTAAAAAATATATTTCTGTATCATGTTAATTCTCAAATATATTATTTCACAAATAAAAAACTCTGGAGGGGTTTAAAAAGTGATGCTGCCATGTAAAGAAACGGCATACTTACCTATTCTCAGCTTTGAGGGTCTTATTTGAACAAGAGTATTTACTCTGGGAAAGGGTGCTATAAATGAACATAGAGGAAGTGGAAGCACAAAGAGTAGTTCAGACTGGCTAAAAGGAAACTGAGTCCTGCGTGTGAAGGGGGGGAATTTTGGTGGTTACGTTTGCAGTACCAGAGAAAAAAAAAATTTAAAAATTGAAGATCGCTTTCAGATCGCTTTACTAATCTTACAGATTTCTCTAACTTTACAGTTCACGCTTTTTGTTTAATTCTTAAAAAAAAAAGTTTCTAAGTAATGGCGCTTATCTTACAAGTAAACATGGCTATGGCACATTTTTATGCCATTCCCTATAGAGGCCCTCCTAATGAGGTTGTTTTGTTCTATATAGGAGACATTTAAAAAGAGAAAGAAGGTGGGGGTAGGGACAGAACTCCCAGAGAGGACAGGCCTTAAGATGGAGGTCTTCCTCCCAGGACGTGACAGGCTGTTGGCTGGAGGATGCTCAGGAAGGCCTTGGCAGACCAACAAAGACAGCCCTTCAGCTGCAGGGTGTAGTTTTTCAGGCCCCAGCATCCCCTTTGGCAGCAGCACAGAGAGTGCTGGCGTGCACAGGCCCCCGGCCCGAGAGACGGGGAAGTAAGGCCCGTTCTTTTATTTACTCAGGCTGCTGCTGAGGCCTGGGCATTTCTTGTCTGGGTGAAGAAGGAAAAAAACAAGTCTCTCTCTCTCTTTCCTCTGGAGGTCTCCTGAGGAAGATTGCTCTTTCATCTACAGTTGTTCACACACTTGTTTCGGCCATTGCCCTTGTATCTGTGTCTTCAATGTGTACATGTATATCTGCACAAGTATATGTTTGTTGCTGTGAGTAAGTCTGTGTGCGTGAGTGTGTGTGTGAGTGTGTGTGTGTGTGTGTGTGTTATTGTGAGGGAGAGTAAAACTGTAGTAAGTCTCACTATGCGGGGTGATAGTAAACCAAATGTATAGTTTCAAATCTGGATGCCTTAAAACAGATGTGACCTTTCTTTTATTTTTTCTCTGTGCTTTTTCCTTTTATTGTCCTCTTTCTTTTTTTTTTTAAATCAGACATTTTGATAGCCATCTCAGTTAAATAAACGATTTAGCGGTCGTGTGTTCAACAGAAGCAGGGACTTGGGGTTTGTGGTCCAGCACATTTACTACATATGTAGGTCAGATCGGCAGGATGATACCTTGAGCGTAGGTGCAACAGAGCCTGAACAGATGCAACTCAGAGGCAAATTAATTACATTAATTATATGGTAGTATTTGTTTTGTACAGCTGCTTCTGTAATACACCACAAACCACGTATTATTGTAGCTTTTTGCCCATCTGAACATGTTTGTTCTGCTAGTTGAACTCAAGCGATGTTTGGACTCCCACATTTCCCCCACAGATACAACTTTATGTATGTGTATTATTGGAGTAAAGGCGCTAAATAAATAAATCACATCAAGTACACAAACACAAACAAAAAAAAAATAAATGGAGTGAGGTTGTCCTGACAGCTTAGTAATGTCTCAAGGCAAAGACACCCTCATTTAAGGCAGTAGATTTTAATTTAGCCTTGTATACAGGCCCATTTATTTGTTTGTTTTATACTATTGTCTCGAAGCCAATATGTTTGACTGTAAGGCATTAGCTGGGGTCATTCTTCTTGCACTGTCTTCTTCTCCTATACCCTGGGAGGCAGTATGAGAGAGGGCAGATCCGCCCCCTCTGTGGAGGAGGGCATAGCACTGAGTCACCCATCCTCCCTCAAACCACAGAGTGAGAGAGAGAAAACATTGAGACATGTATGAGAGATAAAGCAAGTAAATCAAGCAAGGTTTGCTCCTTGAGTGAGATGTGTGTGCAGAGTGGGCGCCTTGCCAGGGGTGGGAGGTTTCCGGGAGGGCCACGGTGTGGAGGTGGGCTCTCAATGTGCCGCTTTCAGCAGTTTGGAGGGGCAAGGGAATGGCCTCCGACCCCATCTGTTTCCTGAAGATAGGCCTGATGGGGGTAAGTGCTCAGAGAGGGCATGATATCCTGACAAAGGGCAGATCTCCCAGCAAAAACAACAGAAAGGGGGGAGAGAGAGAAAGAGAGACTTAGATTTGTCAGCTGAAGGGGAGTACAGAGGTTGGATCCTGGAAAGAGCTTGTGCTTTTCCTTCGTCCCTCTCATAAATCTTTGCAGTTTCCTCTTGTTTTTCCCAATCCAAGTTTTGGCCTTTTGACACTTTTTTTTTCTGAAGGGGTTAGGATTACGTTGTTTTATTTAGGTAAGGAAGTTCACAGCACTTAGAATTCGGCAGCGGGAAGAAGTGGTCTGTAACCTTTTGAACTTGTGGAAAGTGGTGTTCTGTGTTTTCCATTCATATCACTGTACAGTGAACCAGTGGAATGGAATGTCGGCAAAGAAGTGGTTTGAATAGGGACACATTAAAGTTATTGTAAAAAAAACAAAAAAAACAGTGGTGTTCCCTGGTCATTCTCCGCACCTGCTTGTCCTTGAGTAAGATAGTTTGCCACTGGGTTGTCTTCTCCTATCCGTTTCCCTGGCCCCTGACTCCCCCCCACCCCTCATCAGTGAACAGCCTTTTCATCCATCTAGTATGAGTTGCCTCACAGCTTAGAACAGATCACACAGACAAAGATGATAATAATGCATATTCTATAATCTGATATCTATTGAGTGATGTTCTGAAAGGCCAATATTTCATGAAAGTCATCTATTTTGCAGTGGATATTTCCTAAAGGCTATGCATAGCTGTTGTCTAAATTGCTCACTTAATCTTCTCTTTCACTCTCGAGAACAGCTTTTTTGCTATTTTTTTTTTCCTCTCCTGTCTTAAGGTCATTTCAAGGGCTCTTGTTTTTCAAAAATATTCTAGTAATTGTTCAGGAATAATAGAAATGTTCTCATTTACCTCATGCAGAGCTTTCATCCTAAAGTACACAAATTGTCCTGTGTTGGCTTTAAATGTCAGAGAGATTGTTTTTTGAGTCACAGTGGGCTAAGCCATTACATGGCCACATACAAGGTTAATTGTAGTAAAAGTATTTCCACTTATTCTTTTCCCTAATTATACTTAAAATTGCATATTTAAATGTAACTTTTTAGATAACACCTAAGGAGAGGTATTGTTTCCGCTGAAGAAAAAATTGTACAAGTTGCAAAGTATTCTAAATTCATACTTCACAACCTTATAATTACCATGACAAATAACACCATGCTCACCCACCTTTTCCTTTCAAAAGAGTGAGACAAATGAGTTGCTAATACAGTCTTACAAAACACCTCTCTCACTCACTCTCTCCCTTGCTCTCCTACTTTTCCCTCCGACATGCCCTTAACCTCTTTTCTTTTTGTTCCTCTTTTTGTCTTTTTCTCCAGACGGTGCTGATCTTGAGGATGACCCATCATGTTCTTGGCCGGCATCATCTCCCTCCAGTAAGGACCAGACTTCTCCAGGACACTGCGATGACTATGATTTTGGCGAGGAGGAAGGGGGCCCTGGCCTGCCATACCCATGCCAGTTTTGTGACAAGTCCTTCAGCCGCTTAAGCTTCCTCAAGCGTCACGAACAGAGCCACGGTGATAAGCTCCCTTTCAGTTGTACCTTTTGCAGCCGCCTGTTTAAGCACAAGCGCAGCCGCGATCGACACGTAAAGCTACACACCGGTGATAAGAAATACCACTGTGGAGAGTGTGACTCTGCTTTCTCCCGCAGTGATCACCTCAAAATCCACATGAAAACTCACGCCTCTAACAAACCCCACAAGTGCCCTGTGTGCCGCCGAGGCTTCCTCTCCTCCAGCTCTCTCCACGGCCACATGCAAGTACACGAAAGGGGCAAAGATGGCAGCAGTTCGAGTTTGTCCAGAGCTGATGAATGGAAACTGAAAGAAACTCGCAAATGCAGCCGTTGTGAGGAGGGCTTTGATGTCCCAGAGGACCTCCAGAGGCACATCGCCGAGTGCCACCCGGAGTGTTCTCCATCTGAGGATGGAGGCCTGGGTGCCACCCTGCAGTGCATCTACTGCCATGAGCCCTTCAGTGATGAGGGCACCCTGCTGACTCACATTGACCAGGCCCACAGCCGAGACAGGAAGGGCCATACCTGTGCTATCTGCTCTGAGCACTTTTTGTCTGTTGAGGACCTTTATGCTCACATGGACATCCACCAGCTCCCTGAATCCAGTAACCACAGCAACAGCCCTTCCTTGCTGACCGTTGGCTACACATCTGTCTCTAGCACCACTCCTGACTCCAACCTCTCTGTCGATAGCTCCACGATGGTGGAAACAGCACCACCTGTTCCCAAGACAAGGGGGAGAAGAAAGAGGGCTGCTCAGAACACATCAGACATTGGAGGACGATCTTCTAAACAGCCTAAAGTCTCCTACAGTTGCATCTATTGCAACAAGCAAGTATTCTCCAGTTTGGCTGTGCTTCAAATTCACCTGAGAACCATGCATCTGGACAAGCCAGAGCAGGCTCACACTTGCCAGTTTTGTTTGGAGGTTCTGCCCTCTTTACTAAATCTAAATGAACATCTAAAGCAGGTCCACAATGCAGAAGACCATGCTGCCCTGTTAGCCAGCTTGCCTGATGCCCTTCTTCAGTGTAACTTCTGCCCTGAGGTACTGAGTGACCTCAATGCCCTCCAGGAACACATTCGCTGCTCCCATGGCTTCCCCAGTCCTGTGGCCAAGGAGAGCAATGCCTTCTTCTGCCCCCAGTGCTTCATGGGATTCCTGACAGAGGCTACCTTGGAGGAGCATGTTCGTCAGACTCACTGTGATGGGGGAAGCCTGCGCTTTGACTCCCCCTTGGCTGTAACTCCTAAGGAGTCTATAGTAGAGGTGTACTCCTGCTCGTACTGCACCAATTCCCCCATATTCAACAGTGTTCTGAAGCTCAACAAGCACATCAAGGAGAACCACAAGAACATTCCACTGGCATTGAACTACATCAACAATGGGAAGAAATCCCTGCGCACTCTGAGCCCCTCTTCTCCAATATCTGTGGAACAAACAGCCATGCTGAAACAAGGGAGTTCACGCAATACCAGTGAGTTCATCTGTAACCAGTGTGGGGCCAAGTATACCAGCTTAGACCTTTTCCAGACTCACTTAAAGACTCACCTGGATGGTCTGCAGCCTCAACTCACCTGCCCACAGTGCAACAAAGAGTTTCCCAACCAAGAGTCCCTTTTGAAGCATGTGACAATTCACTTTACCATTACTTCCACTTATTACATCTGTGAGAGCTGTGACAAGCAGTTCACCTCAGTGGATGACCTGCAGAAGCACCTACTTGACATGCATACCTTTGTGTTCTTTCGTTGCACTCTCTGTCAGGAGGTCTTTGACTCGAAAGTATCTACCCAACTCCACCTGGCTGTAAAACACAGCAATGAGAAGAAGGTTTATCGCTGCACCTCCTGCAACTGGGACTTCAGACATGAGACTGATCTACAGCTACATGTAAAACACAGCCATCTGGAGAACCAGGGCCGTGCACATCGCTGCATTTTTTGTGGGGAATCTTTTGGCACTGAGGTTGAACTGCAGTGCCACATCACCACTCACAGCAAGAAGTATAACTGTCGCTTCTGCAGCAAGGCTTTCCATGCCATTGTCCTTTTGGAGAAGCATTTGAGGGAGAAACACTGTGTGTTTGATGGAAAGGCGCAGAACTGTGGTGCTAATGGCTCTACTATAAGCGGTGGGGATGGCCAGCCTAAAGAAGATGCTGAGCTACAAAGTCTCATAACTAACAGCCATGGTCCAGTGCCAACAGGAGGATCTGTGGTGGAGTCTCAGAACAGCCATGATGGAAGTGAGGAAGAGGTGGACACTGCAGAGCCCATGTATGGGTGTGACATCTGTGGGGCATCTTACACCATGGAGTCACTCCTTGTTAACCACCAGTTGAGGGACCACAACATACGCCCTGGTGAGAGCGCCATGGTTAAGAGGAAAGCTGAAATGATCAAGGGCAACCACAAGTGCAATGTCTGCTCTCGCACCTTCTTCTCTGAGGCTGGGCTGAGGGAACATATGCAGACCCACCTTGGGCCTGTCAAACACTATATGTGTCCCATCTGTGGGGAGCGCTTCCCCTCCTTGCTCACCCTGACTGAGCACAAGGTCACCCATAGCAAGAGTCTGGACACAGGCAGCTGCCGCATTTGTAAGATGCCACTGCAGAGTGAAGAGGACTTTCTGGAGCATTGCCAGATGCACCCTGACCTGAGGAACTCCCTGACAGGTTTCCGCTGTGTGGTGTGCATGCAGACAGTCACCTCCACATTGGAGCTCAAGATCCATGGTACCTTCCACATGCAAAAGACAGGAACTATGTCTGCTAACCAACCCCTGGGCCGCAGCAATATCAACTCTCACAACCAGCAGCAACACCACATCCAAAAGACTTTCAAGTGTGCATCTTGTCTGAAAGATTTCCGGTCCAGACAAGACCTGGTAAAACTGGACATCAACGGACTGCCTTATGGACTCTGTGCATCCTGTGTTACAGCAGCTGGTTCCAAGAGCTCCAGCCCGACAGTGAATGGAGGAAGGCAACAGCAGCAGCAGGGTGGAGCCACCACTCCAGCAACAACCACAGCAGCTTGGATCCAGGGGGAGAGTCTTAGCCCTGGAGATGGGAAAGGCAAAGCAGTCTCCTCATCTTCTTCATCCTCCTCCACATCCTCATCATCTGCTGCAAAGACAAGATGCTCCAGCTGTAATGTGAAGTTTGAGTCTGAGGCAGAGCTGCAAAACCATGTCCAGACAGTGCATCGGGATCAGGCCGGGGACAGCAACAGCAGTCAGCTCAAGACCCCCCAGGTGTCCCCCATGCCCAGAGCCAGTCCTTCACAAACTGAAGAGGTATTATTATTTAGTGTTGAATTTAAATAAGATCATAGTTCATGAAAATTTGCCGAGGTTCACAAATTGTTCTGTAGTTCTATGTGAAATTTGTGAAAGTGAAGTGCTAGTTATTAGCATTACTGTTAGCGCCAAATTGATTCTGACAACCCCTTTCCCTTTGTGTTTTATTTGCAGAAGAAGACATACCAGTGCATCAAATGTCAGATGGTGTTCTACAGTGAATGGGACATCCAAGTTCATGTGGCCAACCACATGCTGGGTAGGAGATAACTCTTTTTGTTTCATTTATTATGGTCTCTGTTGCATTCCTGGAACAAAGTCATAAAAAACAGTGCTTGAGTAAGTAAAGTCTTTCTAGATTTTAGCATAGATTTAGCCAATGAAGCTCTTAGGTGTGTGATATCAGTGGAGGGTATGATTTTGTGTGACCGTCATTGGTACAATATACAAATCATTTAGACAAAAATCACAGATAATATGATCATTATAGGATTGATGTGATATATGTACGTAACACAATATTTGACCCTGTCTCATTCAGGCTCACAAGTATCTGGATCACATCACCAAATAGGTGGAATTATTTTAATATTTTGACCATCAAGTGCATCCCCAGTGTTGTGCATTTACAAACCCATCATCTTCATTTCCCCATGCATGTGAATGGTAAAATACAGTACATGTGCATGCTTGTGGAGCAGAGTCTCTCCACTTCAAACCACTATGTATGAAGGTAGTTTGAAGTAGTGGAAACATGCAGATTATTGAAACAAATTTTTAACAGTTAAAAAAATTCAAGATTTATTTCACAGATCTTTGGAAAAATCTCCACATTGCTATTGTACATTATTTTCTTTGTATATTGTGCTTCTTCACATAAATATTCTGTTAACTGAGATGTGAGTACAACATTTGGTGAAATACTCTCATGTTCTCTGCATTTAATGACGTCAAAACAACTGAAAAAATGGATATTTGATTTTATGACACTGTATACGCTAAAATTCTTTCAAATTTCCTATTTCCTTCCACAAGATTCCTAAACAAAGAGCACAGTTTTAAGACTAACCTCCTCTGTACTTTTGGTTTGGTCATTTGTATGCAGGCAGAATAATTTGTTGAGAACAGACAATTGGAAAACAGGTTTTCTTGCCTGCAGTAAGTAGGCGTCTGAATTCCGGTCTCACGTTCCTTTATTCATTCATTTATTCAGCTCGTTTGGCGGCTCTTTCATTACACTGCATTATCTGTTGTCTTCAGTGGGAGAGAGACTCATTGATCTGGAACCAAACCGCCTCTCTGTTTGGGACACGCTTCTAGGCGCAGGTGAATTTAAACACGGTGGGCAATTCTATCAGGACCGGTAGGCAATTCTATCAGGGACCCACTGTTTGTGCATAAACAATCAGAAGCATGTGATTTGTGATTTTGATGCTTCGGTGTATTTGCTAAGGAGAGAGACGAGCTGAGAGTGTGTAGGTGTGTATTTTGTATTCATCTTTGCGATCTGCTCACCCACTATTCTACTGGGGGTGCCTAATACAGTACCATGCCAGCATTAGTCCTTTCTCTCGCAAAGGCAGGCACGGAGCACACTGGGAGGGTAGAAAACAAACCCCCCTACTGGTTATTTTATGTCTGTCAGCCGCACAAGCACACAGTTCCTCCGTAATAGTGGAATTCAGAGAGCTTAAGATAACAGGAGGATAGGTGATTGGGTTATTGTCTGATGTCTTACTTCTCTGATATGCCGTTGCTTTGTATCCAACATGATCACGGGTTTCATCAGACTCCTCAAAAGGGTTTCTGTTGGATGCATCTGCTTTGTGATCTCTAAAATATGGAGAAAACAAAACTCTTCGTAATGAGAATTTGGTGAAGTTATCTAGAAGAAACTGCATTTTGTAAAACAAACAAGCAAAAAGGAAAGCGAATAAAGAACTATAATGAGAATATGTTAGATTGCGTAGGTGTAAAGAAAAACATATACGCCAGGTTACAGCTTTGTAACACAAATGTTGATCTTGTGATCTTGTAAAGCTTATCAAAAATCGTCCCGCCTTAATCTAAAATGGGGTTAAATTCCATCTAGTCTGTAATCACTGCACAGCCAATTTGGGCCAAAAACACAGGGAAAAAATACTCATTTGGAAAAAGCTCTAAATACCTTCGCTACTGAAAAAAGGGACACTTTCTCCTTTTAATGGCCATCTGCACAGGAGAGGGGAAACAGGGGGCTGGGGTCATCTCCGCTCAGCTGTCGGCGTTATTAGCGTAGGTAATGGAGCAGACGCTGGATTCATAGGGGTGTTGTTTTCATCCATGCCCCGCTCCATGGTGTCAGTTCACACTGATAACTCTATATATAGTGATGTGCCGTGACATAACCATAGTGCTAAGTGTATGGAACAACAAAACCTGAGCCTGTCTAACCCAGACAAGTCCATATTAGCTGCCTTTGTAACACAATAGTCTCCCTAAACCAAGTGCACTCAGCCTTCACCCTCTCCTCCTCCCGTCGGTCTGAAGCGCTCATGGATGCCTCCTCTGTACGACTGCCAGCACATTTTGATGCATGGATAATACACTCGGATGATGACGGTCCTGGTTCAGACATAAAGCGCGGCTCTGGTGCCCAGATACTCAACATTTACTATGATAATAGAGGTAAATGAAAAGGAAGGAGGTGGCCATGGGTGCAGAAGGGTGTGCTGCAGACCAGCCCCAGCCAAGCCTGTGAACGGCCCCACGTGTGTTAAGATGGAGGCCGCAGCCTGCTAGGGCCCAGATGGATCAGTACACATTTGCTGTACAGCTGGTCGCTCTGTTTGGGGACCTGGTGTGATACTCCTATGGAGAAAAAAATGATATCGCCACCATCCAAGGAGCAATTTAATAGCAGGCCAGAAGACAGCTGGCCACTCTTTAGTTTAGAGTTTTTTTGGCATGGCTCACTTACAGAATTGAGGGTGTCCGATTTTTCTCCAGAGACACACAGATTTATACAGCTTTCAGCTGCTGCAGTCACTATCAAACCTTTTATATTTTCCTTTCAGATTAGAAAACAAATCTGTCCATCAGTTCAATTTGCTGTGTTGTGTAGTATTTGCATTGGTGAAATATATTTAAAATCACAGTGCTTCACCAAGTTGTCTGTTTGTTTAAGAGGACCTTTGAAGGTCTTTCATTGACACAAAAGCCTTTTTGGTTTTATCAGCATGCCATCATGCCACCCCATTGCTTCACTTTGACCCCACTGTAAACTATGACATTTGGAGCCTCATGGGGGGGCACGTTTGGCCCATTTATCGCACTGTTTCAAATGTCCCTGTGTGGATTTTCAGAGCCCTGACATGTTTTGAAGCACGGGCTCTGTCTTAAAGGGTTTTAAAGGTGAAAAGGGTTTTTGCTTTTCCGTTATATCTGCTTTCAATCCAATTCTCGTGTCACTCCTGTCCATTCCAAGCAGCTACTGCCAAGGTGGCAGAGCTCAGAAGGACAATTGTAAACAAACAAACCAAACTACATCCCAGAAAAGTGTTTTTGGGGTCACCTCTACGGATTTTTTGGGTTGGTGACAGCACTGAGCTTGAAGCCAAGTCAGGGAGGAGCCTTCTCTCACAGACAGGAGCCGGTGGCCTGGTCGGCCCAGGCAGAGGGGGGCACTGGAGGGGTGGAAAGGTTCGGGGGCGGAGAGGGAAAGGCACATTTGCTGTACAGCTGGCCGCTCTGTGTGAAGCAGGCACTGTGGGCCGTTACAGAGCTGGAGAGGAGAGCGAGTGAGAGGCCTTTAGCTCTCCCCTAGTTTCTCCTCCTCCTCTCTGTTCTCTCTTTCTCCTTTTCCCCCTCTCTCCGTCCAATATCTCTCCGTTCTCCTCTGACTATCTAGCTCTAAATTTTCATATTAACTGCACTCCAACCTGGCAAAACATAACTGCATTGGCTGTTGGTGGGGGAGCAGACAGGAGGCACACTGTAACAGTATTTGAAGCTGAAAGCCTTGTTTTGTTTCTTGCTAAGGGCCACAAATTATCCTCAACACATATCCTCTTGTCTTGAGCCCCTAGAGCAACTTGGCCAGTGTATGCTGATTACATGGTCTCCATCACTGTCTCAGCCCCGGTGACAACACAGTTTCTACTACATTAGGTGCTTTTTTTCCCTTCTCCTGGTGCATAAACAGTATACGGTATTTTAAATTCTTTGTTTGTTTTTTTTTCCTATAATCCTCTTTGATTAGGTGTGTCTGATGGTGTTCCCTCAGTTTCTGGGACTCATTCATAGAGCACATACACATGTAATCTGCTAACAAACATGGCCAAACACTCCTCATTTGACTCCTAGGGGGCTGGATCAGAGTCAGAACTCAATAGACAACACGGCACAGGAACAGGATCAATCTTATGAAATAAATAAGAGAACAGGCTTGGACCAGCCAGTGGAAACAAAGGAAACCATGCGTGCCCTATACTGAGTGTGATATCTGCCTGCTTTTATTAATTGGTGATTAATAACGCCTCTCTGTTCGTTAGCGCAGTCACCTCCCGTGCAGCCAAGTGTGTTGCTGCTAATATGCAATTATGCGCACCTTACTGCTCGTTACATTATACCTCTCCCTGACTAATGTGGTGTCCATGAGGGGAATAGAAAACAGAGAGAGCTGCGAAAAAAAAAAAAAAAGGGATCTATCGATAAGATTCTCACATTCACTCTGTTACCTACCTGTCTGGATGGCAACAAAAAAAGAAGTTTCTTACAAATTCCTCAACGTAACCAGGAGACTGCATTAAAAGTTTTACAGCATTGCAGAGACTGTTTTGCTCTTCCTGGTGTTTTTTGTTGTAAAGCAGAGGTAATTGACATCACCATGGGGATGCTCTGTTGCTAGGCCAGACAAGCTCAGTCTGATGTGGTCCTTATCTATTGATTTTCCTGACATTTCCCCACACTTCACAGACTAGGCCAACATGTGAGAAAATATCTGATGCTCTCAGTTCATACAGCCTGTTTGTACAGACTCGGAGCGAACACTAGCTGCCCCTTACTGCATTGCAATTGGTAGATTGATGTCACCATGGTGATTTGGGGCGAATTCCTTTTGGTGATTGGATGAAATGTGTTCATCTGTTGAGTTAATCATTGTCAAGCAAGCGACTACAAACTAAATACAACTATAAAGTTATGTAAAAATCCTACTATTTTCTTGGAATTTAAAGACATTATCTAATGGCGGATTAACTGGTTTACTTTTAAAATCCTCCTGTGCAAGTCTTGTTGGGTACTTTAGTGACCTGAATAAAGGTAGGCCCTTCCTGTGCTTCCGGCTATGTTTTATTGATATACAGGAGGGATGTCTCCTTTAGAGTGTTAATGCCAACCCTTGTTCTGAAGTGAAGCCCATAAATACTGGATGATCAGAATTAACCTCTGCATTACTCCACCTCCCCATGGTCCCCGAGATGTCACCAAGGCCGTAGGTGCATGCGCACCCTTGGTCTGATGGGGTTGCTTAGCAGTCTGACTGGAGGGGGGCTTATGGGAGAAGTGCAAACAGACAGTCCTGCCTTAGTAAAGGTCAGAGCTGCAACCTACACCTCTCAAATCCCAGCCGGCCCTGATGGGACCTGGGTTCCAAGCGTGCCCAGAGATGCTTGTGGTAAGGGAGAATTGCTCTGAGAGCGAAGTGGTGCGCTACTGCTGAACTGCATTGCTTTTAGAGGTTGTCAGCACCAATAGCAGTGTGACAGATCCGACCTAACTTTGTGTAGTGGCTCTTACTTGGTGTGTTTCTGGAATGCTGTGCACGCTGGGACAGCAGTAGCTATCATATGCTACTGAATAGGAAAGAGTTTCAGCGATGTTCACAAAATTGTTGCTAAGTACGCTTCATGTGCTTAGAGAGGTTTGTTTAAGAAAACAAATAAAGTACCCTAAAAAAGTTTTAACTGTCTTTATGGAGCACGACGGTTGTTTTCCAAAGTACCATGTAACAAATCCTCATCGAACTTTGGCTGTGTGAATGGCAGACAGGGGAGGAGAGGGGAGGGGGATAGGGTTCTGAAAGGCCCCCCAGCGTCAAAGCCTTAATAATCATGTGAGCAGCGCTGGACTTCATTACCCTCCTGTTCGACAGGCCGAGTGCCAGCCTGGATTGCTGGCTGGCTGTGGCAAGGTCAACGGCGGAGGAAAAACCAGTTACTGTGTTACTCTGGAGCGGAATGGAGAGGGGCGGCCATCTGTCAGCTCAGGCCTGCCATACCCGCAGAGCAAATGGACACGGGCGGCCAGAGGAGAGGCCACAGACACCCATAGAGCTAAACCCAGTGAGCATAACACTGAGGCATGGACACAGATCCAGCCAAAGAGATGGGCCTTGATACCACTAAAAAACATATATATACACACACACACACACACATCGCAGCAAAGATAAGGCTATCTCCAAGAAATTTGGCAGCAGGTCGTGTGTGTTTATGCGTGTTTGTTTTTAGTGTCAGCACACTATTGGGCCCCTACTGTTTTAAGTCCAGATGGCAAACCATTTGATAAAAAGTTGATAAAAGTTTTGCTTGGCTTGCCAACGGTAAATGTTTTAATCATACTGTTCCTTTAGGACGACAATCGCCTTGTGAATCTAGGTGCAGAAAAATGTAAATGGCCTTTTGACACATTTAACACGTCAGCAGGGACCACAGGCAAGTTAGGGATCTGGTGGAAGCAAAATGCCATTATATATATACTCTCTCAGATGTCATGCACTTTTTATATAGACTCTAGTTTTAGTGTTTCACCTTGCTGGCTGTTTGTTGGCGTCTGAGTCGCACCGACCCTCTCAGTGAGGACCTTTACGATGCCCTCTGGCCAAAGTGGAAGAACCCTGTGGAATGTTCCAAAGCTCTCTAATAGGTTTCAGGTGCTGCGGGCCACCGGCCAGCCCCCTGCCATCACCCCACTCTGTGTGTCTTGTGTGATAGGACTCCCTGCTCAACAGTCAAAGCACCGCCATTTCTCCTCTAAAAGAGAGAGGGCAGAGCCGCGAAATGGATACCCACTGTTGTTTACTGTGAAATCTGTGCTTTTCTTCGCATTAGTCACTTATTCGCTCTTTCTTTTGGCTCACTTAAAGCCTCGTGCATTTTCTTTTAAATGAAAATTCTCACATTTACATACAGGTCAAATAAAAGCGATGCCGTTTTTTCTTACACATATGGTTGAAGTTCAGGCAGAAGTGCAATTTGCATCTCGAACATCCCACAACTCAGCACAGCTTAAGTTCCTCCTTGTTTTCCTCCTGCACTGAGAATACCGACCCCCCGGCTTGTGCGTCAACATGCTCCGGAAAACAGGGAGATGGTCCTGGGCGATTCCCCCCACTTTAATGGAAATCACACAGGAACTCCCTGGATGAAAGCTTTATTAGTTATTAAGGTTTAATGTTGATATCAGTGCTTATATGTTTACTAGAGTGCACGGTGCTGCTGATGTGGAATTGTCAGAGAGGTGCAGATTTAGTGAGGAATTAGTGTACACCCAGGATTTAATTAAGGGGATCTATTTCCATCTTGTTAGAAAGAGATAATGTGAGTACTTCATGCATCACAAGTTACCATATTAAAAGCTGCTTCCTGTACCAGTATTGTATCCACTACGGTAGTGCTTGTAGATTATAGAAGAGAAACAACATTCTGTATTAAGCTGAAAGACTTGTAGCTTAAAGCTTCAAGCTCTCTCCTTACATATTGTATCAGACATGTTTGATATTTGAAAAAAAATATTTGTCGGAATATTTCGAGCATGTGTGCATCTTTTCATGTGCTAATGCAGTGATAAAACACACGTGACATTCATTAGAGGTAAAACGGTCACACTTGCACTCTTTTCATGTGTCTCATTCCATTTCCAGCATGACAGTGGAGTGTGAACACTGAAGCGACATGGCCTCTTTGTCTCTCCATTTGTCCCACCATTGCCTAGAGACGTAAACCTTAAGCCACTCACTCTCTGATTAATCTTTAACATTTATAATTACTAATTAAGTTAGTAAGAGACTTTTAATGTAGTCCTCCTTCAATGGGGAGCAGAGAGGACAACAGATCATTAGCTTCAATAATGAACGTGGATGAGACAGATAATGGCCTATGATAGGTGAATACTGACAGTTATATTTAATGGGGCGAGTGTATGGGAAATGCTGTGAGCAAGTAGCACTTCATGGATTCAAAGGCACAAGGAGTAGAGGTAGTAAAGTACTCCAGTTTTTCAAAAAGGCCTTAAAGTATGCAGACATGGTTTGTACTCATTAAAATATATATGTGTAATGTCGATATTAGCAATGCAGGATTAATCATATAATGTATACCTGCAGTGCAAATTGTGTCAACCCCATTTTCAAGTGTAAAATTTATTTATTCATTCACACTGATTTCATTGAGTTTTTGGTCTCCCTAATGCCTTCTGTGTATCTCATTATCACATTATTACATTAGTGTCTGCATTATCCTGGTGGCTGTAAGTTGCTGCCCATTAAAAG
>JAPZDV010000004.1:13217846-13242407 GCA_029814665.1 Acanthurus lineatus | reverse complement strand
TTAAAATTTTTATTTAATATCATTTTTTTTCATTTTTTTTTTTTTTTTTTTTTTTTTACCTTAACGACGATGCTACTCTGGCACATTCCGCGAGCCGTCCCACTTTGGGGAAGGTGCTTATGCCATAATGATTATTATCATTAAGAAGATATTAATGTGCTTAGTGTTTGCGACCCAGCTGCTCATCATGGCCTGAGCTCCCTGCCGGGGAGGGGAAGAGGAGCTGCTGCCAAAACGGACAGTGCACGCAGGCCACCGCCCACCTGTCCAGAGGTTTCAGGGTTAGTGGAGGTCACACCCACCTACCTCCCTGCCCTCTGCTGAACTGGAGGAGGGATGGTGCAGAACATAAAATTGGAGGAGATGAATTGTGTTATGTGCGAGTGAAGTCAAAGAGCGCCAGTAAATGAAATGAAGTGATTTTTTTAAAAACTCAACCCCGATTGCAAGCACCTTCCTCATATACGATATCAGCATGCATATTAATTATAGTTATGTTACTCTGCTGTAAAGGGAAATGTATGTTTTCCCTGCAGAGATTTATGCCACATAATTATTCACTGAATTTTATTCTCACTATTATTCCAGGCTACGGCAACACTAGACTTTTCTTGCATTAAAAGATACATAAAACATAAAATAAGTTAGTTTTATTAGTTGATTTAATCAAAAAAATACTTCTGCAAAATCTTAACCTTTTATGCATTATGAAAGAGAGTTCAGTGGCAGGATGCCGTGTGAAGACTCCCGTTCTGAAGCCCTCACATGCACACAGATAGATGGTGTGGGGCTGACGGCAGCCTGGCTCTGCCTCCTCCAGTCTCTCAGTTTCAAATTGCTGCTTCATTAGGGCTTGGAAAAGAAACCCATGGTTACATTTAATCAAACGAATTGGTATGGCAGATCCACATAATCAATCACAATCCTTATCCAATATGCTACATTCTGTACCTACCAAGCTGGCTTGGAGAAAAGTCAATTATGGCCCCTCTCTCTCTCTGCTCCTCTGGCTGGGTTGCTCTGATATTATACTGTTTCTGCAGTTGTTTTCATTATGCAAACATGGACCGTGTGCATCTCACACATGCAGCCTTCTCCTACTCATTCAGTCATTCTCTATTTTTTTCCTTTTTTTATACTGCTTGTTCTTGTATGATACATGGGCTGTGGGTTTGTTAGGGAGCATGATGTGCCATTTCTGGAATAATCAAATTAACTATTAATGATTTTTTGCTCTCAAACTAACACTTGTGTTACACAGTGGGCTGCAGTCAGTGATGTTGTTCATATTTCATATGTTTCGTGTCCATGCGGATCTGTTCTCACTGTCTCTCTCTGTATGAAATTGTTTACAGTTTGTTTCCATACACATTCTACTTTCCTACCACATATTCCGGAATACATTTAATGTGAATGTAAACATGCACACACTGCGCATGCACGCTCGCACACATCGCTGCCATACCTTACTAACGCTAATCACTCGATCCATCAGTCATTTTACTTCTCTTTTTTCCTCGTCTTGTGTGTTCTTTCTCCCTATGTTTTTTTGCTTCAGTGTTCAGCCTCGCGCGCAGCCAACGTGCTCCTCATAACACACACACGAGCAAGGAAACACACACAGGCAGGCACGCACGCACAAGGTAGCTAGGTTGGTGGGGGCCATGGCTGCAGCTCTTCTGCGCAGTCCCAGAGTGGCTCCCGGGGCTCGGCTGCCAGTTGTTTGCCAGCGTCTCCGGGTGGAATTCATTCAAATTAAAGCGGTGGAATGAGGCCCGAGTCCCAGAATGCCTCGTCCCTCTCCTTCATCAGCATTCCGCCGATGAGAGTAATTAAAGCAGAAATTAATTCTGCTGTAAGCAGAGGAGCCACAGAATAACTGATATTAGAGGCTGGATGATGAATGCTTGGCATCAAGGGAGGTCTCAGGGGAGGAAGGGGAAATTCACAGATCTCTTTTTCTTTCTTTCTTTCTTTCTTTTTTCCTTTCTTTCTTTTTTCTTTCTTGCTATCGTTCTTTCTCTCTTTCTTTCTTTATGTCTTTCTTTCTTCCTTCATATCTTTTTTGTCTTTCTCTCTCTCTTTCTTTCTTAATCTCTTTCCTGTCATTCCACTGTTCAATCTCTTTCTTTGCTCACTCCTTTTTTTTTTTTTTTTTTGGTTTTATGTCTACATTTACATACATACATGTGTCAACATTTCTCTCTTCCGTGCGTTATTCTTTTCGTCTGCTAACTACTTGTCTCGTCTAATCTTTACTTCCTTTTCATCCTCTGTAACATTCGTCCTTTCACATCGCCTAAACATTGCCACCGAGAGCGAAAGCCATTGGTTTTAAGCATGACTGAAGACATTGCCACTAAGCCTCCTCTGCTCAGTAACAGTATTTCACATTCTGTCAGCACTGGCGCTTTCATTTTCAGTCAACAGGCATATTAGAGTGTACTGATGCTGCAAATGCTAGCGCTTTGTTGTTTGTCAACAGAAGCCAAAATGGAGAGCGCTTCCAGGTGAATTCTATAATACTGGGGGCTCACTATTAAGTGCCAAGGAAAAAAATATAAATCAAGATAATTGTTAATCAGAATGTGAGCAACCAAAGCGAAAAAAGAAAAAGCATAATTATTGAATTGTTTATAGAGTGGCTTGGAGCTAAACACTGCGTATTATTTCCAAGACAAACTGTCTTTTTTTTTTTTTTTTTTCTTCTCAGGCGTAGTTTGAGACTGAACCTTGAAGCTCTCCAGATGATGTGATATTCTACCCAGGATGATTCAATGATCCCCCACATCCCCTGACACTTTATTTTTGGAATAGCACATCTTTAGTAAGAGCAGTCACAAGACTGAAAGACAAACAACTGAACTCATGAAACGCTGAGGGTGGATGAGGCTGTCAGTGAGCCTGTTTTCCTCTCTTAGAATCAAATGGAATTGAACAAAGGTTAGCTCTATGGGGCTTTATGGTAATGTGATATACGATGCTGCCATGGAATTTGCCAATGCATGTCTTAGCACTGTCTGACTCCAAGGAGGGAGTGAATGGTAATTATGCTGACCTCTGCCCCTCCCTCTCTTATTCTGCCCTCTGGGTAAAAAGCCTGAGGAGGTAATAAACAATAGATAGATTTGTCTTGTTTGTATTGCAGCTGCTGCACTCTTAATGACACACGAGATTGGTCTCTCTTTTGAAAATAATGCATGCCAAGATTTTCAGGTAGTTGTATTGCATTTTTAATTGGTTTGTGCAAGAATATCTCAATCAGATGTAAATGAACGGGAGCTCAACCTGAGAGTTACTGACTGTTATTAAGAATTTAGCAGGCTGGCGTGGAGTTGAAACACAAAATGAATTATTAGAAACCATAAAGGGCCCAAATGCAGAAGAGATGCAAACTAGAGAGAGGAGCTAAAGCAACCACAAACCTGTTGATGAGGCCAAGCTGGGAGGCCGAAAAGCAGGGGGGAGATTTCACTTGTGCAGTCTAACAGCGAGTCTTAGGGGAAAAATAGACTTTATTTTAGCAATATTTTATAAGTAACCATGGTACAGTAAACAATAGCAGTGAATTATGTGCCAAATCTTAAGAAAAATAAGTAGAATCCATTTAAAATGGAAGATATCTGATACTGCAGTGAAACTCTTCAAATCTACAGTATGAAAACACAGCATTATCCCACTCCCCGATCTTCCATTTCAGTTGGCCGTTTCTCTTTCCACTCTCCTTTTTTCCCAATTCCTTCCTTTGGAAAGATGATATGAAGCATGAAGCAGAAATAGTGATCATACAGTAAAGGCATTTTCTCTAAATTATTTAGTAATGGTGCCTTTTTATAGACTCGAGGCTTACCTATGGACCTTCCTAAAAGCTTGGTACTTAGCAGCAGTTTCAGAGTATATTTTTACAATGGATCATATTGCTGTAGTGCATGATATTTCTCTCTATCACTCACAATGGCGAAGCCCTTATGAAAAGGGAGGGCGTATCTTGATGTCTGCCATCCTGGAAATGGTGGCGGCATTGTTTGTTTGTCTACTTTGTTCCATACACCAATAAAAATACACTCAAAATGAAACCTCGGTGTAACGATGACCTTAAACGCAATGACACTCTTTCCCATAACATTGTCCTGTCCAATAGTCCAGAACTCCCCAAGAGGCTTTACAGCAAGTCTAGGAGGAACCAAATGAGAGAGAAATCGATTACTTCCCTCTCTCCACTGTCTCTGCCCTGGCTGAATTACTGAAACAAGATGCTGCACTTAGAGGAGTCTTTGGAGAGTCAGAGGGAGAGAGAAAGAGAGGTGGGTGAGAGAGAAACACTTTTAGGGACATGGGTGCCATTTAGACTAGGGCCATCTTCTCTCAGAAAGCCACTAAAAGCAGTGAATGATCTTCTTCCTGTCCCTAGCTGGGAGGCGGTTAGCCTCCTGTGGTTGGGTGAATACAGAGCATACACTTGAGTTTAAGGTCACTCCAAGATCATTGGAAAATAATATTAATTTCTAAAGTCCAAGCATGGAACTCATACACGTATGACTGCACCGATTCATCCTTAACACAGTTATTGCGGCGTGTCCAGACGCATGAGGCCAGGCCGCATGGACCCACTCTGACGTTGTTTTCACATGTACTAATGTCAAATGGGTGCTGTTTAACATCCACACCAGGTTTTATTATCTGAACTATGAAGATGGAAATGAATCCCGCTCGTTTGGTAGACAGAACGTGGTGCTTAAGGGACCCAATCCCTGTAAGTGCCATTAAGTGGAAATTGCCGTTCACATATTCCAGTGGTTTGATTAATTACACTCTCTCATGTGCTTTCATAAAGGCCCAATGAAATATGGGGAGCAAATTGCATTGTGTTCCTGTACCCTGTTATGTAAAAGCAGTTTAATTATTGACACATGTTTTGCCACCTGGCAGGGGAAAGGATGGTTGGACATGAATAGAAATCATACAATAGATATTATGGACGGATAGAGCTAGCACTCGAGATGCCATGTGTTTCGCTATCTGTAACTCAATTTATGTCCCCGTCTTCACCTCGCCTCAGGTACTTCTGCTGAATCAGAGCAAAGAGCAGGCGTGATCAGCTGGATATGTGTGTCACAGTTGCGAGGGGAGCATTGTGTGACGGGGACTGCACTTTAAAACCTGTTTAACTTTGTGCGGCAGGACTGCTTGTTGAAAGGTCTCTTCTAATAAATATGTAGTTAAGGTGATATTTTGTGAAGGCTGCACAGCCTCTCTTGGGGATTAAAAGATCACTGATGGCTTTGTGTGATGTCTTAAGATAGCTCTTTTTGATCAGAGTACAAGCTCAGACACTTTTTAGTTACTTGAGACACAGCTGCTTTGAACTCAAGGAAGAAGACAACAAGCAAATTTGCAGCTTTAACATACGTGTCTTTATTCCCCTTTCTTTCTTTTTTCTTTGTTCCCTCTTCTTCTTTTTTTACCAAGAGCAGTGCCCTCTACTGCCACGGAGACTAAATAACATCAGTGTCAGGCCAGTGCTTCCCTTCTGTTGTAGCCAATAGTGCTTAGACTCGACTCTATTCTGTATTCTACAGTGTATGTGGAGGTATTAGCTCATAAAACCCTCCTACTGTCATATGAACCCACTGCCGTCCCTGAGCTCTATATGAACAGCAGGGCTCTGATACTTAGTCCCAAGCTGTTTCTGTTTGCCCAAAACGATCAGGCCTGGCCTCGTGCTCTCTACCTGATCTAGTTGACTGGGCTGTGTAAGTTAGGTAGGCAGTCCCTGTCTCCATCCCCCTCCTCCCTCCCAATATGCACTTGGACCCGGGCTCAGGCTGCACCTTTTGTGTTCCACAGGGACAGGGGGGCCAGATGGAGGAATTTGATTAACCAGCAGTGGAGGACCAAATGTTCAATTGGATACAGAACCAGTTGGAAGGTGGGAGGGGGCGAGGGATGAGGCAGGGTAGAGGGAGAAATCTAAAATGGCTGGTCATGTGCGCCGGCCAACACTTTCCAAAGGGGAGCCCAAACAGACACTGAGGTGTAGTAATGCAGAAGCCCTTTTCCAAGTACCAGCTGGGCCTTTTAGGAGCCTCTATCCCCACAGCAGACACTCGGCAGCCTCCGAGCAGCTTGACTTTACCATATGTGGAACTTTTTTATGCTCCACC
The DNA here is from genome assembly GCA_029814665.1 of Acanthurus lineatus. Taxonomy (NCBI): domain Eukaryota; kingdom Metazoa; phylum Chordata; class Actinopteri; order Acanthuriformes; family Acanthuridae; genus Acanthurus; species Acanthurus lineatus. Next base: position 13,236,243 of record JAPZDV010000004.1, on the reverse strand, counting down.
TGGTTTCCCCAGGGGACCTGTGCCGCTGGGACGCCGGAGGCAGGTGAATTGCTCTTAATGCAAGGCACTGAATCACTGGGCCAACAACATGAGGGAAGAGCCTAGGGAGAGGAAATGGATCTGCAGAAAGACTGGCGCGGACTGGCGCGACCTTGGAGCTAGTGCCCGCTGCGGAGCAGAAAAAGAGGCCGTGTGACGTGTCACTGTGCCTCCACTCACCATACACCTCCGCTTTAATAATATCCACACTTGTGCGTCTTACATAACATTATGTATCATTCCTCTAAGTGCTTTTTTAAAATGGAACTTAATCCATTTGTAAAACCTTTCTCAGCTCCCATTTAGAGCCTCCGAGTTTCTCTCTTCCTCTCCCATTTCCCTTTTAGCAGCTACACTAAAGCTGTTTCATATAATAATCAATTGATATTGATTCTTGCAGTATTTGTTTAGTAAATGCAGAATGACTGTATATACAGCATGTTTGTCACAATCTAATGTTTTCATGCTTCCTGTGCAAATGCTAATTAACTGAGTAACATCAGTGTTGTACTAATGGATGGTGATACACTTTTTCCTCGTGTAGTTTGAGTCCAGACGATCAGGACAGGTAGGTCAGATGAGGCAGACTTTGCCTGGACATCGGGGGTGTGGTCACTCTCCTGCCTGCACCTGTCTCACTGAGTCTGTGGCATGAAGCCAGAGGTCAGGGGTCACCACAGGGGGCTGTCAAGGTCAAAGGTTTATCACTCTCCGAGGGGTCCTGGAGCCATCACTCAGACCCAACAGTACACACGATCTGCCCAGTCGAGTTTTTTCTTCCCCCACTTTTTCTAATCCTTCCAAATGGCTCGGGCAAAACTCCTGACAGCAGCAAGAGAAACAAACTGTGGGGTGTGGAGCTCTAAGCCATCAGCTGGAGATTTCACTTTGAAAAGATTCCCTTTTACTCACTGCCCTTTCCACCAATCAGAGGGCCCGCCAGAGTCCAGGCACCCAGAGCAGCTGCCCTCTGACCCTGCCAGCAGTTGTTGGTTTATTTTGTTTGGGCATTTTAGAGAGGATGGGGCTGCTTTTGACAGGTCAGGCAGCAGGACTTGGATGAGGTCTTTAGCAAGCCAGAGAGGGAGAATTTCACAGCTCGAGAAAAGACTCAAGTTACCCCTAGCTGGTGTTGCAGTTCCAATATTACACTCATATTGCTGGAGAGGTTGCGGTATTCATTGAGACATGTGGAAAATGGCCCATTTTGGGGGTAAAAGAGGGGCCATTCATGCAAAGTCAATTCCATCAAGCAGACCGAAATTCCTCGATACCCCTGTTTATGCAGCTGTGCCCTCTGATCAAATTACACCAACCCTCTTGCAACACCCACGCCTCCTTCTACCCCTTCTGCCCGTCCTCACAAACCTCCTCTGAATGTGCCAAGAGCCTCAGATGGGTCTCCCGCTCACCGGGGAGGATGGGAGAGGTAAAAGAGACATGAGGGGGCACGTAACCCAGAGTTCCACCTACTCGCGGCAGTAATTGGGGCAAAGCCACGGTGCTTCCATGGGTCAGAGGAGGGGCCTGTCATGTGAGGGGCACGTAAGGGGCAGGCGAAGGAGGCACATCCCCAGAGAAGTACTAACCGTCATGCTGTAGCACCAACTCTGACAGACCGCAGGGAATGGACCCGCCGCATTGAGCCTGTCAGCTGTTCCAGCAGCGCAGAGCGATGGTGGAGCCCTCCACTGGGACTGTATTACTGAAGGCTTTTCTTCTCCGCCTCTGTTTTATTTTTTGGGTGAGGAGGGCAGGGTTTGCGAGTGTGTGTGTGCGAGAGGGGGGTGTTGAGGGGTATAATTGAGAGCACAGAGGGAGCTTCGTCTCTCCATCTTATGATTTGGAGGTGAAGACAAGCGCCCTCGGGGGCCCCCTGTCAGAGCTTTTGGGCGCGCTCAGTGCAGACTTCAATAAAAACACACAAAAAGAATTCCCCCACAAGGGCGCCTGGCTGAATTGCTGACGCCAATGTAAAAGATTCCGTTTTCTGTGAATCATTTAGTACGCGACCCTGAGCTCTCTACACAACGTGACAATAACAGGAAACCCCCCTCTGTCCTCCTCATCGTGCAAAAAAAAAAAAAATGAAATTTGCAACGAATGGGGGAGAATTCTGAATTATATTCTTTCACACGTACAATTTCACACATCGATCACCCTCTGCCACTCCTCCATTTTTCCTCTTCCCCTCCCACCTCTCACTCCTCTTTTCTTTTCTCCCCTCACTGTATTCCCGTCATGACAAATGTCAAACACAGTCCGTTAGGAGGGTGTTTTTTCTTTCTGGTAACCAAGAGCTTGCCAAGTCGAATGTGCACTGGGACAAGACTGCTGCGGAAGCATCACATTGGAGCATCAGCATCAGATATTTCTGTGAAAGTAACAGAAATGTTTGAAGGTGTTGTCACAAGCTCACAGGTTCCTGCTGTTTGTGTGCACCAGAGGGAAATGGCGCCTTCTCACCCCTTTTGTCTCCACCCTGCCTATTGTTGTTTTTAAACTTATTTCTCTGTTTAGTTGTTATCACTTTTATTGTGGTTAAGAATCTCAGCATGGCTGTTTTTTGTGGGTTTTGACAGAGGGGGTCGGTGTTGTAGTCAGAGTTAAAATTAGAGGAGTTGCTTTTCTGTGCGACTTGGAGACATGTCATCTTCTAGAAGCGGTGGGGAGTCTGTCAGTCACAGCCACGGTGCGTTTTAATCATCGCTGTCCCACTTGGAGATGCGCTGACGGTTAGAGTGAGGGTTCCCTCCCCTGGACAATACCGGTATGCTAGAATCTCATACACTCTGATGTCAGACGTAGCAACCAGTTAAGAAATATGAGACATTTCCTCCTCAAGTTAATCCTACAAATTCAATGGGGGAATCAAGCGATGTCTGGTGAATTTGAAGACATATCACAAGTGTGTTTGAAGGTTTTTGTGATCTTTCAAAAGATATGACAGCTGGAAGGAGATTGGCAACAAAATAGCAGGAGTTTGTCACTATAATAAGAGAATGAAGCTGATAGAATAATCAAAACCCAAGACATCTTAGAAGCTTAATGAGCGAGGGCTCCCCCCAAGCGAGCAATAATAATAGTGTTTTGTAATTCTATAGCCCCTTTAATAATACTCCAAGGAATTTAAATAGACATTTCTTTGTAAAGCAAAGTAGGTTAGACTGCAAATTATATTTTCCATAATGTAGCGGTGTTGACGGGAAAGTGTGTCTTTACAGTGTGGCGTCGAGAGAGAACGTACAACCCAAAAGTCAGGAAAGTGTGCGGCAGAGCCACGCTGCAGATTCTGCTGTTAACCCCGTGCAGATTGGCCACTACACTACACCCATCCAGCTTGCTCTCCTTTAACCCCAGCCCTCGTCTGTGCATGCTCCCTGCAGACCTCTCCAGAGATGTGGCCTCTCATTTCTGAGAGCATCCTCTGACAGTCTTAATGGACAAGTAGTCTCTCTACAAGGCCAGGAGAGCTCTCGCTGAAAAGACCACTCTGAGAATGTCTGGGATAAGTACCGTGTTCTCCTCTATCGTCTCAGGCCCATCTAAGGTTGTGTTTATGGGCAGAAATTAAACGGAGCTGTATCACAGTCAACACGGAAGCAAGGAGAAGATAAAGAACAAAAGCTGTAGAATTGATCTGATTGGCCAAGAAATGTGTGGTAGCATCTGTAATTGTTGAAAAAATAAAATAAGGAGATAAATGAATAGTATAACTATATAAATATAATACATGTAAAAGTTGTGAAATCCAACTCTAAATCTTAACATCCTTTCTAATTACAGCTAAAGCAAGGAGATTAAAATTAAAGGCATTGAATGTTCACCACAGTGACGTACACCACTAAATTGAGCTTTAAACAGAAGTACTTAGAAAAATATTCCTACAAGCCCCCAAGCAATTAGTCCAGCTGCCTGCCTTTGTCCACCTACCCATTGTGTTCTTTGTAAAAACCATTCTCTTATACCTCCACTTACTCCATCCTCTGAGACGCCATTGGAAATCCAGGGCTTGGAGTTGAACCCACAGTTGGTTTAAGTGTAATGAAATGTATGTCATGTCTCTGGCTCTCTCCCTCTGGCTTCCCCTCACCCCTGGCCCCCTGAAAGCACTGCCTTTGACAGGAAGGCCTCTGCGGCTTCTTCTGCAGTGATCTTTAGCCCCTTCAGGTCCCATTGACTATTTCAGGACGTCCCTGCGATTTGAGGGTGGACTCAACCATTCACGCATGCTTCAGAGCATCGACTGAGGAGAGAAATAGACAGATAGATGGAGTGGAAGCCTCGTAGAACTAAAACAGCCCTCTGGGAAATCCTACCCTGATGCATGGCCACATTAAAAAAAAAAAAAAAAAAAAAAAGCCTCCTCTTCATATTTTACAGTTTGCTCATTGAAAAACACCAAGTTGTTGGGGTATTTTTGTATGTGCTGTGGACCCAGTTACATGCTCTTTTTTACTCTGTGGTTGGTTTACAGATTTTCTGTTATGTGTGTTCTGTCTTATACTGAGCACATAATAGAAAATGTGACAAGAGAAGTCAGGTGTGTGTTTTTTTTTTGCAGAAGGACTCAAGCTGAGCCATTCCACATAATGCACATTTAGATTTGAACATATATTGACTCAGTTCCTGGTATCTGTTTATTTATCATATATTCAATCTTTATGCAGATGAGGGCGAACAGATCATGCATGGAACACTTACCTTGCATCTGTATGTGTGGATGTTTATGAGGCTGTGTGTGCGATTTACCTGAAGCTTTTATGAATATGTGACGGCGTGTGTGTGTGTGTGTGAGTGTGTGTGTGTGTGTGTGTGTGTCTGTGTATTTGTCCGCCCGTGTACATCTGTGCATGGACGTGTGTCTGTGCATGGATATTGCAGCTTGAGGAGAGTGTGCATGTCCACTATATTAGACAGAACGTGTGAGGGGCGCCTCAGCATGTGTGTACTGCTGTCTGTTCGGAGCTCTCGGCGCCAGCAGGGAGCGCCATTCCAATTTACCCATCAGCCGCGGAGGTAGGGGGTAAAAGCGCGGGGCACCGCTGTCGGAGATTTCACATTCGAGGGACGAGATTACCAGTCACGGGACCCCTGTGTGGAGGTGATGAGGGAGGGAGACTGCAGGGGCACAGTGTGGGGGAGTTGGGACTGTTGGGGGACGGTGGGGGGAAGTGGTGAAAAGAGGGAGGGCAGCACGACTCAGCGCCACCCTGGAATCCGTGGGCTCTCTGTTTTCTGGGGAGTGTAGCTGCCAAGCTGCACATCTGTTTGACACCAGGCGCTGTGGTATGGCAGTCAGGGGCTGTCTGTCCTGATTCACATCTCTTCGCTCTCGAGTTTGTTCTAAGCATCTGGACAACTGCTGAATCTCTGTCTCTTTAGAGATCTTTACAAAACAGTGTGCTGTGCATGTTTTAGAAAAAAAGAAAAAAAAACTAAACAAAAGGATGCAGGATTCTTACTTTAACGATAGGAAATTATTTATTCTTAGGCCCTATTTTTCAGTTTGACCCACATGCACAGCAAAGATTTGTTCGCCTTAAAACATTAGAACATAATCACAGCATTGTAAAAATCATCTAGAACAGTACCTCAGACCGAGTCTCCTGTCGGCCGTGCTCACTAAGCTTGTGTTTGAGTGTCGGCCAAGTCAGCTATGGCTGCTCCAGAGGCCCTGAAGCCTGTTGGGGAGACGGGACATTCCAAACAGCATAACTCATTCTTTACACCCTTTCTACTGCCATTAGTTAATTATATGCAGGTGTTTTCCTTTCTCAAGTTTTTTTTTTTTTTTTTTGCTGTAGATCTAATAAAAATGTAACCATAAGTACATAAAGCCAGATAGACGCAGAAAAGGAAGGGGGGAAACAGTGTGGAGGAAGTGGCTGAATGTGCTGTGTGAAGCAAATTATTGCCCCCATGTAGATTCATCAGTTCTCCCTGCTGGATTAAGGAAGGGCCTTTCTAATGAAGTTCGCCCCGTCAAAATGAAGGGACTAATTCTGATTTAGCTGAGGTAATGAACTTCCCCTCTCCTAGTGAGAGCAGCACCATGGGGCGAGGAGATAGGGGTGGTTGTGTAGGGGGGGCGGGGGCAAAGGAGAGTGGCAGCAAGAGAGAGAGAGAGAGAGAGAGAGACAGAGCAGGAGAGCCAAGACGAAGAGGGGAGACAGGAGAGAGACATGGAGCGAGGACAGAGAGATAGAAGGGAGAGAGAGAGAGGAAGCTAGGTGGAGAATGAGAAAAAAATTATGCAAAACGCCTGTCTCGTATTTGCTGAGATGTATTAAATTTCCAGTGCGGGTGCCTGTGTTATATAAAATTATGCTAATGTCTTGTGGCCCGCTGCGAATGGCGGCTTGCTGGTCCTGAGCATGCGTGGCTGGCCGCTACACGGAGCGCACTCAGTGGGACTCAGCTTTTCTATTAAGGAAAACCTCTAGACACCTGATGATGAATTCTCTCTCACCAAATGTTCCCCCTTTTTTGTGTCGAAAATATGAGCGCTTTTCTAAATGACTTTGGAGAGCCCGGCGTGGCACTCGGCGGCCCGCGTCGAGCAGGGGGGAAGTGGGTATGCGGGGGGGTCCCTCTGCAGCAGGCTAAGGGAGTCAATTAAGGCAAGCACTGATAATTATAAGCCGGCAGAACGCAGGGGCTGGCTAATTGTACAGTGTTCCATGCCGTGAGCTCTGCCAAGGGGCCTCTCCGCAACGCTCTCTTTCCCTGCTCCTTTGTGTGGACCGCAGACCCCATAGAGCCACATACCTCAGCCTGACAATGCCACAGTGAGGCTAGCGAAAAAAGCCGGGCATGTGCCCGTAATTAACTTTTTACATTCAGGCCACTCACTCTATTGAGACCTGAAAGAGATTCCGGTTAGATTCACACCTCATTTCTCCTCTCTTCTTTGCTTGCCAGAGAGTTTTACTTCACCCATTTTACTGTTTCTTTGCTTGTTTGTAATTTTTTTTTTTTTTTTTTTTTTTTTTTGCACGGCAACTTTTATTGAACACAAGAGTCTTGGAAAGTCAGGGCGTAGTCACTTGACCTTTAATTCCTTCTTACAAGAAAAAGCCCAGCAGTTTAGAATAGGCATGTACAGAGTAAATTAGTGCAGTTCAGCACAGAATGGTGTTTGTGTGGCTGCAGGGGGTCCTGCGCTCCCATGCAATCCATCTCAGCAGCCTGCACTGTTTGTCCCCGATGGACCTCCATACCTGCCTGCAGCTGCAGCGCCTACACATCATTCGTTAACAAGTATTCGACTCTTGCCTTTGTTGTTGTGGATTTTCTCCCTTCTCTTTTTTTCTTCTTCTTTTCCTCTGCCTCTGTGACCTACACACTGTTCATTTGACCGATTTTTAGCCATTGTGGGTTTCAGCTGTAAGAATAGCAGGTAATGTGGTCCAGACCAAACGCAAAATGGCAGACTATTTTTCAAAGCAAACAGTAGCACCCATTCCTGCTAAAACAACAGCTCCATAAGGTTTTGTCTTGCTTACCTTCGGCAGGCTGCAGAGTGATACAGGAAATTTAGAGCCGTTACAAACCTAAAAACATACATGTAATACCACACATAAATAATAATATATATACATATAATCTTATTCCAATCAAATGTCAAAAAAATAATTCAGAAATGTTATTCAAATTAAAATGAAACAGGCTACACAGATGTGAAAGATAAAATCTACAAAGCAGTTTTCTCTCTAATATTCTGTTTTAAATTGTGCCGCTGTTTGCAGTGTTGCCATAACACAGCTGAGTCATGAAAGCTTGTAAATGCCTTGTAAATGCAAGTCATGCACAGAGCACAGTAGGTTCTTCATAAATACCAGGCTCTGTTTAGATAGTCGCACATGCTTTTGTTTTGTGCAAACCTATTATCTATAGACCCAGCCTCAGATTTCTGGAATAAAATGGTTTTACATTATAATAGTATTAATGCAGCCTAAAGCTGTTTCTCTTGTCTATTAATGTCTCTAATATTAATGCCTTTGCGGTGCCTATTGACTTGAGCTTTTTCTGCTACCAGGTAAAAAATCTTTTTTGCTAAACACATGCACGGGAGCTCTTGGCAAATAACTCAAGTGGAAATGTCTGCTCAGTGCATTATTTTAGGGGGAAGAAGTGTCCTTATGTTTTTGTCCCTCATGTTTTGTGAACTCCAAAAGGTGTTCTAGTTGGCTAAACCTTTTGTAACATCCATTCAAGCGTTACGCATGTTTATCTCAACACAAAAACCTGTCAGTTTGGTGTTTCTACCTCTGGCCCGGCGGAGCTGTGAGGCGGTTAATGTAGGCGCTGAGTGGCTGATCCTAGCATGAGCCTAGCCCTGCTCTGATTAGCACCTCCAACGAGCTGCCAAGCATCAGAGCTGACATTCTCTCAGAGACATGTTCCCCCAGAATCCTTCGCTCTCGCTGTGCGCGGGCGTCACCACCACTGACATGTCACAGCCAACAATCTCGCCTCAGCCCCTTCTTGTCCCTCTGGAGGCCGGAAACAGCATCAGGCATGCACCGAACCTGGGACCCTGACATGAGGGCTTTGGTACCTCGCTTAGCTTATCTTTCACTTTTCACTTTTCTCCTGCAGACACAAAATATGCCTTTTACATGCCCACTTCCCTACAGGCAAACTGGAGTAAAGCTTCTCCTTTCATGCTGTGTAGTTTTCCAATCCCTTTGATTTTATTAGCTAGCACTCGACCACATTTCCATCACTGTTCGTGTAATACATTAACTCTTTGATAGAATGGGGTGAATTTTCAAGGTGCATGATTAAATCTTTCATTTTTACATTTCTCACTTGATTCATTCTGTCCTTCTCAAACTGTGGAGACAGGAAATAGATATTAGTAATGTTCCCCCCAGGCTCCAGTTCTCCAATCAGCTTTGGTCCAGGGGGAGTCCATCCCTTTGCGCTCCCACCTACCACCTTCCTACCCCCATCCCCTGCATTCTCCAGGCCTTAATGGGCCTTGTAGTACTTCTGAAATGAGTTTGTTTCTTATGAGCAGTGCTCCTACCTCAAGAGAGCGCACCACACGGAGGTGGAGTCAATTTGTATTCACCCATAATTCCCTGGGCCTTAATCACTCTGATTTTCCCCCCATTATCTGTTAATGGATAGTTCCCGTGGAGAGAAGAGAGAAGTAAACCCACCTACTGTTTACAGGCCTGAAGCTGTCTACTCTGCTACCATCCACAATCCCGCAGTGGGTTGTATTATATACAGCAGTGAGTCCGCTGAAAACCAAATCTTCTCGGTTTATTAACATACAACTCCAACATCAGGCTGAATATGAGGAAACAGATGGTAGAACGGATAGCAAACTCTTGCAAAAAGGTGAAATCCAAAATTTAATACATCATTCCAAGCAGGTATTGCTGCTTTAATAGGAAGGTTTGGCTGTTCAGAAACTTGGTATTGCACTGACCTGTTAGTCTGATCGGACCAGATTTGATTACCATGTAGTTCTGTCCGTGGCTTTTCCAAAACAAGCCATTCCTGCCGACTAAATATTCTCAATTTGTTCCCCCACTTGTTTACTCATTACTTTGAGCAAAGAAGTGCCTTGATTGATGTCCTTAATATCATTTGTTAGAGTGTGCTGCTGTGGCGACACAAGCAGCATGGGTCCCTCTACGAGTGAGCTTCAGAGAACCATTCACGATGCCCCAGAGAGGAGTGTAAATCTAAGTGTCAGATTTTTCTATTCCTAAGCCAAATGCTAAAAGTGATTCTGAATTCCCCTCCAATTCAGACTGCTCCTCAGCAGACTTGTTTAAATAGAGTAAGGGGCAGTGGTGCTGATGGTGGTGGGGGGAGTTTTTAATTAAGGAATGTCCTGTGTTATACTTAACTACACACTATTATCAGAAAGTTGGACTGCTTTTAGTTACTTTAGTTCCACTCTTTTGCTCACTGGCAGTTGATAACTGCATTTACACTCTAAGAAAAAAAATGTCTCTATCAAATTGACAGACACCTTTACCACCGGCTTCAACTTACAGAATTCAATATGCTGCAGCCGCGTCGTCGTTACATAAAGAGTTCACAAAACTACGCGAGCAAGACCTGCAACCCCCAGTGTCCCAAACAACCTTCAACAGCGCATGAACTTCAGCCTGGATAAAAAAGTAAACAGCGCAGAGAAATAAAGACCATTCTTTTTGAGAGTAGTTTTCCCTCTCTCCCTCACCCTCTCCTGTCCTCCACATGGGAGAGATATTAGGCGTTTGTGCTTTAAGGAGCTGTGAAATACATAAACCATGAGCCACAGGAACGCAAGGCCCTGTGGATATGCAGATGGGCTTACTTTGCTGGTGTCAGGGATGCTTAGAGGGAGCAGGCACAGGAGCAGTTCTCATCTAAAGGATTTTCTTAGGAGTGCAGAGGGACAGGGTGGTGGCAGCGGAAAACACTCGGGAGACTCGGAAACAGAGTCGGAGGAGGGAGAGAGAGAGGGAGAGATGAGGGTAGAGAGAGAGAGCTGACAGTCCCATGTGGCTCTGTAACTATATCCAGAGTCTGCTCAGTGCATAGAGAGGGGTGGGGCTCACGCGAGGCTCACGCTGATTGGGCAGCCCAGGAGAAGGGCTGGGGGAGCGACAGGAAGTGACCTCAGCCCAGTGAGGCAGCTATAGGGGCAAGCAAGCTGACTTCCTCCCTTGGCTCTCACTAAGAATCAGGCTGCCAGCCTGATTCAACCCCCATTACACTGCTGAATACAAACCCAGCCCTGCACAGGCTGCATTACAGGGGATAACAGAGCACAGTTTAGTCATTACAGACTCTCTGTGAAACCTCTAATGCTTTCTCAGCCACTTTTCTCTTTCCATCTGATCGTGTACAACTGCGTATTGTCTAGCAATCTTTCAGTTAGGGTTGTACATAAACATATGAGGAATGTAAATGAACTGTAAACTGAATAGAATCTCCTGCAATTTTGACTGCTCACCCACGACCAGTTAGCTTAGCACGATTAGTTTTTTAATGCTTTCTTTAATGGACTGGAACTGCTATTTCAAGAGCGTATTCATGCGACAGATCGATGGAGAGCTTAGATTCTTGTGATTTGATTGATGCAAACCACAGAAGATACAACCAACACCTCTGTCAGATCACTGTCAAACGAAGAAAAAGTTTCACCAGTTTTGATGTCAAACTTGAATCTGTGCTGAATGCTAAGATCTTCTGTGCTACCTAGCTGTAGATGTGTGTGAAGCATCCACTTTTAAGAAATTGTAGCTTCTATGCAGCAACAACCATATCTGAAGCATTGTAATCCACCACAAGCTCACTTGCAAAATGGTTAGTTATAATTACCTCTTTACTAAAAAAGCGCTAAGTGTATTTTACTTAATTCTTTTTAAGTCTTAACAATATATGTTATTTGGGGCTGAACAGACATATCTGCAAATTCTCACATAACCAGTTTGTGAAGGCTTACAACTGCAAGACAGTAATTCTAGTTTACTATCAATGAATCCAATTAAATGAATAAACCAACACTGCATTATTCTAACTCTAAGTATTGCCTATATAAAAATAACTTAGCAGAGTTGTACAATAGAGCTCCATATTTTTCAGAAAACTATTTAAGACACATCAGACAGCCCCACCACTGCACTGGGAGACATATTCCTACATTACAGTGATAATGGGCTTGTCCGTTATTTTTAGTCAATCCCAAAAATAATGCACCATTTAGTCCTGAATTAAAAAGTTTTGGAAAAATTACAATGCCCAGTTCTTTTAGGGAATTACTGAGCCTTTTCATAAGAATCCAACTATATATAATTGTGACTCATTTTTTATTGGTTTATGTCTGCAGTAGGATTGAATGGGATTGTGGTGAAAAAGTAAGCATGGGGAAGTTGGAAAGTATTGTGAAGCAGACTAAGACGTTGGTTTCAGTCTGTTAACGCTGTTGCAATTAGGAAAACACAGAATTACACCAGACTTCTTGTTCAAATTTAAAGCATACTGTAATATCTTTTTGCCATTTTCCCTTGATGCACCTGCTCACAGACGTAAACACACACATGCACGCACACAAGGTCAGTCAGGCAGGTGCAGAACTATCTGCATAATGAAGCAGGCCAGGTCTCCAAAGGGACAGCGTTGTGCACTGGGGTCAAATGAGGGCTGCGCATATGGCAGGAGAACAGATCTGTGAACCCTGCAGCAAGCTTGACCTTAGTGTACACCCTCACACAGACAAGCAAGCTGAATGGTGATCAAAGAGGCCAGTGATCCTCTTGCACGGCTGCGTGGATGCACTCGTGCCACCCCTCCTCCTCCTCCACCCCCCTGTTTGGCTGATGCCTGCTGCTACACTTAGATGAACATGTAGGCTACAGAATATCTCATCCGTCAAATGCACGATTGCAGAACACACCATCAACTTGTTCCCTTTGTACCATGAGCTGCCTTGATTGGCCTTTACCTATTACCAGACATTTATGTGAGAAAACAGTCTGTGGGCTTGTGCTGATGCACGACTTATGGTTTGTTTTTATGCCGTAGACCACCTTATGTTGTATGCCGGGCCATATGTTTATGTTATTGAGAGAAGATTGTAAAAGAACATGTGGTAATATGTTACAGTAAAAAAGCTCTATATGTACACACTCCCTCTGTTTCTTTTGGCACAGCAGGAGATGTTTCCATTCCCCTCGCTGCCTGGAAATATCAGGGGTCATCGGGTTGCAGTTGTCAGAATTAGTCAGAATCAATCTATAGGTGCAGAAACTGAGATGCTGTCTTTTTTTATATACCTCCTATAAAGTGACGAGGTCCATCGTGCATTTAACCCACAGTTTCATGCTTAAACTGAAATTAGTGATGTGAGAAAAGCTTTTTTCACATCCTTTACATTATTACACAGTATTTTAAGTTTATATATGACATCCTCTGTCATATCAGGTGAGCTTTTTTATAGGAATCTAAACAGGAAAATAGAAATGTTAGGATAAAAAAACAAAAGATACCAAGCTAGCTTACATACAAAACTATCCCCAAACAAAAGGTGAGTGTCAGGTGAGCTGTTAGTTATGGATAGAAAAGTAAATACACGTGCTTGTGAGCAAACAGTTTTGCAGGTTTCTATGTTAATGTACATAACTGTTTATCAGCAGACACGTTTTTGCCAGTTCTGCCTAAAGCACCTTTCGATTAACCCGCTACTTCCATCCTCCAGGGCCTGAGCTAGGCACAGCTGGTCAGGTGGATTGTGTATTCATGCTTCTGTTACCCAGGGCCTATGTGGTGGGCAATGGGCTGTAGAGACCTGGGGATAAACCCTAGATGAGTCCCCGGTGGATCCGCCCCACCACCCCCTTTGCAGTAGCTGGCCTAATGTCAGGTTTGGCAGGAGTTTGATAGAGCACTAGTCCAGCCCCGTGGCAGAGTGTACAGGCCTTTTATTGACGCACTGGAGATGGGCTGTCCTTTGGAAGTCTGAGTCAGCAGATCGTTGTGCTGCAAATGAGTGTGTAGGTTCACAGTCTGAACGGCATTTATTTAAGCTATCAGTTGCCGCGGATGAGGTGGTCTAATGTTTAGACAGACGTGGTGGGAATTCTAATGCCAAGCAGATGAACGGGGAATCTGTCGAGCTCTGTATTAAAAATGTTGACATGCGAGTGTGTTGTAAGGGAAAGTTGCTTTGATAGCCTTGTCAGTGTGCATACACTGAAGGAGTGAACAGATGATCTGATGACATAAAATGACAGTTTGGAAGCTATTTTGCAGTCATTTTCAATCATTTCCTGTCCTTGCAGTCAAAGCAATAACCCTCTGAATTGATTTTAATTTATTCTGATTCATCTTCTACAATGCAAAAATGACTTTCCTTCATTTAAATTTCCTTCCAAACTGTTAAAATGTGCAGACACTAAAAATAAATTATTTTGAAATGTATGTAAGTTAATCAAAAAGATGACACAATGATTAGGACCCTGGCTGGTCATCTAATTTATGCCTGATGAGAGCAAATCATACGTTATATTATTGTTTGTCTGGGAAATTCACTGACAGGAGTCTGTGAGAAATTTGTTAAAATTAAATTGAATGTGAAAGAATAAAGTTAAAAAAAAAAGAAAAAAGAAACAAGGCAGAGTGAAACCTCTGACTTTCATGCTCTTCTTATTTTCCTTCTTTTGATTTCCTGTATGTTTTTTTTGTTGTTTCTTCTCTGCAGAGGAAGGATTGAACCATGAATGCAAGCTCTGTAGTCAGTCATTCGACTCACCAGCGAAGCTTCAATGCCACCTGATTGAGCACAGCTTTGAGGGCATGGGAGGAACCTTCAAGTGTCCAGTCTGCTTTACAGGTGTGTACAGTGCATGCGTTTGTGCGTATGAGAGAGTTGTATCATTAAAATGCAAATCCAATTGACCCTGAAATGTAGAAATACGTGAAAGGTAGAGTTAATTTTTATTTACATGCTAACCTTACAGAGATGTTTCCGCTCTTTATATGCAAAGCTTTGTATTTCCATGACGACTTTCTTTAGTATTGAAAGCCAAATGGCTTCTAAATGAGTTGGGAAAGGTCAAGCAAGCAGCTCAGCTAAAAGCTGAAAGCAGTTTGCTGCATGTGGCTTTTTATTTAGTCAAATTGCCTCCAAATCAAGGCCAACGAAGTGTCATGAGGTGAGGGGGTTGGGGGGAGAAAGAGAGCAGGGTGGGAAGACAGTGTAAGCTGAGGGGAGATGGGGGGATGGAGGAGTGGGGAAAGAAAGGGAGATGTGCTAATTGTGGATGGCAGTGGTGCTGATAGCTGTAATGATCTCATCTGTCTCTGTGCGTGGAGGTGGAAGGACCGGACTCCTCCTGAGAGGATAGCGCCCTCCTTCAGTGTCAACAGGGTTAACTATCTCTATAATGAAATCTGCAAAGTCGTTAACTTCAGCTCTTCACTCTTTCTCCCTTCTCAGCTCTTTACTCTTCCTTGCACTTTTCGGGTCCTCAGCTCATTTCCCTCTTTTGCGCTTCCTGCAGCCCCCTTTGTCCACCCGTCGCCCAAAAAAAAAACTCATTTGTCTCTCCTTCGGTTATTACATCAATTATCATCATTAGCTTCAGTTTTGTATTTTGCTCTAAGATTTTTTTTCTCACATTTATTTTTTTTTACCTCTTCATCCACCTCACTACTCAGCTCCTTTTTTCATTTTCCTCATCTCTCTTTCTTTCCAGTCCCCTCCCCTCCCCTCTTCTCTCTACTCTACCTCTCTCTTGCTGTTTTGGTCTTATCTCTCTTTTAGCAGAGGCCTATTGATATATCCCCACCCTGAATCCCCCTCCACCCCTCACAGGGGTCTGGGCATTTAATATACAGCACATGCCTCCTTCATCTGAGCCTTCATTTTCCACCGCCGGCTTTGACAGACAGGTCCCCCCTCTCCCTCCGCGTCCATATCGATCACGGCGCATGAGAGAGAAGGATGCTGGGAGAGAGGAGGGAGGAGGGGGAGACAGAGTACACCCTCAGGACAGTGGTCGCAGAGCAGACAGACAGATGGGCGAAGGGCTATGGTGGTGGGGAAAGCAGGCTGTGGAGAGTATGGATGGACTGAAAAGGCCTCCCTCTGTTGGGGATCGAGGGGACACGCAGGCTGTAGTCAGAGTACTCAGAGGAAAAGGATGAACTGAGAGTTTGGCTGACAGCTGTCCTTGAATATATTTCTTCAAGTTGAGCCTGGCATGAAGTAGAGAAAAGAGACTACTTTCACACCCTAACATAAACTAACTAACGGCATATTGTTAGATAAAAAAAAATTTATGTTTGCGGATTTAATTTGACAGATTTAATTGTTACCTTTAAGATATTTACAGAGGTGCAAGAGGTATTTAGATCATTTGCTTAAAATAACTTCAAAGTTAAAATGCTCTCTGAAACTAGTATAAGGTTTGATGGAAATGAAAATTGCACAGATAATTATTTCTGTCCAAATTAAATTAGCAAATGTAACAGTGAATTCTTCCAAAACTTTTTTCCTTACTGACACAGATTTACCTACAATATCTGCTAATAAAGCTCTGTTGACTTTGTATCATTATTTTTAGGCACTCTCAGAACTTTGATAATAATGCTGTAGTGTTCTTAAAGTTTATTTTTAGACACAATTTAAAGCATGTAAAATACTCTGATATGATTACTATTTAGCTAAGCATAATTTCCTACATTAAAAAAAAGTTTTAAAAACTTGGCAAGAAGCTTGAAGCACATTTACTCTTTCTCTCTTATTGAGGAATTATGAATATATGAATTACAGGCTTCGGGCCTTGCCTCCACCACAGCTTGCATTAAGTTGATCAGTGAAAGAGCAGTGGGCATCATTATGGTTGACATTAGCGTAAGGGAAACATTGGAAAGATTCAGTCTTACATTTTTGAGCCTCAGTCAAACCCAGACTCAGATGAGGAGTCTGTTGTGCAGAAAACTTGGCAATAAAGTGTAGTTAGCAACTTGAATGTGTGTGTGTATGTTAGCACAATGTTAGCTTGTTGTTAGCTTTAGGGGTTATGCTGATACAAAACTGTAAAAACAAATGCAAAATGCCCTCACTGTACAGACAAGTTCACCCTGTGCTTTTAAATCTTGTCCTACCAAATTTAGTTGCCCAGGGTGTGTCTGAATTTCAGATTTTCTTTTGTTCTCTGCTATCTCTCCCTTCAGTGGAGGAGTGTGAAAACACCTCTCTAGTGACAAACTTTGCACAGTAACAAGTCAGTATATTCAAAGTATAGCCATTTTAGAAGGCATGAGAAAAACAAATGGGATCTGTAAATAAGGAAAGTACAAGAAAAGTGTAAGACAATACAATACAATAAGGAAATATTCCTTTTTATATGTATATATATTTATATATATGTGTGTATGTATATTTAGATATAGTTATGTATTAAAACAGAAGCAGCGTCCATTAAATTTTGCCCATTGGTTAAAGGGGAACCTATTTTATCTATCTTTTATACTGTTAGGTAGTTTAATCCACGACAATAATGCTAAAAAATTTAATTTGTACATTTAAAGTAGTAAATTATTTAAAGTAACTGGAAGTTACAAGTAGAAGTATAGAAAATTTTAATTTAAAAGTACTTCAGAATTGAAATTATTCACAGCGTATTTTTTTTGTATTTCACTTTGCAGCTCTCAATTTACATTTTGCTTTAACCAGTTTTGTTTAGTCAGTGTGCTGTTGATGAACCACTATGTGCACTACTCAAAAAAAAACTTTATTTACAGATTAAAAGGATCCCTGTTACAGACATAATGAGTCTGAACATAAAAGCTAAACTTTGATCAAACTAGGTGGTGGCAGTTATAGTGGCTGGGTCATTGAGTTCACCTGATTAACACGGTTACTCTTTGTTTAAAAGATCATCCACACTCGATGCCCGTGTTTTTAGTTTGATCAAACCCCCCTGTGACCCCAGACTCAGTGGGAGGCACGCAGTAATTGTAATTCTTTGACATACCTGATTATATTCAATCTACATCGAAGGGAACGCAGAGAGGACGAATCACACCACAAAACATTACCGAGGGAAAGTATTGGGTAAAAGTAAGTCATAAGACGGTGCATGAGGAGAGACAAAATAGAGGAGAAAAGGAGACAAAACTTGGAGGAAGCCGAGAAGGTTGCAACTGGCAAGTTTGGATGTGAGATGAAAGTGGGGAAGAGAAGGAGGAAAAGAGAACTGCGTAAGGGAGGGAGGGTAAATGGAGAGAGGTCCATAAGCCCCTGGATGATGAGAGAGAGGCTGACTCTCCCAGGACAGATTTGACAGGTTTCAGAAGTGGGGGAGCCTGCAGCTAGAAGTGTCTGCCTGCACCCTTAGGAGCAGTGGTGAGGGCTGGTGTGGAAATTGTGATTGGGAATATGTGCTTAAGACAAACAAAACAGAAGAAAGTGCGCTTGATGAAAGTCGTGCGTGTGTGTGTGTGTGTGTATGCTTTTCTTTCACTTATGTCACAGCATGAAGTACAAACTTAAAAAACTACAGGATGCTCTGTTTTTCAAATCTGCAACAGTCTGACAAATACAGTAGTTTAAATGACTTTTCTGTTTAGTTGCTGCCCACGTTCTGCCGCTGCGTGATGTTAGAATTATACATCCGAAGAGCCGAGCCGGGCTTAGCTTTAACTCAAAATTAGTAGTTATCAGCTTATAGCTCCAAATCAACTTACACAGCCGACTTGTTTGTGTTGCCTCAGAACACTTGGATCAGCCTCTGAACTCTTGGATTAAGCAGAAACGAACACATGTAGGCTAGAGGAATAAATAAATGAAAAGGAGAAAGGGGGGGGAAAAGGATAAACTTTTTTTTTTCCT
>JAPZDV010000004.1:13202729-13217746 GCA_029814665.1 Acanthurus lineatus | reverse complement strand
AATAAATAAATGAAAAGGAGAAAGGGGGGGAAAAAGGATAAACTTTTTTTTTTCCTCCCTGCACAAACAGCTTAGTATTGGTGCAGTGCAGCCTGCAGAGAGCACCACCCTGCCAAAATAAAGATGAGCTGGGGCCTGTAGTAAAGGAGACGTCTGCCATGGGCGGCCCCTGAGATCTAATCAGAGGGCTTAATATCCCCCACAGCGAGGAGACCTTGGCCCCTCAGCCCCCTCAGCCCTGACACCCCTGACGCCCAACCCGGCTCAGTGCTCTGTTCAGCGCCGCTCTGCTCTGGCTCCATGGCCAACAAACTCCACAAAGTTCTCTCTCTCCATCTCTCTCTCCCTCCCTCCCTCCCTTATTCTCTCTCATTCTCAGCAGGGAGAGACACAATGGCCAGCCACTGATCCTGTTTGGATGTGGTTTTGGATTATTTCTCCATGTCCTCATTTTAACCCTCTTGGAAGACATGCCTCTGTCCCTTCTCTACATGGGCACTGCAATGGCATATTTCATATGTGACTCGTGCTGCCAAATACCAATACAGTGTCCCCTCATTGCCAGCTTCAGCTTATCCCTTTATTACACTTTGCATGCTAATTTGAAGAAAGATGATGAAGACAAAGAGTCTTAATTTTAACTCTTACCACTAATTAATTGGTTTCCAGAGTTTATTTTAGCGAACACTAAATTTTCCAATCATCTGTAGCAATCATTAATATTGCGAAGCCTTTTAAAATGTCTGACTACAGTAAATAAATTAGCTAAAAAATTGTTGAGCCTCCATTTAAATCTTTGCCTCATAAGTCCACTCAGTCTTTATTGTTCTTACAGGAGACTTGTAGGTGCCATTAGTGCATTTTAGGCTCTGGCACTTTAAATCACTGCCTGCTTACTTATGGACGAATGCAGAGCTATAAACTTATAAATGCATAACTGATTAAATGCGTCTCTTACTGGAACTGGACCAGATACGCATGTAAACAGCGAGAAACAGCTAGCTTGACATCTCAGTTGTGTTTGGCCCTATTGTACAGTATTTGAAGGCCCCCCAAGTCTCAAATCCATTTTTATTTTTGCTGTATTGACTTTTTCCTCCTCTAGCCAAAGACATAATGAAGGCTTCCTGCAGCTGCTGTGACCTGCTTCTGTACTGTATATGCAGACAAAACAGAGCAAAAGAAAAATGCTATTGTTTATCAGCACATTCTTTCCTTTGGAGCTTGTATTCCCCACAAAGAAAATTGTCATCTTTTTGGAGCATAACAGAGGCACAAATGTGCATGATAGCCGAGGCCTTAACCTTGAGCGGAAATGTTTTGTAACAGACTGTAAAACCAGCCATCTATCTGAGATTATGTTTGTCTTCATATTGTTGTGGTCATTAGTTTCAGAAATGGACCATGGAGTTGTTGCGCGTTCATTAGAGGAGGTTTGTTCATTTCTGGTTAACATGCTGCCATGATCCAGAGACAGCTGTCACCCAGACATTAGCAGTCTGAGAGAGAATCACCACACTGTGTCTGCTTTGAATCTAAACTTTTATTTCCCAGGTCAGGAGTGTGACATTCAATGAAGCCGAGTGCGTCTCAAGTGTACGCAGCTCAATAATTAATAACCGCCCTCCCAGGTGAGCTCAAATTGGGACGCGTTAATGTTGCAGAGCCCCGCCACGGGGCTGCAGCGACCCCAAAGCCAGCTCAGACAGACACCTCACCTTTTGTGGCTGTGCCTTTTTTTTTCTCCCCCCCCTGCCTCTCCTTGTGGCCCCACGGTGCATGCATTAGAAGAAAAGTTATTTTGAGCTGTAAGAAATTCAAATGAAGCCCCCACATGCTAACTTTTCCAGAGCATCCAGACCTT
The DNA here is from genome assembly GCA_029814665.1 of Acanthurus lineatus. Taxonomy (NCBI): domain Eukaryota; kingdom Metazoa; phylum Chordata; class Actinopteri; order Acanthuriformes; family Acanthuridae; genus Acanthurus; species Acanthurus lineatus. The sequence continues at coordinate 13,215,882 of JAPZDV010000004.1, read as the reverse complement.
TGAGATTAGACAGTCATCCTTAAAGCACAAGGGTCTGGGATAACAAACGGCATGTTTGAAGTGCTCCTTGGAGAGTGCAGACACATACACACACACACACACTCACTCAAGGCACACACAGAATTGCAACCCCCTTAGCTTACCAGCGTGGACTATGGCTTAATTAAAGCACAAATGTATGGTATATGTTTTAAGTGCCAGCGAGTTGTGTGTTTATATGATGGTGAATGCAATCTGAGTCTGCATGAATAAGTAGTGCAACACCATGAATATTTATATTGTCAATATAATTAGCTATGTAGACTAATGGAGGCCATGTTTTGCACTTGAAGCCATGCCAATTTTTTTTTTTGTGGTTGTTTATTTTCTGGCTTGTTGTCCCCACAGTAGCACTAAATAAAGAGCATCATTATTCCCAAAACATTATGCATTCACTAGCTCTAGTGCTGTGAATGTGACCACTCTAGTTTCAGTGTTAACATCTAAATTGTCCTGTTTTTTTTTTCAATTATATATCTCATAACAATGTTTTTTTTCTGCTGTTGATAGTGCATTCATTTGTTTGTAATTAAGTAATTTTCCTTGCCATTTGACATAGTCTGTCTTCAATTTTTAGTCAGGCAGATGCAATTATGATGTTGCTTTTGTTCCTCTAATGCAGGCGACGCGGCCCTGCACTAATTTACCTCAGTCAACACAAAGAGGCAAAGGGTAGAGGCATCTTACAGCGATAGTTTTGAGACGTGATATGAAAGTCTTTAAATTTTTGCACTAACATTTATAAATGTCTTCTCCCCTGTTTCCCCGTGTCTCCTTCTCCTGTGTGTGTGTGTGTGTGTGTGTGCAGTGTTTGTCCACGCCAATAAGCTCCAGCAGCACATCTTCTCTGCCCACGGCCAGGAGGATAAGATCTACGACTGCTCGCAGTGCCCACAGAAGTTCTTCTTCCAGACAGAGCTACAGGTGAGCCCGAGGCTGGTGCAGCCTTAAAAAAAAAAAAAAAAAAAAGAGCCACCAGCAGAAACCTCGGCTGCTAATCACACACGACAGCTTAACAAACACTAAACACTGCTCACCGCACTCCGGCTGTCCCCTCCATCCCGACTGGGATGAGAGACTCAGAAGGAATTATTTCAGTCCGTTTCCAAAACTCATTTGTGATGTTCAGATATGATTTGATTTGCTTATTAGACCAGCAGAGCACTAAAATATCTGGAATTAGAGGATTAGGGGGAATGTTCATTTTTGAGGAGGTAATTACATACAGTGCAGAGGCAAAAACACAGTTGAGTCAATATGCCTGCATCTCCCCTTCTAATCACAGAGGAGGCTTCATGGCTAAATATGAGCTTTGTCCTCTGGGAGGCCGTATCTGCCCTTCAACAAAGTTAGTAGTTGGACTTATGAACTCGCAATGTTAGAGAGATAATCCATTTTCTAGCAATCTCTTTCTCTGGTCCTTGGAGAACCTGAAAAAATGAAACAGACCTTATTATATTATTTCACTGTGGTGGTGTTTTCAAGCAGCTCTGTTTTGTTTGGGGGATCCTCCACCGTGCACATGGCGCACTTCTCATATCCTGATCTTTTTCTATTACCTTTTGAAATGAAATCATTAGAATATTAGCAGTATAAAACCACCAAGTTCAATCCGATCAATGATATTGTTCTTAATTAAAGCGCCTAAACACATAGCTCCTGACCACATCCTTCAAGTACATCTACCTGTAACTTGGATTAGCAGCTCTATGTATTAACGGGTAGCCAGAGGAAGTATCCAGGGCTTGGCTGCCCATTGATCGGCAATGATTTTCATATTGAGATTCAGGTTGTAAACACAGAGGCGTGTGTCTGCCAGGAGGAAGGTGAGTGTGATCATTATCTGCCGGTCACATGAGCACTGCAACCATGAATAAAACAACCCACCCTCCACCAACATGCAGCTCTACCACGGAGAAGGTTATTAAACAAGCCCCGTGCTCAACCAAACTGCCAACATGGAGTCTTTTCATTCATGCCAAGGCCTCCTATTTATCACATTTTCATCTCTCATTGGTACGAGTGTTCTCTATACAGCGAGGGTTGTTGCAGGTACCTGTAAACAATCTCAAATAACCTGGGGATGTTTTCCTGCTTTTTTCGTTTGACACATTTTGGAATAAAGTGATCTCCACCTCCCGGAGGTGTTGTTTCATGCATGATTATATTGTTTTACACTTTGTGTAAGAGACAAGAGTAGAACATGAAAGACCTATGGCACTTTGTTGTGAAACAGGGGGTTATGAAAGGAGGGCAGGGATGAGCTTGGGGGATAAGACGATCATTATGCTCAACCTGTGCCATGCTCTGAAGGCAGTCCCATGTGAGTGCATGCGCACACTCTCTCAAACACATATATAGCTCATATAGATGTGTGCACACGCACTGTTTCTTTTCACGTTTGTGGGGAAAAAAAATCCACAAAGTCTGGGTTTATTTATACTGCGACCAACTCAAAGTTTTCTAAAGTTTAGGTTGTTTTTTTTTTCATAGCTCCTTCCATGGATCTTTATCTTAAGGTGAAACTTTTGAACTTAGTCCTGTTGGATGTGAGATTTAGCTCTATCACTGTCGATAGTTTAAGTCTTCAACACACAGCGCAGGTTGGAGATTTGTTTTTAGTTGTTGTTTGTTTGCAGTTGCCATTTTCCATGTATCACACTTCAAAATGTCTCACTGACACGGGGCAGTCGTTTGTCAGTCTGTCTGAAGTGGAGCTGTCTTCCAGCAGCGAGGGAAGTGGAAGCTCTCTCTCTTTGCCTGGTCTTGAGTTTGGAGTTTCTCCCTATTTCTCCCTGACACTCTGGCCCACTCACAGGCTGCCTGGGCTCCTCATCTCTCACAGTAGTCGGAGGGGTCAAAGGGCCAGTGCAAGCTGGGAGAAGGAGCGGCGAGAGGGAGAGCTGCCACGGCAGGTAAAGGGAAGCAGGAACGATATTTTATTAATTTGCTGCTGAGATCCTGAAACAGACCAAAGGCTGTGACAGGTATCCAGTGCACCGCTCCACATCCTCCCCCACCGCCTCCCCCCGTGAACTCTACCCTGCGAGGGGCTAGCCAATTTTCGCCAGCCTGTCGAGATGGATGATGGGAGAGCATCCGTCTAATCAGCCCTCCTAGGACCCCCCGCCCGGCCGCCCCCCTCAGACCGGCCAGATTGACTGACTCCTGGGCCTGTGTGCCCCAGAATCCACATTCCAAAGGAGAATAATCTCTCTTGCTCTCCCTCTCTCCCCCCTCCATATCTCCCTTTCCTCCTCTTTCTTTTATAGACGGAAAAATAGGCACAGAGATGCATAGACCACCATTCCCTTCGAAACTCTCCAGAGGACTCCCCTCCACCATCACACATGCTCACACAGCCTCCACCCTGTGCATCCCTCTCCCTCACCCCATTAAAATTTGGAGCGAAGTCTAGATATTTCATGAGGTGCTGATGGGGAGGGCAAGCGGGCCGGCTGTGCAAGGCTCACACTGACCCTCAACTACTGCCCACCCCTTGAGCAACAAGGAGACATGGCTTTACTGCATCCACTGTGCTGTCATTTTTAAAGCAGCTTCCCCCTAATGAGAAAAAAAAAAAAAAAAACTCTCAGGATTCTCGCGAAGGCCACATTGCAGTGTGAAACTTGATAATAAACTTTCTTTTTTTTTTCCATTTGCATTGGCTTCAGATACAGTGGCTTCTCACATGTGCGAAGGGAGCTGAGCCACTGACAATGCTGCTAGGCTGGATTAATTAGTCAGATTCATTAACTGATGGATGCGCAGTATTAGCCACAGCTTAAATCTGACATTTCTCTGAGTGCAGTTCATTTGTGAAGAAACACACAAGTTCAGCTCCTCCAGCGATGCGACGTACTGGAGGAGCTGCAATCAGAGGCTCCTCTCCCAATGATCCAAATTCCTCCAAAGACAAGACAATGAGATTGAAGTTACACAACAGTGAAGATGACATTTTCTGCGCAAGATTCCCTTGTTCCTCTTAAGCTGGGCTGCCTTTTTTTTTTTTTTTTTTTTTTTATTCCTCTCTCCCCTCCATCCTCCAATTTCATTATCATTCCTTGGAAGTGACACGAGATTGTAAGTCATGTGTTGAGTCGACGGAGGAGCGGCAGGACTGGCGTACTGTATGACTTCTCCCTCTCCTCAGACGCCCGCAGGACACGTACCTTAATTGGAGTGTCTTTTAAAAGGATTCCTTCAAAGACAATCCAAAGCTCCCTGGCCTTAATGAGTGCTGTAAGTGACAAGAGCACATCTGCATCATGTTCTACTTCCCCACACAAATGAGATTCTCCTCTCCCCGTGTGATAGCCATTATTGCCAAGCTGTGACCAATTCCACTGTTTTAATTAAGCATATTTATAGGCTTCACGGTCAGCAGGTGTGAACAGCTATGCGCGTCGTAACGTCCGTCTAAGACAGACAATAGGGAGGGAGAGTGAGAGATGGACAGTCCGGGTGAAAGGCGGGAGAAGAGGGGAGGGGGAGAGCATGAAATGAGTTAAATGTGACTGCATTGTTAAGATGTTATAGTGTATTCAATTCATAAAGTTGATTATTTGAATTGTTTGGCTTTGAAACAATATTTGAGGCCTCTTCTCCTCCATTCGTTTTCATGAAATCCTCAGAATTGCACTCTACAGTATGAAGCACAGAGACCATATTCCCCAGAAGTTTTTCTTTATTTTCATGAATTTTAAAATATGCCCTCAAAAACGCCCTAACTGCCCTGCGTCCCAAAAGTGTCGCAAAAAAAGCAAAGCTTCATGTGTTTGTCCCTAAGCGGCTCTCAAACACCCCATATTCTCTGAATATCTTGATCTGCCAAGTGTGACAGCTCTTCACGCTTTTGAAAGTTGTATATATATTTTTTCTCCTTTTATATGACAACTTGTTTTCTTCTTCATCACCCCAGGTGCTCAGAATTCTGTCACCATTTCAAAAAGTTGCACTACAAAATAAAAGAACAATGAATTAGGAAAAAAAAAAAAAACAGCTGCTTGTGAGGCGCCATCATTAATATTTAAGCTTATTTATAATTATGTACAACACTGTACACACACTGTAAATGGGGACATAAACACCCTTAGATGACTAGTGATGTATCACAATAGTGGTGTTCTAGTTTTGTAGGTGGATCAGAATTAGACAGCATGACAGACCTAATGATCCTGGGAGGATATTCTCTTTCTCAGTGCGTGTGTGTGTGTATACATCTGTGTGCGTGCTGTATGTGTTTGTCTTTGTGCCTGTCTCTCCCAGGGTCTGATATGTGCATGCAAACACATTGTCTGGAGGGAGACATGACAAAAAACTCCCAGAAGCCTTTGAGCTGCTCTCTTTTTTTTTTTTTTTCTTTTTCCTGTGTTGCACCGCTGGGGAAGTTAAATCCAAACAAAGAGGAGACGCTCTCCGCACCGTGCTAGAATCCATCATCACATCTCTCCCTCAAACATGTCGTCTTTACTTTTCTTAGTTGACTTTTTCAACAACTTTGATAAATGCCATTTTAAGCGCTTCTCAGGAAATTCACTACAGGTTTAATTTACTGCCTGTAGTGATTTGATTTTTAAGTGTCTATTATGCTGTTAACAAAATGCAGCGGAGGCCAAAATAAACAGCATTAGAACAATTATTCCCTCTTGAATTTTCATATTCGCGCATAACAACAGCGAAGTCATTTAACTCTTCAGTTAGCATGTTGAATGACACTGGTCAATTAAAAGCTCATTTTTCCTGATTCGCCCCTCCATTTTCGGTGGGAAAACATGAGAGTGCAGATAAACCGGCGCTTTCTCAGAGAAGCGGGGGGAAATGCAGGAGAAAATTTAGTCCTCAAACATCTCCGCATTTGTGAAGTGGCATATCTAGCAGCACAGGAGGGTGGTGGTGGTGGTGGTGGTGGTGGTGGTGGTGGAGGAGTGGCGGGAGGGGGGGGACTCGCTCTGTAGCATCCCTAGTCAAAGTCTGTCCCTGACTGAAGTGGTTAAATGTGAGAGTAATTGTGTTTTGTTTCTGGGACTGACATGTGGAACCCCATGGACCCCATCTCCCTCCCAGTGACAGGCAGAGATCCTCCCCCCTCGCTCTGTCTAATTAGAGGATGTAGCCCAGGGCTCATGTCCCAGGAAGGCCCATCCCCCTCCCAAGATGGCTCCCCTAAGAAAGCCCTTAATTGGGTTCTTTAGTCATAGTCTTCATTTTGGCTGGAAAGGCATCTGTGTGTTGCTATCACCTCAGAATACAGTTTGTATCGCTCTCTTGTGTTTTTTTTTCTTCCTCTCTCTCGCTGGCCCTCTCTGTATTGCTTCCCCTCTCTCCCTCACCACGTCTCCCACTCTCTCCTCACTTAATGAGGCCCCATAATAACACAGCAGTTGTGCAGTTGTTTTGCTACCTCAGTCAAACAGCAGGATCACTGCATAGTGTGTTTCTAGTACCATTCACTTGTCTACTTAGACAGGGTAATGAGTATCATTTGGAGCTACAAAGCACCAGCCCACAAAAAGGGTGGTCCGTCATCTCTGGTTACACCTCAGAAGCATTTGGTTTGTGGTAGTTAGACATCTAATCAAAGCATCTCAAGCTTTACGGATTTATTATATATTTTTTACAAGCGTTCAGTGTGAAAATGAAATGACACGAAATGACACACATGGAAGACATTGAAATCCATTGCCGTTGTCAACTCCACCCCAGCCGAGCGCTGTTACTGTATGACCATGACTCCCGGGGCACCTCTCTTCAAACAAGACAGTCTGTTACCAAGGAGACCGCGATGGTTGTGGCACAACAGTGTTTGGGGTCAACCCTCCCTACGGCCTGATAAGTGATGACTGTGGAGAATGCCAACTGCCGAATTATTTATTTATTTGATTGTGTTCTTCATTGGCTAAACTAGCCAGCAGTGAGCCTGGCCTGAGGTCAAAGCAGGAAAGGATTACTCCCTCAGTGGACTGGTCAACAGTGGGGAATGCTCAAAGGGAAGACTGAGTCAATACTGGACCGAGTTCAACACACCATTAAACATCAAGGCAGAATGCAGCACTCTTGTCTTCCTCCACAGCAGTTTAGGGCGATAAGAGAACACACAGTGGCAGAGTTTTCATACCCGAGACACAATGGGGTCGTCATTGATTGAGGTCCATTGTTCATCTTTCAGTCATTACGCAAACATAATTTAGCTTAAAAGTCAGAGTGGTTTTATTGCATAAAGTCACCCTGCAGTTTGGAGCCTCGAAAAAAGACCACAGGTTCTTTGTTTTAGTATCGTTTGATGACATTCTCTTATGCGTTAATTAAATTCTTGAGTGATGAGTACGGGTACGCGCAGGTCTCAATGGTTTTGTGTGCACTCCCCGTGCTCCAGATGCAGCTTCGCAGACTAACTGTATGTCAGCCATGCAGGGTAAGAGAGAAACTCGGCTCGCACTGATAAGACTTTTAATCAGAGCTTAGAGGGGGATGTTTACAGTTTTGACTGTTCCTTCAAATTTTTTGATTGTAGATAAACCAAACAAGACACTTTAGCCGTGGGGTTTAATATGAATTTGCTTAACTCTTCTAATTAAATAGTTTCTTAATGAGTAATCTTTACTGTAAGTAACACTTACATGACTTAGAATAGCAAATGTATGCTTAACTTTCAGGGTGATATCAATATTATATATTAATAACTGACATTAATGTTATGAATAATTTTTAACAAATGCAAAATTTAAATTATTTTCCTTGCATTTTTTTCTAAATTTTCTTGAGCTCATGGATTCACAACTACACTGTTTCTCAGAAAATACCTTCTTTAACTTGGACATCTGCAGTATTATTTATATTTTTCATGCCATTATGGCGTATAATTACACTGAAAAAATGTTTAACTTTAAGTTATGATCATGATTAAGGCCACAAAATGATGCAAATGACTGTATAATAATCTGATTTACAGCTCCAGTCTTTTACCTTACTGTGTGCATTAAAAAGTATTTAAAGATTAAAAACATTTTGGCTTTGTTAGCTTACATTAGACTGACATAATCACATACAATTTGAATAAAGTATTTTATATGAATAAACAGCTTTTGAAATATCAATGCATTTATTTTTCTTTGTGCGTTAGCTTGTGTAATTATACCAATACGTATGGCATTTAATGCAATACAAACGTAACATGTAATTATTATAAATGTGAAGTAACTGTGAGTTTTTAAAGCTGCACAATGCGACACATTCTGAGCAGTTCACTTGTGTAAAGTGCACACTGCTTTCTTTGTTTGAGAAGCCTCGAAAAAACTATGGCTTTAAAAAAAAAAAAGTCGTTATTGCTCACTCAGCTCTGTAAGCACTCGATAAAGCCCGGGTTTAATGTTACATGCCGGATAACACCAGGTAATAGAGCAGACACGATGTACTTACATGTGCTCTGCAGGTATTAACATATGCTCATCAAACATGGTTAGTGTTGTGATTAAGCCTTGTGTCTTCTCTCTGTGATGTCGGACAATGTGAAGATTGTCTTTAATGCAGCGCGATCAGATGAAAGCGAGGATGTGTCTGCTGGTCCACTGGCCTTCCTTTGCAGAGCTGATGTAAGAGATGCACCTCTGTTGCCTCACTGGAGACCGGGTGCTATCGATGGAGACCAGAGCAATGGGGGACGACATAAAGAATGATTAGTTAATAAATCAACTCCCCAGCCTCCTTGCACTTTCCTACCCTGTGCTCTTCCCCAATCGTTCCCCATTTCTTTCTCACCCTCTCCCTCTCTGCAGCAACGTTGAATTCCTCAGACATGTTGCACCTGTTTGCATGGGTACACAAGACCCCTTCCGGATGTTTCTCCCCCCCCGCCCCCCTCCTCTTCCACTACCCCTGAGGGCGTTGCAGTGGGGTGATGTAATCAGATGAAAGCGGTGGTTTAACGGTGGCACAGAGCCGATGAGAGAACAGGAGAGGAGGAAGAGGCTCGCTCCGAGCCAGTGCAGCCAGTCTTCATAAGGGAGAGGCGGGTGCGCATTATTGATCAGAGCAAAATTTAATTTAGTGGAGAATTGACTGCTATGGTTTACTTGAACAGTGCTGGTAACTGGGCCCTGCAGCAGGCCTGTGTGGCCAGCAGGTGGTTGAAAGGATCGAGGAGGAGATTAAGGGTTGGATAGAAGGGAAGGAAATGGATGATAAGGAGAATGGCAGAGTTTCAGGGGGAATAGGATGGCATTGAAGGAGGGATTCAGGATGAGAGCTAAAAGGCTTAATGGAGGGCATCTAATCCTAAATTGCAGCGATTCTGGTGTGACACCATTAGTGACATCCTCCTTGCCGGGGCAGTGGACATTTTGCTCATTTTCCTGTGTAAAACATGAATTATGTGTTTCACATCTAATTTGACATTTGTGGATGGGTTCTGTAGGTATATTTAACTTAAACAGTTCTGGTGCAGAGGTACAATAAGAACTTGACAAGGATGAAGATAGGGAAAGTGAATTTCCGCCCTCCCGCTCCTCTCCCTCCCTTCCTTCCACCTTCCGTACTCATACACAGAACAGTTTATAGCTACTCTGCGGAGTTCAGTATCCACAGAGATAAAGGTATCAGTTTCATTTTCTTTTAACGTTTTTTTTTTTCGCCCTCTTTTCCTCTATTTCCCTTTAGTCTGCATGGCTGCCACAGCCACTGAAGTCATTTAACACCGTCCTTGAGAAAGCCCTCAGTGAGAAAACTCCTGGCATGTTTAAGGAAAAGGTAGAATGCAGTGTGTGTCAGACAGAGCTGGGACATGCAGTGGGGGGAGCCATTCCCCAGAGGGGTTATTTTCCCCTCTAATAGCTGTTACGAGCCCTACATTATATCCAAGGAGCTACGTTCCTTTGGGGTCCACAGACACACACACACACACACACACCTAGACGCACTGGCACACTCACACAAAGGCAGGCACACTCAGTTGAGCACAAATTTTCTCTCTGTGTTTCTCTCTCTTCCACACACACACACACACACACACACACACACAGAGGCACACACACTCAGTCCCAGCCGCTTTGCTCTCCTCGTGTCAATATCCTGCCATTTGAAGTCACGTACTGCAGGGGCTTCTGGGAGTCGCCGAGGAGCCAGGCTGACGGGTAATGGGCCGCATTCATTAATAAGGTTGCCGTGCTCCTGTCCCTCCTCAGCAACGCCAAGGATGTCTTCACCGGGGGGTAGGGGGTTGGTGGAGTGTGAGGATGGGGAGGAGGTGAGGTGGGGCGAAAGAGAGAGGGAGCGTCCCGCGGGGAGTCTCCTCCCAGACTCACTTAAAGGAGCTTTATTTCAGCAAGAGAGGAGAGAGTGTGGGGGAGCAGAGGAGCTGTCCGGGGCCGCCTCTTTAAAAAGAGAGAGCAGGGCCCAGGCGAGCCACGCTAACCCTTACAGGGGTCACACTCCTGCTCCCCGTCAAACAGCTTATTACCCCACCTGTCGGGAAGTAATCGCCCTAGCTGAAAGGAAAGCTGTCGAGGTGTTTAAATGCTTTATATGGAGGCAGCTGAAAGGGTAAAGAGGGAAGGAATGAATGCATGGGGGGCTAATAGTCGTTTCCTTGCACTGCCCGAGGGATTCTGCACCAACAGGACTGAAGGTGACTGCTTTGGTAAACCTTCTCACTGAGGTTGCAGTAATCATATTATATAGTCACTTTCTTTTTTCTTTTTCTCTGTTTAAAAACTAGGTAAGCTGTAGAAAATGTCAGTTCGCATAACTCATGCACTTATTTCCACACCTACGTGCAGGACAAAATGTATGTGTGCACTGGGGTGTGTGTGTATTTGTGCATGCATGCGTGCTGATGACTCTGTGACAGGTGTGTCTAGTCCATGCCAGTTTAGAGAGTCCAAGGCCGTGTTTTAAACAGAGCGCAGCAAGTGGGGCATGTAGTTTGCATTAAAGGGATTAGCAGTCACTTCAAAAGATGACCTGGATTCAGCCCACCAGGGACACCAGTTACACACCCCCTGGTCCACACTCCCTTTAAAGAACCTGGCACAGCTGCCCCACTACAACAGCTCTCAACGGTCTGTGTGTGTGCCTGCATAAATTCGGGATATACAGCAAAGCAGAGTGATATTGTCAGCTTGTTATCCTCTCATTCTAAATTGTGCAGCGTGACATATTCACAGCAGTATGAAGGATCAATCATCAACGGCCTCACCTGCACCTGAAGTCTCTCTCCACTTTTTTTTTTTTTTTTCTGCACTGTACATTTGCAGCATATCCAATGTATGTATGCACTGGATAAACAAGACTCACTGGATGATATTCCATCAGGTGTGTCAGTGCCTTGTTATGGATTTGTTTCCATGGACACAGCCTTTGATCAGGAGGCAGGATTTCTGAGGAATGGGATGTTATCTGTCAGTGGTCTTGTGCCTTTGTGTTAGACGGAGACTTAACTATGCTTAATCCCAAAGCCAGCCGCTATTGATCCGCACATAATAATGACAGCCTAATAATGACAATGTTCAAATGCCAAGATAATCAAAAGACGGTGCTTCAATGCCGCAATTGTAACATTTAAAATAAAATTTCACACCGTAGAACATTAGTGTCCTTGGTATGAAAGATGAATAATGTTCTAAAGTCCTTTCAACAAAAGGGAAGGGAAATGAAAGATCCATTTGTTCTATGTGATCATAATGTTTCCTCCTGTTTCTTTCTGTGTCCTTGCAGAACCACACGTTGACTCAGCACAGCAGCTAACGTGGCAAAGATCAGCGCCGTGGCCGAGAACAAGGATCACATGACGCGGAGAATAATGTCTGACCGCCAATTACCGTCAGTGCAGTTTCCCACTGACTGTCTTGCACTGAACTTTCGATTCAGTTACACCACAAGGAACCATGCCACAGCAAGAAAAAAAAAAGAAAAAGCAAAGTAAAGAAAATAAAAGAAAGAGGGGGAAAGAACATAAAAGAACCCTCTCCGTTCTTTACCAACTATTATTTCAAAAATAAAGAAAAAGCCAACTTGTTTGTACATAGAATTCTTCATGTGTTGCTTAAGTACAGCTATATTGCAATCTTATACAGTATTTGCCAATGTACAGTTCAAAATGTTTGTCCAAAAAAGATGAAGGGGTTAAGAAAAAAAAAAAGATCAATGACAATGTCAATCAGACCAGATGGGACTCAACCAGTTGTGTAAAGGAGAAACAGGGTGCCACTGAGAGCGTAGGAAGCTGTAGGAAGCGGCAAGTGTTGTCAGGAGGACTCTTTTCATCAGCGCCACTCCTACTGAGTAGTGTGCCACTCTGTATCCTGACATGGTCAATCATTACGGGGTGGAAAAAGCTTGATTCACCAGCATAGGTTGAGAATTTTGTCTGTTGCGTCCATCGTAACATGGCTGCCAGAGGACCAGCTGAGAACGGCGATGCGACTAATCTGCGCTGCCTGCGCTGGAGTTCAGACGAGAGGCGGAGGAAGAAAAAAAAAACAGAGAGCGAGAGAGAGAGAAAGCAAACAACACAGAGAAGAGAAAAACAGGACAGGATGCTGATATATGCAAACGCAGTGACACAGATTTGGAAAAGGCTAGTTCCTCTGGTTGGCTCGTGAACAGAGGCGTGAAGCTCCCATGTGGCTCTGAGAGCATGGGGAAATCTCCAGCCCACTGACTCAACCTGTACATTTCTGTTGTTAATGTTTACTGCTCATTGAAGCCTGGAGATTACTGGAATATTTTTTTTTCTTTATGTTTTGTTATCTCTACATATTTTTTGTTTTTTGTTGTTTTTTTTGCAGTGGGGGAGTAAAATTCATTAGGATTTGGGGTCATGAAGACTGAACACAATTTCCAGTCTGTTTCGGGGGGTTACTGAAACTCTGTCCCTGGCTCTCCTGGAGGGTCCCAGGTGCTCCTCTTGTTGCTTCGCAGTGTCCCATTGCTCTCTGCTCAAGCTGGAAGCCACTGTGGCATCATACAAAACTGTAAACCATTTCTGTTATGTAAATGTTTTGCATTCATTGAACCTGAGATGCACTTTTGTATAAAACTTTAATGTTTTGACATTTTGATTGAGAATTGTTCGTACACAGTTTACAGGAAACCACCATCTCCTGCAACAAAAGGACAG
>JAPZDV010000004.1:13188701-13202629 GCA_029814665.1 Acanthurus lineatus | reverse complement strand
TGCAACAAAAGGACAGTTATCTCTGATGTTATTAAAATGTATTGTACAAATATGGAGTTCTGTATTTGGCAGACCTCGTTTTTTTGTGTTGCACATGTGATGGAAATATTAAAAACTGTATGAGGAAATGGCTTCTTTGTCTCTTCATTATCTATAACTCTTGTGTGTCTTTGTGTTACTTTGTGTGTCTGTGTGTGTGTGTGTGTTAGCACAATTAACCCATCAGACAAGACCTATGACAGCATAAACACCATCATCATCAAAAGCTTACACTGCTGTTTTTTCATTGTATCAAATTGCATCCTATTTTCCTCACTCCCTCGTGGCTCTCGCTAACAAACATGTGAGCATCTTAAGGGAGGTCTGTGTTATTAATGACTCCATTACCCATCACCCTGTGCGGTCCCATTCTACACACCCTTGCGCTGGGTCTATTTAGGGAGCTTCCAGCTCTCCGGGAGACCGAGGAAAAGATTCCTCTGCCTTTGCCGAATGGGATGAAGCCCATGCAACAACATCTGTCTGTCCCAGCCGATGATTCATCAATGTTGACACGCAAGCGACATTACATTTGTTAAAGCTTTTAGTTTTTCTTCATAAAAAGGCTCAGTGCTGCAGCTCAAAGCATTGTTACTAGGTTATACTGTGCGTAACATTACTTTAAACTGATGCTCCATTTGAAACACACGGACACTGTTCATTATATACTGTATGCTCACAATACAGCAAACTTAACAACATATTGTATACATGTAGACTACAATAATGTTCCTATATAAGTTGTTTTGATCTGCTATGTGCTGAGGGTAATGAAAAACATCAGAATGTAATCTTTGGACAATCCTATTGAAGCCCATTGTCACAGATAATACTGAAAAATACCATTTTAAATATATTTTACTTAATGGGGTTTCTTATTTCCAATAAATGTGCACGTCTGTAATCACTTAGCTTTTATTACTTTACTATAATAAGGTTTGAAAGAAAGATGGACAGTGCTGGACTTTCACAATGAAGACACAACCCCTCATCCAAGTCAGAGATGGTACGTCCCAACATTGACTGTCATACTGAATGCAAGCTTGGCATCCATTAAACAACTTTGCTAGCATCTCCCTGTGCCAGGCACTTTTAATAAGCTTCAAGGGCATTTGAACGGGTCCAGAACTTTGCTTTGCCAGAGATGGACTGGCCCACATCATCCATTACATTAAATTGGGTGGCGGCCTCCAGCTCATATTTATGATTTAATTAAATTCACTTGTGAGGCGTATCAGAAGCACCGCGGCCTCCCTTTTAACGCCAGCCTAAGCAGCAAAACACACGCGCAGCTACACACATGACTGCGTACACAAGCGGTGTGTTTCTGACACTCGCCCAAGTGTGAGACTTTGTGGGCGCTTTGGCAGGGGCGTTCTCAGGGGTTCATTTAAAGCAATATAATTACACAGCCCCCAAGTATTCTTCCATCAGAAAGCAGCAGAATGGATGGCTTGTTCAGAGATAACTTAGCCCGGCTGATCCTCTATGGTGTCGTCGCCTGAAAATAACCTCAATGCAAGTGGCACTCAGTGCTGCTAAGAGCCTGGCCAGTCCTTCGTGGAAGTGGGCAGTCGGGCCAGATGTTTGGGACTAGCTGACATGCCATTGTTCTCGTCCAGGATGTGTGTGAAATGGCATTTTGTTTTTTTCATTTGACAGGCAAATACCCATAGCCCTCCAGAGGGAAAGAGGCGGTCTGTGTTAAGACTTTATTAAAGAATTATGAGCTCCTACTGAACCTGTGCAGAGTTTTGCCATCCAGGAAGCTGAAAATGCGCCACTTTATCCAGTATAAGCAATTTGCACAAATGTAAGTATGCATTCAGAGCTTGTCCCTTGTGTTCGTGTGTCCTTGCTATAACTCTTCTTTGGTGCAAAATTTAGTTTGGTGAAAACTCCACATTGTTAGGCGGTGCATTCCTCCCACTGAAGGAGACCTCAGAGACCTCTTATGGCATTCAATATGTGCGCCCAAGCATGAGATCCAGATCCATTTGGCCGGGAGATCCGCTGGGAGTGTCTGGGGTAACCCAATCTCTCACACCGGCACTTCACATCCACAGAGCCATCTTTTCACTTCAAAACTGTGTCAGCAAAATGGACGCCTCAACCTCAGTATGCAGCCCTACCACAGTGTTTATGGATTGAACACAAGGGCATTTGCTATTGTCTTTTGTGTGTGCCATGTGTACTTTTGTATACACCCTATTTCTGTTTTTGTTCAATAATACAGCTGTAGAAACAAGAGGAACAGTAAAAAAAAAAAAACTGTTGCAAGAGCTGTTTTTCATATTGTTCTCGGTTTAAGTTACTTTGAAGACAAATTTTCTGCAAATCTGTGGCTGTAATTGGAAAAAGGGTTCGCAGCTGTGAATATCATCCTTAGAGAATACTCACCCTCATCCTACACTTCAAATTGGAAATACAAAAACAAAAAAGATGTAAATAAATGTACTGCAGAATAAAACATTCACACACGGTTTATTTATTTGTGGGAAAGATGCACCTTTTATTCTTCCATTTTCTAAACCGCTTATGCTCCTCCTCAGGGTCGCAGGGGACTCGAGCCTTTCCCAGCACACACACTGGGTGAGAGAGAAGCAGGGTAGACCCAGGACGAGTCACCAGTCTATCACCGAGCTAACACACATAAAACCAAACAAACACATTCACACTCTCCCCTCCTTTGTAGACCCTTCTAATGATGCCCCCTGTCTCCTGTACTGGGAGAGCTGAAGGTGAGCATCCCCCTCCAGTCATCTCCCTCTGCCTCACCAAGACAAACACTTGAAATAGACAAGGCACTGGATCTTTTTTTTTTTTTTTTTTTTTTTTTTATATACGGGAGGGGGGTAGATTTTAAAAAATGTATTAAACACCAAGCAATAAAATATGGACCAGGTGTGGGGTCAAATTCACTGCAACTCCCAGGCTCCACAGAAAGTGTGGCCGGTGTGATGATATGAGGACAAGGGAAGAGTCTAACAAGAGGAGAGAGGGGGGAGAGAAAGTATCAATAATGCAGCGTACACCATATACAGCTGACAGTAAAAATGGAAAACACGCTGCCTGAGAGAGAGGAGGGAACACCGAATATTGGGCTGAGTCCCTCGTATCTAAGTGCCAGAACACGAATTCATTGGTTAAATGAATTGAGTTCATTGTGGCTGCCGAAAACAGTTCAAATGCCTCAGCGCTGTGGGTGTTTGTGACCAAATGTGCAGGAAAGCAAACCCAAAATTTCTGTGCGATTTAGTGCTCATAATAATGAACAGAAATCTTAGTATAAGTACGTGTGAAACAATCTTTTGCTCGTTGACATCAGCCTTGTTTTAATTAATGAACATGTGGCAGATCAGCGTTGATCTGTGTTGCAAGAAATGTCAAGAAAGAGGCCAAAGCAGAACAGCAAAAAAAAAAGGCTTATTATTTTCATTTATTTTACAAATTATTTTCAAGATTGTCAGTTAAACACATACTGTCAGTTTCACATTTACTGTCTTCTAATGGTGATGAACTAAGAAATGCTCCATAATGGAGCCTCTTGGGAAAACAAGGTCCTCATTCTCCTAGTGTTTCCCCTCTCTTTCTCAAATCTTCCTCTTTTCCTTTATCTTAATTCTATCCCGTATTTTTTTTCCCTTAATTTTAAGTGCTTCTTCTTTCAGCACCCCTCCTGTCCCCTTGCATCTCTTATATTGTAAACAGCTAACAAAAGCATGACAAGGTCTCTGCTCGTGTTCCCCCTGCCTCCCTCTCTGTTCTCCCAGCTATTTGTTATTGTCTCCTCGCTATCGTGTGTGTTTGTCTCTATCACACGTTCTTTATTCTGTTTTTCCTCTGCGTCAGAAAAGCAAAAGTTAATTAAATATGGAACGAGATGGAGCAGCATCTCTTTAAACCATCATGTCATTAAAATGGCATCCCTGGGAGATCAGCTTAAAAGGAGTCGGAGAACAATGTCTTCTCCGTCAGATATTTATGGGCCTGGTTATGTAAACATGCTCCCTTTATTCTCTATGTATATTTCATGTAATTATCACTTTTTGTAGCACTTCCCCCCTGAGATTCATAGAGGCAAGAAGTTACTAGGGGAATGTCATTAGATGAGACTATTGTTACAGAGCTGCTATGATACTGCACCAGGAAAAAGGCAACATTCCCGTCCTGGTGAAACCTTTTATCTATATTTGACTTCACCATATAAAAATCATCAGTGTCTTGTTACAGTGTGTCTGCAGCTGAGACCAAAACTCACAGTCCGTTCTGTGCTGTTGCCCATCTTTATTAAAACCACGAAACCACAATGATGAAAGCATTCAACAGCGTTTTCTCCTCCTTCCAGCCCCACATCTGATTTAGAAACCAGGAAATTCACAGATGATTTACAGATTTGAGAAAACCTTGATGCCTCTTACTCAGCCCCATGTATCCATCTGTTAGAAAAGCCGAAGATCTGGAGTGAACTGGATTCCTTCAGCGGCAGAGGCCAGTGTCTGGTGCTTGAAGGCCTGGGTGCCAGCTGACGGAAGCCGCTAATTAAGAGGGCTGGGGAGCCAGTGGGGTGCCTTATGAAACAGGGGCACCTGGGTTTCACAAGAGGGGGCCGGGTAGCCATCGCAACTCATCTGTGTTGCACAGAGAAGACCGCTCCGGCGCTATGCCACGTAGCACTCTTTCACATGAGGGTAATGTCAAATACGGCTCGCACAAAAGCCCTCCTCCCTGTGTGTGCCCCCTCTCAGCTTGTTTGCCATCACAGGGGGAGATGTTATTGCATGGCATGATGAAATTGTATATGTCAAGGTGCATTTCATTCAAGCCAAATGCACTTCAATGTCGATGCAAATAGAAATAGGCTAACTGTGCGTGTACACAGTTAGATACACATATGTACTGTAAAAAATCTGCACATACACTCACAGAATCTGGGCTCCCACATGCATAACTTAATGCCCCTCTCCTTTCTATTGTTCATCGAGTCTTCTTTGCTGTAGGGTTAAAATGTCTCCAAGTAATCTAACTAGCTTTGACTTAAGGGACAATATAAGGTCTGCTATGAGTTCTGTCATTACTGTTTTACCCACCACAGGCAGATACAGCTCTCGACCACCACTGAACCTGCCATATTGCTATCCAACCTGACCCCACAGATGCAGTAAACCTAAGTGAACCACAGTTTCGAAAGTCGACGGCAATAACCACTGCAGAATTGCTTTTAATCAACGTCTGAAATGAGGGTGACTTGAAGCGTCGCCCCATGCTGATTAAATGTAATTGTTTAATTGCCAAGTGCTGGGAACTCATCCTAAGAGGATTCCAATGGAATTATTTAATCTCTAGTCAGGAAGTACACTGCAGGAAAAGGCAGAGGGAAAAGCGGAAGAGCAGAAAAGGCAAAAATCAAGCAGAAATTGACTGTTTTCTTTTTTTTCTTTTTTGAGTATGTCTTCTATGAAATATTAACCGTGGTTTACATTTAGTTGGCTGAGAAAGTGAGCAGCCAACACAAGGGGAAACATACACTTAGTGATGCTACAACTTCAAAAAGAGGTCACAGTTTTGACCTGTATGTGCAAACTAAAGTGGTTTGGTCTTGTCTGTTGGTTCATTTTTATATTTCAGCTCAACTTTAAGATATTAGCGTAGCATTTTGGTCATCCCCTTGTTTTCAAAAGTACTGATGTTTGAAAATAGCAGTGTCTTCTATATTTTTCCTCCCGCCAAACATCACAGTGGCTTCAGTCCACATCTGTCCCCACTTATTTATCTATTGTGCTGACCATTAAGTCGTCCTAACACAGTGCTAAGAGGGAACCTCTAAGACTTTAACTATTTAGAGATTCTCATGGGGAAGTTATATAGGCCCTCTGTCCCCTTCTGATCCCTGACTGAGTCTGCTAATGGGGCTCTATAAACATAAGGGGCACAGGTGCGTTCCATTTGGGGTCATGGCTATTAGATACATTGCTTGAAGTCACAGACATAAAGCCCCCCCATAAACACATTTATTTATACACACTGAACATGAAAAAAAAAGGATGAGCACACCTTCAATGCACACAAAATTAAAATGTTTCATCTTTATTTTTTTGTGGCATTAGCCCATAGATCCCCAACACAGCCTCAGCCTGTTTGACATCAGTTTGGCACACATGTCATGATATTTCAATGTATCAACAAAATCAACAACAGCAGTCTTCCCGATATAACTGCGCACAGTGCAAGCACTCCTTGCAGTGATACAGCTCTTGCTGTCGCATTTTAGATACACAGGGAGTAAACCCAGGCTTGCCATTCTGCTGATAAATGCAGTTCTGTCACCCCCTGGGAAATGTGCCTGCATCCCTCTGGTCAGACGTGTGCATCTAAGTCCCCCCCCTCAACCACTCCACTACCACCACAGGCGGGGAGGGGGGGCGGGGGGGCACAGGGCCTGCTCCCTGCAGCTGTGCCCTTATTCCCAGCACCTGACCAGGGGCCCAGATGTGCAAACGGGCAACAGCAACAATTTGAGCAATGTAAGTCCCCTGTGGGAGGCAAGCACCTGCAAACGTAACCCCACTATCTAACATGATGGCGTAATTACAGGTCTAATAAGTCTGCATCTGGAAAGAACTCATTTAATCAATCAAATCAAACCTAACTAGACCGGGAAACAATACAGAAATGGTATTGCACTCTCAGCATTTCATCTGCACATCAAACAGAAGCCACTCTGCATTTGGCACTGACCCAATTAGCCGTAAGGTAAACAGCAACTACAAGGCATAAAAAGCATCACATGATTTAATCAATTCATTTTATATCATGGATAAAATCCTCAGCAAGTAACAGTTGTTTTGTTTTGTTAAAATCAAAATCTTGATTTTCTTTAAATAAGCACAAAAAGTGATGTTTTATTTTTAGTTATGATGCCATAACTTTCCTCTGAGCCGAGAGAACAACACTAAAGCTTCTACTCTAATATCTAAGATACACAAACACTTTTCAAAAAGTATATACAACACATTTAGAAGTATGCTATACAAAACACTGTCTAAAGCATGAGACAAAATGTAACAGTTCAAGTTATAAATGGCACATTGAGACAGAATCAAAGGACCCACTGAGAGAGCACCATCCAGTTTTATAGACCTTTGATTATTAAGTTACATTCCTCTATTATAATTGAAACAATCAGGGTCCTTGTGCAAAACACACAGCATGTATTTGACTGCCAACTGAAAATCCAAACAGCAAAATGACACAGTTAGTGGAAACTGTGGCCAATCGCAAAGACTTTACTCTGTGATGTATCAAAGTGTGATGCACTGCACACGCAGGAAGCTGCAAAGGTCAATGGTGACATCTAGTGGCACATACGTATACATACACCTGCTGATCACAGGAAAAATGGTATTTTGGCATTGTCTGTAAACAGATTGCTTTTCTCTCTTACATAAAAATACTTTATGTTAAACAAAATATAAAAGAATTACAATATGAAGACCGGTGAAGGTGGTACAGCTGAGGAGTGTTTTAGAGGCGATAATCATTTATAATGTCAATACAGTTAAAAATATAAAAATGAATGCTTAGTTTTGTTTGCGTTGTTTTTGTAGAACAGTAAAATAGTCTCTTTTTAACTTAAGGGGATGACTGTGCAGAAAACGCATTCATTCTTTGGGGAAATGTGATTTATTACTAATCTATTATTTAACAATATGCCCTTAAATGAGAGAAAAAAATAAAGTTAGGCTCTTACATTACATTTCACTTTACATATATTTTTAGAATTAATGGCACTTTTGTTTTTATCATCATTGTGCTTCTGCTCTATCAACAGCAGTAAACTCTCTAACAGCAGAGGGAGACAGTGATCTAATTTACCTCTGTTGAAGGGAGGATGTCACAGTGAGGGCAACACTTAACTTTGTATGAACATACAATCCTCAATATAATGTATAATGTTAGCTGAATAACATAAAAAACAAGATAACAAAAAAGACTAATTGCCTTTTAGTCTGTAGAGCACTTAAGGTACAGTATATCTATCTACCACATATCAACACAAGTGGACAAAGGATGTGCAGAGAATGTGGCGGCGATTCAAGAACACTGATTTTCTTACACAGCATTTAACCTACTCAGTGCTAATAGCATGTGAGACTGTACTATATTATTGTAACATGTTTGCCGGTAAATTCAGATTTTTAAGAGAGGAGACTTATTGTCCAGCCTGTGATTAATGTTTGATGTATAGTTTGGATACAAACAGAGTGAAGTGATTGATGGTAAATTACTTAATACTGTACAGTAGCAACTTATAAATTTAAACACTAAGAAACAATTAACAAATGTGAAGCAAATGACAAAATGCACAGTTTTGCATCATCTGCTGAAACTGTGGATTTTATGGGTTAGACATGAATATTTCCATCCATAGTTTTGGCACAGTGTTCATCCCCATCTATCCATCCATGGGCGTCCGCTTGTCACTGGCCAGCACGAAGGACAGATGCTGGGGGAGTCGTATGCCGCCTTGGGCAGAGAATCTTGCTAAAGGCCCTGCGGAAGCTACTGTGGCAAAGTGGGTACAGGAATGGGTTAATGGCCGAGTTGAGCCACAGGAGCCAGAAGGTGACCTCGTACCAGTGATGCTGGATGCACCGCCCTCTGCAGGCAGCACGGATGATCATCAGTAGGGTGTACGGTGCCCAGCAGATGGCAAACACGCACACTATGATGGCCAGGGACTTAGCAATTTTCTTATCCCTGGACAGACGGCTAGGCTGGGCAGCCCTGCTGGTTGAGGGATCTAGTTTACCCAAACTGGGAGAGGAGGTCTGGGAGTGGATGGAGCCTCTTACAGCCAGTTTCATCCCTAACCCCCAGTTGTGGGACAGGGGGATGCCGTCCCCCTGGGCAGAGGCAGGTTCGCTCTGTTGAAGTTGGAGCTGGGCCTCCCTGCTGTGGAGCCTCCTCCTGCGTATGCTGAGGTAAATGCTGAGGTTGAAGAAAGCCACCGAGATGAAAGGCGAAAAAAACTCCAGCATGGAGGCACTCAGCAGGAAGTACCAAGAGTAATAGAACTCCGCAAAGCACTCATCCTTCGGCACGCTGCTTCTACCCACTGCCAGTTCCCAGAATATGATAGCAGGGCCATACAGGACAAAGGCTAGCACCCAGACAGCGATCATCTTGATTATGGCTTGATGAGTCATACTCTGTCTGGCACGGTAACTTACCTGCAGTAAATACAAGCATAAATCAGAAAATATACTTTGAGTAACAGTGCTGGTCAATTTAATGTGCAATTGCTGAATCCATTGTTTTTTGTAGAAATAGCCAAAGGGCAAAATAACAATTTATTCTCTAAAAACACTACAGATGACAGGCTAAAAAATTAAATAACCGGTTTCCCCTTGAAACATTTGTATTGGGCTACCAATATTAATTTTTTTTATTGTTTTTATAGATTTTCTTAAATTTAATGTTAAAATATACAAATGACACACAATGTGTGAAAAAAATGCTCTAATTTAATACATTTCTAGAGCTGGAAGAAAAACATTGAATAAAATCCAGTTCAAATACTTGTTTTATGCTGTGGAAATGTTAGAAGCAAAGTTTTTTTTCACAGAGAATTTTCTGCATCTCTTGATAAATCAGAAAAAGTCTCAACTGCCATAAAAAAAACTTTTTTTGCTGGGTGTTAAGGTGTAAAAAAATCAGGTTCTGAATGATAAATGAACAAACCACTCAGTAAAAACCTTAAGAACATTAAAGCAATAAAACTGCAAGGTTTGATCTATTTTAATTGATGAAATGACTATTTGTGTCATATACAAAAAATGCATTATCCCATAAATAAAGTGCATGTATTTTTACAACAGAAGCATAAATATAATCAACTACTCAATGTCTGAATATTTCTTCACACTAATCTAAAAAAAGATATTTTTAGGAAGCAAAACAGCCCAATAAAATCAAAACTGAATAATGCATGAAGAAACAAAGATTTGCCTGCTGTGACTAGTTTAAGTGAAATAGCTTTTCCCAAAAAAAAGCAAGTCAGTGTAAATGTAATTACAGTGGTGATGGAAGTTTAATTTCAACTCTTTTTAACACAACACGAATCACCTTGAAATTATAAAACACAGTGCCACAGTGACCATGGAAGTCAGCCTTCAAACTAAAAGCCATACAACAGCTTCATGCTACCATGTCTCCAAAAATCATCCAGTAATATTAGTGAAACCTTCAAACTCAACTGAGAATTTTTACAAAATAATCAAATCCCACTGGCACTGGAACATTGCAATCTGGATCTTTTGACAGATAAAAACCATCTTTGTGAAACCCCAAAACATTTTGATGGGAAAAGAGAGTTTGTGAAGCATCGTCCTGACACTGTTCACTGCAGAAAAGTGTGTGATTAGGCATCTCTTGTGACCACTCTCAGTTAGCGTTGGGTCCTACTGACTGCATCTCTGTCCATATTCTTTCTTTCCAAACCCTTCAACTGCTCTGAATGACAAGAAATTAACGGCGGTTCATCTTCAAAGAAGATTAAAATGGCTCCACTTATGTTTGTATAAATTAAGTGGCATAAAGTGCTTCTTACAACCTCCTCATATAGTGATGTGACACTTAACAAAGAAGAACCAGGTGTGCTCAAAAATCCAATCTGAATATTAGCATTATCTTTTGAAAATTATTAGATTTCTCCTGAGAGCTTCAAGGATTTATCTCAGCACATCCTTGTTATTAGAAGTAACACATAAAACAGGATCTCTTCTCTTCGACGCTGTGCAGTTAGCATTGTGTCAGTTTGCTAACATTTCTGCTAACTGCCATATATGTGGATCTAATCTGACTCCATCATTTCTCTCTCAAAAAAAAACAACAAACTTTGTCCTGTGGCTGCTGACGGTCCTTTGTCTTTCAGTGTTCAGAGAGATGCTTTTAGGAAAATGCAACTTGGCTGCCGGTGGCCTGTTTCTGCTATGATTGATCTCTCCAGGTTGGAAGGAGGCGCAGAGGAGGATCTCTATGATCAAAGCTAGCTAATTAAAGAAGAGGCTCTCTCTCTCTCTGGTGTTATTTGTATTCATTGCTCTGATGTTAAGTGTTTGCTTGTGAAAGGAAACAAAACACTCTCTTTGTCTACTATGCCAAGCCTCATCCCACCTTTGAGCTAACACAAAAGTGTATAGGATACAGTCAGTCGGCTTATGCACAGACAAGCCCCAACAACAAAAGGTTCAATGGGCCAAACAGCAGCAGAGGTTTGGAAATCTCTGCTAGATATGTGCCAAGACAGGCAGAAAATAGAAAATCGACTTTACTGGCGCCTTACAGCTGTATTTCAGAAAAATAGAGCAGTGAAACACGGCTGCATGGAGAGAGATTAAATTATTTTAAACTGTTGGAGTGGAAATTAAAAGTATTTAAGTTTGGTCATCTAAAATTGGATTTTTGACATTTCTGTGTTCTTCTCAGCGTATTTTCTGAAGCCCAGCCTGCCCCAAGGTCGAAATATTACTTTTTTTATCTTCGTCGTGGGAAAGGGCTATAATTAGAGGTGGCGCTGGGCCTGAATGGGTCAGGAATGATTAACCTCTGCAGATGGGCACATTTGGGAGAAGGAGGTGGCACTGCTACTACCAATGACCTGGGAGACTCACCAGTCAGAAACTAAGCCACAAACCACAAGCAGTGACCATTTGTATGGCTACAATGGACTGGGCTCTTCAACTTTTAATATTTGAAAGATGACCGCAAAAAAAAAAAAAGTAATTATAATAAAGGAAATTGAAACCGAGAATGGAAAATTACCCTAAGCAAATTTAGAACATATTCTGACAGACATATTCTGGTCTACCTTCGTCTGACTGACAAGGTTTTATGCTCTTTTACACACTATGGCAGTCTCATGTTCTGTGTGTGTCACATTCCTAGATTCACTTTGATGGCTCTCTGTGCATCAAAGATGCCGAGGCACAAGATGTTGCACTCACTGCTCTGGTGACTGACAGGAAGCGGTCATAGCTGATGAGGACAATGTTGAAGACGGACGCAGTACAGAGCAGGTAATCCATGACCAGCCACAGCTTACACAGACCTCTGCCAAGCATCCACCTGCCAGTGAGGATGTAAGGGATGTAGACTGGGATGCAGAAAGCCCCTACAGGAACAGGAAAAGGAACGGGATCAGAAACCACAATATAAACAGGAGCCCCCCACCATTTATAAACAGCATTAAATAACATTTAGTAAACACACTACAATGCACATAAATCTATAACAATGTAGTGAAACAGAGTTGCAGTAGCATTAAAAACTGCATTTATAGGAGAAGTTACAGCTGTTAAACACATTGCACAAAATAAATTAGTGTGAAAGAGCTGATTGTTTACAAAAAACAGCCTAAGCAATTCGGAATAAATAAAGACAGATTGATAAAATATTTTTTCAAACACTGTAGTTATTTATTGCTTGTTACATTAATTGATCAGAAGCGTCTGATTGGTGAATGTAGACCTTCTAAACAAATGTAGCCTACTTGGTAGCACACATATAAAGTGGAGATTAACATAAAGGGGCATAAAGACTTCTGAAGGTTTTCAAAACTTTATCTCAAGGTACAGGTGCAAAGCCCGGAAAATAGTCTTGCCGGAAATCACACTGGACTTACCTACAAGAAAATCTGATATTGCCAAATTCAGGAAGTAGTAATTGCATTGTCTTCTCAAACTCTTGTCCACTTTAAAGGCCAAAATGACCAACGCATTGCCCAAAACTATCACAGCCACCAAAGTCACCATCGTTACCATCAAAACCACAAATACGGGTCCCGAAAAAACGAGGCTGCTCTGGACTTTAGTTGAGGCGTTGCCAAAATAGTACCGAGCAGAGTTAGAGTCGGTGTCTTCTTCCGACATGGTCCTGATGGGAGCGGATCGATGCTGTCCTCCAATCCTCAATGGAGTGTTGTGCTGGGAATCATGAGCCAGCAACAGGTGCCAGGCGAAAAGACACTGCATCCAACACCCTTAATACAGCCTCCGAAAGCGTCGCTTTTCCTCAGAAAGTGAGAACAATGTCCCAGAAAATCCACGAGAGAGCGCACGACGCTCTTCACAAAACGCTTCCTGGATGCTTCATGAAATATGCATTTGTCAGCGATGCCTTGAGTTGCATTTGCAGAGTAAGATTGTCCAGGCAATCAGAGAATAGTCTCAGTTGTGGCACGCTCTATTTTGTGCCAGATTTAATCGTGACTTTTATGGTTCAATTAGCTTCAAACACAGAGGAGAAAGAAAAAGTTTGTCTCTCTTTACTTATATAATTAAAGAGGTAACTTCCGTATTTTACATTTAAGGTAAAATTAGGAATAATAAAACAAATACTGCAATTAAAACATCAAAAAACATCGTCATACCTATCTTTAATAGAGAGAGGTTTTGCAAGCACACCTGGCCTCTTGTCTTCATACTGAAATTTGAACTGAGATTGGCACTTTTAAATTATTTGTCTGACGTCAAAGAGTGTATTTCTTTTTTTTTTTCTTTCATGTTCGTGCTGTGAATCAATTCCAGTCTCCAATCATATACTTTCCCTGCTGAAAACCATTCATATAAACCTCATTTTTGATGCATGAGCACACCAACACACTACAGCCTACCAATTTTGGCTGTTGCCTCAAATGAGCACGCTGTGGGCTCTAGAGGATACAGGACACGGGCTTAGACAAGGCGTGCAGAAAGCATGGCACAAACAAACTGTGATGACTCTTATCTCATCCCACACTGTACAAGGTATTAAGAACATTGCCTTCGAGCTAAAATCGCACAACAAAACAAACTAAATTTTTTTTATTTTTTCCATTTCAGTGCTTC
>JAPZDV010000004.1:13151051-13188601 GCA_029814665.1 Acanthurus lineatus | reverse complement strand
TCTATTTTTTTATTTTTTCCATTTCAGTGCTTCATCTCTTTTTCCTTTATCAAAGTTGACATTTTGGACATTCAAGGTTTTTTTTTAAACCAAACAACAGTTTTATGATTTATACATCAGGTTAGAGACATGTCATATTTTTGACACTCTGTGGTTTTTTTTCTTCTCATTCGTCAAACAGCCAATACCTTTAATCTGACTGGTGTGCAAAAAAAACCCAGCAACAGCATGATGGACAAAACAGGAGCAAGTGGGAGGCGCACATACCGGAGGTGTCTCACTGAAGCTCTCATCAACGCAGCCTGTGAGATTAAGGGTTTTATCAGTTGTAATTAAGTATTCAGCAATTCTCGCCAACGGCACCTCTATGCTATTATTTGGGAATTTGTATATTTCATGTACCTTTTTTTGCTACTTCTGTGTTTGCGTGTGTGTGTGTATAACCTCCCTCCGTGGAAGAAGCTCTCAGTCTTATTTGCATTCTGATGCTATCCTGTCAGTCCCCCAGCTGTGGTCCAAGAAAAATGAGAAACACTACAGAACAGTAGAAGTGACTGAAGGAGCCAGGCTTGAATTACTGTTATTTTCTCACAAATGGAACCACCACCATGTCTCAGAGTTAGTCCCGTCACAGTTGCAAGGCAGGAATCAGCGCAGGCGAAGTAACAAGGCAAGCGGAGGAGTTTGAAAGCAGGTTCATTCAGACTCCACAACAGTGTTGTTCACAACAAGCACAAATAAGATGAAATGTCTGTCGAGATTAGCTCTTCAGATGTCTGACAATTACTACCTTTGCGGCTTCGCTTGTTCAGGTGGTTTCATCCCATGCTGCAGGTTTTAATAGCCAATGTGTCAGTTATGACAGAAGAAAAAGTGATTGAGTTCTCTCTAAGTTTGTGAGTTGCACCTCATGATGGCTGATAGTAAGTCAACTTAGAGAAAATGTGTATTGTGAAAGCCTAAAATTCAGAATATTTCTACATTTTTTATTAGGCATTGAAGAACAGTTCACAGAATGATGTTTCAGTTTACATGCAGTATATAAGATTACAATACTAAAAGTCATATACAGAATGATTACCTGGTCTTGTTTCATGAGAGAGAATGTCTGACAAATATTTTTTGATATTCAAACAATCTGAAACCCTTTTAAACCATGACTGCTCATATTCATAAATTGCTCCATAAAGGCCAAAATTCAATACTCAGGTAGTTATTGGCTGCCTATAAAAAGGTTGGTGATAGTGAAAAACGCATTAGTTACAAATGTCATTTATTCAAATGTGCAACAAAGGCACAGAGATGTCATAGAAACTGGCCGTGTGCCGTCATGGAAACTAATGCACTATTTACAAGATTTACACCACTGCAGCGCTCCACAGAGAGTTAACACACAAAATGTTGTTTTTTTTGTCCACCATCATGGCTTTACCAGCCTGACATATCCTATCCCCATGAATTAAATGTGTCATATATAATGTAAAGATCATGCGGGCGTCTCAAAGCAACATTAATATTAGATCATTGCTCCAAAGGTCATGTTAAAGGTGTTCTTGATAACATACAGAGTGGAACAATAAAAAGGTTGGGAAAAGCAACACAACAGTCCAAGGTGTATTTATTTTAATATAATTATGCTTTGTCTGTGTAGATTATGTTAAACTACTTTATACATATTAAACAAATATTAAATTGTTAGGGAAGCAATCAGTTTGGCAGGTGCATTGTCCCTGGATTTGGAAACACAAGTGCAATGACTCATCTAAAAATGGAGGGCACTCAGAAACAAAGCAGCGCCACAGAGGGTACACAGAGGCTCTAGTGTTGCCGATTATACAGTGCCCTGCTGTGGCTCTCCATTACTCGAGTACTCAAGTGTTTGTGTTTGGATGCTGGGCTGCAGTACTGATGCTATCGTACTGTAACAGTCTGTCTATCCAAAGTAATCACAGCTAAACAATTAAATGCAGTGTGCATGTCCCAATACTCCCTCTAAAACCCTAAGTACAACATGGAGGCTCAATATAATTATGGTGCACTGTATTGTACATAACAAAATTATGGCACAAATTGTCCACATGCCTGAACTAGATATCGTATTTTAGCATAAAGATCAATAATTGCTGCATACTATTGGATCTTTATCTATTGCAAAGTCTTAAAACTTGCCAATAATCTATTGTAAATTAAGCTTTAATGTTAAGAAGTAGATGGATTTACTTGACAATACTAGGCAAAGCATAGATTTCAAACTCCAGGTACTGACATTTAAATAAAATAGTCTATGCTAAAAACACACTAAAACTTAAACCTTTTTTCAGTTTTGATATTTGTCAGGAGGAAGAAGCAGATCTTCAAGACAGAAAGGATAAAAACACAGAAAATCACAAATAAAACCTATAAAATAGACTTGAGAATGATTATTTAACAGCTATTGTGCACTTCTGGTAGTTTCTGATAAAACTGAGGTTGTTTAGCAAGTAAGCAGTTACTACATTTTTCCATCACCACAATACTTGTTTGCAATGTATGTTTCTGCAAACCTGTAGGCCTATGTGTAGAAACTTAGTGTCATTTTAAATTTAAATATTCAGTTATATGCTCTGACAAGACTTAGTAAAGGTTTAATTAGGTTAAGGTTGAGAAAAGATCATATTTTGGCTTAAAATACCACAAACACAACTGATAAATACTTCAGCATCTCATAAAAAAAATTTTTTAGTTTTATTGGTTGAAACAGGAAGCTAATGGTGGGAGTTTGGACGCTGTGACCTAGCTGAGCAGTTGTCCTTAGCTTTCATCTGTATCTGACAATTGCAATTTAACAAAAAATGTAAAATGACAAGATTTGCATTGTCAACAATCTTTTAAATTTGTAAGTGAGACAGTTATTGGCCCACGTCTGATGAGAAAACAACAATCAAAAAATGCAAAATAAAGAAACAAGGCAAAAACTAGAAGTGAAATCTACCTTTGGTACTGGATGTTGAAAAGGTTGATGGACATACTGTAAAGGAGTTGACTATACCTAAATTAATCCTTCTGACTGCACTTATTTGAATAATTCTTTTCACTGGAAGATATGTGAGTGCAGGCTGCCCTTTAGATTTCATTTTTTATTTAATGCCATTCTGCTCTTGTATTTGGTCAAGCCTCTCTAATTGTCAGAATGCAATGCTGCATATCTATCAGGAACATGAAAAATGTCTAATGGATGGCATTGTAGCTGGAGCAAAATGGCAAAGTTTTGAATGATTACATTTTCCTTGTTCCTGTCTCCATTTTGCAACTTGTGGAAATGAAACATGTGATGTTCTCACATTCAGCAAACAAAAGTATGAACAAAAGCATTATTTTGGATTACTTAGGTAATGAGTCCTAATCTTATTGTGCAGATTTGCACTGATTTGGCTCCATTTATTCCTGATTAATGGAGGAGTTGCTGAAAAACAAGCCAAGTTTTTTTTTTTTTTGGTGCCAAAAGCACAAAACAACATTGAGAATTAATATCAAAAAATGGGCAAATATGCAAATAAACAAAAAATAACAAAAATGTCCTGATACTGAAATTAAAGGGGATGATCTAATTCCTATAGTATTTCTAAATTCTCTAAATATATACAACAATATATCCAAGGCTATGGCAGGCATTACACTAAAA
Source organism: Acanthurus lineatus (assembly GCA_029814665.1). Taxonomy (NCBI): domain Eukaryota; kingdom Metazoa; phylum Chordata; class Actinopteri; order Acanthuriformes; family Acanthuridae; genus Acanthurus; species Acanthurus lineatus. Next base: position 13,184,940 of record JAPZDV010000004.1, on the reverse strand, counting down.
AGCAGTGATGTTGAAAGAATGGCAAATTTTGGACAGAAAAGCAAACTCAAACTGTTGAACATGCAGAGCTGCATCAATATGGGTTTGGACTAATTGCCATTTGAACACAACAGAAATATCCCCTGGTAGTCCACATCACATCAGAGCTGTCACAGTTAACAAAATAAATGCTGATCATTAACGAGAGAGCTGAACTCATAGTTGGATGTCTTCACAGCCTCACAGTCTGCTTGGCAGAGCTGCGTGTGAGATGAGGGGGGCTGGCATTTACCTTGCGCTCCACATCCACAGAAGCTCATTGAAATGCTGTGGGTGTGCCGCTTCATGACAGTATTTTGACTTGTTAAATTTTTCATGTCATTTTCAAAAGCTCCAAGCTGGATAGCCCATGCATCACAAAACCCTGCCATCGTATCGAAATTTATTGAACAAGTCAATGGAAACATGACTGCGCAGTAATAATTATTGTAAGAATTATGTAAGCTTTTAAATGGAAACCCTTAATGTTAAATAAACAGAACTCACCATGTTTAAGCCAACAGAAAAAAAGCCGACATATTTTCAGCTGCTCAAATATTAATTAAATTAAGTGACTGTGTTATGTAATCACTCTGTGTTCCAAGGGTATAAAACGTCAAATACTCTATATTATTAAAGTAAATTTTATGTAAATGACATGCAAATATTATTTTCTAAATGTTTACTTCTATGATGCAGCAGAGAGCACTGTTATTTTAATTTTACCTTGTACAAAGACACTTTAGCTTCCACTTCCTTTTAATAAATGTAACTTATTGTTATGTAAATATGCGTTAGGAATGCTTCAAAATAAAGTTGTTTACTTCAGGTTCCTTGCTAAAGTGAACAGACAAATAACCAAAAGTAATTTATGCCAAAACAGTGTCACATCTATCAAGGCAGTATTAATGCAATTATTTTAGAAAAATATCTCTGCTATGAATATAAATGTGTAAGAATTTAAACACCTATCAGTGTTATCAACAATACCCCTGTGAAAATAATAGCTTAACCTTATCGTCCACTGGGGCTCATTTAAATAAGGAAACAATGCATTTGAGAGCATTTCAGAGAAACAAAGAATGTGTCTGAAGATGAGTCATGTTGAAAGTTAAAGTTACTTTTGTGAGCCAAGTAAACTTTGTGGCTCATTTTCATATAAAAGGCAATAATGCAGAAAAGAGGAGACAGAATGTAACTAATTAATTGCACTACCTGATCTTCTCAGGACTGTGTGAGCATGTACGAACTTTACACCTTTCTCACTCTTCTGTTAGTTTTGTTTCAGCTATTTCAGGCAGGCCAGTGTACACACATATAGTTATTGTTAGAACACAGAGCTTGATGGCATCCCCCTAATTTCCAACATAGCTTCACACAACACCCACCTGTCTGGAGGTCTGATCAGCCAGAGTAATTGCATACATTTGTGTGGCTGTGCAGGATGGGACACAATGATATCCATCATGCACCATTACATGCCTGATACTGACATGTGATCTCTATCTGGATAAATTATATAGATAATCGCTACTGATCCCCAGGACTTTGCATTTGCCGCTCATGTTAGCGTACCCATTATCCCGATTCTGTCCACATTTTGACAGAATCTCAATGTGCAAATTAGTTAGTATGGACTTCTATGAGCAACGCCACGAACAGGCATTGTTCATTTGCAAATCACTTTTGCAAGGGAAGAACTGCCAGATATTGCTTCTACTTGAAGCTTTTGTCAGACTTTCTTAAAGCTGGCAGGAAAATGCAGCATGAGGTGGCTCGCTTGATTTTTCTCTGAACAGCATAGTCATGCTATACGGATTGAATTTACACCTGACTGAGGTCCGACGTGCTCTGCAGGTGTAAATGGGGTCAGTATTGCTTATCATGCTGAATGAATGGAACGGCAGCAAAATTCTATATGCTAAATTAGATTGCGTCATAGTAGACTGTTCTCCTGCAAAGAGCTGCCTGCCTTATACCAAGAGGTATATAATCAAAAGTATGCCTAATATATTGTAAGGTTTTATCTTCAAAATGCTTTTTACAACACAACACAAAGCATATTGTTAAAAGAATGACTTTTAAGAGCCATTTTTCTTTGCAGCCTCTCATTTGACTGAGCAGTCAACAGAGCCTCTCCCATTCAGACTGCTCTATGTGAAGGGAATACATGCTGTGCTTATTTCCTCTACCTTTCCCTCCCTCACTGTCTTTCTCCCTGCCTGTCACTAAAATGTCCCTGCTGAGGATTCTATCTCCTGGTTCCTTTTGAAGCAGTGGCCTCTCTTTGCCTCCATTATCTTGTAATTTGTGAGGGATTACGCTCTGGAGCGCACACAGTCCACCCCATTGCTTAAGAACTGTGACAGCTTACAATAATTGCCATGCTAATTAGCAGGAACTAGCCCAGTGCGCTTCTTTCCCTCACCAGACCTGATTTGATGAATATGCTTTGATTAATGTCTGTGTTTCAATAACTCCTGAACCATTGTAATTAAGTATGTCACTGATGACAGGCTGATATGTGTTAACAAATAAAACGTAGAGGCTGTTATCTTTGAATGACAAAGAGAAAACCGGCATTCAGTTTTGCCACTGAGAAGGTTTTATGTGAATAGGTGTTGGAGCAGTGTTAGAAGTAGTTCTGTCATTGCAATAAAATCAATACAAAATCATCCCTGGAGTGTGAAAAGAATGGTGCACTGATGCATTTCCCAATTTATAGAGGCATTTTTTCTTTTCTGTCCACAGCCTTGAATCTGTAGATAGAGCACGGCCATAATTTCAACCACTAACCAGATACGAGTATGTTCACTGGTTAAAAATTAAGAGCACGCTGTGAAAAGGCTTTTCATTCCCTCAGCATGGGGTGACTCGCATGACCTTGTCTGTGTAAACAGGTGAAAGGGCTAAGATTGAGCACATTTTCTCCAAAATAGCCGCACATCATTTTGGCCCAGTAGTCGTAATATTGTAGAAGGATAATCATGCTTAAAACCAACCAACAGCAACGAGACAAACATTGTTTTTTTTGTTAATGACTGCTTACCACAAAACCATCAACTCTACATTTTTAGTAGAACAGTCTGGCTTTGTTTGGTGTAATTGTCACGATTTTGGAGACTTGTCACCCTGTGATGAGGAATTCTGCTGCTTCTCTGACAACACTTTTGCAATAAAGGCACAGCTGAGTTGGCCTCTGTTGTTTGTCTCAAGTTGCTGTATGAACTTACAGACCTTAACACTACTTAACACATATTTTACAGCATACAGGATGTTGCTATTACTATCAAATATCGTGTATTGAGGGCATTGTTGTGCATGTAATATAGTTTTTTTTTTTACTGCACTAAATTTCTATTATATTGGGAGTTTATCTGATTATTTACGGCCACTGCAGCTATGCTGAATATTAGACATCCCTGTGATTGAGGTTTCTGGCCAACACTCAAAAAGATATTTCACTTCTCACAGGTGAAGTCCTTCCTGACACATTCAATACAGCAATAACCTCGCACCACCCCTCTGCCAGATATGCACATACCTCAGGGGACCTAATTGCTTGTAGGGCCTTCAAAGCCACTCACAGAGAATTGACCTTCAATACTTTGCTTCAAAATGTCTGCAGCTACAGTTTTTTTTTTTTTTTTTACATAGAATAGTGGAGCCCAAAACATCTAAGATGAATGACCTTTCAGATAAAGATACAATACAATTAAGGATAAAATGTTAAAAAGTGGCAGTGATGTGCATATTTCTGAGTGAGTATTGCCCACACTTTTTTTTTTTTTTTTTACCTTTAGCAGAAGCTTAGCAGATAAACACAGCTCTAACCTGTGCAACATCACCTGGTGTGGCAAATACTTCCATCTAGTGTACAAAAGAAGAACTGGGTTCTTGTCAGTAATTAGATCCAGAGATAATTAACACTATAATCTCAAGACTAACAAAATGTCACATGCCTTATGTAATGACCCATGAGAGGATTTAATTTCTAATGTAGTTGTGGTATGGAAGAAAATTCAAATATTATCATTGATAGGACATAAAGAAATAGTCACATTTTTTAATAGTGTAGCATAATTTTGAGACATGGTAAAATCGCTTGAATTATTTACAAATGTGGCACAAGCAACAGTCAAATAGCTTTACAGGATAATCTCAGCAGGTCAGATGTGTGAAGAAATTTATGGGAAGTAAAAAATATGGAAATTACAACAAGATAATTGCACAATAGATAGCAGAATGGCATTAAATAAATAGATTTTTATACAATCAAGCTATTAATTATGACTATTTCAATGTGGATATTGTGTTCTATACAAGATAAGCGAGTATGTTACAGCATAATTTTAAAGTCAAATCTTACAGCATAGTTTCTTGGTAAGTGTGATGACAGCTTAGGTAAACTCTTAAGCATCACATTAAGAGAAGTTTTAACAGAACCATACAGACATAAGTTTTAAGGTTTTCTTGGTCAATTGTGGTTGCTCCTTCGACCATCCTGGTAGTTGCACACTGTTTCATATTGTAATAAATGTTTATTCAAAGACTGCATTGTTATTGAGAATAGTTAAAGTGTGGATGGAGAGGTGACCTCATCTGACCCTGGGAAAGTTTTTCACTCACAATGTCATTGGTGCAAAGTATGTGTGAGCATCTGCACATCAGTAACCTCGGAGGTGTTTTTACTTTTGTTGCCTGGCAGAGGTCTTTTCATGACTGTGTGGGTGTCTACAGCTTGCACTTGACTAATAGCTCCCCTCATTTTATTCTTAGTTTCAATTTAACTGTAAGGGCAGGACCACCGATGGACTAGGTCAAGCTCCACGCAGTTGCCTCTGAACTGAGCATCATTTGCAATAGTGGGCTGCAAGGCTGCTAACAGATTTTTGTAGGTTAGCCTAGAAATTTGCATCAAACTGGTTCCCTCGACAAAAAGCACCTCAATGGACTTTGGATTTATGTAGGAGAGAGGCTCTTTGGCCAACACAAGTTTATGATTTTTACTTTTTTTTGTTGTTGTTGTTGTTGAATAATCTGAAATAAAAGCACAAATCCCATCTCTGTAATAAAAAAGCTAGGTTAGGCTAAAAAAATATTCAAAGGTTACAAATCAACCAACTGAAAGTTCTGTTTTAAAATAGTTTGTGAAAATGCCTGAAACCGTTTGCAAAAATGTACCAAAGACAGAGCAAAAGAAAGACTGGCAGTATCTTGTACTACTATTTGTTTGTTTGCATGTTTGTTTGTACATTGAGTTTAGGCAGAATTATTTTCATTCATTCATTCATCCATTCATTTATTTATTTGTTTGTTTGTTGGCGGGGTGGGGGGTGGGGGGTCGTACAGCTAGCTACGCCCCTGTCATAAACTGTTTAGCAGCTGTTTGATCACGTGACGAACACCAACAGCTGTCAGCCGGTTGACGTGATCAGATTTCGACTGTGAGGTGTTTTGTGTCTCTCAACTCTAAGCTAAACCCAAGTCCTAAGTCTGCGCTGAAAAGTTGGGTGAATTTAGAGCTGAAAGTCTTTGCCTGTAAGTCTTAATTTGTCATCTCATTCGAGCTAACATTAGCTAACTAGTAACCTTGTTAGCCAGTACTGAAGTTGCTAAGTTAGTTAACCTAGCCCCAAATCCTCTTTGTTATGTTGTTGTTTTTTTTTAGCTTTAAAAGCAGTTTTTTCTTCACACTTAAAACACATAAAATAGGTTAAAGTCAGCTGAATAAATATTAATTAAAAGTTTTAAATTTGTCCTTCAAGACTTACTTTGCCTTCCTCGACCTTGCTTGGTTATCTAGTTAGCATTTTGTCGCGTTATCTTGTACAGTGATTTACCGTTAATTGCATTGTTGGCCCCCAGGAAGTCAAGTAGTGATGGATGAGGATACACTGGAGGACCAGCTTCTCTTCTATGCCAAAGGGGGCAGTTGTTTAAATGTTCAGAGGCTCCTTCAGTCGAAGATTGAACAAAGCAGCTCCCTCAATATCAACTGTATATGTAAGTGGAAAGAAGATGCTATTAACTTACCTGGCCAGCATGACTTCAGGTAGCCAGCAGAGGACAGCAGGGTTTAAAATGTTCACTTCTTTTATTGTAGCGAGGTCTAAAGCCAGTTCAGGATGGACACCTCTGCATTTGGCCTGTTATTTTGGACACAGAGATGTTGTGGAGGAGTTACTCAAGGTGAGAGCAGATGTGGTTTATATCTTTTATGGTATATGAATGCCCAGTGCATATTTGCAGCCAATGAAATTTATGTTATGAAGCACATTTACAGGCAGGTGCTGATGCAAATTTGCAGAACAACATGGGCGACACTCCTCTACACAAGGCAGCCTACACCGGAAGAAAGGTAAAAACATTGAATGGAATTTTCTTGTTTGTTCATCCATCATAATAAGAGATTATTTTTGGATTATAACTTTTGATCTACATCCTTCTTAGCCAAACTAATGTTGGTTGGACTCACTATCACACAGACTTTTTCCTCTTAAGACTTTTGAGTGACGATAAGTGATGGTCAGATTTTTATTTTTTACTCTATTTTGGAACATAAAGGAGATTGTTCTGTTGCTGCTGCGATATGATGCCCGTTCCAACATAATCAATGGAACAGCTCAAATCCCTAAAGATGTCACAGAAGACGATGAAATCATTACAATGCTGGAGGGTATGAAATGATGGGAGCTGGGTTTTTTTCCTCATAGCCGTAGATCAGTTGTCCTTGTTCTCAAAAAGAGTTTGTTTTTTGTGCAGCTGCAGCGAGAAGAGATAGAAGACGAAGAGAGGAGAGGCTTCTGGAGGCAGCCAGAGAGGGAGACATCTCTACTCTGTGTAAGATGGTCAGCGTCTAAACTTACCAATGAGTTTCGCAGGATTTGTCATGAATATTATCTGTTCCTTTCATTCTGTCTCTGAGATTTTTAAAATACACAAACTGTGAATGGTTTGGATAGTTGTCCAGATTCTAGTCACAAATATCCAACATGTTAGATATATTTACCAAGGATCTGTGCTGTCTTATGTTGAGACAGGAGACAACAAGTTTGAATAAGAAAAGCTATGATAATCCTTTATTGATTCCCCCAGCAGGGAAAATTTGGTTGTTACATCAGCACAAGAACTGAGAAAAGTAGAAACAAATAGAAAAAAAAGAGAATAAATAATTAAATGTGTTTAAATAAGACACCCAAATCATTTGCATACAAAAACAAGATTACAAGTCTTGTTGTCCTAGACACCCACCCAATTTTTGGGAAACACAGCAGATTTGTTTTTTGTTGTGTGTTTGTGTTTTTTCTTACCTTTTTTGATTCTCTTTTAAAATGAATGCTTTTGATATAATTTCAGTTGACATTAATTGTGTAAAAAAGGTAAATGTCAGTGTTTTGCTTGTTTAACTATCCTCTGATCTTTAGCTCAGTGGAGATGAAGCTCCAGATATTCACTGCAGGGACTCGGTGGGGAATACGCCTTTACACTGTGCAGCCTACAGAGGGCAGAAGCAGTGCATTATAAAGCTGCTCAAGTCTGGAGCAAGCCCCAGTATTAAAAACAGCAATGGTATATTTCTTACCTTTAACGTCACCTATTAATATTCTACTTAAAGTATTATTACTGTAATACTTTTTATAGTAGATATATTTGAGAGCCATCTCAATTTGTTTTCAAAGAATACACATTATTGTAAATACTAAAGATGCTTGTACAGTATACTTTTTTTTCTGGGTATTGCAAGATCATGTCTTTCATGGCTGATTGTGTTTTAGACCAAACTGCATTAGACCTGGTTCGCAGTGAGGAACTGAGACTAATTCTAGCAGCCTATCAAGACAAGGTAAGGGAAGATACATTAAGTTGACTCTAATCACTCTGTTAATAATATGAAGTTATCCTCTTTACAGAAGAAAAACCAAAGGCGGGAGTATAGAAATTACAGTACAGCTGCACAGTTGCTGTAATTTTTTGGATGTAATGAAAAACATGAAGAGCATTTCCTCTGACTGTGTATATCAGTCAGTCAGGTACAACATCCAACTCGAGCTTTTAAATCTACACCACATATATATAACCTACCTTGGTATTTAAGTCATGGTTCACAAAATTTGATTATTTAGGTAATCTTTTGTCCTCACGTTGTGACACAATTTGACCAGAATGTAGCCAGAAATGTCTTATAAACAGATTAATGTAACATTTAACAGGCTCTTTTCTGTTTCACAGGCACAGGCTAATTTCAGGCACAACATGAGCTAATAGTGTTATTTATTTTTGTACTGAAAGTCAACATTTGGTGTGACTAAAAAATGACTTTTTTATCCTACACCAGGCTTAATATGGGTAGCCACAAATAATCATTCTTTGCTTGTTCTTTTTACATATTTCTATACATTTTCACTTTAGGTCAAGTGATTGTGGAAAAAAAACCCTGCAAGTCAGCAGTCCTTGCTCTTATTTGGATGATGAACCTGGCACAGCATCAGTGCAGAGCATTGCATAGTTATGGCATAAATGAAAAAAGGCTTAGCAGCAAGCCATTAAAGTAAATTAAAAATAAATTAATTGACCTCTAAAGTTTGCAAGTATTTACTGTTATGCAAAACTGAGCTAAGTGTTTCTGGTTTCATATTCAAAACTCTTTCATTACTCTTAACTGTTGTTCATCAGGTAATGACTTCAAAAAAGTCTGAGAATTCTTATTTTTTTCCACATAGGATGTAAACTCTGGGGTGCAGAAGATTGAAGGGCCTCTGTGGAAGGTACCCAGATGTTGCGTTGAACGCTTTTACTCCAAATAATATGGCAGACATCGTTTTTGTTCAAACTCCTCCAGCTTTGACGATATTCCTTGACTTTTTCCTGTTATTCAACACACAGTGTCATCATTATTTCAAACATAAAGTCCCTTCAACCCCTTTATGTTTAAGTGTTTCGATTTTCAGGTATTAAAATGTTACCTATAAATTACAAAATATTTGTTTTCTCTCCATGTATGTAGTAATTTTTTAAATCTAAATGATTTATTAGTGCTGCACAGTGTATCTGTTGTTGACTTCATGTGTCTCTAGCAGAGTTCACGCTTTCTTGGGTGGCGTCCCCACTGGGTGGTACTTGAAGAAGGAACTCTCTCCTGGTATCACAGACAGTGAGATAACTTTATTTGCATATAGTTTTCTTTAGATAAAAAGTGTAGTATGTACATGTATAGTATATTTTTATATTATCTATCTATTCTGTTGTTGCCATAGTAGAAGTTTCTCTCTTACTACTCTACATGCGTGTTTTGCTGTGTGTAAAGAGGTACCTTTCACCAGTCAATGGCTTTTTACATGTAGTATAAGTATACCTCAGAACAGTTGTTGTTAAAGGTGGAGGTATTAGTAAGAGCGTTCACCACACCTGCACTGAAAACTGTAACTACAGTGTGTATATCTATACTGATATGCAGATTACTGTTGTGTTTTAACTTAGAAACAGTGTGTGTCTCAGGTCTGATGCCATGTTAAAATGCCTTGACTTTGTGCTCTCTTATCTGTTTACTTTTGTAGGGCTGATGCACTGGCCGGTGTTAGAAAACAGGGATGCAAGTCTCTAACAAAAGCCTACTGCATGGTAGGTACTGAGGTTAGAGGCTCATTGTAACTTACCTTCATAGACACAGAAGGATGCTCACCCCTCTAATGTTTTGGTTGTGGTCATATTGCACTTGATGATGTTTGACAATAGCTACAGCAAGCATGACTGAAGGTAATTTCATTTGTCATTTTAGGTCAAACCATGGGATCATTGCTTCTTCATGCTCAAGTGCTTTGATGACACTGTACTTAATTTTAAGGTCCCTTCAAAGACAGACTCACTGGCAACAAGAAAAGTGAGATAAAATTCATCATCAGTGCTGTTTCTATACCCCCACCTCCTGACTGATTTGTTGAAGTTTACCTACAATTGTGAGAACATTGTAAATGTTGCTGTTTTTGTCCTCTTAGAGATGGCTGGATGCTTTCGAAGTCCATTCATCCTATAGCACTCGCCACAGCCCGAGAGAAAAGATTATTGATGATGTGGATGATGATGATAGCACAACAGTGACAAATCTATCTCATGCCCTTCAGGTAAATTAAGTGCAGTTTTTTTTCATGATGTGTTTTATTAGTGGCAGTGGAGGAGAAGTGCTTATGTGCTTTTGAGAGAGAGAGGAGGATTTGAATGTGTAAGTATCTCTCTTGTCCTGTGCTCTTGCAGGCTGCAAATGCTTTTCAGCAGAAATTGGAGGGTGAAGTGTCAATATTTCTATCAATGGTGAAGAATGAGGAGAATTGTGGTAGGAGTCCTGGAATTTGTCCCATATCTATATTAATCCAGTATCTTTTTTTAACATTTACAAGTATTATAGTGCTACTGCTGTCAAGAGTACATAAGTAATTGTTTATTCAATGGACAAAAAATAAGTTACACTAAGGCCTAACCCTGACTCAACCGTGACCAACCTGGGAGTGGTGACCTGAATTTATTACGAAATATTTGAAAGTTTTACTTCTCTAAACATATAAAAAGTCTTGAGTTAGAATCATTTTGCCTCTGTTTTGTTTTATTGTGCAGTCATTTACTGTTGGTCAGACAAAAAAATCTGACTGCCTTACAGTAGGCTCTGAAAAGCCTTGGTATGAGCTTTCTTTTACTGTATTATGAAATTTTGTTGATTAAATGATTTATTTATGAATTAAAAGAATTGTCCACATATTCATTGGTATAAAAATAACTGTTTGTGGAAGCCAAATTAATACACCAGAACTGAAATATATATATTTTTTTCTTTATAAAAGCCTTGGCAGCCCCTCTGTTACTAAAAGCCGAAGAGACAAGTGAGCTTTCCAGTGAAACCTGTGCTGCTCTCCATCTGTGCCTTGAACTGCTTTCAAAACAAGAGGAGGTAGGAAAGCATCTTCATCATCATAATTAAGCCTGTATCAGCATGTGAAACTAGCAAACACCACACAACACCGTTGCCTTTTGGATTTAGGCTTTAATATCATCCATCATGCCATTTCTAATACATACTTGAATTCATAAACACGGTTAAATAATCAATAATTAAATCCATAAACACTTTAGTGGTTTATCTAATATACAATATATTTTTAGTGCTTTTTATGATCGAAAAACACACTTGTGAAGCAGACAGAAATATCTGTAATCTTGTGCTGATTTTAATAGTTTTGGAGGTTAGTTTTCTGCCCAGATTAACTGCAGCTCACTGAGCGTGTACGAATGTTCATCTCATTCACTCCCTTACCCTCGCTCATGTGCTGTGCTTCTATTGGCTGAGCTTATTATATTGAATGATTACAACATCCTCAAGCTCCTCCCCTTTACGTTAGCTCTCTCATACCAATCAGGTTTGAAGTGCGTGTATGCGACTGTGTATGTGTGTGTTCCTGTCCGCCTGTCCAGTGACTGTGCTGTGCCCTTGGGAAAGCAATGGAAGCGTGTGGTAATCACTGGCATGTCTGTAGGAAGGACACAGGCAAGATCCGCTTTTATGCTTAGGTCTGCATTCAGCTTGCAGATCAGTGTGGAGACGCACACACAGACACCCTTGGACTTGGATCCACACACACTCCAGCTCTAGGGAAAGGCTGTGCATTAAGCGAGAGAACTGAAGCGCGTGCATATTCACAGGCTCAGCTGGAGATACATGCATTCACTCTCACACAGTGAAAATAAACGCTCACAGGCACACTTCCACATGCCAGAGCATCTGAGCACAGGAGGAAGAAGAGACAGTGACGGCACTCTCATCCAGTATCCGCACAGGTACAAACCCAACACTTGTTCTTGTACTGTCTTGTATGCCATCATTTTTTATTATCAAACTAAACAAACTGGTTGTGTTTGTAGTGTGCTGCTCACTGATGACTTAGTATCTGGTGTTTGAAGTTTTGTGCAGATGAGATTTAGTGTGTTGTAGATGTGAGGTCTGTTCTGAAATGTTGGCACAGGCAAAAGCTATTAATCAGTATGCATAGGTCATTTGTATGGATTCAATTATCTGAATCCAGAGTGTGAAATTGAGCATGTTTAAAGTGGTACTGAATGCTACACTGCTTATTGTATTTTTTTAAGTAGATTAATTTATAATGTAATGAATTCTGTCAAAGTAAGAGCGTGGCGAGGGATAAATTTAATTGCATGAGCACTTATTTGATGTGGTGATACTTAAAATTGATCTTGTAAAATGGAGATTTTTGGTTCAGTCATTTCTACACAGTTGTTAGATTATGACTCACTGCACTGTAGCACCCAAATCGAGATGTGAGATGATAAATTTGTCTTCCAGTTTTTTGTCTAATGATTAATTAATAAAAGATTGGCAGTCTGTCAGAATGCCACACTAAAATGCTTAGACTGTGTCTACTGACTGCTGGTTATAGTATGGTATAATCTACAGCTCTCTTATTATAAAAAAGCAAGATTATATCTACCAGCAAATTGAGATGCCCTTAAGGACTCCCGCGTCTACAATGGTATGGCTGGTGGTAAAACAAGGTGAGAAAAACTGAATCCCCTCTGATCAGATACAGTAACTCTTTTTTGGAAGTCTGATGGACATAATACAGCACAAAATGCCTAAAGGCAAATGTAGAATGTTTACACAGTGATGTGTTAACATTTTTATCATCAATTGGTCACAGCTGCTGTCCTGTCACAAGGAATAACCCAGCACTGTTTTCACAGGGCGGCTGTCCACATTCATTGCAGTCTCATCACCCAGAAAGCATTGAAAGTGTCACAACAGTGGACACTAAATTAATTTCTGACAGCCAGGCACTATAGTAAGAAGAAAATGTCTTAACAAGTATGTTACATCCATTGGTCTCATGTTAAGCCCATGGTACTGTATGAACTAACTGGATTATATTTCCTTCACTGCTGAGATTGGCTGTATTAGGCAGTATTAACTCTAATCCCACAGTCCCATTGTCCCACCCTAGATGCTCCAATTTGCTGCCACTTACACGTGTTTTGTACAGTTCTCAATATACAGTAGTCACGTGTGGTTGTAATTGTGCATTGACATCCAGGCAGATGTGACATAGTTTTCCAGCAGTTTCTGTTTTACCCTTTAGCAGAATACTGAATGTAGTTTGACCCATTTCAGCAGCTGCTGTAGAATTAAAGAATGCTGGTGAAAGTACCACATTTTTACAGTTTTCTCCCAGGCATAGCAGGGCAAGTAAGTGACTGCACTACATCTAAAGTGGAGAGATTTGTGCTCATAACTTTGTTCATTCGCAAAAGTATTGTCATTAATGCTGAGCTGCAGATAGACAGTCCTGGGCACAAACTCTCTCGGGGGCTCGGGGGTTGTGACAGTAACATATAGATATATTAGCCCAACCTAGGCAGCAGTATCTCCACACCTGTCAAAAAAACAAATGGAGGCTTACAGCATGAAACCACTTAGTGGTGACACGCAGATAAGCAGATTTGTCAGTTTGTATTGCTCTGAAGGCAGGAGAGTGGCAGCATAGTATTTTTTTTTCTCTCTAATTGTGACTGACTGCAAGAAAGCAGATCGCCCTTCAAACCCATAGGGATTGGAAAGAGTACAAAGACCGTTTAACCTTAACTTCAACCATCTCTACAAGGGTAACTGACCTACTGACTGTCATTTCACACCCAGGAGGTGCTTCAGTGGGTACAACTAAATGTTCTTAAGGTCCCTGCGCTGACTTTCTATTTTGTGGGCTCGTAAGAGAGTGTAAGAGTAGAAGAAGTGTGTGTTAAACCTTATCTTTGAACACTCTGACCTTTTAGGCAAGGTTGGCGTGTAAGAGAAATACCTGGGACTATTTCTGTGTAATTGCATCACTTTGCTGCACCAGCATTCATCACATGCTTGAATGAAATAATTTTTTAGTCATAGCCATTGTAGAGTCATGCACAGTTTGATTAATGTGACAGTTATGGAGTGCTGTATGGGCTGTAATAAATTTGCCTTAGAGATCTGTGTCCTCTTCGGCAGAGAGAGCACATTGAAGAACAATAAAAAAGCTTTACCCTTTGGGGTGTTGGCCAAGGAGAAGCTTCCCTCACAGGCTTCTGCAACAGCTACTGCACACAGCCTCAGCAGGGCTTAAAATAGCGCTGTTTGTGCTCAGGCGAGAGGATGCAGTGAGAGCTGGCTGGGATAGTTACACAACAAAGAGTTCTGTCCCTGGATGGGCTCTTAATTCAAGTGCCTGGGACAGGGAGTGTTAACACAAGCCCCTTGCAGCAAACTCATTTACTTTATGCTTGGTACTGTATTTAAAAAGAGGCCTGCAAGGAGGTTTTTGGGGGGACACACTTGACTTGTTAAGTGATTCCTTTAGACAGTGTCACAGTATGTTTTTGTAGTTGTTGTTGACACTCAAGGTCATGTTTGGCCAAATTGACAGCAACAGCTCAATATCATCTAAGAAAAATAGGATGACATTGAATTTTAAACCACTAGATCAAGTCTAAATTGTGTTTTTACCTAGCATTAATATGCCAAGAAACTTTTGATTTCTATCTTTTCTCTGTATTTGTATGAAAGGAAGGGAATTTGCACATCTTAAGTGATACTGTATTTCTTTTTCTATACAGAACTTATCCCCAAGGGGGCTGAACATACAGTATAGAAAGTGTGATTACAGCAAGAGCTAAGCTGTGATTTTTTTTTTTTTTTTAGGTGCAAGGCTGCTTTTACACCTTGTGTGAAAGAAACTGATTATGAGCTCCTGTCACAGTTCAGTGTGTATTTCTGTTTAAAGGTTGTCAGTTCATCCATTCATCCATCAGTCTGTTGTCAAACTCACTGTGACATCATAATGTTTTGCAAAAACACTAACAAGACTATTATTTAGCACCATACATCAGGAAAATAAGAGAGAGATTGTATTTATATTTCTCATTTGGTTGAATACTGAAATTGGTATCTTAAGTGCCCACCTTGGAAATAATTGTGCGGATCTGCTGTTTTTTTTGCCGGTTACAAAGCTCTCTTTCTGTCTTCTGTACTCCTGAGTTTTTTTTTCAGAAACATAAATTATGGGAGTCTAGACAGACAGGGATGCAGGCTGCAGTTTAAATGGTTTGCGGAGCCTTACAACTAACAATGAAGCAGGTCTTTATAACGTGGGTATGTAAATGTGGGGTTTTGGTTATGTTGCATGTGGACATGTGTCAAAACATGGTGATACATGGCCATGAAGGTCATGAATGCTTCAGTCCAGATTAACTTAATGTAGCTTAAAACGTTCTGCTCAGAGGTGTTGTGTTGCTCTCTGTGGAGTTAGGATATGCAAATTGTTTCACATGAGTCATTTTTACCTTTTTCTGTATTTATAATGAAGGTTTGCTGAGTCAAGCCTTGAGCACAAAAGAAATTTGGTTTACATTTTGTATTTCAGTCATTTTTATTTACACAATAAACCTCTGCTGATATTAGAGGTGCACCATTCGAGTATGCATGTATCAGAGACAATCAATATTCATTAAAAATGCTCTGATTGGCAGCCTTGAAGTTTTGCTGATCAGAAAAATTGTCCTCATGATGGTAGCAACCCTTCTATCTGAAAGATAAACTGTTGGGCCACAGATACACTTTGTTACATGAATTATAACATAACTTAAACATCAGCAACAACAGCAGATGTGATGCCAGGTGTTGTTCATGCATGGCTGTTCATGGCTGATAAATCTTACTGTATAAAAGCTGTGGATGAACTTTTGTCTTTATATGACACAGATGCATTGTCTGGGAGTTTTTTTAAACTTTAGAAGTTATGCTCTATTTTTCTGATCAGTGCATTTTATTTGTTTTGTGACTACTTTTTATGGTTTATTTACAAATCTTGAAAGTGCAGTAAGTCATAAATGTCCTTAAAGTTTATATCTTTTTAATAATTTATTGTTTAGCCATTAACTTATCCTGTCTGAATCATTTTTGGCAACATGTGGATTTTTTTCTTTTTAGCTGCCTGTTTTTTGTTCAGTTTGTGCAGGGATAGGACATAGGACACACAAATGGCAGCGTTAGACAATAGGAAACACTGATCTGTTCCGTCCCACAGTGGCCTGGCTCAGGTTGCTGTGAAGAGACACTCAATCCTGGGCTACAGAGCCCTCGGAGACTGTGGTGTTTGGTTCCGACTAAAGGAAACCAGATCTGCGGGCAGGGTTAAAAGAATGACCTGCCATCAGAATCACAAAGACGCACACACATTGTGGCAGAGACAGAAGCAGATCAATAGCTTTATATCAATCAAACCATTAATCAAAAACTTGCAAGCAATAGTTTTGATAATGTACACGTGCTAGGTAAAAATATATATGAGCATCATCTCTTAATTTCCAGCTTGTGTCTGATGTGGTTCTCTGTTTTCTCTGCCCGGTGGTCCTGTGTTTGCAGGTGTGGAGTCTGAAGTTAGAGCAGGAGGTGGAGAAGAACAAGGCTCTGACAGAGGCTTTGCAGACATTGGCAACTGAGCACCAGGAGTTCAAGCAGTCCCTGTGTAAGAGCAGGAGGTCATCCACTCTCAGTACCCTCACTGGAGATGACTTCTATGATGCTGTGTCAGGTCAGCAGCCCCTGGGTGGACACTTGGTTGATTAATCAAGGAGTTGATATTTTACAGGGGTTGCGCAAGATCAGTTCATTACAGTACATCTCGTTTTTTATACGGTGTCTTGGCAAGGTCATAAATGAGACAAACTACATCTCAAGCTTGAAACTAGAATCTAATCTAACTAATCTGAAACTAAAGCTTTGAAACTTCTTTGAAAAATCTTACAAAATAATTTTTGATCAGTGGGGTTTTGATTCTATCCAAAGTCATTTTTGCATTCAAAATAATTTTTGATTGAAAACAAGTTTTTAATCGAATAAATAGAAACAGGAGCACTTTTTCGGGTCTCTTGCATCCTATGCACCAAAGCATTTAGTGTTTTCTTACACTACTGAAATACAGAAGAAACATGACCAGCATTTAAGATTATACATAGCCTTTTTTTAAGTTAAAGGCACTAATTAATTACTATAATTAACCTAAAAGTATCTTATAGTCTCCTGCCTGTGAGAGAATAACAAAATGAGGGGGAGTGCTCCATTCTGTTATCAATCTTAAGTCTCCAGATATGCTAAGCAGCCTCTGTCCTGCACCGTTAAAGCTGTCGCTGTACAAAACACTGAGGGGAGCACAGTATTTTGAGATGAAACAGACTGAGTAAAGAGAATTTTTCATCACTTCAGAGTTGGTCAGCTGGTTTTGTTCATTACTGCTTAGCTCCATTGATGTTTAATGCATTTTTTCAGCGCTAATACTTGTTTCAGATGTCAATAGAACCTTTTGAGTAACACTGAAAGTAAATCTAATTACAACTTCTTTGTGTGTATGTGGATGCGTGCTTGTATTGTTATCTTTTTGCAGACCAATTTTAGCTCTAAAACAGTGTTGTGGGAACATTTCTGCACTATGAGGGCATTATGTCCACATCTCAAAAGGCCAATTTAGAATTAAGACTTGGTTTTAAGGTTTAGGACAGTGTTATGCTTTTAGTTGTAATAATTGAGAGTATGAGGCTAGAAAATGCATCACTTCAGTCTTCACAAGTACCCATGTGCGTGAACCCGTGTGTGTGTGTGTGGTTACACTCATTGACACTTAGTTCATTTGCACTCTGTCTGAGAAGGCACAGACAACATTGCCAATGTCCTCTTTACTTAGACTCAAGGGTAATTAGATAGTGATCATCCTGACACTTACTGCTTTAGTTTATCAAGTACAATCCATCAATAGTTAGAAGAGATCGTTTGACAGGGTTTGCTGCGTTTTTACTTTAACAATGTAAAATGTGGTCTGTATTGAAATGGAATGAAAGTCTGCTTTGTTATATTCTTAAAAATCTTGCCATGGCGATTATACAGTAGACTCCTACCAAATGTTTTTGCTCCATCCACCAGTCTTTCTCAGGAATCATTGCATCATTCGTTGATAGCTTTGATTTATGCACTAGCCTGAGACATTTTACCTGTAGAGTCACAACTATGCTCAACGTATGAGATCCGCTTGCTGAGCTGAACATTTAAAACCTAATCACATGTTTTTGATCGTATATAAAATCTTTATGAGGTATGTATCATGCAGCACAGCCATGAAGCTGTCTTAAATTTCTGTCAACATCCTATTCAGTATCCAAGTACATGTAGTCTTAGCACTCATAACTCAGACTAACATAATTCACACTATTCCCCCCTCCCTCTGTGCATGTGACAGTACCTGTGCTGTCACAGACACTGCTGGATAGTGGGAGGAGTATCATCCAGCGAGCACAAAGTAAACAGTGTTGGAGGAAATGAAGCCTGTGCGTGGCCTCTCATTGGAACACAATCCTCAGGTGGGGTTTGGCAGGCAGAACGAGGGTGGGGGGGGGGAGTGGAGAGGAGCTCGAGCACAGTAGTGCTTATTTGCAGACAGTGTTCTGTTCAGGCAGCAGCTTTTCTTGGCAGGGCCACACAAACCTGCCTGCATACATGCATGTGTGAGTTTTGACCTGCACCACTTGGCATGACCTGGCATCTGGCCCCTGTCTCCATCCCACAGAGTCCGAGTCAGAGCTGAGCGGCTTCCTGTCTGTGGCGAGTCACTCCTGTGAAGAGGACGAGGGGAGAGACACCCCCCTTCTCAGCCATCCCAGCATACTCAGGGGGCCTAGCGGAATGTCAGGGGAGGGTGACCATGGCAACCAACCAGCCCAGTACAATGGAGTCAAGAAGCACAGGTGGGAGACGCTCCAGTAATGACGTCATACTTATTTGCTGGCATAAATGATGGGAAAGAGGAGAGTGGAAATGTAATGTCAGCTATGCTGATTGCTCTCTTGACAGCCTGTTCACTGTTTTACAATGTGTTTCGTGAAATATAATTATTTTAGCTGGCAGCTGGAATCTGTAGAATAGAACTATTCACTGCTAAGTGACTTATATATTGTACATGTGAGTTTTCGTATGCGTGTTTTATGACAGGTTACAGACCTCAGTTGGAAAGAGCACAAGCCAGTTAATGGCAGAGTCAGTGTAATGGGATACCACCTTTCCACTGCAGTCTGTTTTTGTCTTCAGGTGTTTTTGTTTGAGCACCCAATCCATTGAGAATAGGCTGTTTTGTTTCCCTTAAAGATCCAACTCTCAAAGCGAACAATCAACATAGCACTTAAAAGCTGTTTTTTTTTCTGTTTCTGTTTTGTTTTGTTTTGTTTTGTTTTAATGGGGGGGATGGGGGGTGGAGGGGTTGTGAAGATTTGACAGTCTCTTTCATTTCCATGGATGCTGATTCTGGCTTGGCCTCTCTTGCTTAATCCAACAAGTGATCCATGAATAATTTAGCATTTTCTGGCTCAGAGTAGGACTTGGAGAAAAGGGACTGGCTGACTGGCTGGCTGGCTGGCTGGCTGGCTGTGTGTGTGTGTACGTGTGTGTGTGTGTATGTTGTGAATTAAAGATTTATGAGGCGTCTGTTTATTTGGAATTACTTCTGTCATTCAAAGATGCGTCTGTCCCTGGTCACCCTTAAGATGTACCGAAGTCAGGTGTTGAACATTTCTTTCAATCTCTACCACTCTATAATGCCAACCTACTGTAAATTCTCCAAAAACATTTATTGTATTGTATTTATGATGATAATGACAACAAGAATCTCTGAGCATTTCAGCGAGAATATGTACAAAATTGTACAGGTCCCATGAATCTTCAGACATATGCAAGTATGGTAGAAGAGAGCATTTACTATAGAAACTAAAAAAGTCAATTATCATGTTGCAGTTTTTTGAGGAAGTCCAAGGACACATATCCTCTCTGTAAAAATACATTTTAGGGGCATGGTAGGTGGAACACAAACTAGGCCAGAGGTATAGTCCGCCATGCATCACTGCTCTGCTCATCCTACAGATGGAACAAACCCCCACCCCCTACCTCTCTGTTTATTTAGCTGAAGTAATGGCTTTTATTTGTGTGGTTGACTCAGCACTCAATTTTAACAAGGACACCATCTGCCTCCAGCTAGCAGATACCTGTAAAATTGTCCATACTACAGTTGTTAACAGGGCTGAGAGATAAACTCAGTCAAATAAAGACCAGATTTAGTCAACTAGCAAAGGTTAAGGCGGAGAAAGATTAGTCATGATCTAATGGGTGTGCAAATGTAGTTATTTATTAAAAGTGTGTGTTTTTTGCCCATTTTCATTTGAAAAAATACCAATCTAAGAGCTCTTAAAACTAGTCTTGAAAACCAACACACATACATAGTTAATTGGTATTGCATGAGGCTTGACCAGAGCTCATTAGCTTGTAGGTATCAAATGACTTTGTTCCCAAATGATGGTTCAAGCTGTGCTTTGTACTTCTTAGCTTTGAAAACGTACAAGCTCTCTGCATTTGGTAGACAAAACAATGTTTTATGTGTTGTTTACCTAATACTTGGATGAGATATTTGATTTGTGCTCAGTGCTGTTAATAGAAAATCCCCATCATTAGAACATTAGGTCACATTACCTAAGGTGTCAGGTTTTGTTTGTTATAAATTGCACACCCAAAAAAAAAATCCTGTGAGATCTATTTGATAGTTAGAAAAAATGTTGTATTTACCACTGATAGAGATTATAGTTTATGATATAGGCACTGAAAAATATGCTTCTCATTCATGTAACTCTCTCACATGATTGACAGTGTTTCTGTCACTTTTTCCTTTGCTTTTCCACAGAACATGTCTACCTTCTCCCATGTTCTCCAGGAATGACGTTAGCATCTGGAGTATCTTGAAGAAATGCATTGGCATGGTGAGAACAAACTTTTCCTATTACAGATTTACTCTTTTATTTGTTGTGCTCATACTCATTGTTTTGGAGAAAACACATGTTGACTTGAGACATGGTTTTAAACCAAGCTTGTTGAGGAAGACTAAACTAAAAAGTGAGGTTATAGTGAAAAATAAATATTTGTACTTTATCTCTAACTTAGGAGACTTAGGAGTATAGTCATTAGTATCAGTGTCTTGGATTCCTGCGGGATCTCAGTCCTCACTCAGCTCCTGTTACTAATTTTTATTAATGTTTAATTCCCCAATTAAATGTGGCTAATGATTCATACATAAGCAAATTAGTGAGCAGATATAATATAAATATACACAACCCCTCTGCCCATGTCCTCACCTACTTTTATCTTCTCCAACATCCTTATCAGGAGTTGTCAAAGATCGCCATGCCTGTAGTATTCAATGAGCCTCTGAGTTTCCTCCAGCGGTTAACAGAGTACATGGAGCACACCTACCTCATCCACCAGGCCAACGCCACAACAGACTCTGTGGAGAGGATGAAGGTACCATGCAGCTCACATTATTTTTAAGTAATGACAGAGACCCTGTAGATGAGTTATGTCATTAAAATGCTGAAATGGTCATCTGTATTTGGTTATCATAAGTCAGTGCTCTGTAGTGTGTTGCAGCATTTGCTGTGTCAGCTGTAGCATCGCAGTGGGAGAGGACTGGGAAACCCTTCAACCCGCTACTGGGGGAGACCTACGAGCTCATCAGGTAAGACACTGAATTCATCTGTATCTTAAATGCACAGATGTTTTCCTTAAGATCTCCTATACACAAAATGTTTTGCTTTTAGTCAGGATTCCTTTTTTTATTATTTTTATTATATTTGTGTACTTTGTCACCAAACATGTCCCTCTGTCCCATCAGAGACGATTTGGGATTTAGGTGGGTGTCAGAGCAAGTAAGCCACCACCCTCCAATTAGTGCCTTTCATGCCGAAGGCCTCAAGGAGGATTTCGTCTTCCATGGCTCCATCTACCCCAAACTGAAGTTTTGGGGAAAGAGCATAGAAGCTGAGCCCAAGGGAATCATCACACTGGAGCTGCCCAAGTGAGTGCACAGTCGTGACTGCTTAGCAAGTCATCTTATGTCCCTTATGTCTTTACCTCTTCTTTGTCTCTGCAGGTATAATGAAGCCTACACCTGGACAAACCCCACCTGTTGTGTCCACAATATCATTGTGGGTCAGCTGTGGATTGAGCAGTACGGCAACGTGGAAGTAATCAATCACAAGTAATGAAAACCCCTTTTTCCTCATGCTTCATTGTTAGTCTGCGAATGCACGCTCGCCTGGCACATTTGCGTAAACAGAGACTTGAGTGCATGAATATCCTTCTGTGCTTCACAATGAAGTGTTGATCTACTTTCAGATTCAGCTTATTGATCATGGGAGCAGAACTGGGACAGTTGCTGGTAGAATAGAAAAGCAGGATAATTAATGTTTGAAAGCCTCAGCCAGCAGAAGGAGAAACAGTGAAAGAGAATTGGTAAACAGTCTGTCATTCTGTGGTAGGACCGGGGAGAGATGCAGCCTGACGTTCAAGCCCTGTGGCCTGTTTGGAAAAGAGCTTCATAAAGTGGAGGGATACATCCTAGATAAAAGGTATCTTTCTTTAATTAGCAACGCTTTCATCATTTATCTCATGTTTAACGTTGCCAGGAGGTAATGTAAATTTATCATAATTACTACATTTATTAGATTGTCAACATGTTACATAACAAAACAATTTATATCGTGTGTTGTATCAACAAAAACATCGCTCAGTGATGATGCATCTTAAGTTGTTTTTATTACTTTTTTTGTGATGGCAGCAAAAAGAAGCTCTGTGCAATATATGGCAAATGGACTGAATGCCTCTACACTGTAGACTCTGCTACCTTTGATGCTCACAAGAAAACTGACAGAAAGAATTCAGATGAAAAAAAGGGCAATAAGCAGGTATTCAACTTTACTAGTATTAAAGTTACCCATGCTCTGTGTTTATTTGGTTCAAGTTAAAACTTTGTGTGTGTGTATCTCTGTGGCACCAGAGCAGTGTGGATGAGGAGCCAGAAGAGATGCCTCCACCTGATGCTGAGACAGTCCAGGTCATCCCAGGCAGTGCACTCCTGTGGAAGATAACGCCTCGCCCAGAAAACTCAGCCAAGGTATGACAAGAAAGGACAGGAGGAAAAGAGAACAATGTTTAAATCTGACAATACAAAATTTGGCATAATTGCTAGAGGTTATTTTGTCACTTTCTCATCCTTGCTCCCTATATGACAACTGATTTCATAGTTATTTCAATCTTTCTCTCTCTGTGGCAGTTTTATGCTTTCTCCACATTCGCCATGCACCTAAATGAGCTAGAGAAGAGTATGGAAGGAGTTATTCCCCCAACAGATAGTCGTCTCCGACCTGACATTCGCTCCATGGAGAATGGAGAAATAGGTACAGCTTCTGACCTTAATTTGAGTTCCTAATATGCCACACCAGCTCATCATCTCTGGTGGTGCTCAAGTTTCTGTATCCATGCTCTGCTTTATAGATTTGGCAAGCGCAGAGAAGAAGAGACTTGAAGAAAAACAGAGAACTGCCCGGAAAAATCGCACCAAATCAACAGAGGATTGGAAAACGAGGTTAGTCACTGGGTAATATGATGTAATGCTTTTGCATTCTTGCTAATTTGTATTGCTAATTTCCTCCCCGTTGTCTTGTGTTATCAACGATGCTGTCCCGTGTATTGTACTTGAAAAGGAATGCTGCACTTGGCCCAAGGTTTGATTCAAAGCTGTGTTGTTTTTTTTCTTTATTTTTTTGCTGTTTTTTCTCTGTGTGAAGTGCTGCGTTACATCGCCCTCCTCAGGACCAAATCTAACACTGCAAATGCATTTTATTGAATGTATTCTCTAAGGCTGGTATTTGAGAAGATGCCGGTGTTTGATACTGGATGACTGTTCTGTGAGAGAAAGACCACTGTCATGCTTTTTTGTGGGTTTTGGTTTGTTTCAGGTTCTTTTCCCAAAGTGCTGCAGTTATTTTAATGCATTTTTTCATTGTGAAAACTCTGCAGGTGGTTTCAGCAAGGACCCAACCCTCACAACAAAGCTCAGGATTGGCTGTACTTGAAAGGCTACTGGGAAAGAAACTACACTCACCTGCCTGACATCTACTAATAATCAGAAATACACATAGATACCATACATTCAGAATTCTACTTTTACCACTCTTGGACTGTCTGGTTTGTACTAGGACTCCCCAGCACATGCAACAATCGATGTCGCTGAGCAGTCAAAGGCAGTAAAACACTGAATGAACCCAGAGACATATATTCTTTAATAGATGTGTGAAATGTAAAGCACAAAAAGTCTCTTTTGCTTGTTTATAGTGGTTCTTGACCATTTATGTATGGTATAGGCATGTATTGGCAAAACTAGAATGTATTTTAGAAATATTTATATATACATGTTAGACAGTGTTTAAACAGCAACCTTGGTTTTGTTGTTGGTAGTTTATTCATGATTCCTACTGGTCATGAAACCACTTTACTCATCAGCTTCAGTGCAGAGACAGACAAGCTACAATGGAGTGTGCGCATGGTGCATCCTGAGGACATTGATCGGACTTTCGTTTAACTCTTACTCTACTTGTGCATGCATACTTAGATGCAGTGCAAAGTATTTAAAAGACTGTTTAAGAATATTTTCCTTCGGTTTTAACATTCAAGTACAGTGAGTGTTGCAGATAATAAGACTCAAGCTGGATGTGTTCAAAATCTCCTTTCTTTGCAATTGATTTTATGTAAATCTGAGTTTACTTGTTTCCCTCTCTCTGCAAAGATGATGATGATGAGAAAAATATTACATTTGACAGGAATCATGGCCAGTATCACAACTAAATTAACTTTAAACATGTCAAGCACTGAACTGTACTGTAAAGATGTGTATATAAACTAACAGCATTGTGCATAATTCTACCCGACTCTGTGGATAAAGTAGCACTTTTTTCTAACTGTACTGAAGCAGAGACTCTAGTTCTGCACTTAAAGGCTTGTGTGTGAGTGTGTGTGTGTGCGTGTTTGCATAAAGGTCTTGGCATAGTTTAAGTATAATTAGCTATGTTCTTATTGCTGTTGAGTTATCTGAAATCCAACTGTCACAATAAATGCATGTGCATCACTATAACTATGCAAGCCTTATCTCCTTTCAGTCAAACACTGAATATTACTCCTCTCATGTTGTTATAGCTGCTATAAGTCTTAGTTTTTCCTGTTACACTGTTTTAGGTATCAAAATAGAATTTCTAATGTTGCTAAATAAAAGGCTTAATGATAACTGAACTGCACTGGTTTTTTGCATTAATTTTTAGAAAATCTGTGCATAGGTGGGTGTCTATTGGATTATGATATTAGATGACAAACAGCATGAAAATGTTAATATATTTTCTAATGTTTTTAAATATGCCGACTACCCCACTGCCTTGGCTGCCATTAGCCTTGTCCTGTTTACTGCTTATCCAAGTAACAAATCATAAAATTTGTCCGAGCCTCTCTGTTTTTGTGATTTCACCACAAAATTATGCAGACTGTTCTTTTTCACAGTTCATTCATGGATTCCTGTGGGATCAGAAGAACTCCAGACTAAAACTCCCTGGCAGCATCAGACCTGCCCACGTAAAGAATTATTTTGCCAATTAAAAATATGCTCACTTACCAGTTTATTTAGAGCATCCAGCAAAAGCTGATGCAGTATTGCAATAACTCGTACCTTAATTAAGGTTTTAATGTTCAGTTTTTCTTTAAAATGTCTTAATTGCTGATTAAAAGCTATAATCATTTTAGAAGCTCTACTTTGCAATAAGTGAGGGGTTTCTAGTATATGGTGCATGCCATTTATATAATTAAGGGTAAATATAACACAGTCTATGTTCCCTGCTGCTCATGTGAGTCTCTTTTGTGTTTTTGTTATAACTGTTGGATTAATTGAGATTAATGTTAATTATGTTATTTTTGCTGTTAAAACACCATTTGTTGTTGCTTATTTCACTGGATGCATTTATTATGTATACCTACTCCAATATATTTGATCAAGTGTAGTGGATCAAACACTATTCCATTTTACAATATTCATTTTATTATCTTAAACAATATAAAGGCAAAACAATTTACAGCCAATAGTAGCACTGTGCGCATTGGCCACTCAAAAGTGGCACGACATGATGTTGGAACACCTGTTAAAACCAGAGACATATTTACACTCGTAAAAATCCTGCTTAAAAAAAGAAACTACACTTTAAATTAAAAAAAAAACTTAAAAAAAAATCACAGTTAAGTGCTCATGCCTATGAATCAGCAAAGTCTTTACAGCACAAATGTCAAAGTAAGCAACCAACACAGATGGTAAGAATATTGGCTTCTAAAAGTCATAGGCTGAGTCATTTTAATTGCTAAATGTATTAATACTTGATATGTGCCATTACTCTACTTGACCTGACTTGTCTCCATGTCAGAGGAAAAAACTGTTCCTCTGTGGAAGCAAAATTATTGATGCTTTTCAAAATTAATTTACATAGTTTCACCTGAATCAACTGGGATCTAGTTTTGAAATCAACCATGTAAACAAGTAAAACCCAAATGTATCAACTGCCATGAAATACATGATAAGTTAAATCACCCTTGTAACTGTTCTCAAAAACAATACATAATGCACACAGTTCAAAATGATACATTTGATCAAACTGAAATAAATTATAAGAATTAAAACAGTGTAACATAAGTGCCCAGACTGGTATTGTTGGCAGTCCTGAAGACTTTTCTTCCAGTTTTTTTTTTGAGGTGCAGATAAAATGTCAAGGCTGGGCTTCAGTCCTCATAGAGGCGAGAGCTGAATGTATACGAACATGAAGCCTGTTCTCAAAGTCATAGCCGGCGTAGTCCTCCTGCATAATCCATGAAAAAAAAGACACTGGTGAATAAAACAGTTGATTTTTTTTTTTTTTTTGTGCTCTAACAAGCTTTGCAGTCAGCACACTCACACTGATCAATGCGCTCGCTGCCTCATCATGTAGCACCATACCTTTTAAAAAGGAGCACAGAACACAATGTGCTCTGTAAAACACTGCTGCACCTGCTCTGTCATGCAGAGGTGACCATTACAGCGACAGCAGAGTGTGTGATATCAGTGCTCCGTCACTGTCAGCTGTCAGTCCACTAACAGCTTCAGTGTTACATTCTGTCTACAATGCAAATTCAGGTGGGTGAGGCTGCACCCAGTGCACCTCAGCCAATACAAGATACTGTTTATTGTATTTGTATAGACTCACTATGATGTAACCTTTTGGAACCACCTCCACTATATAAATAGAGGGCGGGGAGGGCTATTCATCTTGAATGTAATACTCCACTACTGCATGTTCTTAAGAGCAATATTTGATCTATTTGTGATTTTGGATTGAAACATGTCTGCAAAAACAGGACTAAAGCTTGCAGAATCAATGCAATCTGCCTTCTTGCTACTACTTTTTACCTCTCTTCGCTCATCCACCTTTATGACACATTCTTTGACAAAATGTTTCTGTTCAAAACTAGTGAAAACGTGTTTCAAGAATCCTGGACAAAACTTTTTCATGTACCAGAGCAAATTCAGTGGAAGTGGGGTATCAGTTCACTGACTTCAAGGGGAAGCAAGCAGAAGGCTTGCTACCACTATTTTATTAGACTTGCCATCAAACGATCAAGCAGAGAGTGTATTGATCTGTAAGAGCATGAAGATCCGAAGAATTGCTACAAGATAATTAAGACAAAATAAAGACACTCAACTCGCTCTAAATAAATTTAATGAGACAGTTTTTGTTTTTGTTTTTTTTTAACTCAGAGATCTTTGTCGGCTTTATCAGGGGTGAACTCATAATGAAGCCTGTTAGAGGAGCATTAGTCATAGAAGTTGCTACAACACACTGGATGTTTGACAGTTAATAAACCAATAAAAATGAATAATGAAGTACAAATCTTTAAAAAGCATTGAGCAAGATGCAAAAAAGAAACATACTGTACCTTGGCTTGAAGCATTAGCATTCTGCCTCTCCCAACAGACTGGAAAAGAAAAACAAATATTTAGACTGTGTGACTTCAATCTTGCTCTCTGTTACACAGATACAAGAAAACTTACTTCTGGGTTGTTCAGCAGCACACAGCCTAGTTCATAGCAGGAGTAGGGCTGCACATAAGAGTTGCTCAGGCGACCCACCTCATCCCTTGCAGCCAGATGGAAATACTTTAAAGTGAAAAGGGGAAAAACAAATCTGTTATGATACACCACATAAAATCAGCTGTGGCTCTGATAAACTACAGGATTGACTTTTGTATGACGAGCATTGTTTATCAGTCCCACAACTACAGCTCAATGCTGTGTATCTTGCATTGCCTCATACTTTCAAGGCTTACATACAATATATTATTCATAATTCAACATGAGAGTACCTGAATGGCTTCTTTGGTATTATGTAGACATTTGTTTATGGCACCAAGAAGCAGGTTTTTCAGTCCTGCACATGATGCATCTTCAATCCCCTGCAGGACTAAAAGAAAAAAGAATGATAATAATTAAGTTTAGCTTCATCTAATGACACAAGTACTTAAGGAGCTGCAGAAAACCAATAAAAAAGTGTAGTTTTGTGATTTCAACATTTATAATTCAAGTACCTTGTGTCATTGTCTGCAGCTTGGCAGTGGAGCAGTTGGGCAGGGCTTTCCACAGATAAAGGATCTCAATCACAGAAAGGATGCAAATTTCTTTGGATAGACTGGAGCTTCGTAGCTTCTCAGCCTAATAAAACACACATTCATTTCACTGATCTTCACTGTATTTTGCACTAAAAAGAAAATTACAATAGAAAATCAGCTGGATGAATACTCACTCTCTTCATGGAGAACAACTCTATCTGATTATTCTTGCGTTTGAAGAGTCTTCGAACATCCTTGAAGACAGAGATAGCTCCCTCCAGATCACCTGTGGCTCCTTGGCAGACTGCACGACAACACAACATTAAATATGAATTAGGAGCCAATACCTAACTCAAAAGAAATGCCCTTGGATTCTTACTCATTTGCACTGTTCCCACCTCCGGTTAAATAGGCGTAGTAGCACTGGGACCAGCGAGACTCAGTCTTCAGTCGCTCAAAAGCTCTGTAGGCTTCTCTGTAGTTCAGCTCAATCATGCTACACCAACCTAAAACATTTAACAATCAGAAATTATGATGCAAACTAGCACAGAGCAAAGTGGTTAAAAAAATCTGAAAGGGAAAATAGTACCTATTTCATATAAACAGACGTGCTGAATCTCCCTTTGGTCAGAGGCCAGTTCTAAGGCATCATGAAAGGACGTCAAGGCACTACTGATCTGGCACTAGAAAGGGGAAAATTGTGGTGTAAGTTACTATCTGAAACAATATTGAGCTTCATCAAGTCAGGAGATGAGGCCACATGGATAACAGGGTCTATATTTACCTCAAGGCGCTGAACTCTGCCTTTGAAAAACATAAAGAGGGAGGAGTTTGGATAGGTGGCCTCCCTTTGTTGAAGAATTGATTTGGCTTCCATCAGGCCTGCCTGTGTGTCTGTGCCGTCCAGAGCAAAGAAAGGCTGCACTACTGTGTGGTACCACAGGAGGGCCAAGCTGTGGGAGAAGCACGGATACTGCTATGAGTTTATTGTGAAGCAAAAAAAAAAAATGCAATGTCCCAGTTTTGAAGATGATATCATTGGTTCTGACAATTTGAGATAAATTTGTAATTATTTTAAATATTTGGCCAATTCAATACATCTGAAAAATCTATTTATTATTACACAATGGGTTAATTTTCTGAATGTCTTGGTAATTTAGGATCAATTATTTTCACTCAGGGAACAAGTCACTGTAACCACTAATACAAGACAGCTTATCTCACCGTTTATACTTTCTTTACTTTGTTCATATCGTTTACAACTCAGTTTGTTTGATCAGGTTTCAGTTTCAGCCAGAATACAGATACACAAACTCACTCACATACTCACGTAGCTAAGGGGGCCTTCATGTCCTTACTTTCACTGGCGTATGTGAGCGCTGACAGGCCTTGTAGGCGGTCGCCAGGGAAGCCCAGCAGGTTGACGATCTTCAGTAGGTGGGGCGGCACCATGGAGATACAGAGGTGGAAGAGACCATAACCAAAGCTGACGGAACCTTTCAGCCTGTCGAGAGCTTCGAGGCTCACGCCGTCCGGTCTCTGGGACGGGCTGGGCCCAGGCGAGGAGGAGCGGCTGTGGTGTGATGGGTCAGAGGACGAGGACACGGACAGAGACGGCATCGCTGGCTGTTCAGACGCTCTTCTTCTGCTGCCCTCCTGCAGGTGTGTGATGTCACTGTAACATTTGTTGTACATCTTCCAGGCTTTACGGAGGATCCAGCCTCCTTTGATGTACGCTGTCAGGAAATTGAACTGTTGGTCAGTAAAACAGGCTATCTTCTGCAGTGAAATCTGGTAATATGAAATCTTTACAAAACTAAAAAGTCCATTATTAACATTATTTATCAAAACACGTTCAGCCTCTAAAAAGTTGAAAAACAGCTTGTAAAGGTTCCCTTACATGACAGCTCTTGTTTAATGAAAGACAGCACTGCGAGGTAAACCTGGCAGTCTGCAATGATGATCTGCCTCTGGAGTCGATCCACTGCAGCCACACCCGACCTCTGAGAGTCCATCTGCCCACACAAACAGTTCACACTTACACACTGATGTGACAAACAGACATGTCAGCAGGCTGACAAACCTGTCATCACACTCCAACACGAAATGCTCATTTGCGAGCAAATTTGTTCTATATTTTCCAGTTACAGTCAATCAAATTCAGTGTTGAGAAGTTACTCACACTCCTCTTGATCTTGTTTTTAATGGTCTCAATGACACCCGTATTTTCACTCTCACAGAGTCTCTCTGTAGCTTTGAGGTCCTCAAAGGCCATCTGCATTTTCTCCTCTTCAAACGTCATCATGGCGTTCTGCATAAAGACAGGAAGATAAAAACCCCTGTAATTTGAAAAACAACTTCTCCAAGATCATAGTCTGAAACATGGGGTCCAGAAAGCAGGAAAACAAAGCAAAACTGTAGTAATCTGTCCTCCAACTTTTCAGATTTCATGCAAACAAACAACATGTATGAGTCTTATATTTAAGATTATCTTACCACAGTTTTCCAGTCACTAAAGTCAACATGATGCCCTCTGCCCTCTAAACCAAAAACAGGTCGGCTTGGCCACAAAAAAACCCCTCTTGTTTCATTTTTAGATGGCACTACTCATACATCTCATTTAACATACCCATTTTTAAATTTTAAGGTTGAAACTATAAGTTAGTGTTGGAGAAGGAAAATGCACTGTAAGATTAAATACAACGGGCAAACACTTCAGTCAATGAAATAAAAAATGGTAAAATAAATTTTGTAGTTACATTTTTACAACACAGTTATTTATGCAGAACCTATAGAAGTGTAGAATAATGAATAGTCAAATTTATTGAACTTTTCATCATTTCACATTCTTTTATTTTTAGTTTTACAAGGCATTGTTCACCATCCAATAAATCAAGTTATAATAGCTGAAAGTTAATATAATTAAAAAATGTAAAAGTCCATATTTATTCCTTTAACAAACTGCAGGCTCCAGCGTTCCCTCAAGGTGAAGAATCCATTATTTTATCTGCTTTCACATTTGACTTATTTTTGATAACAGGGTTTTGAGGGGTTTTTTTTCAGGTGCTGAGATCTGAGGTCTCTTGTTGACTTGGACGACTTAAAGAAGTTATGTGTTTTGTCTTGTTACATATTTTTTAAGAGATAAGAGATAAGACAGATTAGCATCCATCCGTATACAGAGGAGTACACTTCATAGAGGCACAAACTGTTTCTAGTGTCCCTGAAGCAAAATGAGTGATGCAACATTCAGTGGAAGAGTACTGAACATTTAGACAATCAGACAAAAAAAAAATACCAAATATAAAACAGGAAGAGGCTAACTTGTTATTGGGACAAAATATTGCTACTTTCGTGACCCTTATTTTATAAAAAATTGAGATGCTGTTTTAAAATGCATAAATAAAAACAAATGCAATCATTGGCAAACAAAGTGAGTTTACCACACTTTTACCAAAATGGCTGACGTTGTTTTCAGTGAAGCATAAGTTTAAGATAAGCAAATTATCACGTTCTTTTTTTTCATATATGTTTTATGTTCATTCATGTTTTATGTTTCCCCAGCTTTTTAAATGGGGGTTGTAATAATACACAAAATGTATATACATTCCAAAACCGTCTTTCATTTGATGACAAAGACTGAGTGATGTGAATAAAGAAGCTCCAGGACAAGCGACTGAGTTAAAACTGTTTTTTAAACTTCTAAACATGTTTTTTAGTTGTTTATTTGAAAGAATTGCACTTCCAATTTTTGATGACTTCTTGTTCTCAGTTCCTAAAACTAGATTCTAAAATTTGAACCTTAATTAATGACAGCATTAAGTTAGTGAGTCACAACTCTGTTTTTGTGCAAGGAAAAAAGAATAGATATTTGTCTTTTTGCCAGGCAGGGAAATTCCTTGAACCTCATTATGATACTGAAGTGGTTTTAAAAAGGGACATTTACTATCATTTTGTCAGCATTTTAGGCAACAAAGTAAAAACAACAACAAAATAAAAAGGAAGCTGCCTCATAACTTACCAGAAAACTCACAAAACTGGCCCCAAAACTCATCAAAGGACTGTAGTTCCTGAAACAGAGGACAAAAAACAGACGACAAGTCAGTGAGAACAGGTAACGTATCCAGAGGGCATGAAAAGGGTGTTAAGCCTGTTTCTTGCATCCAACACTGGACTGATTCATATTTGAGAAATGAACAAGGTGACGCACAAGGTGACAGGCAGACAAAAGGAACTTGACTCAGGTGGAATGCTGTCATTTCGCTGAGTACAAGTATCGCTTTGCAGCCCTGCTGATGATTTAAATCATCACTGAACCTGAGTTACAAACTGGTTCTCAGCTGCAGTATATGTGTCTTTCATTTCCCTCCATCTGTTTTGCTGAGGCAATCAAAGCAGGATGACTCCCAGCGCTAAATGCAATTAGTGGAAGAGATGGCATTTAAGCTTTTACCAGGGGTCAGGACTCATGGGGTCACCCTCCTGTGGCGCCAACATTCATGTTGAAAGCAAACCCTTCCTAGAGATAATCAGCCCTTATAATGACACCACAGCATGACTGAAGGATGTGGAAAAAATCTGGGAACCAGCAAATGGACTACAGCTAGTGTGTGGTTTAGAGCAGGGGATTCCCATTATTTTTAGCCTGTAAAAACTTGATACTAATTTATGACTTCAGACCAGTCGGATTTCTCATAAGACAGTCAAGCAAACATGGTGTTTTATCCCATTTTATTTGTTTCTAAACCCTAAGAAACTAAAAAATACACTCTAGTGATTCACACACAAGAAGAGAATTAACCTATCATCATTTATTAGCATAGAATGACTGTTTATTCCAGCTTTCCTGTTCTGTTAAATGCCCAAACCCTTAATCTGATGGTGGGAAGGGCTAAATTAGACAGGAATTTGCCAGTTTGATCTTTATATTTGGACATTTTATCACATCCAACAAATACAACTTGGCTATTCCAGAGTAAGTGCAACCATCCAATTATTAAAATACAGTAAATAAATAAAATAGCAAGGCCAAAATTATAAATTTTACACAAACCTATTCAAAGAAATAAGCAAGACAGGAGTGCTTACCTGCTAGGGCATTTCCATCTTTGCAGACATTTAGCACCGACTACACATGAAGACCAATATCTTAATAAATCATTAGACTGAGCATCACGAGTCATACTGTGGGTGTGAGGATATTTGCTCAGGGTATTCAAACAAGATTCATCCTGCTTGCTTGTGACCTGATCATATGGTGCT
>JAPZDV010000004.1:13128836-13143775 GCA_029814665.1 Acanthurus lineatus | reverse complement strand
ATTAGTAAATTTAGTTAAACATAAACAAACTTATTAAAAAAATAAGGAAATTAGCAAACCTGTACAATAAATCTGATCAACTAATATTACAACAATGTTTCTTTAAAAAAAAAGTAATTTTATTATTTAAATAGTTGTTTGTGAATAAAAAAAACACTTATGTCTATTGACAGGTTTATCATGGCACCTTTTATGTGTACAGAAGCAGAGGTGGATCATTACAATCGTTGGAAATGCTCCTCAGTATCATCAGATTGTACTCACTGATAATGACATGCGCTCCGTTCCCTGAGAAATAGGCCCCTCTTTGCGTCTGACCCTCGAAGCAGGGGCCCGCACCGTGGTTTGTGGTTGGATTTGACATTGGTACTCCGTTCATCTTAAAATTGCGGATACAGCCGGACACACTTTGCTTCGGAAGGGCTTTCTGCTGTGAGTTTAAATAAAAAACAACATGTAAACAGGCAGTTTGTGTGCGCTTGTGTGAACCGACTGCTCAGTACCCTTTTTTTCTCTGTACCTTTAACTCCTTGTGAAGGGACTTGGGGACACTGCCCAGGTACACAGGTGACACAAACTGCTGCATGGTTGTCATCTCACTGTGTGTCAGCTGACCATCCTGAGCTCTGATCCCATCCACCACCAATCGAAACTTCTTCTTCTCCAAACTGAATATGACCTACAATCAACACAGTCACAACACACATGAAGAATATTAAAGTGTCCATCTTTGTTCCCTGATTCAAATTAATTTAATGGCAGCAGTTAAATACATCAATATGAAATGAGCCCACTGACCGAGTGCCATTTTCCATCATTGTACTTCTCCCTGTTGAAGATCTTCTGTTTGCCGACAGACAGTCTGATCCTGCCCTCAGACATGTACAAAGCAAGATGAGAGCGCCCTCCTCTGGTAGCAGCAAAGAACAACAGGCCCTCGGGTGCTCGTGTCCTGACATCTAGGGAAAAATGTGGCCTTTGGAGGACAAAGAAATAAAGCATGTTTAGTGTTTGTTTGTATTGGCTCTCATGTAATGGCAGTATTGTTCTTGAGATGATGGAATCAGCCAAACGCAGTTTTAATTTAGATAATCCTCCACTGAAAGTTTCATGTGTGTGCGTGCATGTGTATTGTGAAATCGTGCAGTGAGGTAAGACACACACCTGGGCTGCAGGACCTGCAGTGGAAGGCTGTAGCTCAGGCTGCTAACAGGACCCCCCATGCGATAAGCATTTTGAACCAGTGCTGGTAATGCACACGCTGATGGACTCTCATTTATCGCTTGCAGCACAGCATCCTAAAACAGCACACACATAAACAGACACTCAGCATGAGGTGGAAAGTCACTGATTATTCAGAAATCTTTGGGAAGTCTCCGGAGAGGGTTCACTCTGTCCATGAATAAAGAGGGGAGGGCACGGCAATGTATCACAGTAACAGTGACGTAGTTATCATATTTAAATCCTAAATAGTGAATCAAACTGGGGCTCCACAGACAGTGAAACAAAATATCTTCTAGACTAAGTTTGAGCCAAAAGTGACAACACATATGTTGTTAGACTGAAAAAAAATGAATGCAGGGCTTCAACTACTTGCTTATTCTCATTATTGATTCATGTTCTTATGATTTTTTTAAATTTAACTAACAAATCAGTGCATGACAAATTCCCAGAGCCAAAGATAACTAATTTAAAATGCTTTTTGTTGTCTATCCAACGGTTCAAAACAAGAATATATATATACAGTTCCTATCTTTGGAGACTAAGAAGACCAGGAAACATTCTCACTTATGAAGCTAGAGCCTATGAGTTTCAATTTTGCTTTAAAAATGACTTAAGTGATAATCAAAATAATTGCAAGTAAGCTGTCTATTGATCACTTAATTCATGCTGTTATGCAGACCAGATATGAATTTAATGTCTCCTACGGAAAATGCCATCATGTGATGGCTTTGATGAAAAGACAAGTACAAGCTGGTACCTATGATTTCATCTATCATATAGTCAGTATTGATGATACTGGCAGCTTAACATGGATTACGGAATTAAAGCTAAAAAACAACACGTTACAATGCTTCTTTCTGTTCACACTGAACCTTTAACTGCAACGCTGAGTTTAAAGCAGTAACACAACCTTCTGTTTACTTAGAGGTGTGTCTGGTTTCAACTTAGGAGCGGTCATGAATCTTGTATTGTGCTTGTTACACTGTCTGGTTCAGCATGTAGGAATGAAGGTCCTCATGAGATCTAATGATTTTTGTTTGCATGCACTCAAGGGTAACAGGCGTGAACTTATAATAGAGATGCACAGATTATAAAACTGTATACAGACTCAAAGGCCCTTTTGAAATCATTCATGAGGCCCTGTAACTATACAAAACACAAATAATGGATGAGGGTCCGCTTATATAAAAGAAATCATATCACACACAGGCATTTCTTATGAGACTCCCATGAATCATGGCTGAGTTGTTACAGCAACAATTTCTTATGGTGGTGTCTACTGACCATTGTACTTGTATGAACTCATGCAGCAGGTGAGGATACATTATTCAGGCAATTTATTGGGTGTCAGAGATTGCTGGAGAATAGATTGTGGTAGTGATATGGGCTCAATGATGTGCATGCAAGATCCATAGTGATTTAAAGGAATTGTGTAATCATGCTTTTGAGATAAAGAAAAGAGTTAAAATGCATCTGCTCTTCTCTTAGTTACAAAATACTAACATCTCATCTCAGGGAGTGCTTCTAATTTTTTTTAGAATCATTAAGCGAGTTTGTACAAATTCATTTCTCTCCCTCTTTATAAGTTAAAGACATAAAAGTATTCCAGTAATCAAATATTCACTTGAATTTTTTTCAAGTAAAACAACAGAGAAAATGCTGAGAAACTCAGATGCAGATCTTTTTGGGCTTACTGAAAATTAACTGTGATGATTATTTATTGGAAATAATAGTGAAGGTAACATTTATATCATTATATAATCAAGTGATTGGAAGGAGTTCAATGAAGTCTGACAAGAGTGAGTTAGGAGACGTGCTTGTGAATGACTGTTAGAAAGTGCTTCATTACTGAGTTACATGAAAGAAAGAAAAAGAGACGTGAATTGATTTCAAGATTGTTATTCACAACAAGTTTTTGTTTGCAATTACCAGATTTTTTTTAAATAGAATAGACAGAGATGCAATACATGTAATAATTCTTATGATTATTTGAAATGTTCATGCATGTTTTTTATTGAGGTACACAAAAAAAATGAGCCTGTGCATAAGTAAAAGAACAGTTTTTCATATTAATATAAGATTCTTGTCAGCATCAGCAGGTCTTAGGGCTCCTTCTTCTTCATCTCTGGAAAATAGGGCAGCAAAATAGAATGTAAATGATGTCAACACAAAGTAAACATTGTAATAATCATGTCGCCTTAGAAAAATATTACTGTGTTGTACAGCAGTTTTATGTGCAAATGTATGCAAGTTACAAAAGAGGAGATAAAGGTGAATATGACTTACTGATAGTGAGTGGACTCAATTGTTAACCATGTTCATTATTTACATGCTAGTTTTGACATTTATACCATTACAAACAATAATGTCACATAAAAAAAGGATAATAAAGGAAATAAAGGATGGCCAATACGGGCATGTAAGACAAACACACTCACCTTCTTAGAGATGCGGTCCAGCATCAGTTGAGCGGGACTGTCAGCAGCGCACGAATCCAGCAAGACATCTCCGGAAGACTTGAAGGTGCTGAGGTCCTCAGCCTTGTATAGATTTTCTGGCCTGCAAACAGAACAAATGACAAATGTGGCTTCAATACCAGACATCAAAACTGTGCACAATCACTATGTGGCTTAAATTATTATAAAACCTGTAGGTTTCATAAAATCATGCAGCTATGCAATGCAGATTGTGGAAATGTTACCGTCTTGTGTAGAGGTTGGAAATGCAGCCCTTGAACTGCTCTTTTCCAAGGAACAAGGTGCCACGTGTGTCTGGTATGACACCGCTGCTGCTCTGTTCTTGACCCTTGTCGTCATCATCGATAAGCAGCTCATAACTGTTTGGAAAAATCAATATTGTTATTTTGTGTGCACTACTGTTAGATATTTTAGAGTTTGTTCATTGTAAATTGCTTTGAATATGACAAATGTTTAATTTCAACAGGGGAACATGTGTGTCACTGTATGTTTTCGTATATACAGCTAATTAAGCCATGCTAAAATTTCACCAAAATAGGAGCTAGTTGCGAAAATACTGTTAAACATGAACTGTGACTATTCACATTAAAATGTGTTTGAATGTAAAACCACTGTCTCTTTCATACCTTCCACCTCTTTTTGTTGCAGTCAAATAATGCCACTGGCCATCATTATATTGATTGGTTGAAGTCCACTTCTTGTTGTTGAAATTGAGTATCACATAGCCGTTGTCCAATAAAAGATTCATTCCATCAGCCTGAAAAACAGAATAAAAAAAGGCTTGAAAGTCAGATACACATGTAAATCTCATGTCAAAATTCACGGCATACAAACATCAGATTTCATAATAGAGTAAATGTAAAGACTGACCAGCTGTTTGTCCTGCAGGATGAGACCCTGATTCTCTGTGCTCTTGAATCCGAGGGACACAGTGACATCATTAGTCAGACTGAAGCCTGCGAGGTCATTTGAAAGGGAGCCTCCCAAACTGAACTCTGCTTTACGAATAATCTAGACAAAAACATGGACATTAATCATCATTAATCACTTGATATATAAGCCACAGAAGTATGGTTTAGGCAGTGATATGAATGTTGGGCTGTAGAGGTTAACTTCTTACCAAGGAACCCTCTGGGCAACCTTGGCTGATGCCCACTTGCTCTGCAAAAGGACTAAAGTTTCTATTCAGCTTCAGATTTCTCATGCATCCTCTGTATGGCTTGACGGTGATGTTATATCTGCGGGGAGGAGCACACACTCAGTTTATTCTCAAGTGAAGTGGGAAAAGGTTGGCATTTAATTTACAATAGAGTGATCAAGAGTAAACTGATCAGTACTTACTTCTCCCTTATGTCTTGTGGGACACCACCGACGTAGTATTGTGTGAATTTCTCATTCTGATATGCAGCTTGGGTTACGATAACATCTTTACCGCCCATTCTGACAGTTATCTTGCCCTGGGCTTGATTAACAATGAGGATTTCTGTAAAATCGCTGGTCTGTAAGAAGGACATGGGAACAAGGCGTGGTTAAAAAAAAGTCATGCTCTATCTACAATTGTTGTCTGTTTGACTATTACTAATTTCAAGGAAGAAAAAAAGCTTCATACCGGGAACAATTCCTGTTCACTTTTCAGCGGTTCTTGAAGCAAATTACCACGTAGGTAAATGTGATTGTTCTCCATTGTCACGGTGAAGTAATTGCCCTATGTTCATGAGGAAAAAAAAAGACATCATATTATTACAAGTAGTACACATGCTTCTATTTAAAATACATCAAAATGTAACTTCTACAAAGTAACTATATGAGCGATGACTTACCTCACTTTCAATGAAAAAGAGCAGGCCGTTTTCTGAACGAGTATTGACGGCCATAACAATGATGAGGAAGGGATATGTTCTTTCCATAACCACTTTGCCAAATCCAGTGCCTTCAAAGTACATAGAATCCAACTGAGGTACATATCTGCATAGAGGAGGAAAAAAGTCATAAATAACATTTTACAATTCATATTCAGCCATCTTCACACTAAACTTGCTGAGCTGTAACAAGAGTGCAGATCACAAATGTTTTTGTTTTCAAAGAGTTTTCTAGCTTCGTGTCCTCATGTTTTCAGCACCACAGAGGATCTGAAGCCCACTCAAGCATCCACCGGGCTCACACACTGACTATAAGCAGTTAGGGCTTTGATCAGTCTAACCTAACCTGCGTTCAGATCAATGCTGCATGAAAGGAACGTCTTCCAAGTTCAAAATCATTTTCTTTTGTTAGCTTGTATTCCTGTTTTATTCTCAGAATAATTACAAAAAAACAAAACAATACATATAAAGTTAATAGAAAATACTGGGACCTACCGCTTGCATGGGGTCTCCAGATTGACCTTCTCTGCTCTTTGGAAGTTATAGAGACTGACATTTCTGTCGTTAAAAGAGGTGAACTCAATGCAGCCCTTGTACATGGGGAAGTTGAGAGGAGCTGGTGGCTGAGGAGAAGCAAAACAGAGCAAAGTATTAGTAAAACCAATGCCAGTCAAAACAAAGTAAGTAATAGTATTGCTGTTCTCATTTCCTTGCAGCTTACAGTGAAATTGGAAGGGTAGCCTCCAACATAGAAAACAATATCATCGGGACTGAGGTTCAGCAGGTTCTTGTCCCCCTCTCCTAGCTTTTTGCTCCTAATCGGCACGCCAGGTTTGCTTGATGAGTAATCTTTAGTAAGAACCATCTCTGCATCTTGATAAATTCTAAATTGTAAGAGAGAAAAAACATTCACATTTTCATCAGGTATAAAAACATTCAGATTATTCAAATATCTTGTTATTTTTTCCTTTAAAATATAGAGAAGGCTACTCATAAATCAAAGTGGTTAAAAGCGAAAATGAAAATTATGTGTACTACTCCAAAACATGTAAACTTCAACAGTATTGAGTTGTTAAATTACCTGCGTAGGTCCACTCTATCGAACTTAGCCGGCTCAGATGCAGACGTGGTGATGTAGCCGGTTTTTATCTCGTTCACGACTCCGTTGAGCTTGTACACACCGTACAGCACGTTGTCCCTCAGCACCATGCCTATGTAGTTCTTAGAGGACTGTAAGACACGGTTTGTTAATGCTTGTGTGCAATTACAGACTAAATCTTTACATCAAAACAGTCGTGTACATTTTGTCACTTACATCTCTGTTGCCCAGGTACAACACAAACATGTCTGCCTTCTCTCTGGTCTGTCTACGTCTGCGTCTGCGTCCGTCTCCTCTGCCCTCAGGCCTCTGAAGCGACAGAGATAAGGTTGTGTAGGCCTTCAGATCATCCAGATTCTGTGGCGGGCGCATCTCCACGTGGCCTTCGCCTGTGAACTTCATCGGGATGCCAATCTGGAAGAAAGTCATTAAAAAAAAGGGAAATTAGACTCTTGAAGGAATAAAAGGCAATACGAATTGTTTTATTGGAGCTCAGTTACTGTATTTACAGATTTGAACCTCACCCTGTTGGCTGCGTCACGGGCTTGTTCTATGAGCTCTTTGATCTTCTTGATGTTCTCAGTTATGTTGTTGATGGGGGAGAACTGCGAGGTCAGGTTCTCCACCTCTGAGATCTTGTCATTCAGAGATGGGATGGTTTTCAACAGGTTCTTCACTGCAAGTAGAAAGTTAGAGGATGAAAACGTATTGTAATTTCATCGGCATAAGCCACTGCCTCGTGTGCACAGAGACACCTGTCTAAAATCTCACCTGTATCATCCACATCATTCAAGGCATTGTTCAGGTTGGAGTCACCAGGGGTCACGTTGATCTTGTCAATTTCCTCTTTGATGGCATTCAGTTTGTCCATAGTGTCCTTGGCCGTGTCATTGGCTGCAGCTGCCTTCCTCTTGGCTTCATCAATCATATCACCAATGTCATCTGATTTAAAAAAAAAGAAGTATTAACTCTGGCAGTAGATTCAGACAGTCTGTTACAAAACCTAAAGATGCTTTAACTTGTTCTACCTCTCTTGATGCCATTTAATTGGTTCTGAGCATCAAGCAGGTCTTTCTGGAGAGCGTTCTTCTTCTTTTCAGCATCCCCCAGGCGTTTTGTCAGGTCAGCAAGTTCGTCTTTAGCATCTGTTGAGGAACATCAAATATAAGTGGCTGAACTTTTATCTATTTAAAAAACAAACAAAAAAAAACACCCAAAGGCTTACCTTTAAGGTTTTCATCTGCGTCCTTTGCGTTCTGCAGCAGATCTTCCCCAGATGTTTTTAGGTCTTTTGCTTTTTCGGTGAGCCCCTGGTTTTTAACATTCTGAAGGGATAAAAATTTATTATATAATGGTTAAAGTTAAGAAATACTCTAATGATTATTGTCATAGTTTCATTCAAAGAAGCATGTATTGTTTATTAATGATTAGGGTATCAGTTCTGTGGCTTACATTCAAAGCGTCATCTGCTGCAGCTTTGGCCTCATTAGCTGCAGCCTCAGCAGCATTGATTGCATCAGTGATGTTCTTGTAGGCATCGATGGCATCTTTGGCGCTACGCACCTCAGTGCGTCCGCTTGCGTTCTTCACGGAGCTGTAAAGCACAATAACAAAGGGAAAAATAAACCCAAGAAACATGGGAAATGGATGTGCAAACCACAAAA
This sequence comes from Acanthurus lineatus, assembly GCA_029814665.1. Taxonomy (NCBI): domain Eukaryota; kingdom Metazoa; phylum Chordata; class Actinopteri; order Acanthuriformes; family Acanthuridae; genus Acanthurus; species Acanthurus lineatus. The sequence goes on along the minus strand of JAPZDV010000004.1, from coordinate 13,135,452 downwards.
AATCTCTGGCCTGAGAAATACTGAGCCACTAAAGGAATCTTGGATAGCATAAGACAATGTTTTGCTGAAATCCACTCATTAGTGTGATGATGAGATTGTGTGTATTATTGAATGCAAAGAACACCTACTCCTCAAGGTCCTTTGCCAGCTTGTCAAGATTCTTAGCGTGTTTCTCTGCAGCCTCCACAAGGCTCTCCTTTGCTGCCGCTTTGGAGATCTCATTCACTTTCTTGGTCAAGTCAGTTTTGGCCCCGTCCAGCTGTGCTGCCAACTGTTCATACTCCTACATTGGAGAAGAGCATGTAAAGGTTATATATGAATGTGCTTAAGAGCTAGAAAGGCTGTGATGCACACCTCAGGGTACAACCAGCAAAAAAATCTGATCATTATCTGAGTGGATGGCATGTCAGGACGGCTCACTGATGTGGGATCAGAGATGAAGCTGTCTATGATAACATAGCCACAGAGTGTCAAAATGTTCTGGCTCATACTGAGAAGCAAGATCTGTACTTTTATGTAAGTGTACAGAGAATAATTTGAATCAAAAAACATGCAGGCTTTATTTTGTCAAGCGCACCATTTTGCTGTCGGTTAGCATTTTCACCAAATCTTCTGTCTTCCCCAGTTCATTCTCTGCCAGGTTCATTTGGTCCTCCACTATCTTGCGCTCATTTTTCAAGTCATCAATACGTTTCTGCAATGAGCACACAAAGCAATTTAGGTAACAAACATATAAAGACAATAAATGGCAATAATAATCTGTAGGGCATTCTTAACTTTTTTTTACAGGATTCTTACTTTCCCCTTAATGTAGAATAGCACTACATGTTGTAGAGCTTTCTATAGAACACTTCTAATTATCATTTACGCACTAATGTGCTTTATCTCATGAGTACAAGATCTTAATTAATAGTTCCTCACTAACCATTAAAAAAAACCTTGCTTCTCCTAACTTATTAACTACTCGGCTCATGAGTTAGTACCTGCAGATCTCCCAGTGCCTGTGCATTGAGTCCGTTCTGAGTGTTGGCCTTTTTCAACAAGTCTGTCGCCTCCTTCAGAGCCTCGTCCAGGTCCTTCAGTTTGTCCTCGTAACCCTTCAGAAGGCCACGAAGCTTCTCTGCTACAGCCTCGTTCTGGTCACACTGCTTACTTACATTCGTTTTGATGTAGTCCAGCACTAAAAAACAAGAATAGGTGAAAGTGTTATTGATCAGTCTGCAGTGACTCAACTTTTTTATCCAATTAACATCAGCAGTGACACAACCACATCAGTGTTTTGATTAGACCAATTTGGAAACATTTGCTTTCCACAAAGGAGGAATTTTACTAATATTTTTTATGCAGATGAAAACTAAGTCCTGTACATTTCTTGGCTTCATCTCTTTCTTTCTCAGCAGCTGTCTTCTGAGGGGTGAAGTTCCTTTTCTCCATCTCATTCACCATGCGCTGAGCATCTTCAAGCATTTTTCCCAGGTTTTCATTGGGCACTGTGTCACCGCTTGTCCCTTCCTCCTTTAGTCTGTCCAGCAGATCTTCAAACAAACAAAACACACTTTAAGTCAGACAAATATTTGGGCTCTAGTAGTCATCAAATATTATTCGAGACTATTACACTATCTGTTAAGATAAACACAGAAAAAAAAGAAGAAAGAGAGAGATTTGACAAAAGTTAAAACAAGAGATATTAAGATGGAAAAGAGAGCTGTGGTGCTGAGGTTTTTACCTTGGATTTTCTTGAGAGCATTTCGAACCTCTGAGTCCAGATCTTTCGCCCTCTTGTGAGTTTTTCCAACATCTTCCAAAGCCTTGTCGACATCAGCAGCCCTTTCGTCTGCCTAAATAAATGAAAATGTACCAACAACATACATTCAAACCCATTTTCTCACTATAACTGCATGTTCATATTTTCTCAAATGCTGGGCCTCGTCCTTAGCATCATACCTTGTCTTTGAGGGCGCTGATGTCATCTGAGAGATTGATCGTGTCGTCCTCCAGCTGACTGACTCTGAATTTTTGGTTGTTGATGGCAGAGCTGAACTGGTTGACAAGAGTCTGGAAGAAAAACATTGGCAGAAATGTAAATGAAGCAGCACAAAATCAATTCGGATACTGCTGGTAATGAACCAGAACCGAAAGCCGATAGGTGCTGTTTTTCAATGGTACTGTGGGAATTATTCACTTGTTTTTAATGAATGCACAAAGTATGCAGGGTAAAATGATGTGAATGTAACAGCTGAGATTAGGAGGGAACGAGGAATGACAGGATGCTACGACAAACGCTGGCACTCAGTGGTGTGGTCTCTAATTCATGTTGACACTCAGGCTGTGGGATGAAAATCACTGAGATTGCTTATCAGCAGGGATCTGAGTTGTTTGAACAAGAACACCCTTCCTGTGCCGTACTGTGTTGTTCTCATGTGTGAGTTTGTGTAGAACTTGCAGGAAACAGACATGTGCAAAGTGCAAGTGATTAAAAACAATGAATTTCACTGTGCTTATGACCATGCATTTGGCATAAGGTTCTGGTTTTTGTGTCTACTCTCAATCTCTGATAGTAAACTTCAACTAAATAATTTAGTAATTTAGTAAAAATATAAAAACCAGATTTTAAAAGACAGAAAACTAACTCAAGCTATATTTTTTTACTTAGAAAATTAACTTAAATAAAATAAAAGCATTAAGTTAAAGTTTGATTACTCTTACTTTTGATTACTCTGAATTTCATAAATGTTAATCACTTATGTTAAATTCAAAACACTGAACTTAATACTGAAACTAATAAAATCTAAACAAAAACTCATACTTTTAACAATAAAAAACAGACTCAAACAAGCAAACCTAGTCTGGAAACTAAAAAAGAACTGAAAACAAAAATTACAACAAAATAAAAATGAATGAATAGAAATTAACAGTTAATTAAAAACAAAGTATAATTACTCTGTAGCCTTAAGAGTAAATGTGTGGGGGTGACATCATCATCAGTGTCAGTGATGTGTTACCTTGGTGTCTGAAATGGCCTTTTCCAGCTTCTTCAGTCTGTCCTGGGAGGAGGCGCTGGCACTGGCATTGTCCAGCTGAGTCTTGATCCTCGCCAGCTCATCATCCAGCTTCTCCAGATCTTGTAGCAAAGTCTGGGCACAATTATCACACTCTGGAACACAAAAGTGGACTGAATTAGCAAAAGAAACAGACTCTGTGTATCGTAAGCTGCATATCACAGCGTCAGACCTCAGTTCTTTCTGTGCATTCACCTTGGCATTGCTCATCTGTGTTTGTGTCTCCCGGCTCCAGCGTGTTCTTGCAAACTAGATTAAAAATTTTTAAAAAGAGCATTTTTAATTAAATTTATGATGATTACAGGGTTTTGAGAACTCTGTGTCTGAATTTAACTAATTGAATATTAGATTCATGCATTGTTGAGTCTAGAATCTAACCTCCAGTCCTGGGATCACAGTTGTTACCATTGCCGTTGCAATTACAGGGCCGACATCTTCCTCCTGGTGTCAGTGGATCACCGTAATAACCAGGAGCACATCTATGAGAGAGGGAAATATGGCACATTGTATGGCAAAATAGAAGTAGAATGGCTTTTTTTAAAATATGCACTATATGTTCAGTAATATTAAACTGATCTGTCTGTACTCACCTCTCACACTTTTCTCCTGTGTAGCCTGTTCTGCAGATACACTGGAAGTCTCCAAAGACCTCTCTGCACCCTAATGCAAAACTGCACATTGATGGAGAGATCATGACAAAATTCTTTAAATACACAATTTCAATTTAATCATTATACAGTTGTTTGGAGGCGTTTTGTTGTTCTTTTTATTCACCTGTTTGTGGGCGTGCTGAATGGGCAAGGGCAAACTCTGCATGTCCTCTGAGCAGCGTTTCCATAGTAGCCTTCTTTGCAGCGTTCACATCTGTCGCCAGCTGTGTTGTACTGACAGTTCTGAAAAGAGATATTTTATTTATTAAAGAATTTTTATGTGAATAAGGAAGCAGCCACAAAATACATTTTTTTTAAGTATTTAAATTCACTGAAACAGGAATACAAACATTTGAGGCCCAAATAGGAGACATGTATCTGCCAATCTATCAGAGAAAAGTGTGTCCATTTGGCTTTGAGCTGCCAGGGTGAGGACACATGCAAGCATTGCACACACAGGCCCGGTCCTGAGTGTCTTGCATAACAATAACACAACAGAGACGGTTGAGATTTTGAAATGCTTGAAGAGGCTCATCGTCCCATTACTCACAGCAATGAGGGAGGGGGGGCCCATGACGGGAAATCAGGCAGTCAAATCAAATAATGCTTTAGATGTGGTGATACAGAAAGTGCATAGCTATGAGCTCACAGATTTACCCTGAAGGTAAGAGGTCTAGACTCTAAAAAAACAGAGTCTTCATGGCTGAGGCAATCACTCATGGTTTTAGCTGTGTGTGTGTGTGTGTGTGTGTGTCTGTACTCTGCACCTATGGTCTTTACACCACTTGTTAAGGTTAAGGATTGAAAATGTTTCTTACCAGGCACCTGCCTGTCTTATCTTCACACTCATCAGACAGACCATTGCACTCGCAGGGCACGCAGCGGCCCAAGAAAGGCCCACTGCTGTCTCTGTAGAAACCAGGGGAACATTTCTGCAAAAGGAAAAATAAAAACAAAGACATGATTACGAGACAGAAAGTCCTGTTTTGAAGTGTATGAAATATTCCCTAAAGCGCCACTGAAAATCTAAAATTCAAAAGCAACAGATATTCTCAGAACAATCATGATACTATGGATGAGATACCTGCTGCTTTAAAGCTATAAATAGTAAGTTATATATAGAATAAGTATTATACATAATGCCATGATTTTATTTGTGTGTATATATCACACACCAATTATCATTACAGTTTAAGAGAGACTGAACTAATGAACAGTAAACACACAACAGTGTTTCCAGGGTTTTCCAGCATTAACAGAGGATGATTTGAGCCACTCTTTCAGACAGCACCTCTGCTTGGTTTGCCCTGAAGTGTGAGAATTTGCAGAGCAAATGGCAATAAACTTGACCTGAAATGAGTGTCACTACCAGTTAACATAAGAGCCAAAGAGTGCCCTTTGTTACCACAGATAAGAGCCGCTAAGTTACCTATAAACCACACCTGAGACGTTGAGTGTAACCCAAAGTTTACGTGAAATAACATCCATTCAACAACAAAATCTTCACAGATTTTTACCTTAATCTGAAAACTGGCACCACTGTCATTAACAGAAGGGTATTGAACTCTCTGTCCTCTGTTGTGAATCCATGGGAAGCGTACCCCTCGGGTACCTTCGTCATTTACTGATGGAAACTCTATCCTCTGTGTTCCCCTGTCATGAGGTGAAGGGTATTGTATCCTTTGGGTCCATCTGTCATGATGCCTGGTATAGCGGCCCCGTGCCCCTCTGTTGAAGGGTCTGGGACCCGCGCAGCAAAGTCCAATCAAAGTCCAACATAGCAGGGTCCGTAACAAAACCCCTGTGCGTCGCTGTCTATCCATATACGAATCTGACATTCCTTACGTTTAGTCTGTGTGAAATAACGCTCTGCTCTCCTCCGCCTCAGCCTCTTAAACACACACGCTCACACACACAGGAAGAGGACACACCCCTCTCCTACCTGACTCAGTCTTGCAGATCAGTGTGAGTGTATGCCGCCACACAAGTACATACATGCAAATGTTTGCATGAACTTTCTCAAATTTTTCCTTATCTCTAAAATTCACACACATACATAAAGTAGCCAGAGACACATTAAAACAAGTAATTATGGGAGCTCACAGATGAAAAACTACTTCAACAACTGATCTGAGTAAAGAAAATACAAATCACAAAGTGTAAATATTAACAGGGTGTGGGGAGAAAGTGTCTGCTTTAATAAGCAATAAAATATGAAGCAGCATATTAAGATTACGTAATATTCAGTGTCTGTGTTTGTGTGTGTGTGTACATTTATATAAATATAAATATAATATATATATATATATATATAAATGTAAAATAAGAAAATTAACAATGACATATGACATTAAAACATAAAATACAGATACTGTGTTAATAGATGTATGATAATGACAATAATAACAGTCTCTTAAATCATGTTTTACTTCATTCTAATCTCATTCTCAGTTCTTAAAAATAAATTTGACTGATATCATTATTTTTATCAAATTTTCTACAAAAATAAAGTTCTTAAGGGCACGAGAATCTGATAGATACTTTTAAAGTATTTCATATATAAACACATATATAAATTAATACACAGGTTTGTTGGTGTGTGTGGTTTGTGCATGTTTGTGTGCATTTGTGCAAGCGTTCATGATGGAGAGGAAAGTCAGACCCCCTCAGACAACAGAGTCACACCTGAATCACGCTCCTCAAACACACAACAGACACAACTAGGTGTGTCAGTTTGAGCTTACAGACGCACTCACACACACAATCAGTAAGTGTACTCAGGCGAACCAACTTTTATTTTTATGAGCAACAGTGTGTTGCAAACTGCCGCGCCCCATGTGTCAAGGTGAGGTCTTGTAATAGCGCCTGCAGGCACACATAATTGACTTCCTTTGAAACACTCCCAAT
>JAPZDV010000004.1:12999997-13128148 GCA_029814665.1 Acanthurus lineatus | reverse complement strand
AGAACTAAAAAAAAAATAGATTCATACTCCTCATAACTCCTATTAGACATTCATAAACTAGTGATCAACAATATGGGTTTTTTTTTACAGTGGCTGCTGCCGAGGCCAATATCAACAGAGCAGGATGGCTGAAGGTCAATATATAATGCTAATATCATTGTTGTATATAACATTATATTATATTACATTACACACCATACAACATTATATTACATGACTAAAATATTATTAGTGAAATAGCAAAACACATTGGGTTATTCTTAAGATTTCGGATTGTGACTGGTATATAGGGACAGCAGAAGAATCTGTGGACTTTTTGTGTTAAACGACCTCTCGAACACTGACGTTGGCTGATTCCCATTTATTGGTCTGCCTCTAGACCTGACTGCAGGTAAGAGTTTCTGAACAGAAAAATCTCCAGTGTGCAGTTCATTCCCTCCCAACACTTTGATGCCATAAGGGGAATTTGAAACAGACAGTTGGTCAAATAGAGGAGCTGGTATGTACTGTACCTCCAGGAGCTGGACTCTTCCCTGATAAAGTCTGTCTGGGAGTGGGACTTGTGGAGACATGTGGACCAGTGTCATATTTTGACCCTAGAGAGAAAAATGAGATAGATAAATAAACTCTGTTGCCTGTCACTGACAAAAGAGAGGTCTAAATGGGAAGAATAAAGCAGCACAACGCACAGTCAGCACGACATCAGGTCTTCTGTCCATGAGAGACATGCCCTCACTGGGAATCCCAAAGGATTTGGACTGGTAGGTGATGAAACCACCATAAGATGAAACCTAAGACAAAGAGAAAAATATTGGGAGAATCAGCTTCTCTGAAAGGATTAGAGACGACTGGAGCACAGAGCTAAAAGAAAATCTCTCTATTTATTCAGCTAAGGTCTTATTTCACACCTAAGACGTAATGTTTTAATAGTTTATAGCTGTCTTTTATAATAGAACTGACTGAACATTAAAAAGTAAATAACTTAAATTAAACAATTAAACTGAATCATCCAAACCAAACTATTTAAAAGTGAAAAAACTCATTAAATGTATGACAAGACAATAAGCTGATACAGTGTGAAGTAACACAAAACTGAAAACAGTAGCTGGAACTTTAATTTTAACATCCATCCTCCATTCATCCATCCATTTTAATGCAGACACAGTGTAAACTTCAACATTTATTGAAAACAGTATTATCATCCTGGGATGTTGTCTCCATTCTTTGACTCACCCTGTCTCCCAGGTAGGACGATGGTGCCACCCAGTGTAGAGTCTGGATTGTGGGAGGAAGCTCCTGGATGTCTGCCACCACTGTGTTGCTGGCTGTGTTCAGCACAGAGGTGACCTCTTCCTTGTCAGGGCTTTCCAAACGCCAGACTTGCATGTCAACAAACTTAAAACAGGGAATAAAGTAAGAAAATACATTTCCAAACAGTGCTGTATTCACAATTCACATGAGATAACTGAATCCGTGAGCTTGTAACTTAAATGTAGGCATGCTATCACTTCACTTTAAAACAGGTGATTGTGTATTTACAAATAAAGATCCAGTGGTTTTCCTGAACATGTTCAGCTATAAACACGTAACACAGTTCACCACATGCCTGCTATCAGCCAGAAAGCTTTACAGGAATGAAATTTCCAAAGGCATTCATAGACATGCAGGGGCACGATAAGCAAGCACACCTTCCCCCTGCGTTTGCTGGAGCTCTGGCACCGGTCAGTCGCTCCGAAGCAGAAGCAGCTGGTACAGCCGTGAGGGTTGGAGGGGTCAAAAAAGAAAGAACCTTCCCGACAGGTATCACACCTGAATCCAGCAACATTTCTCTATAAATATGGCACCAATGTTAGAGATTGAGTTGGACACATAACAAACGAAAATGAAAATAATAAGTAAGAAGGAGTTTTAAAATCAGAAAATGATGAGATGGACTGACCTTGCAGAGACACCTCCCTGTGTCTGGGTCGCACACATCAGGTGTGACACCACCTTGGTTGCAGTTGCAGGGTAAACATTCAGGAAAGCCATAATAACCTGCAGCACAGCGATCGCACTGCCGGCCACCAATCCTGGGCTTACAACTACATAAATATAAAAAAAAAAAAAATCCCACTATATCTTCAGTAAAATGCTGGATGTTATTTAAAAAACAGTCACATGTGGTTCATACTCAAATAAAATCAGACATCAGCACAATGACTGAACAAACTATATTTTCACATTTATAGAAATGAAGCAGTTTTGTAAATAGGAAAATACAGTATGATCACATTTTATGCATTACTGCACAGTAGGTTGCTTCATGCTGCTATCTGTTGAAGCATTTTGTTAAGACATTACGTGAGTAGTGCAACTTATTTTCAGACTGATAACATGCATGACAGCAAAGGCAATCTATATATCAACACTGGACTGCGAACTAATCTCCTAGTTAATCACTTTAAGTGGTTCTGTGTCAGGTTTCACTTTGACTGTCAAGAGGCTGCAGGCCTCACATTCCAGATTTCCCATCACTCAAAAATTAGAGCATGAAAGAGAAAAAGTACTGACGAGGAAAATAACATTTTTTGTAGAGCTGTCAAAAAAGAACTGTAGAGAATTGAGATTTTTTATTATTATTATTTTGAGAACTTTTTTCCAGGTGTCATTTTTGAAACATTGCATTAAATGATTTTAAATCCCTGATCGCATGATTAGCAAAAAATACTGATACATGCTGTCTTGAACACAGTTTCATTTACTACTCTGCCTAATAAACAACAGCCTCCATCCAATGAAGTGCACAGCCTTGTATGTAACAGGTGTCCACTTACCTGCACTGCCCGGTGATGCGGTCGCAGTCAGGCCCTGCGTTGTCTCTGATGCCATTTGGAGAGCATTCACAGTTCTCGCAGCCCAGCAGAGGGTGATAGCTGAAAGTCTGACTCTGACACACGTCACAGGCTGGTTTGATTGTCTGAGGAGGGCAGATACAGCGTCCCGTCACCTCGTCACACAGTCGGCGGCCACACTCACACGCTGCAGGGGAGACAGAAGTGATTTCATTAAGGCAAACAGATTTCAAGCTAACTGGAGCTTAGAGAGTTTGAAGCTCTCACATTCTAACCAGGACAAGCAATCATTCACTCACGTCTGCAGTAGGGGAAGCCGTAGTATCCTGTTGTACACTTGGTGCACTGACGACCAATGACATGATCCCTACAGGGACACTGTCCTCCAATTGGATCACAGGTGGCTCCTGTTGAGCCAGACGTGTCACAGTTACAAGGCAGAGCTCCGTCATTATAGGCTGCTGCAAGAGAGCGAGCCGAGTCTCTGCAGAACTGTGAGGAGGTGCTGGGGCTGAAGGAGCAGAAGAACAGAGGAAGACATTTCAAATACAGATGTGGTTTTGTACTCCATTACCACAGCTAGAGGGCACCATTTCCAAAAAACTTACACTGTTTATTTGTTATTGTCAAACTGCTGCAGATCAAACAAAATGCATGTCACAGATTATAAGTAAGAGGAGCTTCAAACAAGCAAACAAACAACAAATTATCACATTTTTCAATGTAATTTCAAACAGAGGCCACTTAATTTTACAGACATGGTGGATACTTACTCAATATGGAACCCTTCTCCTCTACACTGCTGTATGAAATCTATAGATTTATCCAGTGGTTTCGCTTTCAGGAGATCTGGTGTGTAACTGCTATCTGGAACCAGCAAAATGTAGTCCTGTACAAAAGATACAAATCATAACAAATGATCAAAACATCCACATTTATTGTTTGTTTTTGTGCTTCAAACTTATGTATCAGTTTGATGGGGAGTTTGATACAGAGATAAACTGAGGATTTTGAGTTTTTCAGACACTTTTCTCTGCTTGAATTTTTCTAAAGAAGGAAAGGTAAAACAGGTGAACCACAGAAGAGCAAAGCACATCCAGCCCTCGGAGGCTGGAAGCTCGGTTTTTATAAAGCTGTGTGCAGCTGCCAGGTAGAGTACAGTCCTCTCATTGTTGCTGTTGGGGATATGGCATAACATTGAGGACAGAGGACCTCCACATGCCAATTACTGAACCTGAACAATCTGCATTCTTTACACAGAACTATGTGTTACTAATGTCTTTCTGTTTTTTATATATTTTTCATAATTCAATTCAGTAGGTAAACTTATCACACAAATCACTAACCAGAATAAGCGTCTTCTTAGGCGGCACAATCACAGAGATGGTCGGTAGCTGCCAAGAATTCTGGTCAAAGTCAAGGGCAATGCGCCCATCAGCGATCACAACCTCCCTGCAGCCCGAGACCGCAGGGCAGAAGGATGCATTTATTGAACCTGCAAGAGAAGTTCAAGGAGCTGAAGCTGGGTAGAGCTTGAGGAAGAAATGCTAGCATGCTGCACAATAATCCATCCCTTCTTCAAAGCCATATAGGGAAGTGTGTCAGAGGCCTTTGATCATCCTGTCATGAACCCAGGGACTTAATCTGCTCTTAAGGAGGAATCAGCCCCTCACTGAGAGAGCTTTCCCACTAACCACGCTTATATTCAGTTTGAGCCCGTAAACTCTTAAACTCTATTGCATCAGACAGGACTAAGCCCAGCACTTCCTCCAACACACTCACCCTTCCACTCGCGCCCTGCTTCCACTCGGACCTCCACAGGGAAGGAGGTATGTTCAGGCTGGTGATAATGGACCACGACCACATACCTGCCCGGGAGGGGCGCGTTGGGAGTGAAAGTGATCTCCGTCTGGAAAAAAGCAAGGTGAAACTCATGTTACAAGGAGTCGTGGTGAAACTGAAATGAAAATGTTAATGTTGATGTCAGGGCAGAGGTTGCTCATTGAGTGTATCCAACTAGCAGCAGGACGGTCAAGTTTAGAATAACTCAAATCATTTAACGAGGTTAAAAAGGGCAGATATTTTTCACCTGAGGGGATTTGAGCAGGATCCCGTCACTCTGAGGTTCACGGACAGGGAACACTCCGGTCTGTCGTCTCCGTCTCCAGTCCTCATTCTCTTCTCGTCTGGGAGAAACAGCTGGTGCTGAAGACAGCTGTCCATCACGGGCAGCATACAAAATCAAGGCTGAAGTTGGCTTGTCAAATTGTCTCGGAATGCAGTGCCGGCTGTGGACATTAAACACAAACACAACATTAATGAGATGTTGTCATCTAAAGACTGTTTATGGTGTTTGAGATGTTTGCCAAGTGCAATGTGAGTTGTTAGGAGAGGGATCAGGAGCCAATCAGAGGCTGCCACTAAAGAAAAGACATTAATCTCTAATAATCCTTTATTTAAACCTTAAAATCCTTATCACATTCACATATCACATTAGTTGTAAAGATTAACACTCCATCAGATTGCAAGTCCTCCCTCTTTAACTCAGAATCCACATTTCACTTTAATATTTGGTCAAACTAACTTTCTTAAATTTCTCTCTTAGTCAAATGTGCACTTTTCTTTCCAGATTTAGAAACGAAACTGGGTGAAAAGTACATTTATAAAAAGTACTTTCTATTCCTACTATTAGTCTCTACCTTTGAGATCTTTTATATTCAGTTAATATGTAAGCAGCTTAAAAGTAATTATAAAAGAACCATGTTTATACAACTGCAAACACTTTTGATACACAATTTTAAGATACATGCACAAAATGTGAGTGTGAATTGCTTGGTTTAATTAAAATATGTCTTTGCAATTTCATTTATTCTTTGTTGACATATTTTCCTGCTTTTCTGCTCAGATTGAATTCATAGTTAATGACAAAACTGCACACTGAAAGCTGTAAAAACATATAACTGTAAAAGCTGATCTGAATTTTAGCTGTAAAATGAGAATAAATTTAGTGTGACAGAGGGGAAAGGAGAGAGTGTGACTCTAAGTTCAGCCTCAGGTGCATGACCCTGCCCAGCCCAGCTGCAGGAATGTGTGCAGTCACACCTGGAAAACAGATGTGTGCCTAAATTGCAGTATACATTCATGGGTGCTGGAAAATTCTCTCCATATGTTATTAAAATCCTGCAATGAGTCTTATTCAAGGAGACGTACCTGTCTTCAGTGAAGCGGCCATGAGTGGAGACACAGAGCACCTTGGGGTCTACATACTCGATGGAGAACTCTTCTACAGGAACTGCATACACTTTATACTATGAAAAGAATCAAATATATTTCACATTCCATGCTGCTGTGAAGACATCAAGTGTTTACAAATATTTTGTGAAAAAAATTTCACTCACCAGCAGGAATGAAGCGGTGGAAGTTTGCAGAAGGAGCTCTGTTTTGTGAGAAAGTTGCAACTCTGTCACCTGATTACTGCTGTCCACTGCAACACTCCGGCACAAAAAGCTGCAAGGGTTAACACATGCAGTAACTTAGACACACACATTTGCCTTATGCATAAAGCACTGAATGTGCAAAGACAAATCATTAAGAATTTAGTATTTAGTATTTAGTAGTTAACATAACAAATCCCACCAACGAAAGAAACAAATAATATCAAGTTAGAAGAAGAAAAGTTGGGTCATTCCTTCACCTTCCTAGGAAAAAAAATGGTGTCCCCAATATATACACACAGAGCAGAACAGTGGAGACGACAACTTGTCCTATTAACTGTTCTATAAAAAAATATTTTTAATTATTTTTCCAAAATAAAATATGTGAGGACTTGTTAATTATAACTGTTTAATGCTTTGCTTGTTCAGGTCCATCCTCATCCAGCACAGGCAATAAACCCTCAAAGCAGCAAATCTGAGGGGAAACACTGACTTCAGACACAAAATCCAATTGAATTTGCCACCAAACTTTTCAATGCATTTTAAATGCCCTAAATGTAACCAGCCTTTTCAGCTGCATGCCTGTCTGTAAGTGGAGCAGAGAACATAAACACCTGTTCACCTAATCCAGTACAAACTTTAAGGGGCAGGTAATAAAAGGTTGTCACTTCAGTGCAGCCAATAGTGGCTGGTTTTAAGTGAGATAAGCCAATGAAGATAATATAAGAGATGTTTTGACTGCTGCAGCAACAGATACTGCACTCACCTGTAGGCACAGCTGTAAATGTTGGCTCTGGCCGGGATGTTGTATCCTGACTGGCCACTGATGAGTATGTTGACATTCTGGACAGTGTCTACCTCGCTGGCATACTCCAGGACAAGGACATATGGGCCAGGACGAGGCACACGTAGACTGAGCTGGAGCTGTGACTACAGGACAAATATGATCAAATATGATCAAATATGGTTATTTAATTTCCTTTTAATGAACTCAAGTTAAAGGATAATCAAGATAAGTCCTAATGTCAAAAGCCAAATCGCTTGTTTTTATTCAGGACTTTGAAACAGCTGATAAGAAGCTGCCAAGGACCTTAATCGGTTTTATAGCTGTGTGATGTAAATGGTCAAGCTTTTAAGATAATAACCATAATACTTAAACCAAAGTCTAACTCTAACAGCTTTATTTTGCATGGAGACACATAATTAAAATGGGGTCTTCTGCTGTACCTGTCTGCCATTGAGAGCAGCCATTTCAGGGTGATCTGGGGTGGGACGCCGCACACGAGCCTGCCTCCTCTTACGCCCGCTGCGGCTGGACAGTCTTCCTTGCGAGCCCAGTGCAGAACTGAAGCCATCCATGGCCACGTGCTTATACAGCAGACAGCTGAGACAGACACACAGGCATGGGCAAAATTTGCAACAGTGATCAAAGATAATACATGATCATACCATGAGCTCAGTCTGATATTTATAAAACATTACTTAGCATACTGCTTAATGCAAGAAATTTTAGGAATTTTACAGGTATGCTTTTTGAAATCCTATGCTTCTGTAGCACATATTACATCAACTGAAAACTTGGGTGACCCAACTCCTTTACCCGTCCCATTCTCCTACAACCACAATGTGGAAATTTCAGTTTTTATTACAAGCTTCTGTAGGATTGCGTGAGGTTTAGTCAAACCCAGCCAATAACTAAATGGAACTGCATGTGGGGAACTAGAGCTGTGGGTGCAGTGTGAAGAAAAAGATCTAGCTACTGTATATCACGCATGAGTGGTGATTATGAAAAAGGGACAGAAATCTTAAACATTTACTTTGTCTCCCTGGTTGCTGAGGGTAAGTATGTGCAAGGCTGAGTGATCTTCTCCTGCAGCAAAGGTGCCTCATAATATTCCCGAGGCAGCAGCACTAAATAGTCCTATGGAATGAGAATGACAATGTGGACTTTAAAATATTGTTCATTGCACATTTGCTGTTTTGCTCTAATCAACATGAAAAGAGGAATAAACAAAGAGTAAAGTTACACAAAAAGGCTCCAACCTCTGCTATTTTATTTAACACTATAATTTCTACATATTTGTATTCCTTATACACTCACCAGGAGAACCCCCTCTGCCTTTATATGAATGATCCATTTTCCAGGGGTCAAGGCAAAGGGCTCAGCGAAGCCCTCTCCTGGGACTGTGAGGAAGGATGGGGAGGGACTCTCTGGAAATATTACTTCCTTACTCTGATCTGCCCCTGCTGAGCAGTAAAGAGGAAATGTTTGCAATGTAACACACTCAAAGCCGAATACACAGATTACCAATGAACAGTGGGAGATCATCAGCATACAATGAGATACATCACTTGCTAGATTGATCATAAAAGGTACTGAGGAAATGAGTTACTGATTTCTTTAATGATGGGTTAGATATGATGATATGACATGAAACATACATGAAATGTGGAGCTGATTCGATGTCAGAGGCAGCCTTACCTGTAATGCCTCTGTTATTGGTAGCCTTGATGCTACCTGTCACACTGGAGCTGCTCGGGTTAGTGAACCGCAGAACCACACGGTATAAGTGCTGCCTCCCATCGTTTGGGTCAACATGCACTGTTACTCTGACCTCACTCTGCAGGGACGAGAGTGACACACAGCTGACTGCAATGGCTCAGGCTTGAGTAGAGGATGAGGGCATAATGTTAAGAGATGTTAAAAATCATGTCAGGTGGATAGAGGAGTTAAGCAAACAAAGCAGGTTAATTAACAGTCAGCAAGCAAAGGTGAGAAAGGAAAATACAGCCAAAGAAGGCAGCCCCTTCACTTACAGTCACAGCAAGACTGAAAGCCAGCTTCGTCCGCCACCAAGATCCTTGCTCTCACTCGTGCTCTCCCCTTATGTCGGGGGGTTGAGTAGCGCATTATAATATGGAAAGGGCCAGCAAAGCCAAGGGTGAACGTGAGGGTCACCTCCGGCTAAAGAGAGATAGTGTTAGTTCTAAGAGAGCTGCTGTCAACATTCTTGCTTCAGCTTGTTGTTGGTTGTGTGCTTTAAGAAAGGACATCAGTGCAGAGGTAAAAGCAAAACAATCATGGTGGCATCAGAACAGAGTGAAGAAGGAAGCTGTAAGTTTATTGAAATGGCAAAGAGTCCCATAAATAAACTTTTCCCAGCCATACTTTTGTTTATTAGAAGAACCAAATCGCTTTTTTCAATACAAAGGCACTCATGTGAACATGTGCTCACCTGTGCAGGTGACATTATGGCATAACCTCTCCAGCTGAAATCAGGGAAGTCTTGGGGGTTATAACCAAAACGCACTGGTCTGGCATTTGGTGTGGTGCCATCCTCAATCTCAAACTTTAGTTGGTGGAGGGTGGGGAAATAGTAACTTGGTGCTGGCCTACCAAAGTACAAGAAAATGTGGGTAAGTAACTGATTTAAAGAACTATGGAAAAGAGAAAAATGTATGATGCAAAATTCTGTCCATGTCCCCATGTATGTTGACATTTAAGCCGGCGATATCTTACTCAGTGCATTTACGGCCAACTACATTCTTCCGACACTGACATTGTCCCGATATCACATCGCATGCTGTGCCATGGGCACCACCTACATCACACTGACAACCTGTCATTGAGAGAAAAGGTTATTATCTAAAAGTAACTTGATGCCGAGTGAAGAACAGTGTTTCCTTGCCCCCTTTTATTGAAAAAATTGCTGCAACTCTAACCACCCCTACCATCACAAGTTGTGTTTCAATCTAATTGAAGCAAATTGATGGTAAATTTTGAAATTGTGACATTAGAAGTTTGGTTAATAAGGCAGTCTTACCTTGACAACCAAAATAGTTCTTTTTCTGCAACAGGAAGAATCCATCTTTACAGGTGTCACATGCAAGTCCACATGCATAAGGCTTACAGTGACACTGTCCATTTTCCTAGACAAGAGAAGATGTGACAAACAAAATAAATGTCAAAAAATGAGGCTGAGCTATGCCGTCAAAGCTTTGTACAATAATGGTCTCATCTGAATTCCTGTTTGATTAATAGATGTGTATCAGCCACTGCAGGTATTAATGAAATGCTCACCTGCTCACACTCTCCAACACCACTCAGGGTCCCTTTCAAATCACACTGACAATCTGGAATGAAAGAAAGACAAAGAGAGAGAAAGAGAGAGAGAGAGAGAGAGAGAGAGAGAGAGAGAGAGAGAGAGAGAAAGAGAGAAAAGGATGTGAAAATATGAAGGAGGATCTATGGTGAATAGACTCTGATTACAGGATTTTGTCACTTTCACGGGTGAAGTGCAACAGCACTCAACCCCACGATCTTCAGAAAATCTGCAGATCAAAGGTCCACAGGAGATTTACTGCCACGGCTTGCTTTCAGCTTCCCCTTAATGTCCGGCCACAGTCAAACAGAGGCATTCTTAGGATATTAAAAGCCCCACCCCACCCCCCCAACCCCTTGTGTCTACAGGCAGCATGGCAGTGACAACATTCTTGCTACAGAGCAGAACTGTAACATTAGACAGGTTTCAGGACAAAGCCTGGAGCTGTTCTCTTACTGGCTGGATAAAAGATGCCAACTTATTATTCTCATATTAAGAATTTTAGGTGGATTAAGAGTTATTTTTTGTGAGGTTGGAGAAGGGACAAAGTCTTCCAATATGCCGCTGGCTTATATGCCGCTGGCTTCTCATTACTGCAGAGTCACAGCATGAAATCTTGCTGGTTCACTTGCAGCTCCTCACTCAAAGTGGTTACGAGGAATTTGCCTGTATTTATGTATTATTCCTCAGTTCCCCTCTGAGAGGCAGGAAGGCAGATCCGGCCTTGTTGACAGGGGTATGTTGACATATCCTCTGGGTAAGAGAGGCCAAGACTCATATCAGTACATTGTCAGCTACTGGTGGTTTAATTCAGCGGAACAAAAATGGGGTCAGTGATCAGAACTAATACCTTCAAGAAGAACAATAAGGCTGGGAAACTCTCTGACAGACAGGAGGTGAACTAAGTACAACTTTTTCTTACATTTTTTACAAATTTGCAGCTATTTTTATCTATTCTTTTTAGATTTCCAGTCTCTTACCTGTACACCCACGAGGGTTGCCTGTTGCCAGATTCCAGTAGAGAGGTTTACACCTGTCACACAGGCTTCCCTCCACGTTTGGTAGGCAGACACAGGAGCCCTGAAACAACAGATAAGGAATCTGTTGTTGAGACTGGAGCTACTGTTCAAGCCATGTTATAGATGTTTACAATCAGCTCTGAGTTGTTGCATATTACACTACAGAGAAGTTTTTCTTTCTTTAAAACAGAGGATATGCTCCAAAATAGAGGTGAAAATGACCCTCCAGAAATTCATTGTTGTTTTTCTTCCTCTGCAAAATGGAAGGAAGTCTCTTTTCCTTTAATTTAATTGCATTTAGATTTCAGGGAAAAACATTTCCTTTTAAAATCTCTTGGAAGACGTTTTAGCAGCACAGCTGTGTTATCAGTTATATTGCGACTGGGAGGTAATGCAAGTCCACACCCAGAGGGCCACAGTTTGAATTAAACTATGACCACTTCTGTTATCAAGCTTGATAAAAAACATGATCGATGTCTGGCTTTGGTAGACAGAAAACTCTGGTTTAATGAGCACGACATACCGTTTGTGGATCAGCCACCTCAGTGCCTGCTGGATTGCAACCACTAATAGGGGCTAAAAGCACAAATTGAAAACACAAGAAAGTTGAAAACATCAGGCAATGCAGCAGATTATAAAACATGGCTCAAAGGCAGTCAAAGCTTTTATTTGAAGAGGGACTGAAGAGAGAGCTATCAACACAGTAAACAAACTACACCCTTCAATAACAGGACAGTATTAAACCAATCCAAAAGAAAAACAAAACACTGCATTAAATATACTTGGTTTTTGATTTATAAATTTAGTTGTTCCTGTTCCTTATGTGGTTACCTGAGCACTGGGGGAACCTGAGTCCAGAGGCACAGCGGTCACATTGCTGGCCCACCACCCCTGGGAGACACAGGCACTGACCCGACAGTTGGTTACAGATGTTGCCATACGAGCCTTCCCCTGAACATTGGCAGACTGAGGACAGGAAATAAGAACTTTAGCTGTAAGTCTGTAGGGTTTTCATCATTTGGGTGAATGAAACTAAAGTGAAAGGGGTTTAAAATGACTTCTGATTTCCTTCTGTTATTCCCAGCTGGCTATTCTTGGAGATACAATTCCCTAAAAGGAAGAAGTCCATATATATCTCATGTTCAAGCTCTCAGTGAAATGTTTTAAATAAATCTTTTGGATGACAACAAAGGGTTTTACAAGACAGTGTGGGAGAATGAGGATCTTTGCTTCATAGAGTCATGAGAAGAGGCCACAGTAAGCCCAGTGAAACCAGCAGCAACATTTTTTTCCATCAGCATGGGGCTCACTGGAGATCCAACTGGTTCATCTATCATAGTTACACTGGTGAACATGGAGGGATTGAGCCCGCTTACCTGCACAATCTGGGTATCCATAGTAGCCGGGTGCACATACATCACACTCCAGTCCCCCATAGTTGGGAAGGCAAACGCACTGGCCACTTGGACTGCACCTACTGTCAGCCACACCAGCACCATCACAGCGACACGCTGCAGGAAGAGAAAGAGGGTGAGGAGCAAGTCAGCACAGTCAGACTCTCCTTATTTCTCCCTGGGATCAAAATCCATTTTTTACTCATAATGCACTTAAAGTTTACTTAAAATCTGAGTAAAAATGGTTAGGGCAACCTAAAAAAATATGTTAGTATTTATTTATTTTAAGTCTGTATAAGCAAAATATTCATCATTAAATGAGAAAATGTAAACAACTTGTAAAGAGTTGGATGACGGACACATTATGATGCATTTTTTCAAAGAGATTATTCTCAATGTTTATTCTAGATAAGTGTTGTTAAAATTACACAAACTGGTGAAAAGATAAAACAGATTCTGTTAGTCTTAAAAAGGTCATTTTGGGGCCTCAAGATTAGATGTCAAAAGGTAAGCTTAGACTTTAAAATTGGTATTGTTTGAAGTGTACCTGCTCCAGAAACGTGTGCAAACATGAAAACTTGTGCACACAGACAAAGGGACACTTCTGTTGAACAGTGAAGCACAAGCCACATGGGCTGACTGTTAAAATTCTTTGAATATCAGCTTTACTGTGTAACTCTCCGCATTTAGTCCTTAATATCACTGCAGAACTACTCTGTCATATGGACACAAATCCTCATTTCCTTTTCTGGTATGCTGTCCGTCCGTATGTTGTCTATATTTAAGCATCTCATGGTCATTTCTTTCAAAGTAAAGGCCATATTTTATGACCACTCAGTCAAGTAACATAGATGAGGTTGTGTTTTCTGTGGTATTGTCTCTCACCCTGGCAGTTTGGGAAGGAGTGGTATCCTGGCTGACAACGGTCGCACCCCTCCCCCTCCACGCCTTGACGGCACAGACAGCGTCCTGAAGCATCGCACACCGTGCTCACTGTCCCTCTGTAGTCACATATGCACTCTGAGCACAAACACATTCGAAATGGTCATTGTGACAATGAAAGCAAACAAATGAAATCCAAACTAATAGAAATTCAAATGAGTAACCCTGTTGAACCCTTGAGCCTGCCTATAAATGAGCCTGAGCTCTTTCTCTGGTCCAGCTGAACAGCAAGGAAAGAGAAATAACTTCCGTCAGTTGAACTCTTCTCATATTGTGGCACACAGTTGTAAGGCCACACTGGTGCCTAGGTCTTGCCAAGCCTTGCCTGGTTTTGGTATTTGAATGAACTTGGCACTAAGAGCAGCCACCAGAGAGACAGCCATTGTTTTCTTTGCCCCGAAGCAGCCCTAAAACATTAAAATCAGCTTTTCAAAAGCTGCTGATGAAATTCCATCTCAGTCAGCTCAAAGCCTGAAATACATTTTCTTGGGATAAGTTAAAAGGAAGTTATTGTTTGCCTAAATTCTTTGACAAATGATAAGACAGAAAAGGGAAAGTGCTGAAGGTCTTTGTTTTTCAATAGAAATGCCAAAATACTAAAAGTGGGTTTCCCAGCTTGTCAGGAGCCAGAAAAGAGAATTTAAAACAGGGCTCATTACTAATAATAGACTAGTTAGTTCTCACTGAACAGTCCCAACTGACTATTGCTATCAGGAGAGGACAGAGACCACTTGAACTTAAATCCCCACTGACGCACATGATAATCTATGAGCATCAGGGCTCAACAATTGCAAGAGATCTTCTGTCCCTGAACAGCTGATCAACTCATTAATATGATACAACATACAAGAATTCTAACAATAACATTAAACCAAATTGTAATATACTGCAAATTCTGTTTTCATGAGGACTTCAAACATGATCTGACCTTTAGTTGTGCTTATAGACATTAAGCCTTTCTTAACTGACCTCTGCCACAAGTTCTTAACAATTAACTTTGCAAAAAACCAAGTCAGACTCCATGGTGCCTTACATGGTCCTCTAAAACTCTTTTTAACAACCTGGACTGTCTGTAAGTAAGTAAATGGGACTCAGGTAACAAAAAAAGTTAAGATCAGCCCTGTAAAAGCTCTCTCCAAGAGCATACAGTATCAGCAGGCTTTTTTTAGATACAGTAAATGCAAACGAGGAGGAGCAATGACAGCAGTAGACACAGCATAGCCGGCTCTGTACTAGAAAAACATTTGAGGTCCAGTAACACTCACGCTGACAGTTCGGTGAGCCGAAATATCCCACAGGGCAGACGTTGGGCACTTTATAGAAAGAGAGATAAAAAGATGAAGAAGAATTGTAAAAAAAAGAGAGAATGACAGCATTTCAAATCATTGTTTGAAAAATTTTGCAAAGTTAAACTGTAGTATCACAATGCAAAAATCTTCTTTGAACTTACCCACAATAGGTCCTGCAGGGGATTTGGTGGTCGTCTGGTAGACGGGATATCCTGATTGCAAAGGAAAGGCCCCAAATTAAGACCTCCATTGATGAGGAAATGTGATAAAGTAAAACCTCAAGTGTCACCATTATCTACTGCAGTCGAGA
The DNA here is from genome assembly GCA_029814665.1 of Acanthurus lineatus. NCBI lineage: Eukaryota > Metazoa > Chordata > Actinopteri > Acanthuriformes > Acanthuridae > Acanthurus > Acanthurus lineatus. The sequence continues at coordinate 13,112,823 of JAPZDV010000004.1, read as the reverse complement.
TGTGCTTTTGCTCCCTGATTGATAATTTCCCATTTTCAAAATCCCATAATCAACCAACAACTATGCCACTCATCCTACAAAACTTGTCATTTTTACATATAACATGTAAATGAGTGAGCTTTAGAGCTGCTGGTAGGTGGATTTTTGTACTTTTGAGGAGAGCAAGGCTAGCTGCTTCCCACCTGTTTCCTGTCTCCAAGTTTAGCTAAGCTAACTGGTTTCTGGCTCCTGTGACAGACAGAAGAGCAATATAAAGTCTTTCATTTAACTCTAAGTAACAAAGCAAATGCTGTTCACTCAGTGAATTTGTCAATATGAGAGGATTTTTCTGGAACCTCAACATCATGTTTTGACAAGTTTGTCAATGTCATCGTCTTCAAGATGAGAGAACTGTGATTTCAAAGTAACTTCAGGTTAATAACATGCCATGTTTGAATTTTTCAATTAACAATTAATTTCATGTTTATATGACACAGAACACCAGTGGCTGATAACAGATTTGATGCTTTTTTGTGTAAAATAACTGTAAAACTAACATGAAAGTTTAAGATTATACCACTGGTCAATCAAAGAGATCTACATTGAAAAGTATAATTGGGATGAGGGGAAAAAAACATATCTTTACATTAAAGAATGCCATCTATAACACGTTATATTGACTGGTTAAGCTGCTTTGAGCTAAATTATAACGGAAATTCCCCCTCTGAAAATAAAATGTGACTGCAAATAAGAAGTTCACTGAAATTCCAGAAACACAGATACTGAATCCTTAAGCAAGTTTATACAGAAACCCTGAAAAAAGACTTGTCTCAATCAGTCTTAAGAAATAGAAAGACTAGAAGAAAAATAGTCTAAAATGCTAAATGAACTGATGAAGGACTAGGTGATTAATCTCCGCATGCTGGCACGCTCAGTCTGGCTACACACTAACTCTGTAGACAGATCAAAATGAGATAAGAAGGGGCAACTCTATCTAATTTATGCATCTATAGGTGGAGGCCCTGCATGCGAAATGTGCATTAATCAAACTGTAGCATATGTATAAATCCTTCTGTGTGTAGCCCTGAAGCAGCATACTTCTTTGGATACACAACAATGAAAATCCTGGTCCAAAAAGGTTTTTTATTCTTCCCTCAAGCAGAAATCTGACAGAGTGAAAGACGAAAAGCTAAAAAAAGCTGCCATCAAAGGGTGGGTTCAGTTTCACCTGACTGCATGTGCGTACCATGACATACACAGCTCTCAAACACACACATCATTTTATCAGAAAGTAGTTTGGTAATTAAAGATTTCCCTGTTACTTATAATTAAAACAGAGATGGGAGGTTAACTGTAGCTTCCTTTATGATGCTGCCTTTACTTGCAGTTATCACACTGATATAAGACAAGATGACTCATCAGATTTCACACCAGAATCTAAGCTTTAGCACATCCACCCGTATGTTTCCCAACCGCCCATTTATTTATCCATCCATCTGTTAGGTAAACTGGATATCCAGTGTGCGATAACAAGAAAGCTAAACTTACGGATGCACTGAGGGTAGTAATAGTATCCATCAGCACAGCGATCGCAGTTTTCCCCAGCAAACTGTGGCTTGCAGATACACCTTCCAGACCCCATTTCACATCCAGCTGTAGTCCTTTCATCACACCTGCAGGCTGGTGGGGTCACATGTTTGTTTTATAACAAATAAATGTGCACACGTGCAAACAGATGCATTGATGTAGACCAACAGTGACATGCAGACACATAAACAAAGCACAGATTGTAAGACATTCATTGCTCATGTCAGTACCGTGTATAGAGAGCTTTGAACCATTAATCATCCCAAAATGAGATACCTCTTAAGCAAATAACGATTACTATAACTTCACTAACTCTGTTTTTACCAAAACGAACACCTTCCTCTGCTAAGCTGACTTAATTGCGTTTGTGGATTTTATGGTTTATCTTTCAAAGCACTGAGGGCAACGGGTTTAATTCCATTGCTTTCTAATGTCCAAACACAACTGGCAGCTATTTATATGGCGAGGAACAGCAATGGGCCATTAAAGTAATGTAAACAAGAGCAGAGCCCGGTTTAGTAATAATAAAAGCGCTGGTGCCGGTGGTGCTTGTGCAACGGTGCCATGTGCGTCTGTCTCAAACAAGAAGCTGGGGGCTCTCTTTGAAAATAACCCTGATTTGACTTGTTTGGCTTACTGTCATGCTACTGCTCTGTACTGTACATGTCAGGCTACATGGTGAGACATTATTAGTGGACAAACATTACGTTTCTAGTGCTGCTTTAACAATAAAAACAAACAGGTAACATTTTCATATTATGTTTCCATTGCTTTAGTTAAAGTAGCTGCAGAAACTGATTTGAGCTCACACAAGAAAGTTATTTTTCTCAAGATTTTGCAAAATGACAGGTACTAATTACTGAGAACCATGTCTCAATATCAGTTTAAGTTTCATATTTACAGTCTTTCATTTTGCAGCAGACCACCACAGCAACAGATATCCAATATCTAAATGTTTGCAAGAATGTCTCAAACACATATTTTTGCATTTGCAGCCCAATGGCCATTTCTTCTCTCATTAGCTTAATATACTGTAATTACCACCTCCGTATATTTAGAGATGCCAAACCAAAACAGATTGCAGCATTCCCACACAAATAACAAAATATTGAAACAGACTACATTTACATAGCGCTCAGTCCCTGAATAGTCAAACATTCTGATCACAATCAAAGCAGTGGAGGAATTAAAATATGTAGAAGAAAATGCAACCCACGTATGCATCCAGTGGGAGACTCTGGAGGTATTCCGAAAGGTCTGTAGAAGCCCTCAAGGCATCGCTCACAGTTCACTCCAGCAGTGTTGTGCTATAGAGAAACATAAAAATAATGTGTGAGCCTTAAGTCCTACGAAATTGGGCAGGGAGAGTAAAAAAGAAGAAATCCTTGGAGGTAAAAGTAGAATCTCATGATTCACATTAACGCATATGACACAATGCTTTTTATATGCCCTCTGCATCAGCATCATATTCCAGTGGGATATTACATCAGCATAGCACTCAAAACAACTTTATTTTGGCAAACAAAAGTTGACACAAAATTGATTTCTTGGAGCGGCAAGAGGAAAATGTGTAAATCAAAAATGTTTGTTTTGCCTCACAAACTCGTCTGCACAAGTCACAGAGTAAGTAGAGCGGTTTCAAATGTTCCACAGAGGACTCCATAAAGATATACACAGACAAAATGGAATTTTTTCTTCATTTTCTTATACCCTCCTCCTCCCGTGCAACCACACACATCCACACACAGGAATCAGTTTAGACTTGACATGCATTTCATACCTGGCAGTTGATGCACACTCCTCCTCCATCGTACCTGCCGAAGGTGTCTAAACTTGCTCCCCTCTTTTCCACCTCTGGGTCATAATAACAGTCAAAGGCATGAGAGAAACACTGGCAGGCTGTGAAGGAAACCCCCGAGATAGACAGACAAACACACATACACACAGAATTATTCTCTGAACCTCATCAAACCAGCTTTGACTCTCTTGTTTGTATTTAAACACCTTGCGCTACTCCAAAAGGGGGTTATAAATCTGGTTGTTTAGTGTTAAGAGAAACTATTAAATCCAAACTAAACAAGATGGCACATCCTCTTCCTGTATACAACTGCTGTCTCTCATTAATCTTTATGGATGGTTAGGGTGCATTCCCAATGTACGGTACACTGGATTACAAGTCTTCTTTATCTCTCTCTCTCTGATTTTGTAACTGCTACAATATTATGTTTCATGTGGGGGGAAAATTTTGTCAACAGTCCAAAGCAATTAGATTCCAGCTGACACCGACCCTGCTGACTGATGGGATTTCTCGCCGATAAGCTGGCATGGTAAACTGGTCTGAGTCTGGCTAGCCGGCTTACTAGCTGGCTAAGATGACAAAAAGCAGTTATCCAGGAACCAGTTGTGCACTGTGATGTTCATCACACATGCCATATGAGGAATATCCTCATGTTCACTGAGGCTCTCTACAATACCATATGAGGGCAACCACAACAGGGTTTAAATATCAGAGGCAAGAGGACTCTTCAGTCCACTCTGAGGTTGTAATTCAAGGAGTCAGCAGGGCGGGGAGTAGCAGAGTTTTGTTTCGTTGACACATTGAGTGAATCATTGTACATGTAAACTTACCCTGACACTCGTTTGGACTGTCAACAGTTGCAGCACGCCATGGTTTCTGGTTAAAGCCCGGACAGCAGCGGTCACATGACTCACCACAGGTGTTGTGTTGGCACTCACACTGGAGTCTGTAGCCGGGAAATGAGACACCTGGACTTAGTGATGTTTAGATTCTCATTTGCAGCATAAAATCCCAGAACTTTCATTGAACCTGCTTTAATTACGTTTTTTAACCACATAGGATGACAGAGCTAGCTGTAAAGGCAATTCTGACATATTATTACCTTAAAAGTCGAAATAGTAAACTATCAGAAAACAGCTGCCGAGTCATGCAGCAGGGAAACTTAAGCTTTCATTCCAAGTCATATTTCAGACAACCTGAGGAAAGTTAAGTTAACATTCACTCTTTAGCTCTGTTGTGATCTCCATCAACTCCTGAGGGAAATATCTTGCTCCTTAGCTGCTACCTAGCAAGTAGTGCTATCCTAGCTACACGCAAGCTAGCTGAGGGGAAAGGGGGGTGATAAACGTTTGTGTATTCAACACTCCATACAAGAACCTTTAGATCATAGAAAGTTATTTTATCTACTGTATATAAGATATTGACTACAGCAGCTTTAAGCCAACTGGCACAATACTTTAAAACACAAAAAGTTGCTAGCAAAAAATAAAACACAAAAAAGGCATTCATGAATGCTATGTTTGTCTGTTGTTTGGTTTTTTTAAAAAAAGAAGACAACAGTGGTTCAAAGCAGCACTTTTATCAAACATCTTGCTCTTTTACTGACTATTTATAAAGTCACAGCCTGTAATCAGACAAAGTAAAATAACCTGCTCTGCTTTACAATGGTGAAGTCAGTGTACAAACATGTGAGGTCACCATTTCTCCGAAACCAGTCACAATTGCTCATATCACTGGATTTGGCAGCATCTCTGTGGTACCTACATCATCGTTTTTAGCATTAAGTCATCTCAGCACTGTAGTGTACTGTGTAGTGTACAGTGTGCAATACACAGTGTAAGGAATACAGCACACTAAACACACAGAAGGCCACTGTACAAAAGACTATTCAGATAAGTTTGAGAATAAACAATTGAAAGGGGTAAAATACCTAAAGACACAAGTCAAAGGTATCTTGAAATGCTGATACAATACCCATTCAGCTTGTAATTAATGACTAATGGAAAAAGCTTGAACCATGCAAAGGTACTGAGTCAAATATTTATAAAAATACTTAATTAAGAGCATTACTAACCTGTTTGGGTTGTTCTGGTCACGCCCCCCACCACACACTTGTGCATGGCCATGACAAACACAGCGTCCACCGATGCTGATATCTTTGATACTATAGTAATACTGCAAACAAATGTACAGAGAAAATCTTATCACTACCACTATCTCAAAGAGTTATCAGTTTTTATCAGCGACTGTGCAACATCATCCACACCAGAGCAAATCTTTGGCTTCACTTGGTAGCAGAAGTGAGTCACAGATGTTGAGAAGTAGAAACTTAAACTATGATATATTACCAAGGGCTAGTTTTACGGGGTGAATCAGTGCGTTATAAAAAAGAAGTAAGATAAAAATCTACAGCTCATATCCTTGGTTTATTCTCAGAAGAGTTAATGGGCTGTTTTAGAAACCTTTTTTGCTTTATATAATTACTTAAGCTATGTTATAAAATAGCCATTATAAAAACATTGAAAAGAAACATAGGCTTCTTCTCATTACTCTGGGGGATTTTAAATTATGTGTATTTTCCTGGAGCACGTTAGTAGCTGAGTAGTTACAGCATATGGCACGTAACCCCAATGTCATCAGTTTGATCCAAGCTGACAACCTTTGGTGTGTTATAGCCAATTCCTCTCCTTCACTGTCCAATAAAGGTGAAAAATGCTTAAAAAACAATCTTTGAAAGTATATTCTCCTGATTTAGGTACCATATTGTGCAGCCTGATGGAGTTGTCCACAACCAGTCCTCACTGTCTCTACCAGCAGACAGTCAGATCTGGCATTGGCTTTAACAAAGATGAATGCGTGAGCAGGAGGGGGAAGATTAGTCAGTTTGTGTCAGCAAAAAGGAAGCCGGAGAGTAGGTGATGTAGAGTTGTAAATCAGACTTTCCCAAATGGAGGACAAGAGGCTGCCAGCATGACACTTTTGTGTGAGGTTGTGCAGTTTGAGCCTCACCCTGCGTGTGACGGTGGGATCCCTCTGGGCCTTGGAGATCAGGTGGCCCAGCAGAGTGCTGGTGCGGAGGAAGCTCAGGCGTATGTTGGTGGCCTTTGTGAAGTCTCGCAGTCTTGGTGAGTAGGTGAAGTTTTTGGACCCTGGCCGTCCGTTGACCAGAGACACCACAATCTGGACAACACATATTTATTTAGAAGAGATGTTTTTGATCCCTCATAGAGTATAGCAATTTAAAATTATATCTTACCTCTCCGTTCTCTAAAGGGACGATACGTGAGTATTCTGTGGTGCAGAGCACGTCATCATCATTTATTATACGAGCATTGGGTTGCTTCCCAAACTTCTCAATACACTCACGCTTTGAATCTGTCAAATAAATAATAAGAATTAATTGAAACCCTTTTAATCTCTCACCACATATTCCATTTATTTTTCATTTTAAGGTAACAATGATATGACTTCTGTTAATCTTTTTGCAACCACAGATTAGTATGATACATTTTAATTAAATATTGACAAATGTTAGGTCATGACATCTGATGTTTGAGTTAGCTACTGCACTGTGCTCTGGCTGTTTGAGATGAATAAATACAAATGATCATGCAGTCAGACTTGTGAGATTCAAGCAAGGTGAAAGTTTGGGGGAATAAAACCATGAAATACAACAGTATACAGTCAAAGCCTCATGCAAAAACCTTAACAGAAGCCTAGAATGAAGAAAAAATTACTTCTATAAAGTCCTAAAATATAGTTTCTGAGAGCATTGGAGTGAGTAAATCACTCGAGTTGAGAAGCTGAGTGTGAGCTGAACTCTTGAAAAATTGCTGGAAGAACTTGGACTTGGACTGAGCTTAAATGATGGCAAAGAGAAAGTCTTTGACTGTAAATCTGATGAGTCACAGCTTTGTTTCCTGGCAGTCTGTCTGCACAATGGCCTCCGGAATATAAGTCATCATAACTCAGATTTGCAAATTCAGCAAACTGAGAGTGTGTTTTCAGGAATGGAGTTCAGGTAATCTGGCAATAATTTGATGTTATAAGCGTAAAAAGTACAGAAAAACATAAAACTTTTAAGCCAAACATTTTTCCTGGAGTTCTTTCAAAGTTATGATCTTTTATTGTTTGCTCTGATTTCTCTTTTTAACACCATAAAACCCACACATTTCCTTTCTTATATTCTTAAACAGACTAAATAAAACGTGTGCTCATAAACAAAATTTAATCCATCTTCAAAATGGCTCTTTTTCAGTGCAGCCAATTTGACTTGTCAAAGCAGGAAAGACACTGATGTAATTATTAACAATAATAGTGGCTCCAATATTTTGAGCAGTGCCAGTTCCGGGGATCTGGTTCTCTGCATGAAGGATGTCTGGTATGGCTCATGCAGCTTATTGTTAATACTTCCTTTGATGAGCCAGGGTCGTATATGTATTTAGAAAGGCTTTTTTTTTAAAACAAAATATACAATTTCTGATTGAGCAAATTCTTATTACAAAGACATGATAATCTTTCATATCTGTGTTTTTGTGATTTTGGAAGGATTTTGGTAATGAATGGTTGCTGCTGTTGTGTCTTTGTTCTGTGCTTTTTAGAAACAACTTCCAAATCTCTTTGCTTATCACAAACATAATCTTGTTTCTTCTGAGGAGAAAAATCTGCAACCCGGTGAAATCAACCAAAAGTGTAAAGGCTTTTATCAAGTGGGGATAAGCTAAATCACTATTGTGTCACACAGCTGTCATCAGAGAATTGTAGATATGTATTTACAAGAGAATGATTTACTTACAAATACAAACAAGCATCTCAGATTTTTTTGTTGGGGAGGGGGGCTGCTTAATTATATCTGGAAGCAACTTTTGCTCTGATTTTATGGCCAATAATCTGAACAAGTCCAGACAGAAACTCAATCCCACTGTTTTAACATTTGAGTCAGAGCAAAAGTACCTAGGCTGTGTGTGGGAAATGATGTTCTGCTTAGAACAAAAAAAAGAAAACTAAAACCTTTCAAAATGCAACCACATGGAAACTTACGTGCAAAATACTGCCAGGGGGTGAAGGTTCTCCCATTGTCTAAAGAGCGCTCCAGCACCCAGAGGTCAGGACGAGGTGAATTTGCAAATTTGATGAGGACGTACGCCACATGAAAGAGCTAAAACCAAGAACACAAAAAGCAGTCACTGCTGTGAAAGGATTTCGACAAAATATTCATATTTTCCTATTTGCTCTATCAAGTAAGCCCCAGGTTTTGGCAGGCAGCTCTGACATTACTCTTATTTCCTATCCAGTAAATTCGAGGGAAAAGCACTGGGTTACTCATTGCATATCAACAATAATGATCACCACAGAACCAGTGGCTTTCATGAGTATTTACTTCAAAGTTTCCTGCTCTGAGCTTTAATTTGTGCAGCTTGACTCCTCTGAGTTAGTACAGCAAAGTACAAACAATTCGCCAACATTTGTCAGCGCGGAGTCAATAAAAGCGGTGCAGGTGCAGCCAGGTTAGTGAAAAGACATCAGCTGAGCCCACATGATCCACGCCTGTTCTCTGAAGTCACTATCTCCACCTTCCATCAGAATCTGCGGTCCATACAAGGGCAGAAAATGATGTCAATGATTGCTTCTGCCAACATTGAGCTTTGTGTCAGGCCCATGATGATCAGAGCAGCATGTCTCCTATGCAGTTCATAAACATCCTCATCAAGCCCTTAAAGCGGGTGACTTCAGCTTGATTGAACACTGGTACAATGGTAAGGTGATTGAGGTAATAAAAATCAAAACTCCCTTTGTCATGGTCAGGCATGAACTTGGTATGGTTTGGAATTTAAACCCTGTAACACAGCCTGCACGTGACGCCTGCAGTGTCAACAGAAAGCCTCACCTACACCTGATCACCACACCTAAAGACTGAAACACAACTTATCTCGATGCAATTTTCAGCGCTGGCATGGATCCTTAAGCAACATTTGACATGTTTCAAAAATAGAGTTTGCTAAACTTGTGAATCCTGCCCTCAGGATTGAAGGGATGAATGAAAACTGTACCTGAAATACTGCCTACTGTTTAAGTAAAAGACATTTCTATTCCTATAGACGGTCTTCTCTTTGAGGAGGATGAAGGCAGGCCCACACTCGTCAAGCATCCCTCAGCGCCTTGATGAAAACCCCCACGGGCATTTGAAACAGTCGGGTTGATATCTCTCCTGGCACGAGGCAGGCTATGCTAACACTCAAATCAAAGCAAAGTAAAAAGCATGGTAAAAAAAAGGAAAGGAAAGAAAGAAAGGTTCTGCTGTGGAGTTATGGACTGTGTCAAGAAGGATCTACAATTATGCTGATGGATTTTTCACCCCGAGCCAAAGAAGTTATGGCTTCAAGTTGAAATAGTTTTTTAGATTGATAGATTGTGAGAGAGGTCAGAGGATTAGCTGTGGCAGTGTCTGGTCTTGTTCACTGAAAGCTGTCAAAAATCCTTAATAAGAAACAGAAAAAGCATTAGTTTACGTTCAAACTAGAAATACCCTTTTTGCTGTCATTTCAATCACCACTGACATCAACTGATATTATCTTGTAAGTAAATAAAACAGCCTGAATCGCAACTTTCTGACCTCAGCTTTGAGTTGGGTGTGACTTGGAACTAATCAGAGACCACTTCCACCCACATGCAACAGGATGTGCAAAAAAGGATGAACAGAGCACGCAAACAAGACGTAGGCTGTCATCTGGCTAAAAACAGAAGCGAGGCTTTTCCAGAGGACCTGCCCTCTATCAATTTGTTGGTTCTGCTGAGGACCGGGAGGAAGTTTAGTTCACACGGGCTGCAATGACGTTAAGAGAGGGCCGGGGGAAGGGAGGCTGCAGAGTGAGATGAGGAGGGGGTAGAAGGGGGTATGGGTGGCTAGAGACGTGCTGGCTGGCATGCAGACCCATCTCAGATTCCAAACATAGCGCCACATTCCCCTTCCCTCCTAATACCCCATAGCAGAGCATACCGCTGCCTTCAGGAACCTGTCACTGAGAGCGGCGCTCAGCTGTAAAAAAACATCCCCACAACTTTTATAGGAAAATGATGTAGAGTGAGCGTATAGGAAGACAGATATAGAAAGATTGTGTCTTGTTTCCAGAGAAATGTACTTTATCACCCATGCTAATGTCTTGTTCCAGTTCTGCTGCAATCTGGCCCCAAATACGTGCTTTCTGTGGATATGTGGGGTTAGCTAGTGGCAATTTTGCATTACAGTAAAAGGATGAAAATTTTCAAACTTATAGGACTGTTCAAGCTGTTCTAGCATTTGTCTCAGTCCCATTTGTCCCATTTAGTTTTTATATCCATATCACAGATGAGTATTTATCGAAAATCAATCACCTCTATATCATTGCCACATTATCGATATTGAAGTTATTTGTTAAAAAATATTGTGATATTTGATTTTGCCCACATTCTTCAGCCCTATCTCAGCAGACATTTTTTCAGCATGGGTAATGGTGAGAAACCAACAGTGATATTGTTCAGAGGCGGCTGTTGGACAGGGGGCAGAGGGAGTTGTCTATTTCGCAGTGCTGCATGTTGAAGTGTCCTTGGCCAAGATACTAAGCCCCAACTTGCTCATGATGGCTCTTTCATTGGTGGCTGTGAGTGTGTGCGTGTGTGTGTTTTTATCGCTCCTGATGAGCAGTTGGCACCTTGGATGATAGCCCCTGCCACATGTGTGTGAAAGTGAGTGTGAATCAGTGAATGCTGACCTATGTTGCAAAGCACTTTGAATGGCTGCTATGACTACAAAAGCATAACATGAATGTAGTCTGTATTTCACTGTATACATTCAGTGAAAAATATGGGTTAATGTAAGTCTTTACTGTAAGTCCTAAATAAAAAACTTACACCTAAATTCATAAGAAAAGACTATAATAAGCAACCCAACTAGTATGTCTTCTTTACCCTAACATACTCAGTGTAACAAAAGACACAAACTTCATCCAACTTAACTTAATCCACATCAAGCATGAGTGTGGTAATTCCATTCACAGTTGTATCTGACCTGATGCCAGTAACTGAGTGATGGTGAGAAGAATCCTCCGGAAACAAACCAGAAACACAGACAGCATGATCTTGGAAGACAGGGCCCGTCCTGGCACAGCTTTCTTTCATTTCAGGCCCTGTCTCTCCAACTGTGTCCTGCCAGTCTAAACACACACTCTTGAAAAATGTCCAGCACCTACGTATTGTTTGCAGAGAGCATGAAATATCGGGATGGCATGCTAAGCACATCGGCACATGGTTCCAGTAGTGTACGAAGACATGAAACAGATTGACAAGCACTTGGAATAACAGTTGAGCAGAGCCATCCTCTGCCCCTCCCTGCTTCTGCAGCCTCAGGCTTTAGACAAGAGTGTCATGCCAGGAGGTTTCATGTAGGAGTCTGTGGGTGGGTGTCAAAAAGGTCAGGTGTTGAGCTGTGGCAGGTATGGACTGTTTGACACCTACCCTCTCTGCCTTCTTATCCCGTCTCAAATTCCTGACCTTGACCCCCATAATAGTGTCAGATACACAAGGCGTAAAGTATTGAGATCTACAACGACCTTCTAATTATCACTACACCGCTAACCAAGTCCCTCACGACCGGACACCATTTTAACAACAACATATGACCATTTTTTGTCCTTCAATACACATCAGCAATGTGTATTTTTACAAACACACACACACACACACACACACACAAGCACCTTCTCAAATCTGTTGATCCCTGACATTTCATGCCCCTTGTGTTTGTGTGTGTATTATTATTTCTGGATTATTGACCCCTGACGGTTCGTGCCAAGTTTGTGTTTGTGACAGCTCAAGAGTGATAAATGCGCACCCTTAGGTGTGAACTACATCAGCACTGCTGTCTGTACACAGAAGTCCTGCCCTCTGACTTCATACATGCCTGCACTTCAGGTTACAGAGCTCTGGAGCAGTGTTTCGTACAAAGAGCAATCAAGGATCTGCAAGAGAGGCTGGATTGCGTGACCCTTTGCCAGTTATTTTCAATGCTGTGCCTGCCACGTGGACCTCTTCAATTATAATCTCTTTGTGTTGATCAAATGAACTGTACTATTAAATCGACTGGTTCAGGAATTTCTCACAGCCTTCTCAATAAAAGTGTCGGCAGCAATTACTGTTCTTTGACTTCATAAACCATGTAAACCGTATTATTTCATTGCCTTAACAGCAGGTACTGTGAGCCACAATAAAAAGGTAAGATGTCTGGGCACAGCACATAACTAATCTAAAACCAGAGGTAGAAGTTACAAATGACCTTTACTCTTGTTACCTTAACAAAGTTGTTTTTTTTGTGTAGGTGTAAAGTTGTATATTTGCAACTGATTGATAGTTTTATGCAGACTGCATAGTGCTGTCTGTAGAAAAGAAATGTTACAAGTGTGTATCCTGACATTTAAAGGGAGAAATATGTAAAATGGATAGGAGGAAGCCTATCATTTGAGTATCCCTTAAAGTGAGATCGAATCCTGACAGACAGAAGCCATCTGAGGGCGAGCTCCTCAAAGGCTGATGTGAGATCAGAGGAATGCAATTCAAAGGAGAGGAGGCATCGCCTTCTGTCAGAGTGCATCAGCCCTGCCAGACAGAGTAAACCGGGGCTGTTGCCCTCCGGTTTCTGACAATGTAATGTACAACTGTTTGTCTGTGTGCAACAGGTGGGCGGGGGAAGGGGAGAGGGCTTGTCTGGTGTATTTTTCTCTGTCTCCATGACAGAATTAGTTATACAGTAACAAAGAAAGGATGACCAAAAGTCACAAGAGAGCTGCAGCTAAAGCTGAAAACTTACAGTATATTCAAGCCGCTACTTGTTTGCAATTTTGGAGAGCCTGAGGTGCAGCTGTTCAAGTGCTGCCTGTTGCTTTTATGCATTTTTGTGTTTGCATGTTTATAAAATGTCATTTTAAAACTATTACACTTCAAAACTTAAACTTCAAATTTGAGCGAAAATTATCACCAAGCTAGACAGAAATTATTTAATACAACGTGTGTGGGAAACTGCATTAAAATGCCAGTGTTTTACTGATGTAGTATTTTTCTCCACCTCCATAAATGACGTGATCTGATGTATGTATTTGGCTGTATGACTATTCATAAAACAGCCTCCTGTGAAATAGGTCAAGCAAAACTTCTGTTCTCTAGCACATCCAACAGCATCAGTGCCTGCGTCAGTAAACCTGTGACCACTGATTAACTTTTCCATGTATGAATTAATAACAAAGTCCTTGAAAAGGTGAAAAGATCCCACATTAAACCCCACAAGCTTTTCCACATCGGAGCTCCAGATTTAGGAGGAACTGCAGTCCAACAGTCACCCGTGATGCACTCACAAAGCCAGACCGCTATACTGCTAGCTAGCACGAGGTGGCTGTAGTAAATATCTGCTGGGCTGGCCGGTTGCCTCAGGCAGCCTGGCTAAAGACAGGCACTTACATCACCTCCAACGTCAGCAAAGGACCTATCTAACAGCCAATCTCGTCGCTCTGATCAGACTGAGCCAGCTGCACTCTATGAACAAATCTTTATCACCATGCCAATACAACAAGTTGTGTTAGATTTTTTACTGTTATTTAATCTACTGTTTGTATGATTTTTTTAAGACAACATATTCATGATTCAACCTAATTCCAAAAGTGAAGACACTGTCTAAAACATGAATAAATATCAACATAATATTGTTAATATTTTAATATGTTCTCAATTAAAACAGTACAAAAACAATATATCAAATGTTTACCTCATTGACTTTATCAATTTTGTGCGTATATGCCTATACTGAATTTGATGTCGGAAACATGTTACAAACAAGTTAAAACAGGGCAAAAAAAGACTGGGAAAGTTGTGAGAAGCTCATAAAACACAGGCTTAGAATATTCCACAGGTAAACAGTTCATCTGCAACAGGTGATAGTTTTATTACTGGGTGTGAAAGTTGCATGTTCATAGGGCTCAGTTGTTCATAAGGGATACTGTACTGTACTATATAGGATAGCACAAGGTTTACCTTTATGTGATTGTATAAAGGGTATTACTTCAATGACTCAAGCACACTTTGCAAAACACAGTGTGTTTGCAAATGATTGCTTTCTTCTGTAAATAAGGTTTTTTTGTACATGGCATTTACCTTACAATTATGGTTTTTAGTTTCCAACCACCTGTTGCATGATTTGGAGGGATGCAGCCATGCACAATTAATCAGCATATTGCACATGCATGCAAGCATCCTGCTTGGTATTATCTGAATGTCTCCTCAGTAAAAGGGCAGATGTCATGGAAAATGGAATGTTTTCAGTCTGAGACTTTAGTGTTTCTGAGTGTTTCTTCTGTTTAAGTACTTTCTCACCACTAAACTACACCACCTCTCCATTTCTACACATTTATCTAGTGAAAAGAGGCGACTGGGTCACTTTCAGAGAGGCTTAGAAAGGACCCAACCTTTGTGAGAGTCTGAGAGCACAGAAAAGATGTCACACAATACCGCCTATAAGGATTCTAACACAAAAGGGGGCGACGGCTGCAAATAAAACATTCAGACCAACTTCGGTGGGAGGTGGACCCCTGAGAGAGGGGATTAGGTTCCAGGGGAATGTCTCTAAAATTGAGTTTCTTGGAAGCTTTGTCTCTTGACGGTTGTAGAACTGTTAGCAGTGCCAAAGAGGGGCTTTGCACTAACCTGAAGCAAATCATTTCTGACTCCCAATTTTAGCAGTCAGGGTCCTTGTCAGTGCACTTATTTAAATCCCCTACAGAGTAAAAAACATGTACACACCATCTCATGGCCTACTGAGCAAGTAACATAGCATAAATCACAGGTAGTATACAAGATCAGCAATCTGTCCTTTAAATGCCACAAGACCACCATACAAAGCTCCATCGTCAACACAATACACACCTGTCACCCACAGAACTAATCCACAGCCTTAACGCTGACATAAAAATACCAGTCAAGTCCCTTGAGCATCGGTCGAGAAACTTATCAGAACTTAGTTTAAACCAGTAGTGTCCAATGTTGGTTCAGTGCCGGACACCAACCAATCAAAAGCAGCTCATCTGATGGGAGACAGACAGCAGGCTGTGGTATGTTCATCTCACATGGTCAGTCTACTCTGAGCTCACTCAGGCAGATAAGCACATGTGTTCAGGGCTCCTAAAATACATTCCCCAGAAAAAAGGAGTGACTGGCAGTCTCATCCGTGGCGTAAAATGTTTACCAGAACAATGGCTTGCCTTCTGTATTCTGTAAATAGTTTACCAGGGCAAAAGTTCCTGGAAGAGCATGGCTATTACTTTAGCAGGAACAAATAAAGAATAAAATTATAATGAGGAGGGCAAGGAATGATTGACTGGTTCTTGACATATAAATGCATTCAACATAAAAAGGTCAAGAGATAAACATATAAAAGGTAAAGGTTTAATTTGTGAAAATAAATAAAAATATGATCTTAGGTATAATTCATTCGTACATGAACCAACCAAAGATCACTGGGGTCATTTCCTGACTCAAGGTAAGATTTGTCATGGGTCATGGGTTAAAGTCAAGAAGTCACCAAAACAGGGAGCAGCTAACCTGCTCACACTGGCGTATCTAACACTGAGGCTTCTCCAGGGGAGATTTCTAAGGTTGGGGCATCAAAGAATGATCGTTTACTCAAAGGACTTAGTGTTTGGGCTAGTTAAAGCAGGGTTCATTAAGTTCATTAATGGACCAAAGTGGTGGACCAACCTACAGACTGATGGTGTTGTCTTAGGTTATGCTTCTAGTATGGTGAAACAATTCAAAATATTTTCTTTCTTTCCAAATGGCATTTTATGCCCACTTTTGGTTAAATTTAGCAGGCATAAAAGTGATTTACCTTCAGCTGAAATAGTCTTTGCAGAGCTTGCCTCAAACAGCCCCTTTTACATAAAAACCGGAAACAACTTTGTCAAGTAAGCCTCTCTCTTTGAACCTCGCCATTTTAACATAAACATCAACCATGCCATTATCTACTGAAAGCTATACAGACGACAGCAGAACGCCACCTGCGTTGGTCTTAAAAGAAACCACAAAACCCATTCAGCTGGGTCTAGCCCACATAATTCATTGAACACAACATTTATCCTGTGGATTTAAAGAAAATCTACAAAGCTATCAAAGCTTCAAATGGAGCACGCAAAAAAACCTTGACAGCTCTAGTCATGTCTTGGATAATGCATGAGCTCGTATTTGTAGGGTGGAGGAGAACAATAAAGCTCTCCAGTAGGCAAATAAGCACTTATTTAAACACAGAAAGAAGAAAAAAACCCTCCTTCCAAACCTAAATCACAAGCTGTTTCACAAGCTATTTCACACATAAGCAGTTGTGTTCATATTCTGTGGAGCTTTTCTCTCCAAGTGTAAGCTATCTGTCTTCCATTTATAGAGGAGTGCTTACAAAAAGCATTGTCATTGTCAGTAAACAACAATGCTGTGTGTTTCTTTCAATACACCAGAAGTTAGGAAGCTGCTGAGTGATTGGTAAATCCCAAATCTGCTCTCCACATGTCAGCCTTTATGTCACAGAGACAGTATTTCTGCTACTTTTATACCCTTGTTTTTCTCCACAAAATAGACAGATAGAATCTGAGTTCTAAAACAACTGTGTGGGTTTAAAATGCAATGGTGGCAGGTGAGCATTGTTTACACTCTTGGTGATTGCATCAGATGCCACAAAAAGAAAAAATGTGTGCGACAGGTGTGTATATGGGTGTGTGTGTGTGCGCGTGTGTGGTTGAGATGGTGGTGTTGTGGTGAAAGAGTGCAGGGATTTGTGTGGTTGGTAGTCACAGTCAGGGTCCAAAGATCTAGCCATGCTCTTTTTAGCACACCGTAATGCAATAATGCTAGTTTCCCCGCTCCCAAATAAACTGAGCATTACCACGTATTAGAGTCAGACATCCCCAAAGGCCCTGCATGCGTCCATCCTCATGTAAGTACGGACTATATTTAGAAGTGGAGGGTCTTTGCTCAGCTCAGTGCAACTAAAAACAGAGATAGAAAAGCCAACACCCATTGTCTGACACAGTGCCCAGAGGGAGTCAAATATGCACCATGTGTGGAGAGGAGCTCTTTTGTTGCTCCCTTTTTGAAGTCCACTCCAAAACTAGTCAAAAACCCTCCTCACACAAGAGGTCCACCTGCACTCCTCAAATCTGATTTTACATCCCTCTGATCCTTGATCCCAGGACAGAATTCCTCTCTTCCCTCAGGGTGCATAATTGAGCGTGAGGTGCAATTTTGAAGGACCGTGAGCCAAACTCCTGCCAGAGACACGGTTCATGATGGAAGCATATTCACAGGCCAATAGGGGAGTGAATCTGATTCCTGGCGAGCATCCAACTGCAGCACATTATTCACATGATCACTGCTGGCTGAGGAAATGAAGCTTCAACTGAAAATCATATAACACCTTTGGAATATTTTGTGAATGAAACATTATGGACACTTTTTTCCTAGCATCCCCAAAACAAATGAGCAGCAGCAAAATAGAGCTCGGTGGAAGAATATGGTGCAAAATATGACCTATTTCGCACCAGTCAAGGTGTTCTTCCAGCTGACACAAGTGACACATCTCATCTCACAACAGAAGAGAAATAACCAGTACAGAAAACACTTTCTTTCTCCTCCCTCTGTAACATCCAGGTACTTTAATCTACTGTCACCACACAACAATCATTATTCCAGCAGCAGGTAAACAGCTGTTCATAGAGGAGTAAAGCATGAAAATCTCACCTGCCCGAGGTCCAGGGTAACATTCACTTCGTTGTAGTTCAGTCCTCTGGAGAGTGGCGGGCTCTGCCACCACCTCTCTGTCCCATCTATGGCATTGCTTACCGGGTGAGCTTTGCTTGGGTCCTCAGCGTTGCAGTAATCACAGAACTGACCCTAAATAGCGTGATAAATAGATAAATAGTGCGAAATTGTTGGTATTTACACACATGCACACCCAAATAATTGCAGCAGCCTTGCCCACATGGATTTAACAATGGAGGCCAGCGTTAATCTATTTTAAATATGAGTTCATCTTTTTGCACTTGCATGTCAAAATGCTGTTCTTACAGTAGTGCAGGGCCATTCAGAAGAACTCCCGTGGGGACAAGACCACATTTGAAAGGGCATTTCCTTTAGAAAACTCAACTACAATGGAGTAAAACTATTTCTGGCAGTTGTACAACTTGGTCGAAACAGAACTGTCAGAGCTTTGACAAAGACCTAGAAAAATATGATAAACCACATTCATAAAAACAACGGCACTTTCTCTAAATGGTTACATATTGAATTACTTAGACTTCTGTCCCCTACATTTATCTGTCTACAGTCTAATGTTCTATTTCGGTACTGTGTTTTAACTTTTACGCACGGACAGAGAGCTTTGGTAAGATCGCGTCCAGCTTATTCTTACCTGTATATTTTGAGTAAGAACTCCTGTAGTCGGTCCTCCGACGAGTTTACAGTATAAATCATATCTCGGTGTTCCGGTCTCATCCTGACCGCAGGTTGCTGTGGCTGAGATACTAGATCCCTCAGCGAGGTTGAAATACGGAGGACTCAAACTAAAACCTGTTAAGTCATTAAAAGTTACTTGTCCGTCTGTCTCCCTGAAAAGTGTTATTGAAAAGGTAAAAAATACAGTGAGGAGATGAGCTCCCCTCATCCCTCTCGCCATGTTCCACATTAGAAATCCCAGTAGATGCTGAAAGCAACCCGCGGTGTGCAGGTCTTGTCATCTATAGATCTCCATAAAATGCGCCTAATGGGCTGCGCGAGTTACGCGCGGGGCTCCTTCAGTAGGAACACACGTCCGCTAATGTCAGCGACAAAGCTTGAAGTTGCTCCTCTGCTGTTGACGGTGTGCTCCCTTTCCGCCGCATGTTTCCAAACTATCAACGCCAGCTTTCCGTCTTCCTGACCAAACTGCGCGCCACACTGGAGCTATCAAGTGTCAGGCTGTAGATGGTTTGAGCTCGACGCTAATCCACTGAGAGGGGCCAAAGGTCTCCTGTAGCAGTTTACACTTCGTTTCCCAGCAGCACGACCTGCTCTGTTTTCTTTTCTTTCAACTCCAGAGAAACTATCTTATGCAGGCAACAAGTATAAAATATTTAGTCTTGCAGAAAACTTATAATCATAATTATAGAGCAGTGTGTTTGATATAGATTAAGGTACAAATATGTAAGTATGGATATTGATTTAGATATGATCTATTTCTATTCTTGCAATCATCAAAAAGGAAGCGTTTTAAGATTGTTGTCAAAAGTTATTCTGTAGTACTATACTGTAAGGAGTGTTTTGTAATTTGTAGTGCAATTCAAGGGGCTACTGCAAAACAAATCCAAAATATGTATAAATACAGTCTAAAATATTACATCATCATTAGTATAAACATATTATTGTTCTTATTTTAACTTGTATGCTTTGATTTTACTCCTATTACATGTTCTCTGAGGAGCCCCGAGCCTGTGAAGTGCCCCACCAGTGGGTGTACTGATTCAATTCCAACATATAACCTCGTATATCCTTCTAAATTGATCTTGGAGCGACCTCTAGTGGATTGCAGGTTCATAATATAGGACTCATAAGCAATGCGCACGCGCGTAAACGCAATCTCAGGTGTCACTTGTCTCTGTGTAATAAGAGCTAACCGACGGTGTTAAAAGTAAAACGATCATTTTCTTTTATTTTATCAATCTTTTTGTTGACCAGTGCTTCAAAAAAGACTCTCAATGAAACTTATTTTCTAAATTTATTTATATAATTTAAACAATGGCTCAGCTGTTTGTATTGTCCTTGTAACTTGAATGTCCACAATTAAGTTTTGTGACTCAGTGGCAGGAGGCTTCCGCGTCCCAGCATCGCTGCCATTCCTGTGACTGGGCAGACCGCTTTCTCATACGCATGTCAGTGCCGAGGAAGCGATAGGCAAACAGGAACTTGTTCTACAGTGACAGAAGACTCGTTAAACGAAACAGAATCGGGATCCGGCGACTCTGTTGTGTTTTTAATTCTGACAGGACTCCAAATGGAGCCAACAAACTTACAGGTAGGATGAATAAAAGTGCAAGCCTTAAAACTGTAAGCTTCTCTCTGTAAGCTTCCAGTCTATGGAGTAAAGTAGAACAAGTCTAGCAGCTCAGATGACAACAAACTCACAGTATTATTTTCTGTACTCGTATTCATTCTGACGGGTTTCATTTTTACATTGTGGGCTAAATGAAAGTAAATGACCGTGTTTTATTGACATAATAAGGTCTCAAAATGCAGGATATTTGTGGAAATATTTCTGTCAAGAGTTGGCTGAACTCCATCATTAGTTCAAAATAATTATTCACATCAAGTCCACACATTCAGTGGCGGCATGTGAAGTGATTCATTCCCTTATTTAATGTTTTATCTTTTAGGGAATGTGAGCAGTAATGATTCAGTAAAGATTTCTGTTGTCTGAGTGGTTTATATAATGTTTTCATATTCAAATAGCACATCTGATAAGTAGTGCCGTTCCACTATTGGTCAGAAGAGCAGGTACCCTACAGGTGCTCTAACAGGTGGATGTAGATGGATGGTTAGTTGGGGGTCCTGGATCAGATGAAACTCACATTGACTCTCTTCTTATTTTAGCATTTTTTATGTATTTATTTTTTTACTTAAAGTTGTAGTGCTCAGTCTGCAGAAGATGAGGGACAAATGGGGAGTATAGTCTTACTTTGTTATACAACAAAATTACCATTTAACTTAACATAGTAATAGTTGGATATAGACATCCATTTAGCAGCAATTAAGAATTTAAAAGCATTTCGTTACAACATATGCATCCAATTTTATTTTCCTTTTACAGTATAAAAAGTCAATACTGATAACCCTAAGGGAAAAATGTGAGGCAAACATTTTGACACTTCATATGACAAAGAGTATAGGTGTAATCACAAACAAAACTGCTTCTTTCCATTTTGGACAAACAGTTCAAAGCACAGGTGTTGTTCATATACATAGGTTCACTGGGATGACTTACATGTATACATTGCCATAATTAATATGACTCAATACAAGTTTATTTTTCCTGCAATGACATGTCAAAACACCTGCTGTGATGAAGGTCTGTTATTACACAACAACTGACTAAAATGACTGGATCACTAAAAGCAGGATTAATTTAATTGCATCTGTAAGCTACTGAATTTGTCGTGTTAATGTATTAGCACTATTTCTAGTGCATTTTTTAGAAAATAATATTATTAATAGTAATCTGACAAGCCATTAGTATAACAACAACAGTGTTAAATGTTTTGTCTGAAATCCATTTATGAGACACTGAAATGTTGGGAGTTTTAGGTTACTGTACAGCCTTTGGCATGAAGTGGTAGCAGTAGAAACATAGGTTATGACAGTTTCTCAAATATTAATTATTTTTTTGCTCGTTCAGAAAGCTATTGCCATCGCACAGACGGCCTCAAAGGAAGACCAGGAGGGGAACTATGAAGAGGCCATCCGCTCTTACCAACATGCTGTCAAGTATTTTCTGCACATTTTAAAACGTGCGTCACCATGAGTGGAAACAATTTGTCACAATAAACACCATGTTTACAAAAACTGAATTATTTCAATCCTTCTAACAGTCTGTACATGTTTGTTCATCACTGTTACTAACTGAGACCTGATGTAACAATTAGCATCTACTAGTGAAATTATTTTATATTTTTGGGTCTACATATAATCTAATTTTATGTTGTGCCATCCTCAGACACAATACAATCTGTAACAAAAATCAGTAATATCACGCAATGGTATTAAATGAATGTTCTCTTTTTCATCAGGTGAGCCCCAGGGTAAAGATGGCAATCAGAGGATCAGAGATAAATGTAAACAGTACCTGGACAGAGTGGAAGAGCTACAGGAGTACCTAGTGAACAAAGAGGTTGCTGCAGAAATGAAATGCATATTTGTTTTTTTCAAATATTAATTGGCCTACTATTTTTCTTTGTTTTATAGTTGTCATACCAGGAGTTGACAATAATTCCCAGTGGCCGTAGACTTTACACCTGAGCTTAAACACAATTCAAGAATTAGTTACAGTATCACGGATAGGGTTTATGTAAGAAGGACGGGATTAACAGTTCTGAGTCTGAGCGCATTTTATTTTGGTAAACCCATACACAGTTCATAGAAAGGTAAGAGGCATGGGCTGTGGGTTAACCACTAACCACATGAAGAGCAAATAAGAAAAGAAAAGGATAACAGACACGAAAAAAGAATAATGATTTGGACAGAGTAAACAAATGTAACAATTACCTCATGTTAAAGTTTTTTAACAACCAATTAATATTTTAATTGTGGAAACGCAGTGAGATACTCTGAACTGAGACAACGTCGTGACGTCAACACATTCTGTGCACGCGACTGTCGACTTTTAATGCGGAAGTTCCCTCCTCGATCGACTCGGTAGCGACCCAAGAAACGAAAACAAGCCCTTTTAAAACACTCGATTTTCGAGTTAAAAGTTGATTTGAAAGGTTAATATCTAATACATCGTGTTTTTAAAGTTGTTTACACGCGACGCTCCATTTCTTTCGATCGCTGAGCGAATGATCAGCCCTTATGGCCACCAACAATAATTTACAGGTAAGTTAGGACCAACCCCGCGGTTGGCTAGACGGCTTACTCGAAACGCTAACAATGTTGTTTATATTAAGGACTTTAAAAGTATGGGAGTTTTTGTAATCGATACTTAAGGCTTAATTTTGTTGACCAGTGGTCGGTATTAATGCTTTCAACTGTGTAACATATCGTAACGTTTGTAACATTAGCTGCTAATTAGCATTGTTAGCTAGTGTAGCTAACTTAGACATGAGTTCGGCATTTAACTTTGATTGGGAAAAAAAGACCACTAAAAGTTGCCATTGTGACCTGTATGTAAAACAAAGGCAAGTGTTGTCTGTTGTTACAGTATGTTTTGTTATGGCAATCGTCATTTGTTGTACCATTGTATTGAGCTTGTATTGACGAGTAGGCAGCTAATGGGATTAACGTCTAGAGCTAACTAGCTGTTTTTATTTGGCCTCTTAAAAGAATTCCATCAAAAATAGAAAATACAACACAGTTAAGCCTTTATTGCGTAAAGATTGAGCTACGATGACTGGCTGTTTTATTATAACTACGATAGCCAAAAGGAAGTGAAAGGAAGCACATTCAAATTTAGGTTCAGGAACTCCTGTCTCGGTGTGCGCACTGTCACACCACAGGACAGGCATAAGGTTATTAATCTTTTGATCTTTACTTGTAGTATTAAAGTAAGTATACATGGGAATATAGCCTGTGACTGACATATTTATACTAATATTTTTCATTATTATTCCTTTCATTTAGTAACTTCCTGTGCCCACATTTGCCACACTGTTTTGATGTTTATGTCTGTTGCCTGATATGTCATGCTACCTTCATAAGCTATTATAGCATTGTAATTAATATCATGCAATTTTCCTATGTTCTCTATTCTAGTACCTACAAATGTAAGCATCATTGTTCTGTCTCTGTTGTTTTAGAAAGCCATTGATCTTGCCAGCAAGGCAGCTCAGGAGGATAAAGCTCAGAATTATGAGGAGGCTCTACGTCTGTATCAAGCTGCTGTTCAGTACTTCCTCCATGTGGTGAAATGTAAGGGACAAAACATATTGGCAGTGTGTGTACAGTTGTCACAAACTGATGATAGCTTTTTGCCAGAAAAGGAACCACCATCTGCCAATAATTCTCTTAAAATGGCTGCAGCTTGTTGTGGCTTCATCTCTCTTTAACTGTCATACAAGTTATTTTGTTCACAGTCACGGCAATGTTGAGGGCAGAACTATTAAAAACAATTGTTTGAAGTCATTTTTTCATATGAATTCATTTACCAATCATAGTACACTAAAACCAGAATGTAAAGACAATAGTGATGTTTCTTTTGAATAAAAATAATTTCTTGTATCTTTTTAATTATTCCTGACAGATGAGGCCCAGGGTGACAAAGCCAGACAGAGCATCCGAGCAAAATGTGCTGAATACTTGGACAGAGCAGAAAAGTTGAAGGCATATCTAAAGAAGAAAGAAAGTACTCCTCCTGCGAAGCCTGTCAAAGAGTCTGATGACAAAGGGTGTGTTTGAGGGCAGGGCAGTGGGGTAAATCTACTGATGTGAGGTCATTCAGACCTGTATGGGAAATTAGAATACCTGTAAATGCACAGCCAAACATTAAATATTCATTTTTTCATAATACATAGACACAATTAAATGTTTTTATATCGATATGTCTATGTCTCCAGGAGTGAGAGTGATGAAGGTGATGATCCGGAGAAAAAGAAATTCCAAAATCAACTCTCAGGTGTGTAATATGATATTTGGAACTATTAGTCACTCTGCAGAATTTGTACATATTTAATGTAAGCTAAGTTTAAATACATTTTGTCATATTTAAGGTGATATTTAGACTCCTCAGTAATGTAGTATAATTTTTGTCTCCAGGTGCAATTGTAATGGAGAAACCAAACATCAAGTGGAACGATGTTGCTGGCTTGGAGGGAGCCAAGGAGGCACTAAAAGAAGCTGTTATTCTTCCAATTAAATTCCCACACCTTTTCACAGGTACAAAATCTTATTTAATAGGAAGAATACCTTGTTATGTTGCTCTGAAGTCATAGAAGCACACATGTATATTGCATGGAACCTTGTGTCAGAACTCAGTTTGTGGCCTTTGGTGGCAATAGACTTAGCTACCCTTTTGCTTGGCTTACAGGAAAGAGAACTCCATGGAGAGGGATCTTGCTCTTTGGGCCTCCAGGTACAGGAAAGTCCTATCTGGCTAAGGCGGTTGCCACAGAGGCAAACAACTCAACCTTCTTCTCCATCTCCTCATCTGACCTTGTCTCCAAATGGCTGGGAGAGAGTGAAAAGTAAGTCATATAAATAGTAGTTCACAGAAGCTTGGATCACTCACAAAAATATACTGCAGCCATCAAGTTGCTATTACATTTCTCAACAAACACTCCCTTTTGCTTCCTAGGTTGGTGAAGAATCTTTTTACTCTTGCAAGAGAGCACAAGCCTTCTATCATCTTCATTGATGAGATTGACTCCCTTTGTGGCTCAAGAAGTGAGAATGAGAGCGAGGCTGCACGCCGTATTAAGACAGAGTTCCTGGTTCAGATGCAGGGTAAGTTTGATGAGCTAAAACAGTTGCTTGTAATTGCTGAATGCTGGCAGATGAATTAGAAATATGTTCTTTCAGTGTTTCATTTTAAACAAGTGGGAGGTGAGTCAACCCTATCAGTTTCAGCCTATTTCTCTGCATTCCTAATTTTCACTGACATCATTATAGTCAGACAGCATGGGATTAACAAATATATTGCATTAGAAAGTTAAGCTGTGTTCAAGAGAAAGTGTAGCTGCAGTAGGAAAGGTAAGTTTGGGCCACCTTAAAATATTCATTGTTATTTTCTGCCAAAATCTTTAGATTAGCCCTCAGAATTGAAGAAACCTTTATGACATATTCATTCTGGTCACACCCATGTACAGTATGTCAGAGCAGATATGCTCTGTGACAGGTGATGGAAAACTCCAGCTGTGACATCACAGGTTTAGGTGTGGTCAGAAGTGCAACATCTATTTTTAGATACAAATCCACCGTCAGCGGTGACTTAAAAATGAAACTGTAGCCATTTTCTTCAACTGTTTTAGCTGAAATAAATGATTTTACTTCTTCAAGCATTTAACTGTACTGTTAAAGTTGATTATATGTATTTTAAGGCTGTATGTTTATGTAATAGGTTAATCAGCGTTCATGGAATTTAAATGATATGGCCCAAAACAATAAACACTGTAAAACATAATGTAATCCATTACTAATAATCAAACAATCTTTACCAGGAAAATGTTGCTTATCTATGATCAATATGATCTTTGGTCGGCTGATATTATTATGTGTTACATATTCTCTTTTACTCTCGGTGTGTATGTAGTTAGTTTGCAGTAACAAGCTTTCCCCATCAAAACTCGTTGTGTAGATCCTGACACATCTCATCCAGTGTCAGGATCAGATCTGCTACCGTATGATGTAACATGAGGTTCCAGATCTAAAGATAGTTGGACGGACCGTAATGTGACAGTGAATGCATTAGAGTATAATTAATCAGATGTGATGTGTTTTTGTTTGCATTAATGTAGACTTTTTTGTTTTTAAGGTGTGGGGAATGACAATGATGGGGTGCTAGTACTTGGGGCAACAAACATCCCATGGACCCTTGACTCAGCCATCAGGAGACGGTAATTGTTATTTATTTGTGAAAGTTGTTTGTCACTGTGTTGTCTTTCACCTGTACTGACTGTACATCAAAAATACGTTGTCAGATTTGAGAAAAGGATCTACATCCCACTGCCTGAGGAGCATGCTCGCTCTTTCATGTTCAAGCTCCACCTGGGCACCACTCCCAACAGTCTCACCGACTCTGACTTTGTTACTCTGGGCAAGAAGACAGATGGATATTCAGGAGCAGATGTCAGTATCATTGTCAGAGATGCTCTAATGCAACCTGTTCGAAAGGTCCAATCAGCAACCCACTTCAAAAAGGTATGTAGTCTGTAATCTGCCCCTTTGGAAGCTTCAATGTACTTTGGACTAGACTAATTGTCACACTGGATTTTTTAATTTTTTTTAAAAATAGGTACGAGGTCCATCCAGATCTGACCCCAACATGCTTGTAGATGACCTCTTGACTCCTTGCTCACCTGGTGATCCCAATGCGATTGAAATGACATGGATGGACGTCCCTGGGGAAAAGCTATTGGAACCTGTAGTATGCATTGTGAGGATAAAAAATACTCGATTGTATCAAGAATGCATAATAGAGTCCTTTCTTTTTTTTTTAACCTTCTTTTTATTTTTCTTTTCAGTCCGACATGGTGAGGTCCCTTGCTAACACAAAGCCAACAGTCAATGAACAAGATCTGGAAAAACTGAAGAAATTCACAGAGGACTTTGGACAGGAGGGCTAGGTGTCATGAGTAAGCCAAGCCAAACCAAAGCAAAGGAAATTGTGGTTGTCTCTCTTTACTGTCCTTGTCACGTTTTTCTCTCTGTGTCTCATCATAATCATTCATCAGACCTTATGGTTTATCATAATCGGCAAAATTACTGCTCTGTTTTGCCAATCTGATAACCACAAAATGGGCAGAAGACTTAGTTGTTTTCAATATTTACCACTGTCCAAAGAAAATTAAAAACTTCCTATTTGCAGCTGACCTGATAAAAGACTCAATGGAACATAGGGAATTTAGAGGGTTGTTTGACTTATGCACTCAAGACTAAGGTAATAATGAGCAGAATACCCAAGTGACTTGAAGGAAAATTGGCAATACACATAGCATTTATTGCAAAAGAGGCTATTGGAATCAAGAAAATATATTATAGTCAGTACTTGTGTCATTATTTTCCAGTCAAAATACATCTTACTAGACTTAACAAATACCCCTTCTATTTATTTCATAAAAAGAAGAAAACAAGCATTTTATAGCGTACCTTAAAGAATGTAAAAACTGGGGCTGGAGGAATGAAATGTACATGAGTTCACAGGATTTGTTTTGGTGATATATACCAGTTGTCTCGAGTTGGCGGAAGTTTAAAGAGAGACAGAATTCCTCAGGAGGAAGGCTGCATTAGGTCTCATGGAAATGTTTTGATTTATTTTCTTTTTTTTATTCTCCAGTTTTCTAACAAATGACAAGTATATTTGTTTACTCATGTGTCATCTAAATTAAATCAGCTATCAGAGTGGATCACCAAAGGTGCCAGACCAGCATTATTTTCCAATTTTCGAGGCCTCAAAAGCTTTGAATTGCTTTGTCACACAGCTTTGGAAAAAAACAAAAGAAAACAAAGAAACCAGCTTTTGTTTGCGCAATCTATTGTAAATATTTTTCATTACCATCCATAGTCTTTGTTCATTATTCTTAATACAAACAGCAAAAAACTAAGCCTTATACCAAGATAAAGTCAGATTGCTAATTTTGATAGAACAAGACTGAGGTGGCAGAAGTTGGACACTGATGTCTCAGGTGGAGAGATCATCTTCTTGTATACTTTACTACATAGGAATGCATCTCCAAGCATGAACTTTAAGTAGCCATAAAGGGCAGTGTGCACCATGTGCCTTCTAGAAAATCTGCAGGATTCCCTTCTATTGGTTTATTTAATTAGTCATAAAGCATATATCCAGTGCTTTGTCACTACATATAAAAAGCATATGATACTTGCACATTTCATGTAAGCTCTTTCAGAGATTGTATACAACTTTACTCTTCTGCTCCTAAAGTGTGAAAACTGTCTCTTTTGAGTTTTGATGGGGAACATCTTTTATTTTACTGTAAATGTCTATACATCTAGCCAACTCTTGAGCCTTTTCTTTGTGAATAGGTAACTCACAAGATTGTTTTTCATTTCTATAATGTAAATAAAGGATAAAGCAACGTCAACAAAGGCTGTTTACTTTTATGTACTTCACGACTTGTCATAAACAAAGATTTACAGTAGTTATTCAGGTTCAAAAATAAAAATAACTCAACTTAAAATAGTCTTCACTGTGTCTTATCCTTTAAGCATACCTGGTGGGGGTTTTGGTGGGTGTGAATGAGGGATAGGTGTGTCGCTAACTGAAACGGATACGACGAATGAGGAAATGAAGCATTGCATTGTGGGAGTTGTTGTTAATGCATACCCTAGAAATGGTAAGAATCCTCAGAAACGCTTTCGTCGTGAGAACTACAACTACCAAGTACAATCGTTAGGCGTCCGTTTATAGTGCACTTTGGATTTGTTTTGGTTTCTGCACACTGCGCTTTGTCACGGGGAGTCAATGTCCGCCGCGGTACTTTAACCTTTCCCGTACAGTTTTTACTGACTGACGAATCCTGATACAACTCCTCCTCCGCGGTTTGTGTTTCGCCACCCCTTCCCAGGTCCGCCGTCTGCCTCGTAGCTCCTATATCAAACCCCAGAAGCTGGCCTGCTAGTTAGCAAACAAGCTAACGATTGCCTAATTTTACCCATGTCCTCTGAAGAAGCGTTGAGCTCAACGATCACGGATTGGCTTTTTATCAATTCCTGGTGGCTTCTTCTGCCATTCATAATGCTTCTTGTAGTTGCTGCCTTCATTGTTGCGTTTGTATTGCTTTTATATATGATATCACCCCTCATTAGTCCCAAACCTTTGAAACTGAACGGGGCCCATGTCGTGGTAAGTGCTAACGTTAACTACTTCGGTAGTAATGCTGGTAACGGTTTGTAACGTCAACAGAGGTCTGTAGACCTAAAGCTAGGTTCTAACGAGGCTAGCTACTTTACGTTACGCCAAGTTACCATATTTAACATTATGGCTTTTAGCTTCAACAGCGACTAACCAGTCACAACTTTTTGACAGAAAATCCTGTATTTTGAAGTCAAATTCATAATGACTGTCAAATGTCATTGATGGGGAGCGACACGCCCACATAAGTTAACGCTTAATAGCTAGAGCTAAGGCTAATTAACGTTATTAAATGTATTTACTTTGTCACCATTATTTGTCACCATAATTTATGAGGCTGGAGTCACACCGAGACAAAAAATACAATACTGTCTCAGGATCTGTATGGTCACAGAATCTTCTGTAACGCTGGCTATGGCCTACCTGCAGGAAAGCCAGAATGGGTTACTTGCAACAGTTGTGCAGAGATTCTGAGTCAACTAGTTACTTGTCAGACTTGTGGTTATGTCGCAGAGTTAACGAAATATTATAAACTCATCTCATGAAGTACATTCTTGCTACAAATAAAATCCTTCATAATGAGTTTTCAAGGCTTTTTAACTGCAGGGCCCTTTGTATTAACCTGCCCTGACTTTAGCTGCATGTAGTTGACCGTCAGCAAATTTTTATTTGACACATTAAAAATGTAAATGTAGTAACACCTTGGCAGAAATAACCTACATATTACTAACTCTATTTATTAAGTTGCATAAATATTTTTTAAGTATGATTACATTACTCCTGTGCCAAATCCAATGGCTGAGTTGCAGATCAGCAGCCCTAGATTTACATTTGATTAAGCTTCTTATCCTTTGAATTTTCAGGTGACAGGAGGCTCAAGTGGGATTGGGAAATGCATTGCAATTGAGTGCTACAGGCAAGGAGCATTCATCACTTTGGTGGCACGGGATGAGGTCAGCACAAACCGTATTCAGACAGTCACTCTTTTGTCTAGGACAGTCACAACCTGTTGTAATAGTCAACTTATTTAATGTCAATAAAAGCTATTCTGAAGTTAAATTTGCTCCATGTCCAATGGGGGATGTGCAAAATTAACTTTATCTTACACTAAACAAATACCTTATGAGCATTTAAATTGTGAAGATTTTAACTCTTCATTTAATTTCTATTTGATGACATTTAAAAGTTTCCACAAAATTTTATACCCATAAAATATGCATTTTCTCCCTTAGGCCAAATTGCTTCAAGCAAAGAAAGAGGTGGAGAAATTTGCCATCAATTACAAGCAGGTATGGGTTAACTATAAATTAATTACTTTAGATATGGTTTTTAAAAAGCTCTTATGACTTTATACAACATTCATGTAGTGCATAACAGCCAATAATGTATTACATTGCTCAAGATCGTGTACAATTACCTTACCCAGGTGGTGCTCTGCATATCAGTGGATGTTTCCAGTGATTACAGCCAAGTGGAAAGTGTGATAAAACAGGTAATGTTATCCTCTTAGCAACAGGGCAACACCTCAGATTCCTTCAATAATTCAGTGCTGAAGTACTAAAGTAGCTTTTTCTGTGATGCAGGCTCAAGAGAAGCTGGGGCCTGTTGATATGTTGGTCAACTGCGCAGGAACATCCATTTCTGGGAAGTTTGAGGATGTAGAGGTGGACCGTTTTAAAGTAGGTACTTGTATGGATTGTAACCAAGACATGCCCATGGTCCTGTTAATGCAGAAGTCGTATAGCTATTCTGAAGTACTTAGAAACTGTGCTCTTACTTAAACCTGAGTAATCAAAAAGTGCCTGTAATTTTTAACTTTGAGTTTTAACAAGTATATTGAGCAAGACCATATTCAGAAGAAAAGTCATAGTCAGAAAAAAATTAGGAGGCAGGTAGATTCCCAGCTAAAACTTATTATTTAGTATAGTCAACAGGAAATAGTATAGCAGAAAAATTGTGCAGCAGCAGTCATATTGTGAATGTGTGACAACATTTTTGCAGCTCTACACCTTGGACAACCTCATAATATATGTGTGCTTTGGTCTTGCTTCCAATAGAAACTGATGGAAGTGAACTACCTGGGCAGCGTTTACCCAACCCGTGCCGTCATAACCACCATGAAGGAGCGAAGAATGGGTCGCATCATGTTTGTGTCATCTCAAGCTGGCCAGATTGGCCTGTTTGGATACACTGCCTACTCTCCATCCAAGTTTGCGCTGCGTGGCTTAGCAGAGTCGCTGCAGATGGAGGTGAGTTATTGGCTTCTTACCTATTTTATTTTTCCACTTTGCCGCGGAGTGATGATGAGTTGTTGGTGTAAATATTGTAACAGGGACTCACAATTTGTTTATATAGGGCGGTTTTTACCTTATGACCATTTGTAAAAAATGTTTTTGGCAGGATGAAATTCTTAGTTAGTGTTGCTGTTTTTCTACTCCAGATAAAGCCATACAATATTTATGTGACTGTGGCTTACCCGCCTGACACTGACACCCCGGGACTGGCTGAGGAAAATAAGACGAAGGTAAATATCTTTTGAAAAAATCCCTTTAAAGGCAATTTGCCTTTCAATCCCCCTTTATTTAAAGCTTTGTCCTGCTTTGTTCTTTCCTCTTCTAGCCTCTAGAGACCAAATTAATATCTGAAACCTCTGGAGTTTGCCAACCAGAACAAGTGGCCAAAATCATTGTTCGCGATGCAGTGGTGAGTTATCAAGTTGAACTGCCACTTCACCCAGCATGCATCTTGTCCAGTTCTAAGCAATAATGGGATGTCTGAATGTACAATCAGTTGTTAATCTACTCGTGTACTGTCTCCTTTGCTCTTGCAGCAGGGGAACTTCAACAGCTCTGTGGGACCTGATGGTTACATGCTGTCAGCCCTCACCTGTGGAATGTCACCTGTCACTTCCATCACAGAGGGCCTCCAGCAGGTAAAGCCATGTTATGACATTACTACATTGGTTGAAGTAGCGTTGTGGTATTTACAAATCCCAACCTCAATTTATCCTCTTTACAGATTGTTACCATGGGATTATTTCGAACCATTGCCCTCTTCTACCTGGGGAGTTTTGACAGCATTGTGCGCCGCTGCATGATTCAGAGAGAGCAGTCAAAAGCAGCTGACAAGAGGGAGTAACAGCAGCCTTAACTTCACGGCCCGATGCCCCTCCTTCCTCTGCCCACTGCCATCCCATCCAGTCCTTCACCCCCCACCATCCCATCTCCTCCTCCAGTCTGTTGGAAAAAAGGCCATGCGTAGGGTGCATTTCTGATATCAGTTTAACAGATGGGATGAAAGAAAGTGGCAGATATTTACTCTCTGCTTGTTCAGTGATGTACGTAACGTCTCCTTAGACTTCACAGTTGTTTTGATTGTTCCTCTCAGAGCATCACAGTGACTTTTCTGTTTAATGTGTTCACCTGCTTCTTCTTGTGGGAGGCGCCTTACTTTAAAGGAATGGGGGCAGACTAAACTTCCCACAGCCTGGTTTTAGTAGACAAGCTTTGTATGCCACTAACATCACAAGATATCAGGCCTCCCTGCCTCCATTCGCACAGTGCTGATGTTTGTTTGATTTTTTTTCCACAA
The DNA here is from genome assembly GCA_029814665.1 of Acanthurus lineatus. Taxonomy (NCBI): domain Eukaryota; kingdom Metazoa; phylum Chordata; class Actinopteri; order Acanthuriformes; family Acanthuridae; genus Acanthurus; species Acanthurus lineatus. The sequence continues at coordinate 13,079,542 of JAPZDV010000004.1, read as the reverse complement.
AAAAGGAAAAGCAACTGAAAGCCTGTCTGACTGGTTGTGCCAAATACAGCTAAGAGTTCCTTCCTACTGGGGGCTATAGTGAAAACCAGAATGGTCACTCAGCTTTTGTCATGTTGTTCTATGTATCACAAAACAAGGTCCACCTTGTGATAATTTACGGTTTCTGCTAAATAAGTCCCTCCCACTTCACCTTTTCATACCGCAAGTCTTTGCAGGCAAAGCACCTTTCTGTTTAACTGAATAATCTCTGTGTTTAAAACCAGTTGTCACCCTCAGCATTCTGTTTATGCTGTGTGTTTAGCTGTGTGAACCAAGCCAAGATGTGATACAGCACCATTCTTTTGCAAAATCTGAGAGAACCAGACAGAGAGAAAGAGAGAGAGCATGTGTGATGTTTTAGATTGTTAAAGTTTATTAAAGCAAAAACAGAATTTCCAGTGAAAAAAAAAAAAATCAAACATGTATTGCACACAGTGCTGGGGCAAAGATTTTCAGCTGACCTTTGTGCAGTAAATGTGTGTGTGTGTGTGTGTGTGTGTGTGTGTGTGTGTGTGTGTGTGTGTGTGTGTGTGTGTATGTTTGCTCTGACTGAGCCAACCCTAAGGGAGAGAGAAGCCATTAGTTTATGTCGTCACACATCTTTTATTTTCTTATCATCCCATCAGATTTCATTAAGAAAGTAAAGCAGGTACAATGGGTTGAAGCCATGAAGTGAAAAAAAAAAACACTGGGGGGAAAAAGTCCAGTGCAGGTAATTTGTCTTTTCACATCAGAATTTTACCATGTTGAACACACTTTTTTTCATGTATTGTGTAAAAGGAAGCATTTCATTTTTAAATACATTTTCTGTGTGTCAGTGCACATACTCAGCCACCCTGTCAAGATCCAAGCGGAATAAATTATCTGTCGGGGTGGCGCAAGTCAGGGCAGGGCAAGACTTGCTGGTTCAAGTCATGTCCCTGTAGGTCTAGGGAGGGCGCTAGAGATTTGTTTAACATAAAGTCCGAAATAGAGGGACAAGCTTAGAAGTGTGATCCTTGCCCCACTGCTGTCACGCTGTCATGCACGGTTGGGACTTAATCGCTCCTATAATATTGATTCCCTCCTGATTTCTGTCAAGCCTTGAAACCTTGTATTTACAGTGTTTTCTGTATGTGTCACATATAGAGGGAGAAAATTTACAATGTTGACTCTTGCAAGTCTTCCTTTGGTCCATAACAAACAGGGAGAATGTACTTTAATACAAAGCATACAAATCAAAACATAGGAATATTATTTTTAAATACACCAATATTTGAATGCCAAAATGTGTTAAGACAATTTCTGTAGATGTAATGCATTATTTGAGATTTTATTTCAATGTTGCTGCTCGGTTGATATTAGAGTTATTTCGCTGAAGCTGTGGAGCAGTTGTGGGGACCCATTCTAAGCCTTAAGATGTGACTACTGATAAAACTAATGCTATAAGAATGGACCTGTCCACAGAACATTGTGGCTTAACCCATATGTTGTTTACCAGTTCATTTAATACTTAATCTGTAATACTTTTCAGTGTAAAATGCCAGCTGTTTTTTTTTTGTGTGTGTGTGTATTTTGTCATTTACCAGTCTTGTATGACAAAAAGAAGCCTTACTGAAATCCAAGATATGAAAGTGAGAATGGATGACTGATGTTGGATGATGTTCTCATTTGATATTGGTTAAAGGCATAGTGTCCTGCACTCAAGAGCTTTTTATAAATGTACATTTATTGCCATCAACAGTTCTCTTTTATCTTGAGGTAGCAACACGTAGTTGATAGAACATGTAGCCCATAAAAAAGCAATTTTTGTTCTAACATTTTGTTTTAACCTTTAAGCTATGCAAATGAAGCCTATGCTTATAGTATGTTTCAACATACAGTCAAGACGTACGTTCTGTAATGATCAAGCTAGTTTCCCTTTTTTTAAATAGTGTCATCATCAGATATTGAGAGAGTTTCAGTATTGTGGACATGAAAGTCATAATGCACTCTTTTGTTTCATTCTTTTTTTGTCTTGCTTTTTTTTACTTTCTTTCTGCCAAAAAACTTAACACCTTCACCTTGTGTGCCATTGAAAGAAAATGTGAGAAGTGGAACGTTTCTTTGTCTTATTTTCTTACATGAAAAACTAAATAAATACCTGTGAAGAAAAACAAAATCTAATTCTTACAGTCTGTTATTCAAAGGGCGGGATTTAAGTAATCTGTTTGAGGAGATGAGAGTTTAATCTTACATGGTTGAACTTAACAGGGCAGCTGGATTTTATAAACTGTTTGTCCCAACAGAGATCAAGGGGGCTTGGGGATAAATAGAGAATAATAGATAGGGAGTGAAGAAACACAGGGTACATAAATTTTGTACTGCGAGGTTGGATTTCCATCCACAAGGGGGTGGCTGGACCACATCAAAGCCACCCCTCGGCAAAACGGGATGCTCCTTATGAATTAAACAGGATCCTCTAAGCTCTCCTTGCATATCTTGAGGTAAGCATGGGTGAAGTTGTCAAGAATTTAGTCGTAAAATTTATGGTTTAAACATGCAATCATGAGAATGCGGTCTGTTAAAGATTTTTAGTGCAGTTCTTCGTGTGCACTTGGAGTCTCCTAGCGCAGCCAAAGGAATTACTTTGCGTGGCTGACGTCAGGAAAATACCTCACCAGCAGAGTGTGGCCAACTGGCGGTGAGCAGGGAGCTGCTGAAGAGGATATGAGGAACAGTCGTGGAAGCGGACTCAGTCCGACCTTGTCCCGTGCCTGGTTGTGCGTAAACGCTGCAAAAACAGTTGGCGGCGTTTAAAGCCGCTTAAGGCGCGTACAACTTTGGCCCTCATTCATGATTTTATTCGCAACACATTCACGTCTGGGTGATGTGCACAGGAATAGATCAACACCACTCCAACCTCTTCCGCATATTGGATTTCTATGCAAAGAGAAGGTCGCCCGTGTCCCTCCAAGGATTCGGGAAATGAAGACTGCTGCTGACACCGACTCAGTATTTTTTGACTTTTAAAACGGGTTTTTGCGCAGTTTTGGTCAAGCGGTTTCTTTAATCCAAGAAGCATTCGTTCCCTACGCGAGATTACTCGTTGCATTGCTTTTATCATAATATATTCAAGTTGTGGATAAGTCTGTAATAAGCATTGAACGGTGCGCAAATTCGATCATAATGCATGTTATTTAGGATAACCTCTGTCTGTACATAGTGCCAAATTAACCCGGAATGGCGAACGAGTGCAATCGCAACATTGTAGAAAAGTATATCTGCTATAAACTCTCTAAACAGGGATACGTGTGGGGATTCGACGATGTCCGGGATGAAGATGCTGCCAATAATGGGTCAATAGTTGCCCCTCAACCGACTTTGGTCCGCCGGTGCCGTGAGGCCAGCACCGGGCCTGACAGCGAGAGCATCCCGCACATTTGCAAACGGCTCCAGCAATCCGACCCGCACGCCGCGATACACAGAGTCCTGCGCGAGGCTGGAGATGAACTTGAAAGACTATACCAGCCGGACTTCACAGAGATGTCGCGGCAGCTGTATCTCACCTCCACCACGGCGCAGAGGAGATTTGCCGAGGTGATAGACGAACTGTTTCGGGACGGTGTGAACTGGGGCCGGATTATCGCTTTCTTCGAGTTCGGTGGCACGGTGTGCGTGGAGTGCGTGTCGAAAGAGGAGATGACACCGCAGGTGGACAACATCGCGGAGTGGATGACGGAGTATTTAAATGGACCTCTGAACAGCTGGATACAGGATAACGGGGGATGGGTATGTCTGATTCCGTGTAACTGAGCGCTTTGCAGTTCTGTGCCACGGGGGCGCAAAAGTCCTCCTTCGCTCATGTTGAAGAGGTTTTAATCAGTCCGTTCGGTTAGTGCAAACATGTTTAATCGAGATCAAAGCGTGCTCTCTGATATGACTTTAAGGGACGTAATATCGAAAGCACAGCTGTAGTTGATCATTAACAAAATCTATGTCTTTAGATGTGCCCCCATTACGCACGACAGCGCCAGCGCTCGTGATGGGCGGCCTCACTTATGAGCGGCTCTGATTGGATTTTCACGATGGCTGTTAAACTTACTTGACCAATCAGACGGCGAGCTCTGTCACACCTCCCGACGCTCTAAATAGAGGCCGCCTGTCAACTGCAGAACCAGTGGTGGTCACGCTGCTGTCACGGAGGGGAGACAAAAAACACTGTTTAATGCATCTCACTAGAAAGAACTTAACGGCAATTTTAACATTTGCGCGAAGCCAAATGCTTTATGCCACACAGTGATCTAGTGCTTCTGTGACATGATGCATCAGGCTATGGTTGTTACATGAAGGAAAAGGCCAGACACATGTCAACAAACAGAAAACTATTGAATTAATGTGTTTAGGCCTCTGGGCATGGCTGGACAGGGCACAGCTATCAGAGCCAATCTCTGCATATCTAACTGACACAAACTTAAGATAGGTCACCATTGAGGAGAAACATCTACTGCACACTCTGCCTTTACCTGCCTGCACACACATACACAGATTAATATGGAAAGAGTGGGCTTTGCCACATCAAATTTTGCATCCTTGCAGCCCCAGAAGAACATAGCAGCCTCTAATTCTGCTCTTCTCGACAGACATTAAACCAATCTGCCACGAATTAGCCTCTAATTAGCGGAGGTGCTCTTAATGAGAGCATAACATTTGTGTTGCTGGGTTGTCTTAGCCGGAGGTATCAAAATTGGGGGGTGATGGGGGTGGGTCATCAATGATTCATATCGAACATTCCATCTCAAAGGGAAGGACCGTTTAACATTCCCCTTGAGTCTGCCTTGCCCCTGGAGGTGGCAGGTTGTGCCACATATCAAAGGGAGGCAACAGAGGGAGGGCCCCTCCAGGAACACAGAACACTAATCCGCAGTCACTGTGTTTAACACACAGTCCTCTGCGCATCTAGGTTGGAACTCTTTTGTCTGCTTTTTCAGACCTGTGCCTTGAAGCTGGCGCAGACTGGGCTGCTCGAGGTCTCTGGAGTCTGTGCCCACTATACAATAATGTAGGTCATCATAGTCTGTGTTTTCCAGCTGGGTGGAAATGACTGTATCTCTGCTGCTCTGCATCCACTTTAAAGCCAGAGAACAGTTTTTTTTTTAATCCAGAGGATTATTCAGGATTATTTGAAAGCATATGTTTCTACTTTGGGTCATTTTGCTGGATCTCTGCTCTCTACACTGAAGGAACCATGATCACATTTTGGCTAAAACTAGCTAAAGAATCCATTTAATGCAGTGTACATTAACATCAGCTCATGTGAAGTTATAAATCGATTGTTTTGAGCTTCAGCATAGGAAGATAGGAGTCTAACAGACTGTGTTGATTTATGTGATCCTTTGAATGCCCTTCAGGTGGGGAATTTCCTGAGCTGTGTGTTTATGTTTCAGTTATTACCTGACATTTAATAACTGACACCGCAGACACAGAGCTTTGTCTGTGCTCTCGCCTCCATTTGTGAAATTCAGCTTCTCCTTTTTTATTGACTCGTTGGCAAGTGTCAAGTCACTGTGTGGCTGGCATGTACCAAAAAGGGTGTTTTCCTGATGCTGCTCTTAGACCTTAAGGGCCTCTTATATACTGAAGAGTCTAGGATGTTTCCTTGATAGATATAGCAAGGTAAAGGTTTGTTGATTTTATTTTGATTTCTTCCTGAATTATGCATCAACACCCCAGGGGGGAATGTCTGAAATCTCCCTAATGCACCCACCTCAAGAATCAGATTCCGGTCTAGAGATAGTGAATCCTGTTTTTGTTCATGAATTCATTTATCTCGCCATCTTTGGAGAAACCTTAAACATATTGAGTCTTAAAAGGTTGGAATCAACCAATTAAATACCCATCATGTGTACATTTTGAATCGTAGCAGGTCAACACCCCCAACCGCTCAAACCAATTCCCAGAAAAACCGAGGGCATGACCTCAGTGTCCTCAGTGGGAGCTCTGGCCCTGACAATGACTGCCACTGTTTGGATATAATCTTGCAAACAATCTGTTTTAGTGTGAAAGCTTTGAGTGGATTGTGATGATGCAAATGTGCTACACTTTTATGTCCAATGCGCTCATGTTTTTGCTTCTCCGAGGGCTTCCATCCATTTTGTGGTCAAACATTTTCAGTCACACATGGGTCATAAATATAGGAATCAGAATAAAACACATTTTGTGTTTCAATCACAGCCCTCTGATGAGGGTTTGACTCAGTGAGGGTACAGAGTATAACAATGAAGACACTGAATAAACATAGTTATGTGTGTTTAGACAGGTTGTGTTTAGAGTCGCTTATGTTGTCCATTGTGAGGTGAGCCTTGTGTTTTCTTTTTCACCACCTTTAAAACGAAGGTGGGGGCTAATCAACCTATTACTGACATTTTGACACGTGAGAGTGCTGTGGAAACAGCTTTCTATCAGCCACCCTCTGTTTCCTGTTGTTTTCGAGACAATTTTAGCCCAAAATAGGAGTGCCCACTAATCGTTGTTGAGTCTAGCCATCACCGGTGAGTCAAATATACTTTTAGTTAAACAGAACTATCTGTCCTGTAGAAATAACAAAGTGACTGTATTTGCAAAACCCAGCTGAGGGCGAAATGGCTCCCATTCTGCACTGATTACTTCCCACACTCTTGGATGTAAAACACTGTCCTTTCATTGCGCTCAAAGCTCAGTTTTCTCCACCTGTATGAATTCATCTTTTGTGGTGGCAGAAATTGCAGTCATCAGGGAACGATTGCATTTATGTTGCAGCCTCACCCACACATGGTGCACCTGTGTTTATTTACACACCCTTGCAGTAAATACCAAGTGATTGGACAAAGTGGCAGACGGCGTCCGACTCCTGAAATTACATGCTTGACCTCAGACGTTTGACTGGCTGAGGAGGCGGCTCCAAAATGCCAAAATGTGCTCCAAATGAAAAACAGTGCATTCACAACTTGGGTAGGCAGAGTGAGCACAGCTTCAAACTAAATTCTTTGGTCCAAACTGAAATACCTCAACAACTGTTTGATGGATGGCTGTGACATTTTGTGCAGACATTTATAGGCCCTATAGTTATTCCTGCAGATCATGGTGATACCCTTACTTTACCTTCAGTGCCTCTGTGAGATTGATTTGGTGATCTTGTGACTTTCTCTTACTATCATCAGGTGAAATGTTAATGTGTCCAATACTTTTTACACTTGCAGTACTAATGATGTCCCAATTAGCCTTAGCTGTGCTATGTTGAAGATTCCAGCACGAGCATATGGTGTGTAGGATAATGCCATATGAGGAAACTATTATCAGAAATTAATGTGCAACCTTCCGACACGCAGAGGAGAACAGAAAGCTCGCATGGTTGACACTATGCTAGCAAGATTCAAAGTGAGTAACAGTGTGTTACAGACAGCAACACAGACAGTAAATATACTTTGATATGATATCTAACAAGAGGTGCTAGCTATCCAATCATGTCACTGTCCACATATCAATATCAAGATAATCATTAACAAATGATGAGCCCTGCACACTGTTGCCTGCAGCCTAAAGTAGCAGGCAGAGTAGGGGATATGAGTTGACTGAATATGTGATTAGTATCTACAAGTCAGAGAGCAGACTACTTCTTGCAGCTTGTCATAGCCTCCAAATAGGTTAAAAGAAACCTTTAAGTCTCTCCTTGTCATTACAAGTTAGCTTGTTACAATGTTGCAATAAATTGCTAGCTGTGTTCCTGTGTTGTAATGTTACTCATTTTAGAGAAAGACTAGGACTATCCAACCAGAGCTTTCATTTAGAACAATGAACAGGCAGTTCTACTAGAATTACTTATGTGGTGGGAAGGTGTCCAACCTCAGGAATTAATGGACCACTTGCAGCCAATCAGAGTTGAGTATTCACCCAGACCATGGTATATATAAAGAAAGAAAATTGGTAAAATGCCTGCTAAACATTTGCTTGTTAGTGTACTTAAGCATAAGCATTTAGCTCTGTGCAGCCTCAAAGCTTGCACGGCTGTACCTGTGCGTTCTTTTTATGTAGTGGATGAGAGGAAGAAGTTGATTCTTGAGAAAAGCTTTTTGAAGTCTCAAAGAGCAGGATCATATGTCTGAGGAATGCTGCTAGCCAGGTGGCCCATTTCTCTGTGTTTTAGGTGTGTTTTGTGTGTGTGTGTGTGTTTGAATGTGTGAGTGTGTGTGGTTGAACGTGAGTGTGTGTGCATGAGGAGAAAACAATGTAAGTTGGCCTGGGTTGGGTCCATCCTGTAGGGGATTCCCTGAGCACAATCTGCTCGCCGACGGGTGGGACCTGCATGTAGCTACCGTATTGCGGGCGTCTCGCTGCGCCCCTCTCCTCCCTCGTTGAGGCTGAGTGGATCTGGGACAGCGAGGAAGTCATTAATCTCCATATAGGTGACATGTCTGCAGAGTAGAGGAGGAAAAAACCCAAACAAAGTCACTCACAATGCAGCTACACACAAGAAAGCATGAAAGATAGTCTTTACTTACATCCAATTTGCGTCTCCCAGATGCAAATACAGACTGTTAAACACAAGACAATACTTGCTGTGGCAACGTTTAGGAAGTGTTTGTGGCTTTTCCATTACTTTAAACTGTTCCCCTAACAAAAGGAAGTCTGTACTGACAGTGAAAGGAAAGCTACACTTGAACACACATGCTTTTGCAGTGTAATGAGCTCTATAAGTCGTGATTGATCCATCCGTTCCAATCTTCTCTTGTCACACTGCATGCTGTCACAAACAGTTGTTTCCTCCTTTCATCTGCTAATTTGCAGTTGTTTATCAGTCTGGCCCCACAAAATTAGTGTGCAGGATGAACTACGCTCTCTTGGTTCCAGCAATCAGATATAAAAAATAACCGATTACTCATGCAAACAGAATTTGGGGTTTTTTCCCTCCCACCCATTATTTCAAAACAGACAAATAACAAAATAACATCATCCACTGCTTTTGACAACAGTGTTATCTCTTGATGTGGACTCTCGGCTCTGTAATGGAGACCATACACCACAGAGGAGCTCAATGTGGCGAGGCGCAGCCAACATTTTCCCCTGTACTGTACCCCTTTTGCTGCGCAGGCCTCGCCATCTGCCACTGTGTTTACACCCATCAGCCCGGCAACTGTAATCTCAGAAACATTTCCTACAGACGCAGGCAGCTCTGGGCTGTAACTCCCTGAATCCGTCTGACATGAATACTTTCTTTCAGGAGAGATCTCTTGTCTTTCTGCTATCTGGAGCACTGAGAAGCTCAAAGCACAAAGACCTTTGTTCCAAACATTCAGTCCTGCCTGTGGAAATACTTTGGAGAGCAGATTTAACAACCCTTTACAGTTAAGGTGGTGCACTTTGAGTGACAATAAAGAGACTACTTTGGTCAGTTTTTTATGCTGTAATCACTTGTATCTGAATGACTGCCCTAAAGAAAATAGAGGTTGACTGTTGTCTGTGTTTCCATGGCAGTGTTCTCAAAAGGCAAATGGTAGATTTTGGACCTTTTTCTTGGCCATTTTTACAAAAAATTACTGCATCTTTCCACAGCAAGAGCAAGTCCTGCTTTGCATTATCAGCCTTTCACGACATGGAACAAAAAGCATATGGTTTTGTTGTGGTTGGATATGGTGCAATGAATAATTTAGCCATTTAGTCAGAATTTGAACTGCAAGTCTTTTATTTTCTGACAATAAAATCAAGTCAATCCTCAAACTGTAGTCAAGCTGCCAGTCTTAATTATAGAAAAGGGTGGTATCATGAAGACAGAGCAAGACACTGTCTCTAAAGCTAAATTCACCCAAACAAAGGATTTTTATCTTATTGCTGACTGAAACGTGAGGTCAGGCATCCAGTTGGAACTCTTTTTAGCTTGGCATCATGACACTCCTTGCTATTGTTTCATGTTTACGTCTCTCTCTATCATTCCTCACATGCCGATCATTTCACAAACACGTTAGACATGTGCACCTTTGTTGTGAATGTAAATTGCTTAAGGTAATTAACACAGAAATGCAGTTCCAATACAGTTTCTAGAACATAATTGTGGAGCTTTGTGAGTGCTGCGTCTACCTCCACGACCTCACCTCTCCCCAGAGACCCTCCACCCTGTCCTGTGAGCTTATTTCAAGGCCTCTTCAGGAGAGCCGGAGGAATGTCTGCTGGGGAACGGCAACTGTAAATAAATAATGGACATGAACTGGGTGTTTCTTTCCTGAGAGGCCGGCGAGGGGTGTGGGTGATTTCGTTGTGGGACGATCACGTCAGCTGAGTGTGCTTCATTCAGGAACTGTAGGCATGTTGCCTACAGACATGAGTGTGGTTTTTTTGGTTTGGTTTGTTTATTTTGTCTCTCCCATGTGGTCCTCTGGGGCCTTGTGAGATTCACGTTTTCGTGAATTCAACCATATGATTGTGTTTCCTTTTATTATTTTTGTTCAAGTCAGTAATCACCTCAGCCTGCTGTTCTCCCATTTCATGAGGGACACGTGCCCGAGCTGTTTAAAAGCACTGCTATCCCAGTCAGAACACACACTGATGAATAATATATGAAGAAGATAAACTCGGACACTAAATGGATGTCCCTCAAGTAGAACCCCAAAGCTGCCTGCACTCTAGTCGAGAGATTACCTTTTCTTTCTCCCCTCTTTTTTTCACATCCTTTTTTCTACATCTATTTGTCTCTTAACCCTCCACCTTTGACATACACTCATTTACCCACATGCACATGCACAATCCCTTCACAAACGACACACTAATACCCTGAGACCTGGCTTTTAGTGTCAGGTAACGTTCCAGATTGCTGAAAAATGCAGGGACACGTGAGAGGCCTCTAAATATAGAAGTGTTGCCATCACTACTCCCGTGTGGTCCTTTAATTGTCATGTTACACATAAATCCCTGCCCTGTTTGCTGCTGTGCTATCGTCTCGTTCACATCACAAACCCGCCACCAATCTGCATGAAAAAAAAATGTCCTAATGAACCATTTGAGACAGCAGATAAAAAGTGTTTTCCACCTTTCCTGTCATGGTGGGAGCTGGATAATGAGGAGCCTACTGAGACACTAGTTGACTTTGCCACTGGGCACACCCTTGCAAGCTGTGCAGCATATCAATATAGGGCAAGGTTAAATGGTTCCTCCCATTGTCTAGCTACTGTAGATATTTTTGGGACAAACCCCCAAAAGGGTTTTAAAAGAGATTTGATATTCTCAATTAATTTCCAGAGCAACAATAGCCAATGCTGTTTGAAAAGCAGTTGGCAGTGCAGTACAGTGACTCTCTTGTTCACAAAAAAGAGAGCCTGCTGCACGCGTAGGATAACTTAAGTAGTTCTTAAAGGGTCAGTTCACACAAATAATAGTCTGAGAACTATTTCCTACCAAAGAATTTCCAGAGTACCTATGATGTTGTTTCTTGAAAAATCATTGGGCTTTTCAAATTTCTTTTTATGCTGACGATAAAATACATTATTTTTGTAATTTAATTTTATTGAGATTATAGCAGAGGACTCAGCGGAAAAGTCTGTAAAGCAGTCATTTCCAACAAAACCTGCTGTAAGTGCAACACCGATATACTAAAAACTATTGCTTAATAGCTATTTACATATCTAGAAGTCCCAGAGCAGCATAAGCATTTATCTAGACTCATGTTTCTGGGAGCTTGACAAATTTACATTCAATAAGTACTCTGATTTCCATTTCATTTTGGTCTATTTACCAAGCCCTGAGGGAAATATCTGTCTATTTAGCTGCTGAATGCCGCTCTGTTCAGCAGCTTGTTCTTTACTTTGTCCACTTTGTGCATAACATACAGAGGATAGTTGAGAGTGTTAAGAGAGAAATGAGGCAAAAAAGTTGCAAATTGCAAAATAGAAACAATAAGCTGAAAGTGGTTGAAATGCCCCAGAGAACTGAACTGAGAAACTGTAAAATCGGGCAATAATTCTTTGTTCATTTCTCTTCAGCGACACATTTTACATTCCACATAGTCATTAGGTTGATTGTCAATAAAATATATGAAGTGTCACAGCTTTAAATTCTTACGAAAATGAAACCATCTGCATGGCCAGATACCACCAGGGATAAATGAATGAACTGACCCTTTAAGTTTTATAGAGTTCATATACACACAGGCAGGCAAACACAGAAGCGGATGTACTGGTGCAAATCAGTTATTTGCTTTCCACAAAATGGCTGTGTACACACTCACACACATCTACATACACACATATACTGGGGCACATCAGTGTGTACACACAGAAGCGGATGTGGTAGTGTGAATCAATAATGCTGTGTTGTCACAGGGTGACATGTGAGCCATGGCAGAGAGCAGATGGCCCCGGGGTGCCAAGCTTCCTGTTAGCCGTGCCATTCAGCCGCAACACACATAAACACATGCTCACGAGCACACACACCACTATCATCTCCCATCTCCACTGGGATTTCCCAGTGCAACTAGCCAGAGCACTGGCCATTAACAAACAGCATGCCATTATTGGCTCTTCTCTCAAATGCTGAGTACATGCCCTCCCAAAAAATGACAACAGCCAGATAATGGTAAATAGATTTCTCTGCCTCGTCCATCGAGGTCTGAGGTAAATAATTCTCTGGACCCCCCCTTGCCAATGTGATTTTTGCCAGCAGAGCAAATAGCCTTCAGGAAATCTGATCTGTTTCGGTGGACGCTGAGTGAGGTCAGCCATTGCTCAGATATCACTTTGACTATGTCGTATTGATTGAGCATTTCCGATGGTTTGTGTCGGTATCTCTGAACAGAGACTCAACACAGTGAACCCATGGCTGTAAATGTCAGACAGTACATGAAGGTGATTTATCGAAATTCATGCTGCAGGAAAGAGTGTCTCTTTGAAAAGACCTTGGCGAGATGTTTTAGCACTTTTATGCTGACGGCTTTCAACTGGTGTGTGTGTGTGTGTGTGTGTGTGTGTGTGTGTGTTTGTGCTCTGACTCCTGGTAAGACAGCACCACCCTGTTGGCAGTCACCTTTGATGGCGACTGATTAGGTTTGAAGTGTAGAGAAAACGATACAGCCCTGATGTTTGGAAGATAAAAGCTTTGCCAGGGGAACGTTGTTGCTGCTGCTGCTACGTATTGTTTCAGGGCAGCGATCAGCGTTCATGAAACTCCTTGCCATCCTGAACTCTTGATGTCCGCCCAAACCTACAACCAAATCCTGTCAGCATGTTGCATTGCACAGATGTTTTGTCGCTAACCCCTGCTGTTTTCAGAGGACTACTACTGCATGCTACTACTGACAGGGATATCTCGCCGGCAGGGGCGTACCCAGTGCTGCTACGGTGTTATATTACATCAATTTCACTGGGTTGACTCTGAAGGTATGCTGCCTTTAATTGGTTGTTGGGTTGTCATTACAACTTCAAATAATGACAGATACTTCAAAGAAAACAGGGAGAGCTGAAAACAGGAGATCTGACAGTGATTCCTTTTCTTCTTAGGTATTTTGTTGAGCATTTTTTTTGGTATTTTTTGACAATACAGATTTTTTTTTTGTCTGTGTATCTTTTCAGGATGCAATCATCTTGTGACTTATGTCAGAGCAAAATTTTTATAATGCCTGGATTCAGTTATGTCAGGCGCCATCTTACTTTATAGAGGAGTGTTAACTGTGACATGTCTAGACAGGCAAATTTAACCACAAGAAGTTTAATTAACTCTGCAAATTGACCTATAAAGTGCTTCATTTATCTCTCACACTTTGTGGTTAAAAAGCTGTTAAAAAAAGAAGAAAGAGCCCAATAAGTATGTACTTTTTGTCATTTAATCAACAGAATTTCTTCATACTATTGTATAAAAATATCTTTGATTGTGCCCTGGGCTTAAATTATCAGCTAACTTTGAGAACTCATTTTCTGATACCACCCAGTCCATCAGGACAGGGACTCAGAGTCCGCGACCTTCAATGTTTCCAGATTTGAATTAATGTGAGTCCACATTCCTGGACTCCAGGGACGACAGGGGGTAAAAAAAAAATATTCCTGGATGAAATGACTGGACTTCACAAGGTGTCTTTGATCAGCAGGTGAGGCTAACAGGGTTTAGGAGGAGGAGAGATGGAAAGTCAAGCAAGCAGAGGAGGCTTATAAAAGCAAGGCAGTCCAGTCCTGCTTATTGCTACATGGGCTGCAGTCAGGTTTAGACTGCTGGAGTAATTGCTGGAAAAAGTATGGATGTTGGCATAGTTCAATTTGGCCAGCAGGGTTGAAAGCAAAATGGAGTTAGTGGAGCAAATAGCTTTGATTTCATTGGTGCTCATGCTGTTGGTAGAGAGCTGCAGAAGCTGGAGATCATTAGCTCACTCCATAGGAGTTTATAGAGCGAACTCGGATAAAGTTGCAAGTTAAAGTCATCTGACTCAACAATCATCTGATTCTCAGCTGATCCATCTGCTGACTTAGAAAGTAGAGGAATGTACTCGTGAAAACATCCACATGGGCATTACATAGCAAGAAAAGAAGAGAAGAATGAACATTTTGAGCTTCATATACAGTATGTTTGCATTTCTTCCTGCAAGATTCAAAGTTTTTCACAGTTTATTCTAATAATCACCACTCAAAGCATCAAGGCTCAGTGCACAACATCCAGTCACTAAATATCACTAATGACATTTTCCATGGATCGTCCCAGAGAGGATATTCCAAAATATGAGAAAACTCCTATTATGAAACTGACATGTGCCTTATTAGCTTTCCACACATTTTTTCGCCAGACCTTCAATGTCACAATAGGAAACTTATTATCATTCATCAGGTAGGCTGTGCTTGTTTCCCTCTGGTCCCTGCATACAGACGCTGAAGGTCACACAGCTCCCAGTGAGTCAACCTGCTCCAGATAGTTCAAACAATCGGTAGTTTTAAAAGCATGCTGCTCAGCGTCGCTCTCTCCAAGGTCTCACTGAACTCAAAGCAAAGGAAGGATAAAGGACCAGGAATAGAAGTTGTGTCCACCCCAGTTTTTAACTGCTTGATTGGGTCTTAATTACATTAATCTATGTCTTAGAAAGATTTAAATGTGGTTATTATATTACATAATGAAAATGTGCATTGTAGCTGTATCCCTTGCCGTCGACTTGGTAATCTCAAGGTTCATTCCTTCTCATATCTGGCCTCTCAGGCGCACACAGTGCAGTTGTTTGTTTCCACACATCAATGCATTCCTCTCATTCCTCTCCCCCTGGATGAAAATCAGCTGGTTGCCTTAGAGAGGTCGTTGAACTTTTCCCCAGTATTCCCGGCTGGAGAAGAGAAAGGGAGGAGGAACAAAAAAGGTTTTCTGAGCAGGGAAGAATGTCTAAGTTCATTCTAAGGTTGCATTTTATACAGCTGACAAGTAAACACTATATAAGCTGTGGACATTCGTCACATTGCTATTACGCACAAAGTCCCTCAACTTCTGTCCGTCTCTGATCATATTCTCCACGGTTCCCCCTGTTGGTTGGTTGGTTGGTTAGGTATGCTGAATTTTCACAGCACCGGAAGTGAAATTGTGTAAGAATGATTATTGCTTCCCCTTCCCCTCCTGTTTCAAAATGACTTAATGTTCCATGCGGGATGGGGAAATTTTGTCATGAATTTCACAATCGGAGCCCTCAGCCTGTGAGAAGGCTGCTTCCCTTTCCATATCAAGTTTTGTCTTCCAACATGAATTTGTTTTTTTTTCAGTCACCTGACGTCAGTATGACTGCAGTAGACAAAGGTGAGGGAAGCATTTAGTTTTTTCACTGAAGTCAACAGTATCAGTACAACCCTGTGAGAATACTCCATTACAAGTATTTAAAATTTTACTTTTAGACCCGAATAACATATTATTTAATCCAATTTTTACTATGATGGGATCCTGCATGAACACATGATGTTCTGCCAAATCTAGAACAGTTTTAGTTGCTTCACATAAGAGACTTTTTCCTCACTTGTTTGAAGTGGGCGGGGCTCAGCAGGGAGAAGGTGATGAAACATTTTTCTGTGCACCAATCAGGATTTAGCATATAATCAAAGTACGGGGACTAATGAAGCGCAGTATCTGAGTTTTCTGACTTTTAAAAATGTTTTATAATCATAAAATATAATATAATTATGATTCATTGGAAAGGAAAGAATTTTTTTAAAAAGTGCTCTACTATATAATCCTGGATTTCTCATTTGTCTTCATTTGACATCTTTAAGCTTCAAACTAATTAAAATTAAAATAAAAACATCTGTGATGTTTAGAGGGGAAACATCTCTTGAGACTTCTGACAATTTAAAGACATCTGAAATGTAAATAAAAGCCCCAAACACACAGTGCTTGTTTTTATAGACCAATCATAAGTTTGATTTAAGGAAAACTCTTCAAAAGTTAAGAGCAAGCTAAGAAATGAGTACAATGTTACCCACTGAAATGTAGTGATATAGAGGTATTAGGAAAAAAAATCTATACGTAATTTAACTTTAGTACAAACAATATTAAATTGTACTTAAATGCAGTACTTGAGTAAATGTATTCTTCACCAGCAATGCCCTCACTTTGTGGAAAATTTTCACTGTGGTTCAGTTCCTTTTCTCCCCACTTCAAAGGTGTTCTTGTGGGAGCTGCACCTCAAACAGATTATTGTTTTCGTCGACGTTATCGGACACCTGAGATCCTCGATGTGCTCCGCTCTGCTCCCAGCATGCCCTGTCCCAGACTGTGGCCTCTCTCATTTACATGGGTGCATGGAGAACACAGCTGAACCTGAAACCTGGCCCCATGTACTCCAATCACGTAAACCGCTCCAATATCTTGTTGCCAAAACTGACAAGCTTTCATTTAGCAGCCGACTTTACAAGACATCGCCTGAATGAAAAAGTAGATTGTGAGAGGCACGTTGCGTCTGGCTTTGATGTTCTAATACTTTCTTCTTTGCTGACATCTTTAATTCTCTTTTAGATGAGATTACACTCGATTTGTTTGGCACAGCTTCCGAAATTTAAGAGCTAACTTGGAATTTGATCAAAGGAAAAAATTACAACATTCCTGCTTTTTGTGATCATAAAACTTTCCCTTTTGTTACAGTTTTCTTCTTTTTAGACTTGGAGCTAGGATTTAGGAGTCACTTGGTGGTTCAAAACAAATACAAATCTCTTAGTTACAGTCTCTAACCAACTGTAGCTCTCTACTGCAGCTCCCCCCACCCTTTTCTTCATGGTATTAGCATGACTACATGTTTGGCTTGCTTTTAGTCTTTCCCTAGTTACCCACACAGAGTCTGTGATTTAACCATACTTGGTTGTACCACAGAGAGGCCATAGTCTCAAACCAGACAGTGATGTCATCCCCACAGTAACTGGCACAGGAAGTGACTTAACACTAACTGAACAGTCAAGCTCTTTGACAAAGACTTCCCCAATCTCTGCGTCTATGAAAAACCCCTTTTTGAATGCAAGGGTTGTGTCATTTTGTTTCAGCAAGGACTCGAAACAAAAGGACTTTTACATGAGCATAACTGAAAAAAATGAATGAACCGTTTCACCAAAAAATCCTAAAACCAAATGACTTCATTTCTCGGGTAAGTTGAGAACAATCGGCCACCACATGTGCTGCACATCGAGTAAGCTGCAGATGGTGTTCCCACATGTCCCATTCATTGCACCGTATACAGTAGTAGTTTTTGGCTCACATCAGCCAGTCTATTTTCAGCTGCCTTGCAGTTGAGATGATGGTGGTTGTGTGGTCTCAAGGTCTTAAGGGGTCAGCGGATACGACTTATAAGACTTGAAGCAGCGTGCCGCCCCTGCTGCAGGAAATCAGCCTCTCCCATAGGCTCTGTTTGTCACAGGAGAAGCAACAGGCCACCTGGGAATCTGCTGGTTCCCACGGTCTCTATCAGAGGTTTCTATCTGAACCAATCAGGCGGAGCAGTTCTGCTATGGTGGGGCTCCCACGCTCCCTTGTTTTGGCCAAGTAAGAGGTGCTTTGGTTCCTGTACACAGCAATCCAAAGCTGATTTAAAGCTGATAGAGCAGTTTGAAATGTGAAAGTTTTACCTCAGTGTTTAACCATTAACCCAAACTGCAGAGTGGATGAAAAAAACATGGCATTACCTTTTTAGTGTCCGCTGAGTGCTTCCGCGTGTTTTAAATGCCACAGATCCTACTCCAATTTTTCAAGAGGCTCTTTATGCAAGTGCCACTGCATTCCTGAGAGCAAAATTTGAACAAAACAACTCAAGAGTTTCACATAATTGTCACATAAAAAGCACCTTAGTTTTTGGCTCTCACATGAGCACATGTTTTATTAAAGCCACAAACGTGATGGGACAGTGGATACAGTCATACTTTAACCCCACTCTGCAAAGCCTTCTCAGAGAGAACACAGAGCTATTAGACACCCAAGTGGCAGACATCCTGTCTTTACTGGAAAGCCACTCAAGCCAGGTTTAATGCACTCCAAACACACCAGCCTCCACACGTGTGGATGATGACTCAGCGGCCCTTTTTCCATTCGCTCCTCTGCACTCGCGCGTCATCGGTGGCCTTTTAAAAAGGGCCGAGCAGCGGTGATGAGAGTCGTTTTATTAGATTGAGCAGCCATGAAGCCTCTTGATATTTATAGCAGCGCGACAGTCTTGCAGCTTCTGTCCGGTCTGAATACTGTCACTTCCTCCTCCAGTGCACACATCCTCAAAAGGAGACAGACATCCCCCTTTGCTATCAGCTGCATTGTATCTAAATGAGGAAGCCATTGTGAACAGTGAAGGATTTCGTTGAGGCTAAATAGGTTTCAAGGTCAAAATCACGAGCCTGCCTACTTTTAAAGAATGAAAGAAACATACTGACTGAGCCGTCTGATTTATTGTGAGAGAAAAGGATTGTCTCTCCGTGGCTCTCCCTTTGCTTTGATGTCTCTTTGCTCAGAAGTGTCTGATTGTAAATGATACACTCTGAGCTTCAGTAGGGTGTGCAGAGGTGCCGATAAACCAGGAGGAGAGCAAGTGAGAGGAGAGCAAACACAGTCTGCATCCATCCACTCGCCCTCACCTCTCTTAGCCTGCAAGGTCACTCAGTCCTTGATTTAATAGGGGATCAAAGCTGTTCAATACAAATCAATGGGCTCAACAAGAATAAAAAGCCTGCAAGCCTCATATAGCTGCTCAGCCAAGGTTAAGTAAATGGATCAGGAATATTTGTCTAATCAAAATCTATTTGCACTCTCCAAACAAATCAAGATGCTGCTGCACAAATTGGACGGTTTAAGTCCAGCGGTTCTCCTCGTCTTCCTGCCTCCTTGATGGGATAAAAAACCAAGCGAAGCGTTATTCATCTCCAAAGAAACCAGAGTCTCGTGTGTAAAGTTACAGTCCTCATTTATCTGGCGGTTCAGACAATGAAAAATGGAGACAGTAGAAAAAAAAAAGCAGCACAGAGTGTCATGAAGAGTGTGGGTGATTTACTGGCGATCACATTTCATGTTCCAGTAGAGCAGGCTCACTCCCACGGGAGAACGTGCTGTTTTGTAAACACACAAATGCCGCAGCCGCCGCTGACGCAAATTTGAATATTTATGAGCCTTTAGGGTAGCATTCCACGTCAAATCTGTTTCTCCCTTTACAGCTGAGTGCAATGAAAGGATACTGCCTATGGAACGTTCGATGACACCCAAAGTGAAAGCAAATTAAAATGCTGTTCATTCCTTCTAATTCAAGACTTACTTTCTGTTCCCCTTTAATTACATTACTCCATAGTCATCAACTTGACCGTACATTTAGACAGATGGTAATTTCTTGAGTGAATTTATTGGAGTAATTTAAAAGGCCTGATTTTTTTTTAAAGAAACTGGTCTCATTATATCAACTGGAAGTGTCTCTTTTTTAAAATTGTACTTCTGGGTTTCAGTTGTTAAGATTCAGGGTTTTAGTTTGAATAATTATTTATCTCTCTTGTAAGGTGTAATATCTTTCCATCATTTTTTATTGCTCTCTGCGCTAACCTAAAATACTTTGTGCATTGAGTAAGGGCCACATTTAATATTTTTTTGGTTCACTGATAGGTCGTAAGCTTAATACAATGTCAGAAA
The DNA here is from genome assembly GCA_029814665.1 of Acanthurus lineatus. NCBI lineage: Eukaryota > Metazoa > Chordata > Actinopteri > Acanthuriformes > Acanthuridae > Acanthurus > Acanthurus lineatus. The sequence goes on along the minus strand of JAPZDV010000004.1, from coordinate 13,059,436 downwards.
ATACAGATAATACCCACAATTTTTTAAGACCTTATCTTGACCCTTTCATATCTCTTGTAACTGACCAGCAGTCCAAAACTCAAATATATCCCATTAAAAAAAAAAATACAGAAAAGAAGGAAATATTCATGTTTAACAAGCTGTAACCAGAGAATATTTGGCATTTTTGCTGTAACAATGTAGTAAAGTGAGTAATAGCCGTAATAGGTTTTGGTTTCTGGTGCTCTCTTGGAGCTTCTGTCTACATTAGCTAGCTTAATATAAGTCTACAGCCAGAAGCTAATTAGCTTATCTTAAAACAAAAGCTGGAGGACACCACTTGCTTAGCTATGTTATAAAGTAACAAAATTATAAACAAGCACCTTTAAAGCTCACATATTAACATCTTACATCTTTTATTTAACCTGTTCAGAACCAAGGTGAAAAAAAAGACAATAAACCACTGATAGCAGAGTATGTGCTGAACCAGTCACTTTTCTGCTAACCTCACAAATTAAACATAAACATAGTATTTAGGGAGATTTAAAGGTGCTGGTAGAGGGATTTTTTCACCTTTGGACAGAGCCAGGCTTGCTTCACACCCTGTTTCTTTTTATTAAGTTAAGCTAACTGGCTTCTTGTGGCAGTTTTGTATTTTGTATTTTACAGACATAATAACATTCTCATTAGCTTTCTCAACTCTTTTCCTACAATGACAAGCCACTGTCCATCCTGTTAGCCATTATGTGCATGTGAGGTTGTTGTTTCCAAGTATTGCAATATTGTCACAGTGTACCAAAGGGCTCAGTGTCCTCCAAGCTGTTTGGCGGTGCTGACACAGGGGGATTCACTGGGTAATGAGTCCTGCAACAAACTCCTCCGTCATCTCATTTTTGCTGGGCGAGTCGATGGATGACACTCCAGAGACTTGATCGAACCTGACCTTGCTGCCAAACGAGAGCTGGCTACCCTGTCATTGTGTCTGGAGAGGAGTGGTTTTTATTTATTTATTTCTTTTTGCAACTGTATGCATTAAAGCAGATCAATTGAAATAGTCATTAATGCCTGCTTAGCATTTTTTTTTATCCCCCATTACTCCCCCCGGCTCCATGAAATAAGTGAGTTTTGTTTGACTTTAATTAGCTGTAGTGAAATCTGCAAGAAGCTCATTAGAAAATCAAAGAGGGGCAGCAGCTGCAGCGTATGCAATATTATATGTAAGTTACTATGTGGATGCTTAGGAAATAAACAGAGCGTGGGGAGAAACTCGGTTCAGAGGTGAATATAGCAGCGAAGCCACAACAGGCACTTTAATTACAAGTTGAACTTTAACCCACATCCCTTTCTCTCAACCTCAGTCTGCCCACAATTACCCACAGAAACGTCCCAAAACAGAGATGACTGCCTAATCATTTTTTCTCTTTTGGCAAAGAGCTGTTTGGGGTTTTAACTGAGCTAGTCAAGCGCACAAGATGACTCATTATCTTCCATATAAGTTGAGGGATAATTCCCAATAGCAGGGGGATACCCAAAGGAACTGGGAAATGTTTGGTATTTCCTGTTACCCTTCAAGACAGCATAAGGCCGTCCGAGGAAGACAACAGTGTAAAAACCTCTTTGTGTCCATGAGAAAGACACTGGGCAAAACCCAGAGGTCTAAATCATGTGAAAAACAAATCAGAGGCTGAGGACAGTCTCTCTCCCGCTGGTGGGAAAAGCAAATCATGTGTGAAGCTTCCAGCCTGGGTAACCATGACACTGGGGGCAGCGAGTTGCCACCCCATGGCTGAGTATGGGATCCTCTCAAGTCCTGGCTGTTTAGTGTGGCTCCTTTACTCTGCATGTGTCTCTCTGAGGGATTCATTGTGTGCAACAACAAAAAAAAGAAGGAAAGGAAGTGTGTAAACGTGGCTAGGCATTCTCCCATTGGATTCTTGGCTTCAGCCAGGCGACTATGACCTTTAAAAAGCCATTGATCCAAAAATGAATACTGTAGAGAACTGCAGCCTGGACTTTATTTCCCAGATGCACACCTGCTGTCAATGGCAGATGGTTTGCTGCAGGGCAATGAGCTGAGTTTTTGAGGATTATAGAGTCTTTTGTTGATGTGATGAATGCAGATGTTCTGTCCTTTCCTGTCCCTTCAACCTTCTGTGTCCTCCTTTGCCAACTGCTTCTAATTATTTTCATCAAAGGCTCAGGTTTTCATAATGACAATGGAGCAGAATAAAGAAAGAAAAAGAAAGGAGAGAAACAATTTTTAAAAAAGTACTAAGATTTGTTTTTTTTATATTTCTCACATGTCTGTGGCAGCACCGCTTGCTGGCATGTGGGTGAATAAGTTCCCGGATCTGAAGCGGAGCATGCCTCAGTCTCATGATATCCACCTGACACCCTCCCTCCCTCTCCTCTATCTCTCTTTCCCAGCTCTCCCCAGGGTCACTCTGAAGTTATTACCGTCCGCGCCCTGGTGGGATTCTTTTAAATATCCATCACCGTTCTTATGAACCTCTTACGGTAACTGGCCTGCTTTTGTTTCAGACTTAACTAGATGATAAGCTACACCTACTGTCTGGGACGTGTTGAGAACGTGCATCATGAGTCTGCCAGTTTGTCGAGCAGTCAGTCACATGCACTTGCTGCTAAATCTGATGGCTGGTTCGTGTTGTTGCCACAGCGAACTGTTATTTTTCTGGAGTAAGTGGGAAAACAAGATTGAGACAATGTTTTCTCCAACTAACACATTCCTCTCAGCTGGAGGTTTGACTGAAGAGCTTGTTCTTTAATTAGTAAATGAATCCTAGAGAGGGGGGAGGGGGTATCATCACTAAAATAAAGGCCTTGTTAAGTGTTTTCTACTATAAAGCTATGTGACATTTTGCTCAACATGTTTGGCCGCACTACCTGCATAGCTTTAGGGATGGCAATGCCACCTGGCTCACTACTTTGACAACGATTGAAATATTTTTTTAAAAACTAATGGATTGCCATAAAGGTTTGTACAGAAATTTATAATATGCTAATAACTCTGGTTGCCCTTTCCCACTAGCTTAATCTGCAGGTCGGTTTTTTTCATTCATTGTCTCTTGCATACTAATCCAACAGATGATCACAGACTTCTCTAGCACCACCATGAGGATAATATTTGTGGTTTTGGTGAAATACCTCAGCAACCATTTGGATGAGTTTCCATCAAAATTTTAGACATTCTTGTCCCTGAACTTGCAAAACTAATGACACACCCATCAGGTACTTCGTGTTTAGTGCTAATTAGCACATGTAAGCATGCAGTCTTGCGAAACTAGTAAAGTGAAAATAGCAATATCAGCCTAGAATTAGAATGTTAGCATTGCCATTGTAAGCATGCTAGCATGCCGACAGTTTTTATTAAACTCTGACTGTGCCTGATGGTCTCAGTCTAAGAGCCTCTTCTAGCATTGCTGGATAATTAAAAAACGCTCAGACGCCATGTGGTTGAAGATATTGCTGGCTGATTTAAGAATGTGGTGTGTTTTAACACCAGAGGGCCTAGTGTGGGAAGAAACTGCTGATCCTTCCTCCTCTGTGACACTAAACTGGCCCCCGGCCTCAGGAATGCGCCAGGACGGAAAGGGAGGAGAGGGAAACAGGAAATACTTTTGTCTCCCCACAGCACTTCAGAATGGATGTCTCCTTTTTTTAGTCCTGTGTGGGCTTTTGTTTGATGAAAGGAAACGTTATATTAAAATGTGACACTTGTGAAAAGGAGCATAATGACCCAGATTTGCCTCTACTAGATCAAGGTCGAATAAAACACGTGTATTCCGGTTAGAGCTACACAAAACATAATTACTGTAGGTAAATTGAGTTAAATCGAGTGAAATTAAAATAGAATGATAATAGATTCCCATGGGAACTGACACAGTAATGTAGTGAATTAAACTTAACAATTCACCATTGTTCACAGATAGGTCAGGTTACAGCTAAAAACAAAGGCATCAAAGGAGTTTAAATACACAGCTTCACAACACTGCTAATAACATGGTTAGCTTCATAACAGAACACTGGATATTCAATAGGAAACAGTTGATATATCCTCTGTTAAACCTCTAAAGTATGCTCTATTCTTGTTGGGTTGAAGATAATCTACTTGTCTGTGTGTGTGAGACTTGTGTGAAGCTTAGCACCATGACTTCCTGTCCAGCTGTTCCTGCTGTCACTGCCTGTGAGCAGATGTCTGTATTTCCTCGTCTGAAGACAAACAGCCATGGTATTCTGTCCACAGATCTTACATACACTCACACATTCTCAGCTTGTAACAGACTGTTTTTAAAACTCCTGTTAGCAGAAGAAAGCCGAGCTCCCTCTGAGTAACATTAATATATTTATGCTTGAGTGCTGCAGCGCTCATCCACATGCTAAAAAAGAAATCTGTTGACGTGCGGTTGCGAATGAGCTCTTTTTTGGTGATTCCCATGTTTGTTTAGTGTGTTTTCTGTGTGTGTTGTGTCTCTTAGCAAGCGTCTGAGATTGTGTGTGGGAGGGTGTTGGACCCGATGAACATTAATGGATCTGCTTGCAGAACGGGTGTAATAACACTCTATTTCCACCCACTTTTAGTGGCGGTGGCCAAGGGATTTTACATTTTAAAGGGTCAGTTCACCCAAATTACAAAAAAACACATTTCTGTCACTTACTGTAGATATTTTTTAAATATGTGCCCCCGAGATTTTGTCCGCCACTCTAATACAATGCAGGTGATGGACTTCATTTGTGGTGCTCCCAGCATTAACAATATACAGCCCATTTAGAAATTTTTCCTAAAAATTGAGCCAAACTGTGTTTTATGGAGTCTAAGAGTTACCAGTCTACTGTTGCCGTGAAGAAGCGCTTTTGAATTTTTTAACACATTTTTTTATGATGTGAGCACCACATATAAAATCCCATTCAGCTCTATAGTTGAATCTCAAAGGATCGTAAAATCTGATAAATCAAAATTTGACCAACATTATTTCTATGGCTAGAAATCATCAATGGAAAGTGAAAAGACTAAGAGCAAATATGGATCCTATACTACCAAGTGTTGGCTGACAATGTCAATCCTGATGCCAAACAGCTTCCCTGGTGTCCAATACTATAAAATAACACATCGGTGAGGCTCAGTGTTGCACTAGAAGACATGTCCCATCATTACAAAGAACATGAGTGCTATATTTTGTTTGAAATCAATCTCAGACACACCATACTGCGCTCTAGAGCACCAAAAGTATATAAATCCACAGCTAAAATTAAATACACTATTTACACTATTTGAGTAATGTTTGTTCAATATTTCAGTGGCCAATTACTACTTTCTTAGAAATAACTACAGTTACATATGTGTGACCCATGTTTAAATATTTACATCTTCAGTTGGAACAAATAGGATTCCAGTCTTATCCTGTGTGATGTTTTCTTGACTCCGCCAATCAGATAACCAACTGATGTAAGAACACACTCAAACGTAAACACAGATTCTTTGAAAGTCTAATTAACTGTCTGTCTTTCTCTTCCTGTCTCTCTCCCAGGATGCCTTTGTGGAGCTGTACGACAGACAGAGGGACTCCGTCTTTAGCTGCTCCTGGCCCTCCATTAAGACGGTCTTCGGCATGGCTGCTCTCGGGGCAGCTAGCCTCACCATTGGCGCATACCTTGCGCAGAAGTAAAAGAGCCCTCTTTCCTCCAGCGTGACTTTATTTCTCATCCCGCTCCTACTCCCTCTCCTTGTGCCTCTTCCTTTTCCTTTTAAAGACGCCCCTGACCCCTCAGAGACAACCTTCAAACTCTACCAAATCTGGCTGTCTTCAAAGCCCTTTTCTCAAGAAAAAACTCCCTCTTTCTCGCCTCTTCATGTCAAAACAGACACAAATCAAAACAACTGAAGCATCCGGATGTATAGCCCATACAAAGCGAGGGACGTCTTAAAAAGAGGCAGCTTAGATGTAATCACACTAATCTGAGTACAACTGAGGAGAGAGGAGGATTTGTGTTGTTCTGCCTGCTTCTGTACTAGTTATAGCATGAAAGTTGAGTGTTAGTGTAGACGTTGCATGTGTCAGAGCTCCTGTGGGACCATTTGGGGGCCTCGATGATGGGTTGGGGGGTGCAGGGACAATGATACCCCATATCGGGGAGGAAGCGGCCACAGCCCCACCCCTGCTCGTTGTGGTGAAGAACCCCATTTGAACTGCGGACTCCAGTTACCCCCCTGCAGCCGTCCTTCAAAGGACTTCCTTCACAGAACAGCTGCTCAGAATGTATAATGGAAACAGCTTGCTACAACCAGCGAGCTGTGTGTCTATGCTTTTACTCCTCAGACAGCTCCAGTGAACTCCGGACACACTGCACCATTATACTCTCCCTGGTCTTCAATATGTAGAGGAAGGTCCAGTGGAGGACTGAGGTCTGCTGATCTTTCTTTTGCAGAGTTTTTAAAAGCTCCATGATTGCGATTTGTATGTTGGTTTAATTTTTGCAGCACTCCAAGCCCCAATTTGTGTATAAAACCCGCAGAAGAAGACAATGGGGTGAAAAACATGCCGAAGAAGCCTGTGGTTGCATAATGATTTCATATGTTGGTGAATTTACTAAGAAAAATGTTGAGCACAGCACAAAATGAGTGAGGTAGAAGTAAAAAAAAGCACTGCCTTTTGCATCTTGAGAAGGGAGGAGTAGGCCCCTGCAACACAAGTGGATGAGATTTTTCAAGTGTGCATTCCTCAGGCAAAGCGACAGAAACGAGACCGCTCTGCCAAAAAATGACTCCCCTTTTAAAAGCATCTTCTGATTAGCACCAATCGTCTCTGAAAGCGATCACTTCTTTTCTATTTTCTACCTCTGTTGCAGCTTAATTACTCTTAACTCAGTCTATTTGGGGTCAGATTGTTTGGGCTCACCCAGGTTTTTCGGAGCTGACCCTGTCCTCTGGTGTGGCCCCGCAGTGACTCTGTAGTGCTAGAATCCACTCTGACAAAGACGCTTGTTGACGTGGACCGAGAAAGTCTCACCTGGCTGCAGATGACTGAGTGGAACATCCAGGCAGCAGAGTTTCGGCTGAGGACTAAAGCCAGTGTGTCCCAAGCGCTGGAACCTGAGATGTCCCCTCTCTCCGGCCTGCAGATGCATTCAGTCATTGATTTGCTCCTTTCAGCCTGTTTTATTGATGTTGGTCTTGTGTTACAGTCTGATAGAAAATTTTTGGGAATGCTCACAGGCACCAAAAATGTTTTGTTGTAGGGAGTACTTAGCAAGTTGGTTATGGAAAAGTGATTGTTTCTCTTTCCTCTGTCATAAAAAAAAAAATCTTCAACTTCTTTGTTGCATGGATGAAAGATGCTGTCTTCACACAACAAATATTCACTGTGTGTATACATATTTATAACAAAATAGTGTAGAAGATAACAAATATCAACAAAGTAGTTGCTTTTCTATTTATTAAGAGGTACCAGATCACAGATTTTTTTAACAGTTCTTCAAGGAGAAAGTCCTTTTTTTCACTTTTTGCTATTCTATGGAATCACACTGTAACTACATTTTTTTCTGGCTGCTATTATAACAAGAAAAATGTTTAAAAAGTGAAATTTCTGTGTTGTATTAATACTGGCTTAAGGCTGCTATACTGTTGATTTTAACTTTTACTTAACAGCTTAAACTGCCACAGATTTTACAGTATAGTTCTAGAGAGCTGGAAACCAAAGTTAACTTGTATTAATCTTTAATTAAAAAAGAAAAAAACAAAAGTAGCTTGATGACAATACATGTTGCTTCACTTCGCCGGGTCTGTTCGGCGAAGGTTTTCTGCTCTCTCTGTGGAGGGTTTGTCTAGTGTTACTGTACTATATCAGCTTAACTTTTGTCAACTTTGTGCTCCCATGATAACTCAGTGCTTATCTGTAAAATGTTGACCTGCCAGAATCAAACCCCGTCTCAGTTATCACTATAAACCACCCCATTCTCACTACAACAGCTCTCAGTGTGTGATATCCCCAGTGATGTGTGTGTAAGAGACAAACAGAGGGTGATTTATGAGCAGGAATAGGAACAGTTAAACAGCAATATACTGTAATCTTTTATATTCTCTGTGCATATATGAATGTAGGCACCATGGTTGCTGTACTGTTTTATGTCTATAATCACAAACCTGTAGCACTTAAAAAAAAAAGTGAATTGTGTTTCTGTTGTTTACTGCTATATCCACGATAAGCTAGCGGGATCATATTGTTCCTAATAAACCAGATTTTTCAAGCAGTCCTCGTTCATGCTGGGTCTGTTTTTTTTTTTTTTTTATCGATTGTCAGCTGCATCTCTGAGCTTGTCAGCAAAAGCAGAAAGAGAATAAGAGATGTTTAGGTGGAGGGGAGGGCATCAGCAGTGCTCTTTTGATTATCTGTTATCTATCCAAAGCTATGAACTGTAAATATAAGCCTGGCTGTGTCAACGTGACAAATCTCCTTGTGAAGGGACTGTGCATGAGCAGCAGCCGCGCCCCATCAGACATCAAAGCTGTCCCCAAACACTGCACTTGTCAGCCTCCCTCCTCGGCTCCATACGCTGCTAAACACGAGTGCAAAAACCCAAAATGCCCCGCGGCCAGGTTTTTTTTTTTTTTTTTTCACACCCCCTGCCTCTGTTCTGATCACACTTGTCTTCAAAGGCTACGGCACTCGTGCTGCTCGCTGGAATTTGTGAAAAGCATGATGCAGTAAAACTAATGTTGAAAGAGTTGAGTGGGTGCGAGAAAATGAGGGGAGTGAAAGACAGTGGTGGTGGTGGTGTGTGTATTTATGTATGTGTGTGTGTGTGTGTGTGTAGATATATCCCTGAGGAGACCAACAGCGTAGGGAAGTTCATTTGGGCTGGAGCCCCACGCAATCCCTCCTCTTCTCTCCCACTCGCCATGCATATAAAATGCATGACACGCTCTGAAGAGGAATTTTAAATCAAGCCCTACACTTTCAAAAGAGAGTCCAGTGTGGGTGTGGATGGTGAATGTGTGTGTGTATGTGTGTGTGTGTGTAAAGAGAGAGAAAGATGGGCAGTAGGAAGAGGAGTGGGGGGGGGGTTGGTGAAGCCCTCCTGCCTCTTCTGCTTTAGGGCTACAAGGTGTAGAGGAGGCTTTCCCAGCGCTTGGTATCACAGGGGAGATTGGGAGATCAAAGCAGATTGTCTGGAGTAAGTCTGGTCCAGTTTCACCCCTCATTTGGAAGTCCATCAGATCCACTCGAGCTACCTTTGCCTCATTTGGAGGCAACCTTTGCTTCTCTGAAAAAACTTCCGAGCAATTTCCTTGAAAGGGGGAAAAAAGCACAGCTTGGATATCATCTCTTAATGTAAATATTCAATGAGAAAGAGGTCGTTACTTATTACACCAGGATGGGATCAAGTGTGGAAACTGATTTTGGCTGAAGCCTTGTGCTGACTTATAACTGTGTACTACAGTGTCACCTTGTGGCTGCTTTACAAACACTCCAGCAGGGTTTAAAAAAAGGCAACCAATAGCCTACAAATTTTGACCTCATCTACGGGAAACGACAGCTGATTTCGGCGAGCAGATCATCTTCAAATATAGAGGATGAACCATCAGCAGCTGTAGCGTTGAGCTGAAATAAAAACCAGCCTTTTCTCTGCACACTCTGGCACATGGTTGCCAATCCCTGCACTAAAATATCCTCAGGGCAGCAAGCCATGAAGAGAAAAGGCTCCAGGGCTGTAAGCTCGACAGCTTACGGCTTTGGTGATGACTGTTCAGCCGTCTGTGGTTGGTAAGAGTCTTCTTAGAAATGCGAGACAAGCATCTTAAATCTCACACGTTATGGTAATCAGCAGGATAGATGACGTGCTAGGCGTGTGGTGAAGCTACCAACTGCAAATCATATCTGTGATCAAGTGATCAGCAGCAAACCAAAAGAGACTGTTTGTTCAAGGCTGTAAAAAATGAGATAAAACTCTTTCATGTCTGATACAAACTGAGAGTAAACTGAAGCTTAGCAGACATGCTGTGATGCTGTTTTCAAATCTGTTTTGTGTTGTTGCTTTTTCAGGCTAATGACTGAGGATATGTTTAAAAAATATGCAAAATTATTTAACTGATGCAACACTGTTATTGTATTATATTGTATTTATTGGATTATTGTTTAGCTGGAAGAAAGCCAAAGATCATGCTTACATTTAGTGTTTTTGTTTAGTTAAACTTACAAAATTGAACATTTCAACATTGTCTTGTGATGCTAACTTCTGACGAACGCCAGCTTGACAGTAAGGAGGTCCGTAAATGTGACTAAACATTATGTAACTAATACTTTAGATAAAAACATTTTTGATTAGTTTTGCAAAAAATCACCTGGTCTATGAAACATCACATCATATTTTTTTTCTAAATGCCAAGGTGACATCTCCAAGCACCCTGTTTCTGCCTGATCAGCAGTTCAAAAACTCAAACATATTCTGTTTACATTGATTTAAAACATATGATTTTAGGCATAAATATTGGGTTCACGTTAATTGATTTTGATTCCGTGCATGAAGAACCAGAAACCGGGACATGCCTCGGTTTACCAGCATCCTGAGTTAACTGTTTAAAATATCACAGTTAGAATTGAGAGTGCAGAAAAGTGAATGGTCATGTGTGAAGGATTTAGTGACATCCAGTGGTGAGGTTGCAGACTTGATGCAAATAAAAACCCCTCGGCTCACTGCCCTGTTAAAAGCATGCAGAAGAATCTACAATGGCAGCAAAAGAAGCAAAACATCCTCTCTAGAGCTGATGTTTGGTTTGTCCATGCTGAGCTTCTGTAGAAACAACTGGTGCAACATGGTGGACTCAGATGAAGGGGACCCACTGTCCCTGTAGAATTAAAATGCTCATTCTAAGATAATGAAAAATACAACAAATCTAATATTTGAGTGATTACATACTGATGAAGACATACTTATGAATATTATATACATACACTTTGTAATAAACTGTAAATAAATCCCCTCAACAAACTGGACCTTTAACAAGCGAGCAGAAAAGTCAAAATAGGAATCTTAAATTAATAAGTAAATGGCTGAAACCTCAAATTTCAGACACTCTACATGGTGTTGTGAATGCCAAGTTGACTGTCTCTCTTCGTATACTCTCTTATATTGCTAAAGGGGTTTGTCAGACAAAAAAAGGTTGGGAAACAATGGAAAACACATTCCAAAATGAAACAAAATAAATACAAACACAACTTTAACATACATTCAGTGTCCATTTATTTTTCTGCAGGCAGAAAAATAGAAAAAGTAAAACAAAGAACATTCATAACGCTGAAGTGTAGTTTCTCATGCTTGCACATTTACAGTACATGTTGATCTGATACAAAGTTTCTTTTAACCGGACATATTGCCACAATGTATTTACAAAAATAACAATAAAACTGCAGCCTCTTTAAACATGTTGACACATTCATAAAAATAAAGCTTTATGTGACACGTTTCCCGAAAACGATCCTATTTACATTCAAAGATGGAGATGAGTCCTGTCGAGCTACAGCTGAGATTACAGAGTTGATTTGCATGTTTGTGTATGAGATTATCTGAAGCGTCGAAACAACAGAAAATTAGTATTTAAAAAAAAAAGTTTTCATACATCTAAAAAGACATTTTCCATCTCGTCATTGCGTTACAAAAATAATCCTCAAGTCTCAGTGACTCCAAATCACTTCTGATGTAAAAGGAGTTTGAACTCACTCAGTTTTCGACTGATAGGATCCTTATTCATGTACATTCACCTCTGACAGCTGCATGTTTTTGTGCTAAAATGATTTAATTCTTTTATTTGTTTCAATTCTTTTGTGAATTAAAGCTATTCAACAGAAAATCTTGACACCTCTGACATGGTTTAAAATCAGAAAGTACAACCAAATAAATGGATAATGTTTTTTTAATTGCAACAGGGTAGAATTCACAAACTACTTAAATATTACACATTCAATCTTAATTCCAAGTAATTGCACTCATTTGACAATTAAAAAGTCAAAGGGCACAAATACTGTCAGTTTAGCTGAGCAAACAAAAGGCACAAATAAAGTTTGGGCTTTAATCCCTCCATGTTGGCACTGCAAACTGTTTTCTAAATGACAACAGTCACTTAATGGCCACATCATGGCTGAAGTGTAGATTTGCTACCGAACAGTAAATTGCATTTATGAATGTTCACCTGTTAACACCAAGTACTGAATTTTCCTAAAGGCGATGTCTTTCAGTAATTGATTACAAAATGTGACTAAAAATCAGCAGCATCATTGTTAAGAAACAACCCAAAACACTGAAGCCCAAAGTCTTTCATCTCGACTTTCCCAACTTTCTCTCCGGCTGGTGACCATAATCCATCTCTGTGTATGTGTGTGCGTATGAGTATGTGTGTGTCAGTGTGTGTAAATACAATACACGGTGTGTGTTTGTGTGTTTATCTGATCAGTGTTCAAACAAACAAAGAAAAAACAAAAGAAAAAAAAAGAAAGTCAGAAAAAAAAAATCAATCCTCAGTGCAGGAACTCCACTTCATTCAGCTGTCTAGCTCTTTGGTTTCTAAGCCTCTATAGTGCATCAGTTGCAGGTGTCTCTGGGACCTTCAGACTGGCTCTGCTCAGCCTCATGCTCCCTACCTCAATCTTCAAACTTATGTACTCCCACCACATCTCCACATCGGCTGCCGCTTCCTTCCCCTCACTCGGTCAGGTTCTCCTCCTTACAGGCGTCTGCAAGGATGAAGAAGAAAGAGCTCAAGTTAGATCTCAACAGAGTCACTATATATATATATATATGTATATATGTATGTGTGTGTGTGTGTGTGTGTGTGTGTGTATGTGTATATGTATATATAGTATTGCATTGACAGTATTACTGTTTTTTAACCCAAACCATGTTTGCATGTTTTCATCTATCTTTTATAATTATGCAGAACACAACCTGCTGCAGGATCTCACCAGAAAAAAACCACACACCATGATAAATCTCTAGTTGGATGTATTTAAAATTCTACAAAAACCCTTCCCACAAATCAATGCTTCCAGCAAGCTTTCATGACTTCATTTTGCAAAACTCTGCGCTCATGTGAGGACAAGTAGGAGTAAGAAGAATTTGAGATTAATCATTCTTTTTGAAGCCCTGAACCACTGCTCCATTAGACTGGTCAGAGCCAGTGAGGAGAAGCTGCAGCAGACTGGTTACATTTACAAAACAACAGTTGCATGTTTCACAAACATAAATGATGATATAAACATTTCAATTAAGCCTGAGTTGAAAAAGAAACAGCGAAGCTGCTCCTAAATGTTTTTTTGCGTCACGTTTTTCCTTCACAAAACATTGCTGATCTGCAGCCTGAACACACAGCAAACCTCCCAGCACTGTAATCACTAAAATTATGCAGGCATCTGTTCTTCGTAATCAAGCGTATCAATACAAAACATATTCACATCAAAGTAGAGCTTGCTACTGGCAAAATGCAGCTACGTCTACCGAGAGCCAAACACAACTGAGCAGAATTCATAATACATAAAGCCTCTGGACAGGACAGGTTAAGCCTCAGTTTATGTTCAAAAACTACATTTGAGATTCAAAAACACTGTGGAAAACTTTACTTTGTTGACAATCTGAATTTTGTTTGTTTCTAGTTCACATCGACTAATTTTGACTTTTATTTACAGGATCTCAAATCTCCTAACAAAGGACTCATATTTTGTAAAGAGCAGAGTTTGGGTAATGTGATCCAACCAGAATGACGGCTTTTAAAAAGGCAAAGTAAACATAAACCAAATTCTTGCAAATGTTTTTTAAACATAGCCTGATAAGACATATTATTTTGTGCATATCTGTATTTTGCACACTCTCAAATTTAGGTTAGAAATACATGAAGGAATAGTTTGATGTGAGAATCAAAATATCTAGTCTGCAGAGCTGAAGCTAAGTCTTGATTTGATACATTTTACTTCATTTTGACACCAAGTTTTTCTCTCTGTTAGGTTTGACCTCAATTCATGTTGTTGAGTTTGACTTTCTAAGCATCACTGCTGCCTGTCACATGTCAGCAACCATCTGTGAACATCCATAAAAACTTCAAAGCTCCACTATAAACATGATGGTGTGAACGTGCTCCAAACTATCCTGGAGGATGTTTAAAAATGCTCACCTCTCTGCACTATCTGAGAAGGCAACAGGGGTGATGGCACATTTAGTTTCCCCCAGTATGTCTGTCTATTAGAGGTAAACATGTATTTTTGGGGATCCTGTGGGATTTCCACAGGATGGGAGCAAATTTTATCATTCATTACGTTACTGGGATGGGACAGGAAAAGAAGTCAACGAATGGCGGGCAGAACAGGAATCATAATAACAATGGATTCATTTTTATGTATAAATATGCCATTCTAACATGGATAAATGCTATTTTCTTTATTTAGAGCATAAAGCTACTTGCTCATTGTCTTTATTTTCTCCTGTCTGCTTTGGTGCCTGGTTGGCTGCAGCCACCTAAGAAGCAGAAGACTTGTATGAGCTGTAGATTAACAACATGTGGGGCAGCCACCAAAATTACCTGCCACCCTCCCCTCATACGCACACAAGCACATAAAAATAAAGGAAGAAAACACGTGATCTGGATGAGTCAGGAATCGTTCTTCTGGGACTGGGTTGGGAACGTGACAGGAGTTTTTTGTGGGAATAGGATGAGACAGGAGTGATCCACTGCTTTGTCACCATCTAATAAGCTATTAATGCAACCATGAACTCATCATCTACAGACTCATTTTACCAGATTGCTCATTACTTTTCGTACCATTAAACTACTATATAACAAAAGACAGCTAGCCCACACGACATTGCTACACACAGCGACAACCGACAGGACAAACAGGACGTCAGGCACCATGCCACCTTACAGCCAGCTACAGGCGACAACCAGCCGGGAACAACACAGGTATGTTTCCTACCCGGGACAGGGTTAGAGGGCGGGGTGGGAGAGAGCTCAGGTTCCAGGACAGAAGGGGAGTTGAGGCTAACGATGCTGAGCATCTATACCTGCAGGGCTGAGCACCAGGGCCTGGAGGATGTCTGACAGGGAGACGATGCCCTCGATACTGGAGCGCTCGTCCACCACCACCAGCCGATGCACCTGGTAGAAAACACAAAAATACACGATGACAAATTGGTTTCATATCAGTCCTAGGGGTAAATGTATGTATGTGCACTACTTTATGTTTTCAAAATCTCACTTCAGCTTTGACTATTCTGTCCACAATGGTCTCCATTGTTTCCATTTTGTGGCACTTCATGACTCCTTCAAAGTACTGAGAGCGATGTTTCAGAGCCTGCGTCACTGTGATGTCCAGGTTGTTGTATGTTTTCTCAGCAGCCAAGTTCTACACACAAACAGAAACATATTTATAAATATTTTGTTTCTTCAACATGAAAAGTCAAACATTGAAATGTTTTACTTACAATCACATCAAACTTGGAGTAAATATCCACAACTTTGCCTGCAGGAGAATATAAAAAGCTTCAGTAAATAAGTGTTAATGTAAGGATATTATTTTTACTGTCAATGCTAACGTTTATGATCTTACCAGACTCATCCACCACAGGAAGGGCAGACACTCGTCTCTCCACAAAGATGTTGAGTGCTTTGATGATGGGTGTGTCCGGGTGGATGAAAGCAATGTCGTGGTACGTACCAATGCCAAGCTCCCCGAGACTCTGCTTCATGAAAGCTGGCTTTGGCATTTCACACATCTGGAGAACGCAAACACACACACAATGAGGCAGGGATGTGTTTAATGTTGTCACTCTACACCCATTTCATTTATGTCACATTTTATTAATGTCCACATTGACCACAAGGGGGCAGCAGACAAGTGAAAGTAAGACAAGGACCCAGCCTGATCATACTCAAACATCATATAGATTAAAATGCTATACAAGCTAAAGACCAGTTCACAGACAGATCGACAGTGATTGTGCTGGACTCACAAAAAGCTGGAGGAACTTGAGGATCCTCTTGTGTGTGAGAATATAAAGTGCATTCCCCGTGACAGGGTCGATGACAGGCAGGCGGTGAATTTTGTTTTTGATGAGGGTGTACACTGCATCAAACAGGCTGCAACACAACAGACACAATGACCAGTTTACAAGATGCACACTGAGATCTCCTCACTCACACACACACACACATACACACATATACAGACACATGTAAAATGTCTAAAAACAAAGAGATCCATTATTTATAGTCAGATGATGTACCTTGCATCAGGTGATATGTTGACTAGGGGTTTGAATGTAGCTTGAAGGTAAACCTCTGTGCAGAAGAGACAAACATTCAAAACATTTTTTTTTGCATTTATAAAACACTCAAATCTTACATTATGCATGCTCCAGAAAAAAAACATGACAGCATGATCATGATGCTAACCTCTCCATGTCTCAAGCTTATGTTCCTCTAATTCGTATATTTGCACCTGAAATTCAAGATAAAAACATTTGTTAAAGAAAAAAAACAGAGAAATCAAAAAGAAAGAGGCAAATCTAATGTAAACACTATCCGTACCATTGGTGACTTATAGTATCTGTGTAGTATGATGATGAAATCTGTGATTGTCAGCATTCCTGCAATGAAAACAAGCATAAAAACACATCAGAATCCATCCAGAACATGCTCACCATGTGCAATTAGTTGGAAGAGACAGTGCTTACAAGGGTGTGGTCTAAACAACACATTACTGCACCCTCCTCTCTCTTTATTTTTAAGCTGACGTGACATTTATAATTCATCACAGGCTAACTTGCAATAAACTATGAGAGAAAAACTAGAGGGGCAGTCAGAGAGACTGAACCGCAGCCAAGGGCAGTAATCAACTCTTCTACAATACACGAGTCTGCAAGTGCAACCGATTGAGATGTCTGGATATATTTACAATAAGATTAGAAGTATGTCAAAATATGACTAAGCAACCCCGGAAGGTTATGGCAGTCTCTGTATTATACATGTGCCTGTATTTTTGTTATTATTATTTGGTGTGTTTGGGGCATTTCTGGGTGTCAGCAGGTGGGTATTTGGCTTGTAGCTTCCAGCCAATAACAGTGCGCAGGATGTGAGTTCAGACTGCAGACTAAAAACGCAGCGGCCAGGTTTCATTGCTGTTATAGATGTATAGAGAGCTACAAGGTCTGTGTGTGTGTTTGATGTGAGCTTCATCTGCATTCACACAAAATTGGCATTACAGTACCCTCCTGGGGGACTGTGGAAAGGTGTGGGTGTGTTTATTATTGCTTTAGAATGTAAGAGATTATAACGTTTTTTTTCTGCTCCTTCTTTTCATTTCATTTCTAACCCACTCGGCCATTTCTGCGGCTGGTGAGGAGGAGCAAACCTGCAATAGATTCATACTCGTTCTACACAAGTGAAAAACAATTCAAGTATCCCCATGGCATCCTTGGCCAATGCTACACCCTTCCACCATGTTTTATGAATATTTGGCCAGTAGTGTTACTATAATCCTGCTAAGAGACAAACAAACAAACCAACAAACAGAGCTGAAAACATTAACTCCTTGGCAGAGGTAAAAAAATCAGTGCAACAAACCAAATCACAGCTGGTTTGGCTTTTAACACTGACTTCCAGCAGAAGGCTTATTCTCAAGTCTGCACAGTGTTTCTTTGTTGGTAAATATTACATCCAACCCTCTCTGAGCAATGGTCAATACAGAGGAGTCACTGCTGTGCTTAATGGTTTATGACAGATCTAATGACCTGCTCAATATAGTATTATGCTCCATTAGCCACGACCAAAGGCATTAATACACAGAGCTTCCTCTGTGTTCATTGAACAATGGTGCACCAGCACAGCAAGGACATTTTTATATCTACTGAGAGAAATAAAGGACTAAAAATATGTTGACTGCATAATGAAGTCTGGTGAAGGTCAATGCAAGTCAAATCTGTAAAGTGAATATGAATAAAGGCATCTAAGCACCTCTTATATTGAAAACATTACATTTTACTGCTAAGTTGTCTTTTCTTTAGAGTTGGTATTTGATTGAAAGATTGACCTTTTCCTCTGAAATGTAAAAAATGTGTGAATAAATTGTAAAACTTAAAAGTTTTCCTACTTATCCAAGAAAAGGGTCTTGCTCTTGGATAGATTACATATCCAACACAAAACTTCAATTTAAAAACTATACTTAATCAGCGCTATAAACACTGTGATGATACTTGAGAATGATGTAATGGAGGACTTAAAAAAAATTAAAATGTGAATGATCTTATGGTTTTTGGGTTCTTACCCACAAAGCTTTGCTTTTCTGTGTCCCATAATGGAGCAGCTCGCACCCCGTTGGCAACCAAGGCAAAGAACGCTTTCTTAACCTGTAAGGCAAAGGTTAAAATGAAAAATTTAATTAGATTATACACAATTCTTCACGACTGTATCTTATCAGTTGATCTGCAGAAAATTAATCAGTAACAATTCTGATGACCAGTTGATCAGTTTAGTCTTTCAAGCAAGCAAAGACAGCAAACATTTTCTGTTTATAAGCTTCTTATAAGTGAAGATCAGCTACTTTGGTGTGTAACATATTAATTTAAATAGAATACCATTACATTTTGGACTGCTGGTTGGACAAAACTAAAATTTCAGGATGTCCTCTCCAATTTATGATGGGAATTTTTCTATTGGTTGATTTCATGGACTCAACAGTGACAAAAAACCCCTAAAAAACCACAAATAAGCTTAAAAAAATAATTTTTAACCTAAACTCAAATCCTAATCTGATGGCTTTCTGTCACGTTCTCATGAGCAGAGGAGCCACTTGAGACAAATTTGTGAAGCACATTCTGAACACTTGATGGCTTTTTGTTGATTTTAGTATTTCCGTATCTTCTAGATAAGCATTCTTGACTCTGAGCTTCAATGGATTTTGTGGTTGAAAATCTACACATGAAAGAGGTCTCACCTACCCAGGATTACTGTTTAACTGCTTTATGACAAAACCACAAACCATGAGGCTTTTTCACTGAACATTAACTCAGGCTGAATGCCTCAGTCTTCAGACAGGCAATTTCAATATCATGTGAAGGTTAGTCTGCAGGCAAATATAAACTTTATTTTGTCGCAATACTAACTTGGAGCGCCGTGTCGAACACAACCAGCTTGGAACTTGTAGGGATGATGTCGTAGCACTTGTGGGATTTCATAAAGCGCATGTAAATATCACTTTCAGGTTCAGCAGCTGTAGGAAGAAAGAAGCAGGAAAAAACTCTTAGAGGAGGGAGAAATCTCACTGGGAATATATAATGAGAGCCAGGAAAAAAAATACACTCTCAGAGCCCAAAGAACCATTATGGGTCTGAACCACTTACAGCCACTTTACTGTTCCATTTTACTGATAATTAAGTTCAGCTTTAGGCACCAACCAACATAAAAACAGCAGGAAAACACCGGCAGCAAAATAGGAACATTTTTCCCCACATGTGGAGGTGAAACACTAATCAGATGCATCTCTTAGTTTACTGAAAAATACAATTATATATATATTCCCTGTTTTTTATTCCAGTGAAAAAAAAAACAAAAAACAAAAAACAAAAGTTGTTCAGACTTGTTCAAGACATATTCAGGTTTGGGATGATAAGTTGGCCAGAAAATCCCGAATGGTCCTGAATTATAAGCAGTTGCTCTAGATTCTGAAATCCTTTTTTCTTTTTTCAAACATTAGACTAACGTTAGTTTTGACTGGTTACAGCCTAAGCATTAAATACCAATCAATGTAAAACATCATTTAGGTGTGTCCTTCCATGTGCTCCAACGTCTATTTGCACTTGGATGATTGAGACACATGACAGCTAGTCTGCCATATACACCCATCACCAGGTGACATAGTGTAAAGAGCGACACATATGGAGGGAGTCATGTCGGATGAATAGGTCAAATGCAGGTGTGACACCAAGGAAACTGGGGTTTGAATCCTGTATGAAACTAAAGGCAACATTTTATTTTAAGACTTTTTAATTATTTACAGTTTTCAAACACACTTTGGCAACAAAAAAATCCTCATCAATTACCAGCTTTAAATATTACTGTTCTTAGCCTAAATAAAGTATGTTTTTTTTTTAAATTTTGTATTTTTGATATATACAGGAGTCCTGCAAAGTGTAACATCAGTGGCAAGTAACCTGTGATGTTTTATAGAAAGGACCAAATAAACCATTGCTGACATGAAGCCTGGTGTCTCTGGACATCCAATCAAAAAGCACAAACATTACCGAAGATACCTGGACGAGTGAGGAGGGAAATTCCTGTGAATCATTGATGTTTCATGAGAATCGAAAAACTGGTTCTGTTGTTTGTATCTAAGGACAATGAAAAGCACTGTTGCAAAAGTAATAAGGTTTGAGCCACGGCTGATAAAATTTTAATAAATATTTCTGATCTGAAACAACAGGAAATACTCCTGTAGGTCACGCCCACTGTGGTCATTTGACCACACCCACCTGCATTTCACGCATTTTTATCTGATCACTGATACTTGTGATGAGCGTTTATCTCATTTTTATTTTCCGACATTTTACAGACTGAATGATAACTCAAACAAACACACTGACGTTTTGTCTGAGCTGCACGCTGCAAGAAAATAAGTTCAAAAGCTTTAATTTCCATGAAGAACTGTAGACAAGTGGTCTGCTGGTTATCTTTTTAAAAATTAAAGTAAGCTTTTCAGTATTTTCAGCATATCTGTCATTACTTCATCAACACCGCTGCGAAGATTCTCTTAAAAAATATCCAGAGGACACGTTCAGACAATCGGCTCTATCATGATGACGAACCGGTAGTCAGCTGCTTAAAGAGGGAATCCCTCACATTTCTGACACAAGCCATGACTGCTGGATCTCTGTGGACTGAGCTGACGCTATTAATTGCGCACTGCGAATAAATCTCCAAAAACGCATTTAACTCGGATAAGTGAAGCATGGTCCGACTGACCATTTGGCTAGAAACAACTGGAATACCTGTAAAACCCTGATGTTACGGAGTCAAGCTCACATTACATTACTACTTGTGTGTGAAATGTAGTAAATACTTACCATCATCATCTAGTTCAAGTTTCTCCAGCATGCCTTCGAATAAACCGTAGACCTGTGAGAGGAGGGAAAAAAAGGCAAAGTTTGCAGTGAAGATGCGCAGCAAATCCTCACAACACACGGCTGCGCACGACAAAACTTGTGAGAGAGGAGCAGGGTGAAGCGACTTCAGCGGCCCCGGCAGACTGTGATCATTCACAGCGCGGTGCGCAAAACACCAAAGCAACACGGGGGGAAAAGACACGTCCTGCGCCGCCGGCGATTTGCCGATTACACAAAGCTCATTCAGGTCCGCTAAATATACACAGGTAACGTGACAAAAACCTCGGAGCCGAAACTTTAGCGGCACATTATTATTAGACTACACACACCCCCTAAACTCGGAGTGGAACAGTCCTGATCCATTCGCTGCAGTGGGGTGGAGGGGGGACCAATGCCTACACGCGTCCCAGACAGCCCCCTGCACGAGCGTGTGACAACTGATCCCAACACAATAAATCGGCCAGATTCGTTGTTACAGATATAATTTACCAAACCACACTCACCACGGGAAAAGTCTCCAACATGAAGAGTAGAGAAAAACAGGAAGCTCCACGCGCTTTGGACACTCCCCTCCATGCGGAGCAACCTGGTTGATTCACCATATTAGGAAATCCCTTACGTTGCTTAGCAGCAAGAAGCTGGGGATGCCTTGTCACTTTCTGACAAAACGAGCAACACAGCTGAGCTCCACAAAGAAACACACACTTTGGCCCTTCAGCAGTGTCAGCAAGACAGAGATAACAACATGCAAATTGTGCTTTTTTGCATTTTGCAAACAACATGAGCGAGAGCCCAGCATGAAATAAATGCTGTGTCATGCTGAGAGCTTTGCATACTTAAAGTGCGCTTGTTGATGCATGATTTCCCTTGGTCCCTCATTTGCAAGCAAGTCCACAACAAGCCATTGCAGCTGTATGAGAAAGCAGGTATACCTGCTTAAGGGATGGTAAGCAGTCCCCAGCTTTAACTGCAATAATGACAAAGCGCTTCTTTTGCCAAAAACTACACCTGCACAGTCATAAATCTTGCCCTGCTGCATCATTGCAGGCACGTAGCCTGCTTTTGGAAGTGCAACAAACTCCAGGCAAGAGGACATACACAAATCCATTAAAATGATTGCTTTTAAAATGATGTTTGGCAAAATGTCAGCTACAGCATCAGAGAATTATTTATCGGAGCTCTCCTTGCGTATGATGAAAGGAGACAGAGAGCAGCTGACAGGCACAGAATCATAGCTCTTAAACCACAGTCACTAGTCCCTGGTGTTAATGTCTTCTGTATGCAAAGTTGTTGACGAAATATTGATTTACCCTCTCTGGCTAGATCCCACAATCACTCACAGCAAACAGTCCAGACAGACCTGCAGATAATTATTCATTAAATGTATTTTACTTCAAGAAGTAATTCCTGAGTAACTGTGGGAAATCTTGCATCATATCCTGACTCAGACAGTCGTGAATCTTAAATAAGGAACACAATGAATAACCTTGTGACAAAACCCAGAGCTGCTTCTCGGCTTTTTCTTTGCAGCACAGTCAGTTCTCATCATCTAGTGCTGTTCAGGATACAGCTTAAATGTCGAGAAAATGTTTACACCCTCCGTTCGGCCACTGTTGCTCAGAGCAAATAGTGCACACAGTCCTGTTGACACATTGCATGCTCAAGTGTCAGGACTTGAATTAAGGAGATTTGCATCATCCATGCTTCTGTTCACCACTGTCCATTAAACCCTTCTGATGCTGAGTAAAGAAGCACATGACTTACAGAGGCAAAGCCACTGTTATGTAGCCACAAAAGAATTATAGTTTTTAGTTTCAGCATCTTGTGACCCATGTGATATTCACCAGTATTTTCAGTAAATACAAATTACCAATATTTACACTGAATTACTGCAAAGATATAGTATTTAACATGCAAATTTAGTTTAAGAGTTAGTCTTATTGTTGAGGTAAAGCAATACAAAAGTCACATATTTTTTTAGGAATTTCCATGCAAAAGTTATTCCAGAGCCTGTGGGCCGTTCAGTCATCACCTGTGAACTCACAACAGTCTCTCTGAAAACTACAAACAGGAGAGGTGACTTTTAAGCCAGCTTTTTTTTACTCTCTCTGTTCTGCAGACAACAATTTTGGTCTTTAGATTATAGCTGCGTTCATTTATTCTCCACAAGGAGCAAATGTCCAAAAGCAAACAAACAACATGAAATTTTAAAATATGACATTATCAAATTGAGCAACATTTTTGCAGTGTGACTCACTTGGTGTGAGGTAGAGTAAGATGGCACGGGGCTCGATGAGGGGATTGGGGGTTTAGCAGAAGGAAGGCTGAGACGCTGTCCTGTGTCTGGAGGCGTGGAGAGCGAACGGGATCGGGAGCTTGACTCCAGGCGTTCAGGGCTGGGCCTGCTCGGCTGGGCCTCTGGGGTGGGGGTGAACGCGGGTTGGCTAGACGATTGGGTTGGGGTGGTGGGTGGTGTGGAGCGTCCTGAGGCTGCGGAGAGATAAAAAGATTCACAGTAGATACCACAGCTTATCTTTTGTTTCTCTTAAGGTCAATGTCTGAGTGACAGTGTGAGCTGACACTGAGGCTTACTGTAGCTTCTGCTCAAAACTAACAAACGCTTTAGTGAAAAAAACAGCATAAAATAACAAGATTGGTCCCCAGCCTTAGAAGATAAAAGTGATAAGTGTATAAATTTCGTTTAGGATGCCAACATGTGTGTATTCTGGTACTGACTGCTCTCTCAGGGCCGTTACCAGTTCAGGCTTCATGACGGATCAGTAATGACCATGCTTGACCTCTTGAACTTGAAAGCTGTAAGTTCTGCCGTGTGTTCTGTTATTCTCTAGGTTAGCCTGTGAACTGGTGCTAGGGTTATGTGGCGATGTTGTAGCAATGCTCTTTAAGTGATCAAGCAAAACTGTGTAAATGTTAAGCCTCATTTCAGCTGTTTTTCTGTGTTGCTTTCTATGAAACCTTACACTGCAGTACCAAACGTTAGTTCAGCTAATGTTTGCTTTGTTGTTGTTCGGAAGCCAGTTCTTCCTGATTCTCAGAGCAAGCTTTTAGTTTGTTGATACTGTATGTACATTAACCTGACAGACATGCCCTAAAGTTAATGATACAGCTACATGTAAAAAAGAAAAGGTCAAATTACAGGAAGTCATTTGCTCTGAACTGTTGTGCAACTTTAATTAGGACCAATTTAGGCTACAGGATTGAGTTCACTCAGTGCACTGTTGTCATTTAGTTAATCTAAAGATAAATCGATTGGTTTCAGAGTAGGTAAAGGTACATCTGACCAAGACTTCTTTGGTAGATTAGAGCCTGACTGCAATTGTGACTGCTGCAGATAACATCCATGCCGTCCCATGCTATAACAGAGAAGGAATGCGCATCTGATCCATCAGGGACTGAGAGGCCTCGGCACTGAGGACACCGCCTCAGTCTGTTTGATGACAGACAGGGATACACTTAGTAAACCACCATTTTTGCATTTATTATGGCACTACTGTTTTTAACAAGTTAATTCATCCACCCACTGTAGACATAAGCAAAATACTCTCCATGTGCTGTTTTTTCCTGAAGGGTAAAACTTCCCCAGAAGATTTTGCTGATAATGTGGTCACACGATATGCAGGCTAGACTGTGGCATTTCAAAAACTTGAAAATGTTCCAAAATATCACATTCAAAAAGATTAAATTATGTATTTAAACTTGAATTAATGCTTTGCAATTGTCTGCCTCCAGGAACCCATCAAGTTGCATTTTACATCCTTTCCTCTCCAGACTCATGCCATGAAAGGAATTTAAAAAGGGAATTACCCTATTAGACATTTTTCTAAACCAATGATGCATTTTTGTGAGGCTCTATGACCACCAGAATGTAAACAGTTCACCCTTAAGTCCAAGTGAATGTTTGTGCTTAATGAAAAAAATACCTCAAGGCATTCCTTAGATAATTTTCAAGAGAATGTAACCAATTAACAACCCAAAAATGTAATGCCTCCTGCCACAGTTGACAATGAGGGAACCATAAAAGCACTAATGCCATGAAATGCCAAATAATAATATTTTTATGTCTTTTTATGTCATTGTAGAAACTGCTTTTACATTTGAAAAAGTCCTTCACAAAATCACACAGGTGTTTTCACTTTTTAACTAACTGGACTTACAACTGTGTGGGAATGTAACTATGACATAGCTCCGCCCACTTTCAAGTCTAATTAGTCAGAAGTGAAAACACCTGTGTGGGTGTGCAAAGCCTTTGACTCCTGTTATCAATCCACTTGTGTTCGTTTACATCATAGACCTACTTTTTCCTTTGCTTTTTTGTTAAAGGCTGTTTTCATACACCTTTCAGAGACACTCTTAAGCTTTAGCAGAGGTTGCCTGAAAGCGTCTGTTACATCTCTTTGGATCAAATCTCTTGTTATTAACTTTTGTTGTTGTTGTTGTTTTCTTAGATTTGTTTGTTTTGTACGGATTTTTGTTTTTTTGTCAAGTAAAAAAGTTACATATTTTAAAAAGATATTAAAAAGATATTGAAAAAAGAAAGCATTAAAATAGTATTTTCTGTGATGGATTTGATGCAGATGTTTACATTAAAATGAAGAGGACAAATAAACTGTAAAACCTAAAAAAAACAAACAAGGGAAAGTTCTGGATAAAGCAATGAAATGAATATTTTCAAGAGTCATGTGATAAAACATAAGGTTGCATATTTAATAATGATTACATTCTATTTTTACACTGGCCTTTACTTCATATTTTAATTTAAATTTAATTACACCATTTTAAAAAGATTTTGTAAAATATAATTAAGTGATTGATTATATTTAACTGCTAACTCGAGGCTATAATTACTCCTCAACAGCACTGCAGTTAACTGACAGCTTTTGGCATCTGCATTACTCTATATTAATGAAAAATCCATTGATGCCTCTCCAACGCTCAGATCATCCAAATGAATGTTTTATATGTGATCAAAGGAGAGCAATGGATCAATATCTGAAAAAAAGAAAACTCAGATTGAATTATACAAATTGTCTTTTTCCTTTTCCTGGCTCCCCAAAGCAATAACTAGGCAGATTACAACATACAGTAGGCAGCTGAATTAAACTTAACTCCAGTGTAACAGTCAGCTGTCCGTGACGCAGCTCCTCCTACAGCAGTGTCCTGTTGTAGGTGTCAGTCACATAACAGCCTCTCACATGCTCTTTCACATCAGGCATCACAATCTTACGCACAGTGACATGCGACACTCACGCTGCCCTGGCTCCACCTTGCTGACCTATTTCTGAGGCCATACAAAAAGGCAACGTGGGTTATGTGGACCAAAGGGTTCACATGACAAGTGAATCCACCATGAGACATCCAGATGACTTTTATCCAAATACTGGTGTCACAGGAGAGCCAAAAGTTTGTAAATGTCACATGAGGACTCAACTGCTGGTATGAAAATATAACAACCATTTTCAGTCACTCATTCAACTTGACTCAGTCTTTTAAAGTAAAGATCATTAATAAATAACCTGAACACATGACTAATAGGTATTTATCATCATTCAATAAACCACAAAAGGAGTATCTCCATCACAATCTGTATGAATCACTTATTTTAGCTAACTTCCTGTGCTAAACTTCTTCTGCTATCTGTCTAAATATAATCTTCAAAAAGACAATTTTAAAATCTGGCATCTAGAGACATTTTTCATAAGTGGAGCCCCGTGTGTCGAGTGAAAATTTTTCTTTTAGGTCTGTCTCAGTGTGTTCCACACTATCTCCTGACATTTAGTTGGCATGCACCAGCCTTCTTTGGCGCACCCTGCTTCCGCTGTGTAGCCTTCTTATTTTAGCCACGCTGTTGTGGCACATTCCACAGGAGGAGATAACAGCGGGGCTGGGAGCCCTCCATGCAGCCTGGTTAACGGGCTGCAGCTAGACGCCTCCCAGGAAACAGGAAATGGATGTAAGTAGTCCACCTAACTTTAGACACATAGAAACACCTTTGCACTACTATAAAATATCTGTACATAATAGAGACAAGGGCAGCATTTATTATAGGGTTAACCTCTCCCTAGTCTAAAATTGGTAAATTTCCATTTAAATTCATCATGGGGACTATTTGAATTAGAAATGTATCAGTTAGTTAAATTGATCAATTAGCTTACTCTTGGAAAACACATCTGCAACCATTTTGATAACTGATTAATTTCTGAGTAATTTACTGAGTAAAAATGTTTTGGATTAAGGCTTTTTGTCTCATGAGATAATAAGCTGAATTTTGGGGTTTTTGTATGGTATGTCAGACAAAGCAAGCAATATAAATCTGATCACTACTTTCTGACCCTTTACCAAGCCAAAAGATTAATTGGTTAAGAAACAGTATATTAATTAATGCTAAAAACTAACTTTCACTGGCAATTTTCATTTTGAGACTCAATAATTAGTCCATTAATTTATCAGCCAGTTGACAGAACGTAATATCAACAACTATTTCAATATACGTTTTATTATTTTAGTCATTATTTTTAGAATGACTAAATTTTTATACATTTTATATTTTAGCCATTTTTCAACAAGGATAATGCAAAACATTCTCTGGTTTAGATTCTTAAATAAAGTACTCCCTGTATTTGTTTTCTAATGGAGGTATATGTTAGAAAAACATGCAACATAAGATGTCACTTTAGACTTGAGGAAATTATGATGGGTAATTTTATTATTTTCAGAATGAACATAATTGTAATAAATAATAGCTGTAGAGCTGTTTTAATCCTTGATAAAAACTGAGTTCAGTGATTCAGAGTTGAGAAGCTACTTAGAGGAAAGCAGATCAGCAGCAGCTGATCACACTGTTTTTTTTTCTATTCAACTTTACTGCAAGCTGTGTTAATGTAACACCCATAAAAGCAGATGCACTCAGTCCGGTTGCCCCCTCTGAGAAATATTGGGTTGTTTTCAGTCAAGTGAGACTATGGTGGATCTGGGAGCAACGTGAGCCTCATTGATTGACGTCACAGCAGTAGTGAGGCTACTACAGGCCTGATGAACATGCTGCTGCAGCTGTCTCTGGCCAGCAATATAACACAATGAATCACAACTCTGAATGGTTGTATGGTTGTATGGGCATGCTGGTCAGAGGCAATAGGTGAAATGACAGTCAGTCACATCAATGAGCAACAACTAATTTGCTAGGTTCACTGTAACACAGGCTCTCTGTAACAAAGGATTTGATTGTTCAGCACTTCAGTAATGGCAGGCTCGCTAACTCACGTAGGGGTGTAAACTGCATTATGCCAAGACATTAAAATGAGCAGCCACTATTCGAGCTGTAGCAAAGAGGCACATAGACGTCCTTTATGGCAACTACTGACATTTCTCATATAGATGTCAGCTACTTAAAAGGGTGCAGTGAACAACGTAAGCAATTTCCATTGTGCAGAGTAGAGAAACTCGACTTGCTCTGTCTGTGGGACACTTTTGCAAAAAAAAAAAAAAAAAGTTAATTTTTTTTACAGGTGCAGTAGATCTAAGCAGGTTAACCTGACTTGTTAACTAAATTAACTTGGAACAAGCATTTACACAAGGCCAAACTGTAAAAAATGCCCCCACCGCTGAGGACATGTTGGCTCTGTAATGTACACTGTGGCTCTAACCAGGAGCAGCAGTTTGACAACATAAGCATGACAACTGTATGCTACACTTGTTTTTGTCCTATTTCTTCTCCCTGTCCTCTGTGTTTATGGGTGAACAGCAAAATTAAATGGCATACCTCTACCAACTGTACTGGTGTGTGAATATGCTGCACTTGACAAGTCAATAAAAAGCAATCTTGCTTTGTTTGATCATTCTCATTTATTAGCTACAATTTCTTCACGGCTTTAATATATAATCTAAAATTCCCATTACCTGCAATGATTTATAGGCATCTCCTCCTCAGTAAATAGTTGTCCTGCTCTGCATAGCTCACCATCCAATTCAACTACACTTTGCACAGCTTGAAAGACCATCAAATAAAGATCAGCCTTCTCTCTAACAGCCTACTTTATCCTGTAATACAAAACTAGAAAATCTGTTCCTCTCTGTAGCCTTGACTAGTAGCCATAAACATAACATACTCAGTAGGAATCAAATTGTTATCGTTAAAAATTTTAAAGTGTACTGTGGGCATCCTATCCGTGAATTAAGGGCCACAGATCAAGTGTCTCTGGCGAGGAGGCTCTAGATCAGAGGACATGTAGTTTAGGCTGAAGTGTCACCACATCGTATACAACCTGAGCCTGACATCTTATACAGCCACATATGGATGTACATGTTTGACAGGATTCTGCTCCTCTCATCTGTCCCACCGAGGTCAGGCTGGCTCTAAATCAGGAGCTGTAAAGTCTGTGATAAAGTGCCACTTGAACGCCACACAGTGAGTCCCAGTGCTTAACTCAGGAGGCATTATGAGCTCACACTTTACTACAGCTGCATGGTGGTCTGTGCTTTTTGTCTGGCATCCATATTTACAGTCACTGTTAATGGCCAGTTTCCTATCATAATAACCGGTAGGAATATTGTTTACAGAGATATGGTCAATATATATAGAGAAAAGGCCAAAAATTAAACCTAGCATGGTCTGACTTTCTCTATTTCAGCTAAAATGTCTCCTGTCAATTTCAATAAAGTTTTCAAAATAGAGCACCTATTCCAAAGTGACTCCTTTAGGACCAGGGACAGAAATAATAACAACTGACAATGTGTGAGATACAGTCACTATAAATTACTTTACTATAATGATAAGATCACTACAAAATAATACACACACACACACACACACACATTTTAAATATTATATAAAAAAACCTGTCATATCAGCTGCTATAATATTAGATATTCAGGGTATTAATATTCAAGGTATTCAAGGTACTGGATGTGCTTTAATATAAATGCATCTCTATGGATTTAAGCAATGCCATAGCTAATCTCTTGTCCCAGGTTAACCCAAAGAACTTTACTTTGATCTGTGTCCCGTCACTTTGTACTGACACACTGCATGCATTTATGAAACCAGAGACCACCAACGTAACCAGCACCTAAACTGCATAGAGCACCCAGGGTCACCACGGCAATATATGTATAAATATATTTGTAGACCAAATATATGTAGGGCAAAATAAAATATAGATGCTTATCATGGCTGGAACTTATACTAAATCATTTTGAGGCCGTTAGAAATTAATATCCTTCAGAAAGGTTTCCTAGCATTTGAGTACCTTAACTAGAAGAACGTAATAGATTACTGGACTACTGGAGGATGCTGCAGGTGTAGAGCATAACACATTACCAGACAGACATGACGCCTCGGACTGATGCCTCCCGCCTAGCCCATCCTGCTCCTTTCGTTTCTTGCTCCTCCTCAGGCTGCCAAACCTCTTCATGGAACACTGTGGGTTGCGGGTTCAAAAAAAAATCTGACCATGACCATCCACATCACGCTAGGGAAGCAAAGACATCTTAAATTTGTCCCAAGGGAGAGTCACTCCATTTGCTGGATGAAGTTGTACGAAAATTAAAATGAAAAGTATATCCAGTTGGTGTAAATTTTTGAGGGTGCTTTTTTTTCTGAGGAAAGGTAGTCCTTTTAATGAAAGTAGGAAACTAGTTCTTCTTATTCAGTTGATGAGGAAGATAAACTAATGGTCCTCTGGCTTCTTCTTCTGGAGACAAAACTAATTTTGCTCTTCTATGAAGCTGAATTCCCTTTTATTTAAGAGCTAGCCGTAGTAACAAAAAGAAAAATAAAAACTCTAGAAAGACTAAGTTTGCATATCCAGGCAAAAAAATAAAAAGTAAAAAAATCCTCCAGAGCCACAGAGTCAGCAGGAAGCAATGTACACTATCTGTGTCGGCTCATACGTTTGATGAAGTAGACATGGAAAGTACGAAAGTGGTAAATTCCACACGGCTTTGAGCTGAGAAATGTCCCTCTTGCAAGTGATGCAAATAACAACTGGGACTGCAGCGCCTTTTTCCCCCTCTACCCCTGTGTCAGTGCTGTAAATTGTCAGGTGCAGCTGTGGGTGGTGTCTCTTTATTATAGCACACAAGTCAGCAGCCTGTAAAAGGAGGCCAGCCTGTGAAGATTCGCCAGTGATTGGCTCAGGCTGCAAACCTCCCCGCCCACACTTCAACTGCCCTCCCTCTTCCCACAAAGTAAAATTCAGCACAGGCACATCTGTCTCACTTCGTCTTCACATAACATGACGTAACACCCAGTAAAGATCACATAAACTTATCAATTCCTGGCATAAAAACTCCTTCATTTGCAGTTCAGCATTAAAGGGGGTGACAAATAGAGACATAAAGGTTGTGACTTTGAGTAGGGAGTCCTGCAGCTCTGTCATTTGTACATTCAGTTGTCTGTAACTTTTGGGGGCCTGACCTTTAAGACTGCTGAGGCCAGCCCCCTGTCAGATGACAGCAGGGGGACATCCCATGTTCTGTCAGCTGATCAGAAAGCCTCCATTCAATACCACCAGCCTCCCTTACCCGTAACAGATGGCCCACTCAGTATTTGCTGCTCACATCAGCCACAGAGTGTGCAGTGCAGATCTCAATTAACATGTTATGCAAGTGTTCCATTCCGCTCAGTGGGCAATGTGAGTGAGGGGTTGAAACATTGATGACCTCAAATATCCTGTGATGCTCACTGTGATAAAGGTTTAATTATTCTAATAAAATGAATTCACCTCAGTTTGTGTTGAAGGTTGCTAAGTTTCAGATCCATGTGGATTTTCAAAGCTGTTTATACACACATCTACGTGTCTTTGCTGTATTTTGTTTGGCTCTAACCTTGCTCAGTCCCCTGACTCAGAATAAAATAACTCGGCCCTTGTAAGGCCCAAGTTTTTTGAATCTACAGAGTCAAAACTGCCTGGTTCCTATATTTACTGACAACATACAGCACACAGTAGCAACAGAGAGAGTGAGAGAGGGGGGGAGCTGGTTGTATGAGGAGCTCCTGAGAGTCCGGTCACTTCCAGATAAGGGTATGAAAGTGCTAGAGTTGCTTTCAGCAGTGAGAGACTGACAATGTCCAGACGATGGGAAAACACATATTTAGACCACATGAGAATGAGAAGCCATTCTGATAATATTCGAAGCAAATAAGGATAAATGCAAATGATTCAAAATCTGATGTTAGAAACACACAATATTTAGAAAAATACCTCCATGTTTACTAAAATGGTAAAAAAGACCTGATAATAATGATTATGCAGGATTATAAAGTATACTTCCAATTCAACATCAAGTTAGAAAGCTAAATCAAAACTATGTCTTCAGCACACTCTTGTGGTGAAAGTTGAGCACCTACAAAAACATCCCACTAGTAAAAATAGAGAAGATGGTGTGCTCGCTCAGTTGCTGTGCTATTCATTTACAAACAAACTTTGTTGATATCGTCATTGGCCCTGAACATTTAAAGCCACATCATTAGTCAGAAAAAGAATTGAAAGGATGTAATGTCCCATACCACATCAGACTGAAGTAATCCTGAGCAGCTGGCATGAGAAGGCTGCCCCAGTCAGTGGGGTTTTTTTTGCGTGTGTGTGTGTTTTAGTTTGGTAACAATCAATAACAATTTCCAGAGGAAACGGAGCGTGCTGACTTTTGAGGTCTGGCCCTCACAAAACTATTCCACCAGCCACAGCCAAACTGACCCTCCATGAGGAAGCAGAAGAATGGCTAAATGTGCAAGCCAAAAACAAATGATTCATCTTTGTGCTGTTTGATGCTGCTTCCAGCAGAGCTGTTTCCGTGCAAAACAGGCTGGTTTTTGTTATGTAATAATCAGCCGCCAAAATACATGGAGACATGAGAGTTGAAAATCTGCCCAGGTCTGTTCTGTATAAAATAAGCCCTTGTTCTTACTTGCCCTTCTCATTTCCACTGCGTGCTGCACACCAATATTACCATTATGTCATTAATGTGTTTTCATGACATGGAGAATGTACTACGAGCTTCCACTTGCAGCATGCCAAACCTGTAACTTAATCTGATGAACTGACTATGAAATGTACTTCCTAATGTGAGGAATTTAAAGCTGAAGAAACCAAGACAACCACTTCCTTTCTCTCTATAGAAAGTTGTTGACATCAGTCATCAGTAAGAGGATGACTGACAATGAAGAAACGTCTTTCTGTACTCAAGGGATCAACAACCTGTCTGACGAGGCTTGTGACCTTTCTGCCACTTTAAGGACATCACAAAAAATGCAGATGATTATAAATTAACATTGGAAAATCTAGATTTCTAATCTTTCCCTTTCCCATGTCTGTAACTCAGAAAATGCTGCTTGACATGTTTTTATGCTACAAATAATCTGAACTTGTGAACTCAATCAGATAGACACAGGTTCCTGAATGTGGTTTTACCTCGCACGTACAGCAGGAAGCTCAAATCATATTTGAGATTACATAGTTTCATGCATTGTGTCTCACTTCCTTTAAAATTTTCTTGCACGTACATCTTCTCTTGCACAAAAATAACGGTAGTATATACTAAATTTCACAATGTTTTTTTTTTTTTAGAAACAGCTATTACAACTATTACACTATCAAAATGCAAATGCAGTCAATTCACCAAATGAAGTCATAGCAGTCACTCGCTTAGTTTCCACTAACAAACAAGCTTGGTGTTTATCACGAAAGGGCAATGCAAGCTTCTTGACTCACCTTTCCTGGTCCTGGGGAAGATTTTGATGCCTGCAGATGAGGAGATGGAAGAAGAGCGGAAGATGCCACTGAAGCTTAGGCGATGGGGGGACTTGGGTGGGGAGTTCTGATGGGAAGGGTAGGGGAAGATAGTTTTAGGTGAACCTGAGCTGATCTTTGATTGCACAGGGGCAGAGTGAGGAGTTGGGGGCAGAAGGGTGCCGGCTGGGCTCCTTGCAGGAACTCCTTTGATTGGGCTGGCTGAACGTATGCGCCGCTCTCCCTGAGAGACAGTAAAGGAGGCAGAGTCATTTTCCTATACTTTTTAAGAATGTGTGGTTTATGATCAGTGTGTGCAAAAAAAAAAGGCTCCAAACCAAAGGGCCACACTGAGTGAGCGAATGCACAGAAGAGATTTATTGTGAAATGACAGCCACTGTTTGCACTTTTTGTGGGAGTTCGCTATTTTGGTTACTTCTTCCTCTTTTATATAAGCGTAGCTGTTTCGTTTAGTTAGCCACATTAGAGCTTTTAACACCATCTCATAAAAAGTAGTATGAGAATATGAACTATCATGTGCAAAGCGCAAAAAGCAAATCTTTTTTTATGATCTAGTTATTAAACAAGGAAAGGACACATATCTTCAAAGTAACTGAAAAACTTATGTTCTATTATTATATTTAAAAATCATTCACTTCAATCTTACAGCAGAAAAAACTACTTTTTCTTGACTAGAATGTGAAACAATAATGATAACTTTGCAATTCAAGCTAAACTTAAAATGTTCAGCAACTGAAATGAAGCATTGCACAAATGTAGCCTTTCTCCATTTCCCCCTGAGACCAAATGACAGTGCATTCAAAAGGCATCAAGGCCTTACCCTCGACAAAAGTACCATCAGATTCAACATTAGACATTCAGCACTTGTCTCAGTTAAACAAGAGTGAGAACAGTTTTCATTATGACTTTCTGTGTTTATAAGCCTGTCTTTGCAAGGTCGATATCATGTAAACAGACTGAGAAATCCCTCTCTATTCGCTATGCAGACACCAAAACAAAACATGAGAGATGGCAGCCAATCTAGCTGGAGACAGAGGGAGCCTCCTCCCACCAATGACTGCTGCCTGCTCTGGATGTACCAACAACAAATCTTTAACCATTTGTGGACTCTGATACAGTGAGGCATTATGATATGCGGGGGATCTCAAGCTCGGAGGTTGTATTTACATAAAACAATAAAATGTAACAAGAGTGTTTTGGTAACATTGTTAGTAGATAAAAGCCTGCATTATAACCTGTTTCAACAAAACATTGTAATCAACACTGCATCAATGTAATAGTAGATATTTGTCACAAAAGTCGCTGACTTTTGTGACAAATCAAATCAAAAAGGGAAAGATTGTTTTGCACTGTTTTCCTAACAAGACTTCAGGGAGGTATTTGCTGAAGGCTGGCCTTCTTCCATGCACACATTTCTGTTTAAACCAATCCTGTGACAAATCTGAGGGAGCGAGAGCACACACCCATCTTTTCTGTTTGCCAACCACTCTCACTGTCGTTGTGCAAGAGCTTGTTAAGGCAAGCGAAGAGCTATCAGGGTTTTGTCCAGATATTTATCAGCTGTTACAGAATGCAGATATTTTATCAGCACTGCACAACTATTTTCCATGTAAAACAGAACTATGTATTCTGGTCGAAGTGTGGTAATGATCAATAATTACCCCGAAACCTATTAAAGCAAACAGTAGGAGGAAGCTGTTCTCTTTTAGAAAAATCAATTTTCTGTATGTGATCCTGCTATGCCTGGACACAGTGGGCGTAATGTTACTGTGAGCCAGTGAGGGTTGGCAGAATAGGATAGACGGCCTTGTTTAATATTTTGCTCTCCCAAAATCCTTGTCTAAATGTGCTCAATGCCAAACAAACAAGAGCCAAAGAGACAAGATAAATCATGTGCTGGAAAAGGAAAGCTTAAGAAAACAAACAATTGGCAAGTTAGAGTTAAAGAAGAGTTAAAGAAAAATCATGACATGAAAATCATTTCTGTACCGTCTGAGTGCCCCCTTTGGTTGAGCCGCTCGTCTCCAGGTTTGAGGAAGTAAATGCACCGAAGTCCTGCACATGAAAGAGAGCTGAGTGTCAAGGATACAGCTAACTTCCAGGAAATACAGTAGAGAAACAAAATGACATGTCACAACAAGTTAAAAAGAATGCCTACTTAGCTACTTCATGTTGCTTTAGCCTTTTTTTTAAACACAAAATGGACATTGTTGTTATTCTTCATCACTTTGAGCTAAATTAAAATGTTAAACATAACCTTTGGGCTTTTAGCATGTCACTCAAAAAGAAGAAAAACATGTTTCACCACCACAGAAACTTTTGCAAGCAAATGCAGCACATTCTGTTGCTGTCACGCTGCAGCAGAGAGCCAATTCAAATAAATAGACATAACTAGGTGACCATGCAAACTTACTTTGATATCTTTATGTGTAACTGTTTCAATGTTTGCACAACATTAAATTGGAGATGCTCATGTGGTGGTTAAAAGCTCCAACATCATGCACTAGTATTGATGACGAAAAAGCAGTGTTATGTTTGCAAGCTCACTTCCTGCTAGGGAAATGTTTGTTTTCCAATCTATACAGCTGCAAAATTGCACCATGAAAACTCAAATGACACCTTCAACTGTTTTGTTATGTAATTTTCAAACAAACATACAAAAAAAAGTACAAATGATTGGATAACTTGAAATCTCCCAAATCGGATGCACAGACAGTATCCAATACATTTACAAATAGGTTGGGAAAGAATGCAAAAGGTGGAAATGATGAATGCCTTCCAAAAATACATGACTCTGAGCTACAGTAGCATGACTTTTCTTCATGATACTTGACAAAACAAATCAGCTGTCACCAAACTGTACCTATATAATATTCAGTATGTTTTAGCGTTCAAGTCTACAGTAGTAGCATTCTGCCCACAGGCCTTTGTAGGCTTGTAAAGCAAAGAAAAACATCCCGGACATTAATTGCCCAGACTGATGAATAGAGGCAACTGTGAATCAGGCCAGGCTACTGAAAAGCAGTTAAACAAACAAAGGCCCTCAGTACAGTGGATCATCACTTACTGGTTTGGAGCTGATTGGTTCCTCTTGAATGTTTCAGTTGCTTGACTTGTTTATTTACTTAAATGCATAGGTTATATCAGTTTGGATTGATACTGATTCAATGTTATTTTGATAACAAGAGGTAAATCTGACTGATTTTTTTTTTCTTTTTTCAGTTTTGAGTCACTGGCATATTCTTTGACTGTGTGTTGGACAAAACAACACATGCTAAGACTTTACATGTATGAGAAAATGTGATTTTTCACTTTTTCCTGAGATACCAAATAATCAAATCCTTAATCGAGAAAATAAATTAAATCTGATTAAATAGATGATTAAATTCATTTTAGTTACTATCCTATACTAACGTTGAATGTTAAAGCAGGGGAGTTGGCTGCAATGACATCACATTAAAGAATTACTGCTGGACATGATAATAAAATATTTAAGGAAGTCCAAAACATATTTACAACGGTGAACACAGCCTACTGTTGGAAGACCCACTAAACATGGACTCAAAACAAAGAAACTGAATGTATTTTGAAGCTGTTATCAGACGGATGGGCTCGTGCTACATAGACAGTTGTCAATCACGCACCTTCTTTTACGTCGCGTGCAAGTGCAGGCGGAGATGCAACCAAAAAGGCTTATAACGACGAAATAAATCCAAGTGCTAATTAATGAAAAGCTCAATAACACGCCTTTTTCCCCCTTAACAATCACAAGAAGCCAAATTAGTAGATACTTCACCGACTCACTGGCATGTTAATCCGCAGACTTCTCCTCTTCTTTGGTATTTTCTTTGAGCTGAGCTTGCCGGACTCCATCACCGTGCTTCCCATTTTTTGGGGGTCTTTTTTTTCTCTTCAAACGCGCACAAACAAAAACAAGTGTGCTAGTTAATGAACTGCTATATCAGACCATCAACAAGCAGCTCCCAGCTCCACTTCAGATGACCAGGCTACTACGACGACAGGCGCTGTCTCATCCACCAGGAAGTAGGTTTGGTCATAAAAAGAGGCAGGGCACGCGTCTTCAAATTAGTTTCAACCCGGACTGTTTACAGGTGTTATGTCACAGTCTGCAAACCCCGAGAAATATGTGTCCCATGCCGTGTTTTCGGCTCTGATTGACGCCGTCGTGTTTTTGAGCTCTGCAACATATTTTGCCAATATTCTGCAATTTCTTCAAATTGAGAGGCGTTTTGAACCACAAGCTAGTTTGTTCTAAGAGGAAGTGACTAACGGCTGTAAATTGGCCTTGTTTACTTGTCATATAATACGAGCATTTCCTTTTCCTTATTCTATAATTTCCTTATACGTTAGCAAAACAAGAAGAGGCGAAAGACATGGGATTTTTTTTTTGAGGGGGAAGCAAATTTTGACAGGACACCAGGCAGCGCCGCGTGTGTACAGATGTTTCACCAACAGATGTCAGTGCGACTCAGATTTTTATTGGTTTGATGCGATGTAGACCAACTATAAACAAAGTGGCAATAACAATGATAATAATACTAATGTGATGGCTCTTGTTAAAGCATAGGCAAAAAAAGGTGAAAACAGCAAGTTATTCAAGAATAAAACATCAAGAAAACAACCATTAAAAGTAACCACGCAATTAAGAAGACGACAGTAAAACACTTGGTAATCTTCGGTAGCCTTTTTTTATTTTTACTTCTAGGGCGGAGTCAGGTAAGATGAGTCATATGGTAAAACTTCCCAGATAAGGCTGGAGCTCGTAGCCCGTCAAGATTTTACGGCCAATGAAACCAAAGGATCTTGCATTGTGGCAACAACACGAGTTATCATGTAGCAATTTTTGTTTGGTCTGTAGTTGATAATTTGGGCAGGGCAGTGTTACTTTCGATAGGCCAACTTTATGGGAAGCTGTCACCGCAGGTCCCATAAAATTTACATTTTACAGAGGTAGGCGAAGCAGCAGGCTATCTTGAAATCAAATAATCCACTGGTAACCAGAGAGAGAATAATAATATGGGGCATGTGACCAATTCTTTGTTATTTGCACTAACCTTTTAACTAACCTTCTGTAATCAAAAGATTTTGAGAATGAAAACATCTGGGACAAAGTTCTTGGTGGAGACATGATTTACAAATAAGTTATGTAAGACTTAAAGCTAATGTTACTTTGGCATTGCTACAGTAACTATGTGAGCATGATGAGGCAAAATCCCCCTGATGTTGCACTGTGTCAAATTTACACAATGGCCATTTTTCATTCTTATTGATGAAGCCCAAAACAACCATTTAATAACATCAGCATGACAGTTTGGCTAAATGACATTAACAAAACAAATGTTGTTGAAGGGGGCAGAAACACAAGAGGACCCAAAATGGAACCCTGAGGAACTCAACAGTTTACCCCAAAAAGAAGGAGCTGAAAGTAGTTTTTCAAATGTAATTATATAGCACATTTTATATGACAGGCGTAGATTCAATGTGCTTGAAATTCTGTTTGTGAAGACCCAACAATTGAAAGCAATTCCCACATGAGCAAGCAGTGGTTGCAAAAGAGATGGAAGGACTCACTGATGGATCACAAATAATTCATTTGAAACACAGCTTGTAATTGTGATGGCCTCTGGCAGTATTAACATATCCTCCTAAAGCACCATGTCCTGATTTGCCTTTGGCACAAATGAGCTCTATGTTCTCCTGCGTTGCATAATGTGCCACCTTCAGGGTACCTGTTGAGTACAGAGCACATAGCAAGTTATAGGTCTATGTTGATTAAATCATACAGTATTTGTCTAAATACTTACCAGTAATAATATACTAAATAATCTAGAGACACCTTGTGCTTTCACCTCTTCAGACTTCTTTGTTAAATGAAACACTATACAAATGAAAAACTAATAGCATAGCAACTGATCACAAATCATACCCACAATAGAGTCATAGCCTGCCACAAACAGTCAAAAACATAACCTGTACCTATGAACACAGTTGAAACTGATAGTGAATAACTGTTCCACTACTGAGAGAAAATTAATCAGCAATAGTTTCGACAATATCAAGGTTTAGTTTTTTTAGGCCAGAAAGCCTGAACTTAACTGGTTCCAGCTCCTTCAAGGTTTTCTTAGTCTTCTATAATAATCAACTCCTCCTATCTTTCATTTCATGTGATAACACAGACTAGATAAGTCTTAGATAAGAAATTGCAATGGACATTTGAACCTTCTCAAAACATTAAATAGACCAAACAAAACAAAAAAATCTGCTAGTTGCAACCGAACAAGGGTTGGGAGCAACTGATACATTTTCTTGCATCATTGGAAATAAAACTGCCTCTGAGGAACTTTCTGTTTAAATGCCTTATTTTTATATTCTACTAATTCCCTTGAGCTTTGCTTGGCTTGCTATTCTAAGTCAAAGTTGGTAGATTACACAACAATATTTTACCACAAATCCAAGAGAAATTAAGGATTTGTTTTGCCTTAATTCCTTCATGTTTTAGACATTAAAATTTTGTAAATGATATCACATACACAACTGGCTAACATGTAAAATAGTTTATTTTTGTAAATGTTTCTAAATTCAATTCCACAAACTCCAAACCTCATACTCTGTACACTTCAAAAGGCATTTTCAAAAAAAAGAAAAAAAAGGAAAAAAGAACAAAAAGAGAAAAAAAGAAAAAAAAAATCGGACTACACGACCAAG
Organism: Acanthurus lineatus; assembly: GCA_029814665.1. Taxonomy (NCBI): domain Eukaryota; kingdom Metazoa; phylum Chordata; class Actinopteri; order Acanthuriformes; family Acanthuridae; genus Acanthurus; species Acanthurus lineatus. The sequence continues at coordinate 13,018,814 of JAPZDV010000004.1, read as the reverse complement.
AAAATGTAGCACAAACACACTGGCAGGATGATGTAATATCATACAAGAGAAGAAAAATATCCAAGAAACAATTTTGTTACAACCATTCATTGAGAAAATATATACAATTGAGTCTTCGGAAAGTTAAAAAAATACATGCCATATACATTACAAGTTCTAAGACTGTCTCCAAAATTTTACAGTCAACTTGAAATTGTGCACGCAAAAACTCTTCCGTTTCTAAGCACGTGACTTGTGAAGTGTCAGTATAAGAAATATTTCTGATTAAGGAGAATGCCATCTGTGTCCAAAAAAGGTAGAACAACCTACAGTTCCAAATAAGAGTTCCCCATACAATTCTTAATGTCACACACTGGTTCGTCTAACTCACAATATCATTAGACGTTTGCACCATGATTTAAAAGCAATGTAAAAACAAAAACAGGTAAATACATGTCGGTGTTCCTATCTGTGTTAAAAAGTTAAAAAGTTGTTTTTGGGTTTCAAAACCTAATTCACAGTTCTTTAAAATCAAACCTGATTAACAGCAAACAGATCACACTGATCTCTTACTATTCGAAGAGTTTTTTTTTAATTCTGTAACTGATAACTCGTTACGTTAGTCAACAAAAATATTTCTTTTTTGAGTGGTCAAAGTATGTGTAAGTCACAAAACACTACGCTACAATACCTTACTTTTAATACAACAAAAATACTTTGTGAATTATTGTGGTTATATTACAAATTCTGTACAGAATAATCATAATATATACTCTCAAACTGAAATAACGTCCATCTTAAATAAATTTCAATGACAAACAGAACGAAAAACAATTTAAAAACACCCAAACATCGAGAAGGTTAAGGTAGCATTTGGTCGGTTATTCCTATAGTTTTCTTTATGTACATTTATACAAAAGTAACAGCATGTCTTCCTCAATCTTCAAAAACAATAGCAATCTAGCCTTCTTTAACTCAGTCTCATCAGTTTGAGAATAAAATTCATTCACTCAGTAATAAATACAAAACCTCTCGAATTCCACACAAATCACATGACAGAGACCTATGATAAAACTGACTCATGGAATCAAGTATTTTAAAAGTTTTCATGTGTGTTTTTTTGTTTATTTTCTTTTTTTAGTGCAAGTTAATATTCCCTTCGCAGTATTCATTGCTGTACATTCCTCATTCAGTGATGTCTACATTTAGTCATACGGTATACATTAACAGTATGAAACAAAAGGGCCTGCCCTTAGTAAGCAATAAGGCCGCACCCTGCACAGTGCTTTCTCATTCGCTGGTGGATTCCGCACCCCATATACACCAAACACACAGACACATACAGACAGACGGAGGCATCTCATTCATCAGAGCCCCCCACATATGGCACAAGTCACATCCTGCTACTGTGTTACTTTTCCCTTCCTCCACCCATTCGTTTTTCGCGATCTAGATGAACCAACACGTATACTGATTCATCTCTTTAAGGGTTCAGGCCTTCTGCTCATTCATAAAATGACTTAAGTGTGAAGCCTTTTTTTCTCTGTGCAGAGATTACAGCATTCACACATTATAAGCAAGGAATGCGTTTAGATTTGTCGTCTTTGTTTTTCTCAGTTAATCCACTTCCGGCATTCAGGAGCTCCACAGTGGCAAGCGATCTTGGGCTGACCCTCCGCGGTGTCGAACTGGTAGTCAAAACACAGCTGGAAAACAGAGGGAAACGTCAGTTTCTGAACACCACACTGTCGCTTTGACATGTACATCTATGCAACTGCAAAAATTAAGTCGTCTAAATTAGAAAGATACTCACCTCCTCTCCTTTTTCTATTCTGCGAATGCAGCTGATGATGATTTTGTAACCCCTTTCAAATGTGACCACCTCAGCAACACAGTTTGGGGCACAAGAGTGGTTGATATATCTGAATCACAAAGAAAAAAAAATTGATTTTTTCTTGTTCCTATTTCATGATACAAAAGACTAAGTGCCAACAAAGTCAGTCATTAACAGCTTTAATTCAAAAGAAAGGGTTGCAATGCTTACATACCTGTGTTGTCAAAAAAAAAAGAATCAAACTGCCTTCATCTATAATCTTATTTTACAAAACAAAAACACTGATGTAAGCAGCAGCCATAAGAAACTATGTTGGTCATTTGTAATAATAAAAAAAAGGCCACTGTTAGCATAACAGGAGTCAAGTCACCAACACACGTATGCAGGGTTAAACTAAGAGATTGTAACAATGGAAAGCCAAACACACACTATATTCTGATTTTAATCCTGATTTTTTCCTGACTGGTTAAAAAGCAGTTTGACTGTAATTAAAAATGAATGTTATTGGTAAGATGCTGCTACAAACTACCAAATTTCTGCATGCTAAATCTTACTTTTCCATAGAGTCAAATACAGACAAATTTAGCAAGTCTCTGTTACATCAATTAAAAATGCCCATTAGGAGCACACAATTAAGGACAACATTCAACATTTCAGAACACCTTGATAAAATAGGAGAATGAAAATCAAAGAACAACAACATAAAAAAAAGTACTCAAAGTACCTTGCTAGCCCTCCAGTTCGAGTCGCATCAACAACATGTTCACTGTCAATGCGGAACATGAACACTGCTCGGTTCTGTTAGGAAGAGAAGAAATTTTAATTGCTGTTCATTTTAGCAAAATAACGCAAGAAATCGGGAATTTTATCTCAAAAAGAGTTAAAAAAAGATGTTTACCTGAGATCTATAGATCTTTTCCTTCCTGATGGCAACCTCATTTCGGAGGATGGTTCCATTGTACTCAATCACCATGGTTTGTTTATCAATGTCTCTAGCAGCAAACAGTCCCAGGCCCTGAGAGAACATTACACAAGTTGGCATTTATTATGTCTATGGAAACAGACCTCAACAGCATCAGTTTCTGTCAAAACCGAAAAAAAATTGAACAACTATGTTAACACTGACCTGGATGCGGGAGCGGGCAAGATAGACATTGGCTCTCCACTCACTCTTCATCCAGCGGTACTGAGAAGACCTGGGGTGCACTACTGGAGGCTTGCTATGGGGGGCGCCACCTTCTCCTTGGGCTACATTCTGATTTGATCTGGCACTGCTGCTAGACACAGCCTGTGGTTGTGGCCTTAGATGGGAGAAAAAACCCCCCCAATTCAAATTAAAAAATTGCTTTGCTTTCAGACAATTAGATACATATAAAAATAACATTATTAATGTAAGCTTTACTCCAAATTACCTTATCACCAGTGAAGTGTAAGGAGAGCTGGTTTTAGGCTGAGCGCGGGCACTGCCAGCTGGATTGAACATGAGAGGCAACTCCACAAGAGGGTTGCGTCCATAACGGAATGAGTACCTTTCACAAGCCTCCACTCCTGGGAGCTAGAGTAAACAAATTAAAAAAAAATATATTATAACATGCAGCTTCAAGAAAGTTTGGTAATTTGTTTATATTCTACCTTGTTTAATCTGAGTAAAACCACAAAATGCAGCAACAAACCGATTCAGTGATCCTGGCGACTGCAGGGACTGTAAGTCCAAACAAGTCCTCTCCTTTCAGGTAAACAGGGAAGAGCTTTAGTGTGCCTGATTCAGCTCTTTTCTCAGCAACAGGACCCAGAACCTTATCCCACACTCCTAATTACAGTGAGAAAGCAAACAAGATGATCAGAATCTTCACTTTGAAAAGGCTGAAACACACAAAAATAGTATTTCTCCAGTGAATACACAGGGACGAACCTTTAGCACAGGTGTCAGTCAGGACGAGGTCTTCGTAACCCTGTTCAATGACTCTGATGGTAAACTCCGGTAGTCCATCTCTGTCCTCAACAGAACAGACGTAGCGGCAGCGGCGGTTGCCATGGCGCATGCTCCAATAAATGCGGCAAGCCTCATAGCCAACTGGGAAAATAGCTGTTGGGGAATGGAAGGCTGCCATTTGTTGAGGGGTTAGTTGGCCCACTGCATGCGACACCAAGCTGCCAACTCGAAAGGTATAGCCCAACTCTGGCTGCCGCACAGCAGTGGCAATCTGACGCACTTCGTCCCTTTGGACATAGACACGTCGGAAGACGGCAAAGCAACGCAGCTCATGCTCCAATGCTTGTCCAGCTGTTCCCCGGGGCCTGTGGGCATGACAAAGCATGGTCTTGTCCTTGAAGAAGGTGCACTGAGCTTGCAGAGCACAGGTGAAATGGTAGACATTGGTACAGCGTAGGCGGTGGCAGCCGCTGGTGGCTCCAGTCTGCTGGCAGTAGGCACAGCGTATCGTCTGGCCACGACGCAGTGCAAGCTCCACGTTGATGAGGGCTCCAGCCTGTGTCTCATACACCTCAGTCGACCACAGGGCACAATTTAGGTGAACCCACACATCAAGATCTAAATTGAGAAGCCTGGCAGGGCCATCAGTGATCCCATCTCCAAACTGGTGGCAGAAGCAGCACCGCCTCTGATCCCGGAGTGAAGCGGGAGGGCGCAAAGAGGCTCCTAGTTTCTTCAGGAGCTCATCAATCTTGTCCTCATCTGGGAGTTGAGAATTCCCCCTCGGCACCACCACCTGGACAGTCCACTTCCGCCAGCGAAGTCCCTTTTGTCTCTTTCCCTGGTGCCAGCCATCATGGGACCTTGGCCGGGCCTTCAGCTTCACTGTCACTTTGATGGCATCTGACTTGGTCTCCGTCCTAGATGTCTCGCCTGCTGTGGGGAAGGGGATTGGAGGAGTAGATGGAGGGGACTGCTTGGGCTGAAGCTGGGCCAGGCAATGAACATCCAGCGAAGACATGTTGTTGTTGTACTGGTGCTGCGTTTTAGAAAGGCTCTCTGTTTGCTCAGAGGCAGGGAGAAGGGACACTGAATCCTGCAACAGTTAGACAAGATCCATTATGTCCAGCAAAAAGCAAAACAGTCATTAACTGCATGTTATTTACATTCCCTGTGTTGTTTCTGAGTATGTTACAGTTGTACAAACCTTAGTTTCTGTGGTTGATCTGGATTGCAGGGGTGGTGAGGAACAGTATAGTAGGAAGCAGCTGTGACTGCAAAAGACTAAGTCCTCTTCAGATTTCAAGCTGCCTTCAGATCCCTAATAAGAGAAATCAGTAGTTTTAAAAGGCTGAATAAGGAATGAGGTGTTAAATCAAAGCCTGACCAAAGTGAACTGCTTAAGCTTAACTGACGTTAAAAGGAATTATGAAATAAACATCAAAAACATACAATATTTAAATAACTAAAATATTCTCAAGACTGGGGTCAAGGGTACGCTGTTAACCCACTAATTGATCCGAAATGGATTTATCTCGGACAGGCAGGATTTACATAATCACAAGATATATGCATTATTTCTGCAGTGCTGTGTGTGTATCTACTGTAGATGTGTATGGTCCTTCAGGCAGGAAGTAACTAATATATATATATCCAGTCATGACTGTACTCATGCCCCACAGGAAAATCAATGATGGAGTGATCCCCAGCAGTTTGGCAGAGAGGAATTTTTATGAACTGGTATTAGTCAATTTAAAGCATGGTGTCCTTTATAAGCTTCAGACTCATACTTTTAGCCCTGAAGTGCTCCAGCTATAAAAATTGGCCTGTCTACTTAATACACCATCTTTGCTTCAGCCATTCACTGTATTTAAGTTTAACTAATTTGTTACCTTCATGTGGGCTGGGAGGTCTTTGATGGATTTCTGCACTCCATTTCCTAGAACCACCACCTTACAGTGGCAGCACCACTGAGGTTTACATCCAGGGCTTGCAGGAGTCTTATGGTCAGGCCCTCGAGCTACAGCTGTGCCTGCGAAAGTGGACATGTTTTTGAAAATTATTTTAAAATGTAACCCTGAGAGTAAACCACTTTAGTATGATGCTTGACAATATTCAAACAACCTACAGACATTTATTTTACTGGTTTTAGCTGGGAACTATTTTTTTACTATCAAACTGCAGCTTTCAACTTAGTCCCATATAAACAAATACAACTACACGTAAGAAAAAAAATTGTAGTTATGATTTTAGGGTAGACTGTCCCTTTAAATCAGACATTTCAGTTACAGGCTGTTTTCGGACTTAGGGGAATCACAGCTGCTCTTGTTTGAGAGTTTCATTCCCTCACCTTGGCTGTTGGAATGGAAACGGAAATGATGTGCCTGCTGTTGCTGCATCATCGCCTGAACTCCACCAGGTCTTATCATGTGTCCCGGTCGTCCGTGAAGCCCTCCGTTGTCTCCTTGTCCGTGGAAAAGCATAGGGGGCCGGGGCTCCATGCCCTGGGTACCCACTCTCGGACCACTGAGAACAGACAGGGGTCCTCGGTCTGGGGTGCTGCTAACCTCATAGCTACTGGGGATCTTCACACAGAGAAGGTCTGAAATGGCTGCCACTACACCTGTAATGTTCTGGGGAACAAAAACAAAAAACATTAGTGTTTTTGTTGAGTAAGTGTTTCATCAATATCTCATGACAAATTCATCAACAGTGGATTTTTGTCATGTTGTCTGAATTTACATCTCTGGTCTTTTTTCAATGCTTTATTGTTAATATATTTGGTGTTTTTCTCATACTTAATGTTATGAACAAATACTAGCCTTCTATTAAATATATCAAGGCTGCACAGTGAGATATGATTAAAATGTCGTACCAGCTGAGCCAACAAGTTGCATCAGAACAGTAATACCCTCTCGGTGTTCGCTTTTAAAAGACAATTTAGAGGTAGTCTTGTTTGCCATGTAAAACTGAACCAGAAATAAGCTAGAGGAGCAACCACAAGTGATTTTATAGCTTTAAATGTGATACATGTGTGCAAAAAAAGAGAAATAAAATAAAAAAATAAATAAAAAATTAGATTTAAATTTCTGGTGTTCAGAGTAATATAACAAACTTAAGTATTCCTACCTCTGCAGCAGCTGGCCTCAGTGTGATGGCTACAGACACCAGCCCTTGTTTGGAATCAGTAGACACAGGGCCGAAGGTGGAGCCGAAAAACATTGAAGAAGGCTCTGTTTTGATATCCTGCAATTTGATTTCTGACCCTATCAAAAAAAGAGGAGGATAGCATTCATAAAACTATGCCTCACAGTTTAGGCATGTTGGAGATTGTTGCTTAAAATTGCATACACAAACATATCCAATTTATTATGACTTGAGTCACATAAATAACTGTTTTCATTTTGTTGATTATGTTGGAGTTGTCTGTCTTTACCTTTCCCATCAGGTGCAGGGAGCATGGGCAGGACAGGGGACAGGCAGGGGGACGATGGCTCCTCCTTCACCAGAGACAGGTCTGGGTAGCGACTGATCTCCATGCCAACCACACTCTCAGGAGATGAGGATGGAACAAAACTGTCAGGTGTGTCCCTGTCCTTGCAAGGCTCCTGTCCTCTATTACTGTTATTAATATATGGGAAAACAGAGACCTCAGTCAAGACCGCCCCGTCAAAATTAATTATCATAACATGATTGCATAAATAATCAATATAAACAAATGTAAAGACAGTTATTAGCAGCCCTCATAAAGACAAATGGAAAGAATTATTGCTATTTATCCTTTACCTTAGCTCCTCCTGGTTGTTGTGAGGAGGGGTGGGGAGGGAGGCTGGAACATCCACAGTTTTGGGTCCCTGTGCAATGGCCCGTGCTAACAGGTCTTCCTCAGTCCTAAATGGGACATGTAATGGCTTTGGGACCAGGCCTTTGGATACTGTATTAAACAGAAGCATAGTGTTAATATAAATTCAATGGTGGAAATAAATTTAGTGATGAAAATAAAATAAACATCTGATTTTTATATAGAAGGGTCCTCATATCTTCATGAGGGCTTACCCATGGCAGCAGCTTTGCTGGCAAGCTCTTCTGTTGTAGCAAAACCATTGATCATTTTCTGTCGGTTCACTGGTGGTGGAGTTGGAGGAAGAGACGCAGGTGGTGTTGGTGGGTTGCTCAGGTTACTCTGCTGTAAGAATCAGAACAACAGCAATAATAGCACATCATGCTGGAGTCGTACGTAGCACACATCACTGTGTTTACCCAGTTTTGACTTAAGAATGTAAGCATATCTCACCTTGTAGGCCAGCTGGGAGTAATAGTCAGAGACTCCATCGAGTGAGGCACTGCCAAAGGTACCAGACAGGAGATTCTCTCCATTGAGCTGGCCGCTGCCATAAGGAGCGAAATGGGCAAAGTTGACTCCAATTAATGGTTCCATGAGAGGCAGCAGGGAGAGCTGCTGTGTCAGGGGAGAGGAGAGAAAAGGGACAAGGGGAAGGTATAGAAGTGGAGTCAGAACATATAATTGCAATGTCTGTCTGAGCACACACCACATGCAGAGAAAAAGCAAAAAAAAAACAAAAAAACAAAAAAAAACCTCATAAAACATAGGGGAACCAAAACATACATTTTATATATTAAAAATGCTAAACAAAAACAGAAAGCCTTAATACAACAAAAAAACAATGTTTATAATAATCCTGGCTCAACTAGCTTTATTGATCTAAAATAGAATATTTTTTTACATAATTTCTGTTGCTACTGTATAGAATGCATCATCCTTGTTTTTGATTGAATAAAGAACATAAAACAACAAAGGTTAAAAAGAAAAAAAAAAGAAACAAAAGGTTTAAAAGCAAATGAAGCAAACAAACAAATTGAGAGAGTGGGAGGCAATTTCAAAGGATAACATCATCAAAACTGCTCAGATTTATGTAATCCAGCTATGTCAGTCTTTTTACAATCATGCAGTTGCATTTACTCATAAAAATTGAATAAAGCATCATAGAAAACAAAAACAACAAAAAAATACCCTCACCATCATGACATTGAAACGATATTATTCGCCTTGCTATTGGAATAATAAATATTGGAAGAATTAAGTCTAATCTCTGGCCATATTATCTTCCTCACTTAAGAACAAAGAACAGTGCAAATAAATGGGGGAAGTCAGCCACTCAGTCTTAGCCATGATTTTAGCCCCTTTAGCCCGATTCATGAAAAAATGTTTGACATCTAGCACACTAGAGTACAGACTTATTAAATTTGTCTGTGATGATATGTTATTGTTCAACATTTCTAATCAGAGAGAGCGCTTCATGAAGTTTAAGTCAATAAGCTTTAATCAATGAGGGATTTGCAATACAATCACAAATCTCTTTCCACTCTCCTGAACAATATTAGCTTCTAATACCTGTGTGTGCAACTGTTATCTAACAAAAACCTAATTACATAAAATACTTATGATACACAGAACAGGGACCTTAGTGGAGGCATTTCTCTTTGTTGGTAATAATTCATACTATAAAATTCTGAATAAAGCTTTCAAATTAAAAGTTATAACCTTTCTATCAACCTTTGTTACCAATGATGTGATGTGGTGTTACTTCAACCATTTTTAAAAGGAGTAGGACATAAGGTGGTAAAATCAATCTTACCTGTTTGATTTGAGTCATTACAGTGTCAGGGCCAGAGTGCATCAGTTGCCTCTCATCCCCTTCCTTCTTCCTCTTCTTGTATCGAGAAGCAGGTTTCTCCCCTCCTTTTGGAGCCCTTTTGTTCCTTCCTTTCTTCTTCTCCTGTTCAGGGAGCAGAGGTCCAGGAAAGTCCGTGGTTCCGTCTGAGTATGCCTGGAGATGAGAAGATGCAGTTGCATAAAAAGGCATGGATAAACTTCAAATTACTTGAGCAGCATCATGGCTTCAAGTTAGATGTTTTCAAACACATAACTATGACTCATTCAAATCTGACAGGTATGACTCATCGAATGTAACTATGACGCGCATCCCATCTGAATTAGCCTGTTTATGACTCACTATGTTGATCACCCCCTCTGCACTCTCACAGAATGACTAAGACAAAGACTGACCCCGTTGCTGTCCATGGAGCTTTGCCTTAGCAGAGATTTGCAGTCTGTAGGATGCTCCTCCTCTGAGCGCAGACTCTCCTCTGACCTCTGTTGGGAAATTCCAGATGGAGGTGTACTCTTGTTCTTCAAAAGGTGTTTCAGTAGTTCATTTCCAGCCTCCCCCTTATTTGGACTTTGCCCAGGGAAGGGAGACACACTCCCTTTATTACACTCTTCCTTTACAGAGCTAATTTCTGAGCCAATCTGCCCTTCTCTTGGTCCATGACACTCACTGACATCAGTCTGCTCCAGCTTTATGTTGTTAAGGATCCTGTCATGTTCTTGAGCCTGGGCTCTTGCCGTGTCTGATGAGAGACCAGCTTGGGCAGACTGACCTCCAGAAAGCTGTCTCTCCAGCTCTGAGTGACTGGGGGTGGATGAGCCCAGTAAGGGGGACCTTGACAAGTCCTGATCACCAAAGAGATGGGTGCTTCTCGTTGGAGTTGAAGAGGTGTCTGAGACACATGGTGTGAGAGGAGCTGTGAGGTCTGAGTGTGGAGTTGAAGGTGTCTTGACTGAATCTGCCTCATCATCTTTCTTCTTTTTGCGGTTCCTCTTCTTTTTTCCTTTCTCATCTGGAATGATGTTAGAGTAGAGTTGAATTAGAGACTGACCCGAGCCCGGAAAGTTAGAGGGTAGAGGTGTAGATGAATCTCCTCCAAATGGTGGACCCTCACCCGGCATCGGGAGCATCATTCCTGGTCCACTGAACTGACGAGGTCTGGGCTGGCCCTGGGGAAAGTTAGGTGCATGTAGGGAGAGATTATCAGGCCCAAAACCAGGCCCCATGTCACGGGGCATCATCCCATTACCCATCATGGCCCTCCTTTCACCTTGCATAAATGTCCCAGGTGGTGAGCCCATACCAGGCTGCATACCCTGCTGCTGTGGGAACATTGGTCCGAGTTGTTGCTGTTGTTGCAGAGGAGTCCTCTGAGGCTGCATGAAGTCCTGGGGCAACTCCTGGTTGAAAAATGGCATTTGAGCCAGAGGGGTCATGTTCCCATCTTGCCCCATCATACCTTGCTGCTCCATTTCCATACGGTGTTTCAGGGCTCTCTGTCGTTCAACTTCCTGCATTAGCTGCACACGCTGTCTCTCCTGCTGCTCCCGAAGCCTCTCCCTCCTCTCTCGCTCCTGGAAACCTTCACTGAATGGGTTGTTATCATCAAACTTCACACCACCTGCCTGCATTGGTTTTACACCACCTGGTGGAGCTGGTGGTGCCTGAGGATCCAGAGGCATTTGTGAGTGTGGTGGTATGTTACCCATTGGCATCTGATGAGGTTGGCCTGGATTTCCTACAGTCACCTGGGGGGGCATTATAGGTGGCATTCCTGGTCCGCTCATTGGCATGGGAGCACCAGAATGCCAGCCAGGTGGTGGATTGGGCATACACGGTGGTGCATTTGGCTGGCCAGGATGAAGTGGCATCTGCATCATGGGGTTCATAGGAGGTTGGACCATTTGGGGTCCACTGGGGACCACCGGTGGTCCACTGGGCACCATGCCAGCAGAACCTGGCATTGGGTGCATCCCAGGCATTATGGGTGCCATATTATTCTGTTGCTGTTTCACTCTGTACTCCTCTATAAGTTCAGCATGCTCCTTTTGCTGCTTGCGAATCTGAAACAAATTATAAGACAAATTGGGAAAAAAATTATTGAGAATATTTATGAAAATCATTAAGAAATAAAGCATTGCTCAGTTTTTTAGGACATTTACATGACAAATTTACTTCGTAGGTCACGGGACAACCCAAGGGAAAAAATGATTATTTTACTTTCAAACAGTAACTGAAGAATTCAAGAACTGAAGAATTTTACTTTAGAGCAGGAGTTGAAATGTAAAATTAGCCAAGAGCATTTTATTCTGCACTGCTTTTTAAGAAAGTCAAATCAGGTTGTCAGGTGCAGCGCAGACACAAGCCTGTGTGTTTTTTTACGTCTTTATCTTTTTAGGATGTGTTTTTCAATGTGTGCTTGAAAAGAAAAACACTAGATGTATACCTCTCAATACATACCCAACACCTGCATTATCTGTTAATTACAATATTTCAATTAATTGAATTTAATACAGATTAGGACTGTTAAAGGTAAAATGCAGTCAACATAGCATTTCTTTTGCTAATAAAAAGAAATAATGTTCCTAAAATCCATAAAAAAATATGAATGTCAAAGTAGTCTGGCATATGCTTCTACGTGCACAACTACTTGCACTGGCCACATTTGGCTCATGGTCTATTATTTACCAATCCCCTTCTTTGAATATTAAACTCTGCTTACTGCACCAACTGAAGGACAAAGTTTTGGGCTGCCATTGTACCAAGGAGGGCTGAGATAGAATTAAATAGTGAAGTTAGACAGGTCGAACATTTACCTGCTCTAGTTGTTTCTGCACTACACCCTGCTGCTCTGTGACATGTTTGAGTTGCTCAGCGTCCTCCTCAGGGAACTCTCTCCCTGCCTTCTTAGCTGTTCTCTGTTTGGCAGACAGGGCTTTCTTAGACTTCCTGTGAGCTCCAATCTTCTCTTCCAGAAACTTCTGCTGCATTTGAAGTAGTTGCTGAGTCTCCTGGAGCCACTCCTCATACTGAGCCCTCTGAGTATTGTCTGAAAGAAGAAAAAGACTCTTTTGTTAGCAATCTTGACAGAATAAAAATAAACATCTTAACACTTCTAGGCCTGGCAGACCTTCAAACCAAAAAAGTGAAAGATGCATATACATTTTTTGAGAACTTACTGACAAATCCTGGTCCAAAGTTTGGAGGATTTGGTCGTGCTACTTGTGTCAATTTGTTATCCTAAAAGGGAGGTTGACAAGTATGAAATTTATGTTTGCAACTTTGATCATTTTAACTGTATAGTTTTGAATAACATCAAAGCAGACTAATGACTTAATCACCTGTCCAACAATTTGTGGAGGAACTGGTGTGCTTTCAGGACAAGGTGGTACAGGACCAGGAGGAAATCTGAAATAAAACAATACCAAAGACATGAATTTCATTAGTCACAGTAGCAATTCATTGATTGTCATAAACTAGCAAAATATTACCTAATATTACTGTTATTTTAAAACCAAAACTAGTTCTTTGATACATTCAACCTACCAGTACTACATTTTCTAACCAAAATATCTGTTTAAGTAATACCAAAGTGAATTTCTTACCTGTTCATGACCATCGGGCTCATTCCCATGTTGTTTTGAACCATTACTTTGTTAATGCCTTTCAAGGCAACCATTTTAGCTTTCATGATGGGGTCAGTAATAGCATCAAAATCTGCAAAAGACAAAATAATGCATTTGAAAATAATCACTTTGTAAAAAAGAATGCTAATCTCACACATTAACCTACACTGACAGTTAGAGGTTGTGGCCTTAATAATTTACCAATGTTTGGGAAAAAGGAGTCGCTGGACCGCTGTCGTATCATGGCTTGCATCTGTCTCTGCTGCTGTTGCTCCTGCCTCTCCTGGTCTAGGAGGTCCTGTAACAGGAGTGGCTGCTCATCTAGTAGAAGCGGACGTTGTTGACCCATCGCCTGGTTCATCTGTGTCTGCTGCTGGGTCTGGCTGAGAGCACTTTGGTCCACTCCAGGGGCTAGTCCCACTTGGTGGTCTGCCCCAAAACCAGTCATGGAAGCTTCAACTGGGTTGGTGGCGTCAGGTATTGTTTGAGTCATTGTAAGTCCGGAGGAATGCTGAGTGTCAGTGACTTGGTTCTGCTGGGGCATGAGGTTGCCTCCTTGATTGACAGATTCAACGATTGGATTTAATGACTGCTCTTCAGGCTGCTGCTTAATGAGTAAACTGGACAGGACCGGGGTGGAGTCAGAGAGCACTCCCTGCTGATTTGAGGTTAAGGTGTTTCCAGTGGCTTGCTGATCTGCCACCTCAGTTGGTTTCTGACAGTCCTTGACCTCTGTTTTAATTTCCTGCCCAGGTGCAGAAGAAACAGAGTCCTGACTCCCTGGGGCCTCCAGCTTGACTTCAGCCAAGGACTGCTCACCTGAGGCCTCCGACTTTGCCAGTACAGATGCTGAACTGGAGGACGCCTCAGTTCCTGCGCTCGAGCTTTTGTCGATGTCTGAGGCATCAGCATGATCATCCATAGGATCACTGAGATCAAGTTCCTCATTAAACATGTCTTTCTTGATGTCATCTAGGTCTGGGTCTGTATAGGCAATGATGTCAAATTTCCCTGATGTTAGAAAGTCATCAAGGTGTAGATCATTTGTCTCTAGATCTAGGTCTTTGCTATCATCAGGATCTAAATTTAGATTTTCCAAGTCAGCATCAACCAGGTCCTTCACCTCCACATCCTCAAGATCCTTAACTGCTGATTCTTCTGTATCCAGTTTTTCCTCTACAGCTTCACTGCTGGCTACTGAGACAGTCTCTGTCTGCCCAGCAGGGGGTGCAGTCAGGATCATAGATGCTTCCATGTTCTCAGTCACACTCGAAGCAGGCTGGCTCATAGATCTCATCAAAGGAGACTGTTTGAGTGTGTTGTTTCCTGACATCTGGGCTTGCTGATGAAGATTGTCCATGCTGGCAGATAGTTGTACATGTGTGTTCTGGTTAGCCATGGGATCTACCATTCTGAGCCCCTGATTTAAAGGGAACCTGGAATCTGGGGCTCCTGGAAAGCCTGGGGGCCTTTGACCCTGCAAGTTGGGATCAATGCTGTTTCCCTGCATGGCACCTGGAGGAAATGGCATACGTGGCCTGTTTTCTGCAGCTCTGTGTCGCAGCTCAATGAAAGGCTGGCCCATTATGTTGTGCTGCTGCACTGGCATACCACGTGGTGGGAAGTGCTGGGGCAGCCCCATAGGGTTTCCTCCCATACTCTTCGCCATTTCAGCAGACAAGGACCGTCTCATCTGAGGAGGAACATCCTGCATTGGGTGCTGCCCCCGAGGAAAGAACTCTTGAGGCCCATGAGGTCCTAGAACCCCAGGTGGAAATGCAAATCTAAAACAGGATAAGACATAGATGAATAGAAAGTAAGAATGATTCCTAGATATGTGGATAAAACATGGATAAATAGAGAGTAAGAAATACTTCCTAGATTTGTGCAATGCTGTGCTATTACAGAATATTTATAACACAAAGGTGTAAAAAAACAAAAAACATTAAAAAAAGACTACAAACCTTGGTCCCTGATGCCTCAAATTAGGATCCCCTGGATGTGGGCCTCGAGGGATTTGTCCCTCATTAGGGAAAGGGGCACGCTGATCTCCTGGAAAAGGTCCAGGAAACCTCATTGGCCCTCTCATGGGTCCTTGTCCTGGATAGGGTGGAGGAGGCCGGTTGAACATTTCCCCTTGTTGCCCAGGGCCCTCCTGCGGCCAGGGTCGTGGTGTTCCTGGGGTCATGTTGCCAGCAGTCTCCTGAGGGCCTCTCTCCTGTCGAATAGCACTTCTCTGCTGCTGCTGCTTCAGGATTAGTTCTCTAATTCGTTGTCGCTACAAAACAAACAACAAGCAAACAGAAATTAAGAAATTAATCAGACATAAGATCCATGGGTTATGTATAGCTTATAACAATTTTGTAGTTTAGTTGCTAGGATTGATTTGAAGTAAATTTTGGCCTTCTTAAACTTCACAGCTATCGTGGAGAAATGCATGTCAAATGTTCCCTACTATCACATACTTTCAATTCCGCAAGTGTACAAAATTTTCATTACCTTTCCCTCACAAGTTTTGATGTTAAAGTTAGCAAAACATATATGATATTTAGCAAATATACATGAGACTTCCCCCCCTAAAACAGGTATAAAATTGGCTTATATAGTTGTGCAAAAAATATAAAAGTTTGTTAAGATTTGATGTTAAAGGAAAAAAAATCTGAAGAAATATATAAGAAATACTACTTTTTGTCTCAGCTTGCTGAGGGGGAATGTTTGTGTTTGATTGACAGCAGCTGGTAGGCAGAGTTTAAGGAACGCAGAGATGAAGTTAACTAACTTTTGCTTACACTAACAAGGTATGGGCAGACAGTGAGTGTAAGCATAATACTGAAAATTAAGGAAATAAGGTCCAGCGGACCAGCTAATTAACTATCTAGTCAGCAGCCTATGTTAGCATGGCACTTTTCTCCTGGTGAATATTTGTTTGGTGACTTGTTCAGCAAGCTAAGCTGTATGACAAGACATGTTCATATTTGTAAGTTAGATAAGAGGTGGCCTTAGGCAGGAAAGCTAATGTGGCTGTTAATCAGAGCAGGTTGCTGTTTGGCTGTCTATCAAGTTGATCTGTCTGCCAGAATAGTGATATTACTGCTTAATGCAAAGATTTGATTATCTAAATGAAAAAGACCCTTTTGTGTAATTTGTTCAGCATTCCTATTTGATATGGTAATATTTCAGGACTCAGGATGACAAAAATTAGACAAAAAATAATTTAGAAATTTTAAAAACTGATTTAAATAAAGTACAAGTGCAGACAAAAATTGTGTACCTGTCTGAGTCTTTCCTCGCTTTCAGCAAGAGCAACTCCCTGAGCCTCTGAGGAAGCCCCAGTGATTTGTGGGTTATTAGACAGTTGGCCTGGGTCTTGTGGGACAGCACCATTGTTACCCCCACCTGACTGATCTTTCATATCCATTTTTTCTGTTGACTGTGGACGTGGAGTCATAGGGGCTTGTTCAAATGGGTCATGGCCAGGTGTCTGACTTGGTCTTCTGGATGGTGACTGAATAAATCCATCTTCTGAAACACTTGGATGTTTTGGTGTTTGAGAGCCTGGATGAGGGAAGGGCTCTTGAAGCCTGCCTTGAGTTGGGGAGAAAGGATCCTGGCTTCCCATTGATCCTAGCCTCTGCCCTTGTCTGTTGAGTCCATCAGGACCAGGCCGTGGAGTCCCTGGAGGTTGGGCATAGGGGTCATTTAGTATCGGTCGAGGGACGCCAGACTGGGAAAACATTTCATTACCACCTGGCCTTGATGTCCCAGGTGTACTAGTAAATGGTTCTATTGGCCCCCTCTGGCTACCTGGTGACTTGGAAAACCTCTCTCCCACAGAGGGCCGAGGAGTACCTGGTGGCTGAGCGTAAGGATCCACTGAGTGGGAAGGCGACATCCTCTGTCCAGGGTGGGACTGATGAGAGAACTGGTTCATCCCACTAGAGCGAGGAGCGGAGGAACCCTGTGAGTAAGGTTCTGAGGATGGGCTAGGGGTGTTTGACGGCTGACCATAGTTGTCATGTGGACGTGGGGTGCCCGGAGGTCTGGCATAGGGTTCAAAAAATGGGCGAGGTTGAGCACCAGGTTCATTGATGGATCTCTGGTTACTTGTAGACTGAGAGAAAGGGTCAGCAGTCTGCTTGTTGGGACCAGGAGGCTGGGCAAAGGGGTCATATGTGAAGTGGTCAGGCCTAGGAGTGGAAGGTGCATGTGCATAAGGATTTCTAGACATCTGATTCATTGGTCCTGGCTGAGCAAATGAGTGCACCTGAGGGTGATGTTGGCCCATTCTAGGAGGACTGGTAAAGTTGTCATTCCCAGATGGCCTTAAGTTATGTGAAGACTGAGTATATGGGTCGTTCTGGTGATTCTGGGAGAACCTGTCAGCGGGATGTGGACCTGGCCTGTTGAAGGAATCCTGAGCCTGAGGAGGGGGCATGGGTGTTTTGAACAGGGGCACCGAGCCAGATTCATTACTTCCAGGAATTGGTGCTAGTAAAGGCCTTGAATAAGGGTCAGACAAGATCATCCTGTTCTGGGCCATGCGCTGATAGGCCTCATTTCTTATCATGGGCCTTGAGTATGGGTCTCTACCTGGAGAACCCATTGGGGGCCTTCCCTGAGCAGCCTGACTGGCCCTTGGGGGACCCATGGGCTTTACGAAAGGGTCCATTTCCCCAGCTGGCCTTGGGGTGTCAGGAGGTTTGGCGTAAGGGTCACTGCTTATGGATGTCGGAGAGCCAAAAGATTCATACGCTGGAGAGGGCCTCCCTCTGTCCTGCTGCTCCATCAAGGAAGTTGGGGATTTACCAGATTCTACAGGCATTCTGCGACATGTATTTGACCCGTGAGCTGGTGGTCTTGGGGTCCCAACCATCTTGGCATAAGGGTCCCACGGAGAAGAGGGTCTGGAGCCAGAGGAACCTGGTGAGAATACTTGCGGGGACTGAGGTTGGGAGGAAGGGCCAGATGGAGGGGGAGGAGGGGGTCGTAGGAATACATCCTCTGAGGGACATGAAGTTGGCGTCCCTGGTAGTTGCGGCCTTGCAAAGCCCTCTTTAGAGTTGAGCTGCTGCATGGGGGACATGCTGCCATTGCTTGGCTGGGAGGCTGGGCTCTGGTTACCACTGTTATTGCCATCTCCCTCTGATTGGCTGTTTCCTTGCTGTTGCTGCTGCTGTTGTTGCTGTTGTTGTTGCTGCTGGAGTTGTTCATTCTTAACTTGTTCCAGTTTCTGAGTGGCTTCAATTTTGGCTTGCTGCTTGCTTTTCTGCCTCATTTGCTGTTGGAAGGGCACAATGAAAAGTGGGGTTAGACATCAAAAGGGTTGCAGTAAATATCAGTCTCATGCAAAAATGAACTGGACCTACTAACCACCAATGTCATCAGGGTTAATGTGGAGGATAGTGTAGTTGTTTAGGGAGCTTTACTAAACCACCACTTCTTAGCTGTCTTAATATAATGTGGACCTGCCGCTGCATTCCCTGACTTCATTGCATACACTCTTACCTGTCTAAACTTCCACTCTTGTTCATGCTCTGACTCTTTTGGTTTCAAAGGGTCTTTAAACAGCAGTTCTGTGTCTAGTGGTATGTTGGGATCAAACACCTCAGGTGGATGCTGCTGTGGGTGGTGCCTCTTCACCGTCTCATTCGACATCTGGACTTTGTTGATGCGCAGGGCTGCTCGGTTATCTCTTGCCTTTTGCTACACAGCAAATCAATCACAATTGTAAAAAAAAAAAAAAAAAAAAAAAAAA